>CM066590.1:14189430-14789430 GCA_033816785.1 Picus viridis
GCAATCAGCTTTTCCTGTTGTCTTGCAAGGCAAATATGCTGCTGCAGAGGATCCACACCAGATCCCTAATTCATCTGTAATTTTTTTCCCACTTTTTATCTTATCCTGCAAGCCTGTGTGAAGCAGTAATGGAATAAAGGAGTCAACTTACCAGTTCCAGCTTTGGAAAAATAAGAGTGCTGTAAAGAAGATTCTTTGTGTTATACAAACTTTTTAAGGTGAGGCATTGATTTTATTTATAGCAGTCTGCTATAAACTGTGGGTAATTAGTTTCAGTGGTTAATTACCTGTGGTTAAAACTGTGCTTCACTTCTAGGTTGAATTTGTTTATTGTGGTTTCCAGCCATGATATTGCATTCTGCTTGCATCTGCCAGGCCTGACTTCTCTTCTGGAAGAAATCATATTACCTGCATCTGTCTCCTCAGCTCATAAAGCATTCAGTTGTATAAATCAGACTGATTTGGAGTGTTTTGACCTCAAACAATGCTTTTAACTGTGTTAAGATGTTTTCAGGTTTAGAATCTTAGAACCTGCCTTTCAAAAATTAAACCAATAGGAAAACACAAACAAAAAACACGGTGGGGGAAGCACCAACCAAAAAAAAACCCAAACAACCAAAACAACTGAAAACCACCCATATCCCACTGGCATGGGCTGTGATGACCACATCACTGCTCACTGTTACTGGATGCAGTCCATCCCCAGTTGGCTCTCGGTGCTGAGATGGGCTCCTGTGCTGCCCTCTGCTCTTTTCTTGACTAACATTGCATGAGCATGGAGTAAATTTCTTGCTCTTGTCTGTTACATGTCTAGTCCAGTAGACAGATCAATGATTTTGATACCAATCATGACTTTTAATTAATAATTAGTGTATTTTCTTGCAGATAATCTGTTTCTTGATAACGGCATTTTTATATGAGGCTCCCCTAGAAATATCTTGAACAAATGTCTGCTCATCTACTGCCTGTAATTTAAAACTTATTTTAATCTTCCCAGTATGAGCTAATAGCTTCTAGAATGTGGAGCTATTTTCTTTCTGCCTGACAACACACATGCATCAGACCTGTCCTTGGCTGCCTGAACAGTCTTCCCCACAGAACCATGAGTCATCGTCCAGGTCTTGATTCTTGCATCAAGATGGTTCACAGAATCACAATACATCTGGTTAGAAGAGACCTGAAAAATCATCCAATCGAACCCTTGACTCAGCACTGAGGGGTCTTCACTAAACCTTGTCTCTAAGTGCCAGGTCCATGCAGTGCTTAAACACCTCCAGGGATAGTGACTCCGCCACTGCCCTGGGCAGACCATTCCAATGTTTGAGAACCCTTTCAGTGAAGAAATATTTCCTAACATTCAGTCTGAACCTCCCCTGGTGCAGCTTGAAATCAGCTAGTCTAGTCCTGTCGCTTGACACCAAGGAGAAAAGGCTGCCCCCTCCTTGCTCCAAGGGGGTACCTCCCTTCAGGTACTGTAGAGAACAATGAGGTCTCCCATCATCCTTGTATTCTCCAGACTGAACCACTCCAGCTCCCTCAGGCACTCCTTGTAGGCCATGTGCTCCAGGTCCTTCGCAAGCCTTGTTGCCCTTCTCTGGACGCACTCCAGCACCTCAATGTCCTTCCTGTAATGAGGGACCCAGAACTGAAGACAGTAGTTGAGGTGTGGCCACACCAGTGCTGAATACAGGGTTAGGATGGCTCCTAAAATTGCAGGGTACAGTTTGTAATAAAAAACTTCATGTGGAGCAGAACTGTGCTGCATGGAAGAAAGCGATGCATGCAGATGTGATTTCTCAGAGGCTAAATTTTCTAGTGTAAGAGTTTCTATATGGAGCAGTGATCTCCACAAGCTCGCTTCTTGTTTTGTGTACCAGTGTGGTTCTTTGACCTGCTGTTCAGTAAGTGGAGTACAACAGGCAGAGATGTTTGTTAGAGGAGAATGTTCACAGCTAAGGATTGCTGCTGTCTTGAGGGAAAATGGTAGAGAATGAGCTGACGGAGGTGTTATGCGCAGAGCGCATTGCTGCTAGGACAGAAAATATGGCCAGTGCAAGTAATGATTGTGTCTCATCCCTTTGCTCTCTTCAGTCATCCCTTAAGGCTGGTGTTGACGGGAAAGCCTACTAGCAAAACTGTCAGTACAGTGCTAGTGGAAGAATCCTTGATGCAGGCATGCTTATTGCAGAAGAGCCCTTTACAAACCAGAATTATTTAACTAGAAATAAACTGATACAGTTCTTTTCTACTCAGAATTAGTCCTTACACAAAACAAGAGAAAGACAATGCTTGATGAGGATTTTCCTTTGTTTTCTGCATTTTATCTCTACAAATAACTAACTTACCAGATCTGCAAGTTTATTTGATCAAAGCTCCTAGAGTTGCAATCGCAAGCGCCATGAATTCACTGGGAGCTCCTCTAAAGTTGGAACTTGCCTTGCTAAATTATTACTCTTGCTTCTAAAACCAGACATTGTGGCTAAACATTGTTGGCAGTTCATGGAATTCTTGTTCTTGAAGTGAAGGCAAAGAGTAAACGCTGAATTTGTCCTAGACCAGTCTTTCGAGTCGTGAATTGCAGGTGGCACACTGTGCAGAACCAATTCTGCTGTCCTGTCTGGACTGGAGGTGTCAGGATCTGTTTGAACGGACCTTGAGAGAAGATTAACCCTTTAATTTGATAGAAAAGAAAAACATTTAGATTGGACCTTTTATCAGGACACAGAGTAAAAGAAGCCTATTTTGTTCTGTTTTCTTCTGTTCTTCGTGTCCTGGTGTGGGTAAAAGAAATACTAAACCTACATTGGTCTGTCCTTGAGGTAGTAGTTTATGAATAACTCTGTGATTTTTGATTTCTCAGTCCTTTGTTAAATGGATTTGGTGGAATGCATTTAAAACAGTGATTTATTTATTTTTTTCCCCCAGTAATACTGGTCTTTATCTGTATAATTTCTAGGACATACAAGTTGGATGAGACTTAAATTTTTCATGATTAAAGTGGAAAAAAAAAAAAAAAAAAGGGAAGGTGGGGGTGGCGAAAGTCCTTAAACAGCACAGTAGGACAATGCCACATCTTTCTTTCAAATGACCTCTTCTCAGAAGTTTTACTCACTTTGTGTAAACTGAGGACCCTTATGGATTTTGTCTGCCTTCACTTTGACAGTAGCTATTGTAGCAATTGGTTGTGGCTGCTCACAATCTTGCTCTGCCTTCAGGTAGGTGAATGGTCTGTGTTTGACCTAATCCCACCTCTTGGCCTCTGAAATCTTATTGAGTGCTAATGATTCTGCAGGAAATTCGGCAGTAGACAGTTTGGCTCCTGTAAAGAAAATCATCCTGGGATCACTGTTCTAAAGATGGAATTTGCTTGCGTTTTTATTCCTGTTTCATGGAGATGAATAATTCAGAGTGGGTATTGATTTTATTTTCTTTCTGACTCGCCTCCATTTAGTTTTCATCTCTGGTTTCATCTGTGCCTCATCTTTGCAAGAAAGCATGTGCTGCAGTGCTGATCTCATCCTACAGGAGGGCATAGACCCAGGAGGGAATAGTGCCTAAAATGGACGTCCTGTTTGATCCATGTCTGGAGAACATTTGCTTATTTCACATCTATTTTCTGTTTCTCAACCTTCTATTTCTAGTCCTTAGAAGCAGCAAATAGTTGGTAACTGTAATATCCCAAGCACACACTCAATTTACTAGTAAAGGTTTAGAGGGACTAACATTTTACCTCTTCACTTTTAAAATATGCCTGGAAGAATAGTTCCTGTACTGCAATCACAGAATTTGGTTGTTTCTTGTGGCGTCTTTGCATGTAGTAGCAACTACATCCTGCAGCTGTTAGTCTTTCTTAGAATTTTTACCCTGTCTTCAGACTTGGATTCATTGTGAGAGAAGCTTCCATACAATTCCAGGTTCCTGCATGAACCTGGCAGGCTATGAGCTCTGCAGCTTCAAGGAATGTGGCGGAGCTTTTTGTATTGCTTGCAGAAGTGTGCCTGCATTTTAACACCTACATTTCCAATTCTAAATATACTGAAGAGAAAAACGCAACAAGATTCAGTATTTCTTAATAAAAGCTGCTCCTGTTTTTTAAGCACAGAGTCACAGAAACATGCCAGTATAGTCAAGAAATGTCAGCTTTCCCAAATGTTTGTTGTCTTGGAAATCTTACCTTTGCCACTGCCAATTCTGAATCTCACTCCACCCTCTCCCTAGCCTACTTTTTGGTTTGTCTGCCAGGCTTAGCTCCCCGCCTTCCATGCGCATCATCTTCACAGCTGCCACTGATGCTTGTTGCCTGTCTGCTGGGATCCTGTTGTGATTTTGTCAAAACTGGCCTGTCCTCCCTGAAGCGATGTGGTGCCTGGCTCCTGGGTAAGTGGGCACCTGGTGAATCGGTGCCCCGAGACTGACACTGTCCTTCATAAGGATGTTAACAGCCTTTTTGTCTCTGTTCAGATTATGCAGGCAGAGTTAAACCAGCACATTTCCAGGAATCTGACCCATTTCAGGGCAGTTGGTGCCTGTTACAAGCAATTACTGGCTGGTTCAGAAAAGAATCAGAGGCAGATAAACTTATCTGGGAGAAAAGGATACCTTTGAAGAGGAATCTTGCACCCTGATTTGGATCTTGTAGCTTCTCTCACATTGCCTTGGTTGCATTTCATTCTTACTAGACCTGGCTTGTACCTTCTCCTTTGTTCTGTGTGTTTGTTGTGACCTGTGGAAAGCTTTGCTATGCCCCTGTCTGGAGCAGTCCTGTGGTGCCAGTTGGGTACTAAAGCTGACAAAGCTGCTGAGTAAGTACAGCCAGTCCCAGTGCTGCATAGAATGCACAGGTTTTTCTTTCATGTAGAGGTATGCTGCTTATCAGGAACATTTCTGGAGAAGTCTTTCCTTGAACTCAGTGTCAATGTTTTTAGGAAAACACTTGGGTTTGAACCCAGTGTCACTTAGAAGTCACTAAAAATCCTAGCCCCTCCTTCCTTTCTGTTGTATCAAGCCACGCTTTTGGGTCTGAGCAGTTCTGTTGCTGTCATGCAGGGAACACACTGCTGTTCTTGCTGTGTCCCAGTACTTGCCCCACTCCCTCTTCCCATGTTCCTTCTGGTCTTCAGCACTGCTCATGTTTGCTCTAGTTTCGCAGCCTTGATTTTTAAACCTCTTTATCCTTTCCACCGAGAGTTCTAGACAGGTCATCTCCTTTCATTTTCCCTAAAGCTTTTGAGCTGCTGAGTTAAATTAAGATCTCCATTTTTAAAACTTTATTTTCTGGGACAAGAGAGACCAGAGTGTTGCCACAGAAAATTCACAGGATTCATGAATTTGTTTAAAGTAGGAGCTGAAAAAGAGGATGGTGACGGGTGCTGATAGTCTTTCTGCACCTGCATTAGGGATGCTAGTAACACAAAAGTAAATCCTTTCTTCTGACAAAAATGATAAAGAGCTAAATTGAATGGATGACTTGGACTATCTACCTATAGACTTGTCAAATACCACAGCAAGTTCTGAGAAGCTAATTCTAAATAGCTCAGATACTCTGGGGTGTCAGGAGCGATTATCAGAAAGGTGAAAAGATTATTCTCAAATTAAGGAGGAGAAGCCTGAGTATGTAACTATTGGACCTGCAAAACAGTTGGAAAAATAAGATACTTGAGGAATCAAAGGTTCCTTGATATAGAAGTGAACAAACCAAGTGCCACTTAATTTCAGAAATGGTTATTTAAAGCATAAGGAAACTTGGCAAAAGTGGGAAACAAATATTTCAGTCAGAATTTAGGCAAACATACAGATAAAAAGGTACAAATATCTGTAAATAAGAAAGGAGACAGGAAGTAGTGAAGCTCCACTAAAGAGTTGCACAGAAAGATGTGTAAGTATTCAGCAAAACCAAGTATCCTTTAAAAGCATCCTAGTATAGCCTTTAGAAAAGAGGAAAAATTGCTGTACCTCAACAGAAATGAGGGTAGCCAAGAGGATTTTGAAAGTGATTTGCCAAAGACTTGACCAAGTAGTCAGTTATTTCGGTTTATTGAATGCTGTACCTGGATAGTCAAAGAAAAAAAAAATAGTATTTTCCAAGAGGATGGATGCAGCCAAATCCTTGTGTGTCTGCAGTCTCTTCTGTACAGCATGCTGTGGTGATAGCCTGCTACCTCTTCTCTTGTAATTACTTGGAGAGTCTTGTGTAATGGGAGCTCACAAGCCTGGGATGCAGAACAGCAGGGAGGAGGAGTTCTGTGCACTGAGCGCAGTGTGCTTTCCATGCAGAGGTGTGGAGAAAGAAAGACCTCCCTTCCTAATGACATGTGTAACTCAAATTACCAGCAGGGCCACGGCTGAGTCGGGCAATGGGCGTTCTTTGTGCCAACACCTGTCAGAAGCTAGCATACTGTTCATTAAAACCTCTCTTCTCATCAAAGCTTTTGGCCTATAGTTGTGAAGAAAACCAAGTGTATTTGAGAGCAGGACAGCGGGCAGCTGGGAGCTGCTGCTTAAGGAAGCATGAGCTCTCCAGACTCCATGTGTTTTGTAAGTCCTGACCATTGTTGTGCATTAGCTGTTGGCCCTGAATGCTTTGTACTTCATAAAGACATGCAGCATAGATGTTGTGGTAGAGAAAAGCATGGAGACCCTAAAATTTGGAAATAACAAACAAAACCCCCAAACATTTCAAGAAGTCACTTTTGTTACTTATGCAGGCCTGGGGAAACAGCCAGACTGGGGCTTCTGCACATTTGTGATCCAGAACATTCCTGTGGGTGTGATCCTGACCTGGGCATGCAGAGCTGAATCATGTTCACATCATTAACAGCTTAATTCCATATCCCAGTCCAAAGGGAATTACACCTAATATCCTGGGAAGCTCTGAGTCCTTTTTAAATCCCCATGGACAGGGAACAGAATTCCTCAGCCAAAAGGTAGGAATCTTTGTGTCAAACCGTAGTGATCCAGTGGCTGTTGTCTGTCAGACTAATCGGAGGAGAGTTTATGTTGTTAACACAAGTGGGAAAAACTCTGTCTTTTTTTTTCTAGCTCAGTAGTTGTAATAGATCTGTCCTTGCATCAAAGGATAATAGTGCCTTTAAATATCAGTGTCCAAGTGGTTTGCTGTGGTGTAGCATATGATATGAGATATTGTTGAAAAAATATCATTTACTTGTCAAAAAAAGATAAAAGAATACCCTTATAAAACAAGATGGAAGATATCATATTTGCCTGTTTATATATTCAAAAAGTCTTAATACAGTTAAGGATATCAGGCTAGTTCATGCTTAAAGGAGTACTTGCATGACTGCTAACAGGGAGGGGGTTTGGAACAATTACTAACATCAGTAAATGTCCTGATTAGACAGTTACATCAAATCTTATTTTGCTGCAGTAAAGACCTAATACTTCTCACCTTATAGAAGTGGCAGTGGAAGATCAACATGACAGACAAGAGAATACAAATGCTCCAGTAAAGGTTAATGGGAAGTAATTATTTCCTCCCCTCATAACCTAAGAATAAGGAATATCAGATGCAATCACTAAGCAGAAGTTACAAATCAGATACACAAGAGGAAGTAACTTTTTTATACATGACACATTGTTAAACAGTTGCCGCAGAGCTCAGAAACACATGTAGCTTCAGAAAGCAAGAGAGAAGCTAATGGGGTGTCAACATAAAGATGCAGAAACAACTTCGTTGGTGAGGACAGCTGCTAGGAGCTGAGGTGTAATTAGAGGTCATGTATTTTATGTTCTTTATTTTCCACTCATGGCTGTGGACTAGATGGCTCCAGGGCCTGACCCATTCTTAAGTTCTTCATGACTAAGGGTCATGACAAGGTTTTTGAGGCCAGACTTTGTCAGATATGGGAGTAGGGATGCACTTGGCTGAAATGCTTGATCATGATGACTTCATGACTAGTGGCATTGCCGAGGCCCCAGGTAGTGCTCAGTGGATACTAAAGTGTGTGTGAGTCCAGTGCCAGTGGGGGCTGTAGCCATTTGACCCCAGCCCCTTTTTCAGCACTCACAGAGCCATTTTATGTTGTAACTCCAGCACTGACACAAACCCAGAGGAACGTTAATCTCTGAGTAATGCTGATGCTCTGCCCTGCATTTGATGATGTTCTGTCACTGAAGGGGCTGCTCTGCAGCTGGAGCCAGGTGTAAGGTGCCAGTCCATGATTAACTGAAGCCAGAACTTGGTTCGGGTGGGATGGGCAGTGCTGGTCTGAGGCTCTCCTGTGAGGAGCAGACTGGCCATAGGATGTTGGAAAAAAGGGTTCTGATAGCGTGGAAGCCCACTAATGTGCGGGAGCTTGGCCGGTTTCAGGTGCTCCGGAGCGTTGAGTCCCGATGTTCCCCGCAGCCCAACTCTGCGCCCGAGGCAGCGCTGGTGCGGGAGCGGCGCGGGCTGGGCTGCGGGAGGCACCGGGATGCTGGGGGACGCTGCGGGCCGCACTGGGCCGGTCCGCAGCCCGTAGAGGGTTAACGCGGCCCCTGCGCACTGTGCGGGGGCTGGCGGCGCGGCGGCTCCTCCCCCGCCCCGCTGACACCGCAGCCGCGCTCCGCAGCCCGGGCTCCGCCGCTGCATCCGCGGCTCCCCGCGCACCTCGTCGCGCCCCGGGCCGCTCCACCCGGACACGATGGTATGTGCACGGTCCTTTCCTACCTGGTCAGCCTGGCCCGGGGGCCGTACGGCTGAGGCCGGGCGGTGGCGGGGATGGGGCAGTAGCAGCGCCAAGCCCCGCTGCTGTGCGGAGGGTGGGGGTTGCAGCCGATTCTGGCTTTGTTCCCGCTCTGATGTCGGTAGTTTCAGGGGGCACAGCCGGCTGGCCGCGGGGGAACGGGTTTTTCTGGAGGCGGTGGCTGCAGATTTGGGTACCTGACAAACGGACTTAGTCCTGAGCGGCTCCCCTGCTTTCCTCTGCCCAGTCTCCCGCGGTGAGGGTTTGACTCTGCGCTGCCCTTGCAGGTGAGGAGATCCTTGCGGAGCTGTCTACTGAGGATGCGGTTTTCTTTCTTTGGAATTTAATCCTGCTGGTGGGGGGAAGACTAACTGGTGACTAAGGGCAAAAGAACTAATAACAAGAGGGAAAGGTGCAGATCCGCAGACGGAGCAGATCCGAGGACCTCGCCCCTTTTCAGCTGCTACTGTCCTCAGTATAGGAACAGAACCCGAATTCCCCAGCTGCTCAGCTGTCTGCTGCACTTGTGTTGTTAGCTCACAGAGAAGGATGCATGACGATGGGTCTAGAGAAGAATCTGGAGGAGAGATTCTGCTAGTCAGGGACTTAAGGAACTGCAGCTTTATGATTTATGCCAGTATGGTCTTTTCTGGAGATGGTGTGCTGCTGGGGAAGGGAGGAGGTGGCTCAAGGCATCTCACAGATGCTCCCTTTGGGCAAGGCTTGCTGAAAGCCAGTATTAATGCCTGCATCTCTGCTGATGCTGGAATGAGGCTAATGCCACTCAGGAGGGGGAGGGTTGTTAAGGTGGACTGTCAAGCTGGTGATTAGAGATGGAAGAGCGACAGGGCCCCTTTCGCAATTTCTCTTTCCTCTGGTGCTGCACACCCACACATGAGTAGTCCTGAAGTATCTGAAGTCTGGCTTTGAGCTGCTGAACACTACATTCTTCCACTACAGGAAGCCAAAAAGCATCCAAATGCGTCCAGTTAGTGGGGGAGGAAAAAGGGAAGGAAGGTTCTTATAAAATGTGAATGATGCAGCTTTTCTAGGGCAGCAGAGGAGAGGAGATGTGGCCAGGCTTGGAGCTGATTTTCCTCCTAGCAGGCTGTAGGGAGGGATTTTGTACTTTAGAAAAGAGAATAGCAAAGTGCTTTCATTTTCCTAGCAGGAGTCCTTTGTCATCCCTTACGTTGCTATACTTATCAGGTAGCAGAGTGTAAAGGGCCGACTTCTCCCTTTATGATTAGCTCTCCTGCATCACCAGTGGTACAGTGTGAGGATGACACCTTTGGAATCCACAGATACACAGGGTTCTGTTTTCATAGGGTGTCTTTGGCACCTTTTAGTGTTGCCACCAGCAAAGATCTTGGTAAAAGTGTTAAATCATTTGTATGCTAATGCTAAAATGTGTTGAAGTATTTCAGAATAGGGCTTTTTTATCTCCCGAGGCAGAGGAGCTGGAGCAGCGTTTGTCATGATGCACAGACCAGGGGACATGACTGTGAATATCTGTCAGACACCACTGTTTTGGGTCAGAGGGAGAAGGAAGAGACGCAAACCTTGCAGAGCAGGGAGGAAGCAGAGAAAAGTCAGTAATGATGACAACAAAATCTTTCTTGATAGAGAAGAGAGGGGGGCTGAGAGGGATCAGACTGGAACTGCCAGTGATGGAGAGAGGGGAGGAAGGAGGGAGCTGGCCACATTTGTCACACTGGGAGGTTGGAGGGGAGGAGCGTGGCTGCTGCACACTCGCACACGCAGAAACACACGCACACACACTGCGGCAAATTCTGCAGCTGGTGCCTGCTGGCTTATGACTGCAGAAAAAACAAGCTCTGCTTTACACTCTCTGATCTCAGAGACGAGCTTGTTTCTATTCCAGTAGCTCTGGTTCCACTGATAAAAGCCCTGCAGACTGGGCACCGTTCCAGGATGGCAGGGATTCCTCTTTCTTCTGATGGGGCAGGGGGCCTTTTGCTGTGCAAGGTCAGTACCCTCCCTGTTTCCTTGATGGCTCCACACTGGTTGGCTGCATCGAGACTGCGTGTCTGTCCTTACACTTTTCTCCAGCAAATCACTACTGTACGCAGGCTGGGAAGCTTTTTTCCCCTCCCTTCCTTTTCTTTCCTGTGATCTGACAAGGCCAGGCTGTTGGATCCTCCGCCCTGCTCACATTCTACAGACAGAAAGATGTGTAGCTTTGCAGTAGTTTCTTTCCTGACAAAACAATCCATGTTCTGTCATGTCTTTTTGCCACTCTTCCTTATGTCTGTGTTGTTGGTGTGCCTGAGCTGTGTCCTCAGCAGATATGGTGGTAAATGGATGATGGACCTCAGCCCAAGAGTATGGTGAGCAGTTGCCAGCACAGGCTCTCTTTGGTGAAATCAAGGAAGCCTTATGTGGAGAATTGCAATTTGTCTCATTTAAAGGAACATGGCTGGACACCAGAGTAAGGGTGGATGAGGGTTTCCTCAGCTTGAGCTTCTATGGGACATCCACTACTGATTGGTGGGTAGAATATAGGCCTTCTGGCCCTTGAAAGGAGGTGCACTGGGAATCCAATGAGCATGAAATTATGTGGTTAGCATACAGTGACTTGACAATAGTAGCTGGCTCAAAACGAAGGGTGCATCTCTAGCCTGTAAAGTGTTCATTAGGCAAAAGTACTTGAGGAGCAAGGGGAGGAGCTAGAGACCATGCTTCGGGCTATAAATGAATGCTTAGAAATTATGCAGGGGAGAATTTACTGAGATGGCAAAAGAGGATTTATTTTTCTTTTCTCAAAAATCCTGAATTAGCTACAGGACCATGTCCAGCACAAGCCTTGTAGCTGTTGATGGGGAAGACCAGAGAAAGTAGTCAGCTACTTTTGTTCTATCTTCTCAGTTTGTATTAGTTTCTTCTCCTTCCCCTTAGAGCTGCTTGCCTGAGTAGTGTGAATTCCTCTTACACATGCACATGCTTTGTGTTTGTCTGGAGTAAACACTTTCCCCTTCTGCTAAATCATGAAAAGTTGAAAGTTTCTACCAGTTTTGTGAAAACTGATGAAGCAGTATTGGAGTGTGATCCAAACTGATCCCTTCTCTGGGACAGGACACGTTCTGTTTGGGCTGCCACCTGGGCAGTCACCACTTAGGCACCAGCAGACTGCAATTCTATCTCCAAGCACGCTGCCGCTTGACCACTGGTAGTGATAACTCGTGAGGAGGATTGAAGATATTGCAGTGGACTGCAAGGAACATGGAGTGAGACAGGATTATTGCAGTGGGACATTGCGAAGTGGATGTACAAAAAGTGGTCTTCATTAATTCCATGTCTTGCTGTGGCTAAGCTCTGTGACCTGTTTTCACCTTTGTTTCACACCAAAGAAACCTAGGTATTTTTCTGCATGTGCTGCCTGCTGACAATAGATCAGTTCTGCTCCTTTCATGCCTTCCTCTCCAGGATATCAAAAGTTAGTATTAATGGAACAATTAGATGTGTATCCAGCTCTTCAGGAATTCTCTGTCCTTCTGAGACTTTATTCACAGATGAACTTGAGCATTGGTGTCCTTGGCCAGCAGGTTCCTAGTTCTCCTAGACAGGCCTTTAAGTCTTGCTGGACTGATCTCTTGAATGTATGAAATAGTGCTAGGCTGGACTCTATTAATTTTTTTTTCAACATGGAATGCAATTTTGATTCACTTCTACCTTTCTGAAAAGCATCATCACCCCAGTTTCTATGTTTTGAAATAAATGAGCAAGGCCCTTTGCTTTTGAAAGTAAAGGCTTGGATATTTCCTCGAAGAGGAGGAAGCTTGAGGATATCAAATGGAAGGAGGCATGTAAGTCACAGAAGGAGCAGGATTTGATATGCATATCTGTTATCAGTATGTGCTTCTGAATAACTTGTGTGTCTCTTTGGACATACTATTGTCTTTCATGAGCTGTCTTCTGAAGCACCAAAGTCTCTGGCAATTTACTAGAACCTACCTCAGGGTCTGGTCTTGGGTTCACAGTTCAACCGGGTTTGTAAGGTCCTTTTTCATCTCTGGCGTTCTGCAAAACAAAAAATCTGTTGTAAACTTGTACTAACTTTTGAGATCTGTGGAAGAAGGTGCACAGGAGGAGAACTCATCTACAGTCACCAGTTAGGCATGTGGAAATCCATCTCCTTGTCTTTAGCAAAGGTGAAAGCAAATCACCTCCTTGTGAAGCAAAGGTGAAAGCAAATCACAGAGCTCAGGCACAGCAAGGCAGTTTCAGACTCCTCCTATACAAATCTCTGACTCCCCTGGGAGTCAGCTAAGTGCCTCAGGCAGCAGTGGCTTAGTAACTGTTGGTTTACGGTCATAGAATACCTGACCTGAAACTCTTCTAGGTGTTTTAAGGTTGGAAGGAAAAGTCCATTCCTGCCTCTGGAATACAGGCCATAACAAGACAATAGAAATACCAGCTGGCAAGATGTAAGCAGCACAACCTATATCCCCAGCTTTCACCTGGAGACTTGTCTAGAAGCTGCATGGTACCACTGCATGGAGCGGGCTGGCATTTGCTAGCTCTGCTTTTCACGTGCTTTGGTAGTCTTGAGAAAAGTCTTTTTGGTTGTTTCCAGTGAAAAGATGAGGGCTGTAAAAGCTTGGTTCTGTTTTTCACGACATGCTATAGCTACAAATAGATCGTGCTAAAAATGCATGGCAGCCTAACTGGCGAGTCTAGACTGCTTGCTTCCTCTATTGACTCTCAAGTTAAGAGATGAGGGTAATTGCTCTTGCACTTGTTGTAGCTAACCTTTATTTCACTGGGATCCAACCATCTCACTTATGCCTCTCTCTGTTATGCTCCAGTGCCAAATTTTTTAAATAATTAAGGAGAAACCTGGAAGGAAGAGACAGTTAGTATCTTATCTCCCTTTTGAATGCTGCCTGAGGAATGTTAGTCTGTCATCAGGCATTCAAGGTGCTAATAGCTATCCTAGAGAAATGGGCGAGAAGCCAGCAATTTACTGTCTGGATGACTAGAGTTATGTTCCAAAAGGCTTCTTAAGATGGTTTAAGAGGGATAAGTTGCAGTAATTGGGCAGAAACACAGACACTGCCTAGGCCATATATGAAGTAAATGGCTTCAAAGAAAACCAAGTCCTTTCCATGGTAGAAAAGCACTGGATAGGGTGGTTCTCTGTAGCTTTGATCTGTGTGGCATCTAGTTGAAGAACCAGCTTGTAGGCTGGTTGGTATGAGCACAATATCTGTTTTGGCCTAGTTCCTGATTACTAGATTTGCATGAGAGTTTTAATTGTTGGGGGAGGGGGCGGGTGTTCTTTCTTGCTGTTATTCGAAGGCAAAGACAACTGTTAGGGCAGAGGGAGGCATGAGAGCCTGGAAAGGTTCTGCACCTCCATGGCTCTGAGGGAGCTGAGCAAAGGAGAGGTCCTGAGATACAAGTGTTCAAGGTGATGGAGGCCGCTTCTAGTCCTTTTTATTCTCCTGTTGCTGAGTTCATTCCCTGATTTCACTGTGTAATCTGCAAGATGAAAGAGACCTGGGTAGACTGGGTGCCATGAAGAAGTAGAGACCCTAACTCTAACCCTAGTGCAAGGCAGACTGTGAGAGGCAGTGGCCAAGCTGACTTGCCACCAGTATAGAGAGAAGAATATGTCCCTACTCTGCTAGAAACCTCCTTGGCTTCTCCCAAGTGTCTCTCTTCAAATCTGAGCAGACCAGGCCTGCATCTGCTAGCAGAAAGGACAGAAGGCGCTGAGGCTCCCGTCTGTTGTCACTATACTTCATGCTGTAAATCAAATCCCAGGAATCCAGACCATGCAGAGAATCTACCAAGTGGCACCTAGATCCAAGGCTGCAAAGTCAAAATGCAGCGAAGAAAGATGCTGGCAGAGGACAGCTGCTTTTTCTCAAGGGCTAGCAGGATTACAGCCCTGTGCTTTACCACATCAGCCACACAGAGTCCTATCTTAAGTGGAAATGACATTCACAGGTCATTTTCAAAACAAGCAGGTGAGAGCGAAGGAAAGGTACTTACAATGAGACTTAACAGTATGGAATAGGAAAGAGGAGTCTAAAGAGATGCTTGAAATTAGAGGCAGGAGCTTCTTGCCAGAAATTTGGCATCTCAATAGGCAGACAGGAGGAAATCTCAGGAAATTCCCCTTTTTGTGACAGCTATCCCCTCCTGATACAGCTGAGTTCTCTCTGCCTCAGGCAGCTTGCTCACACATCTCATATTGATCAGTTGTCAGGAAAAAAATAAATAAAAATCAGGGAGGGAACTAGGACAGATGAGCTGCACTTATAGGTCAGTCAGAATCAGCATTACCCAGATAGTTCAAAACTAGGAGAAATGCACAGTTTTCTTGAGTCTGTTCTAGGTTCATGTTGTAAGAGCATGTATCCTGTGGTGAATATTCCTATGAAAATTAAGCAATCAGAAGCTGTCTAGCTCTGTGACTTACAGGAGTCTTCAGCTCTCGAATCTGGAGCAGGACATCTGCCGCTGTGCTAAGAGGAACAGTTTTGTGGAAACCTCTGTTCTAGGACTGGCAGCAAATCACAGCTGAAGTCCCACTGACAAGGAAAACGTGAAACACAAATTTGCTTTCCAAAGGGACACTCTTTATGTCTGCTAGGGGTTGGTGGAGTTGAGGACTTCTAATAAGAGGGTATCCTAAAGTGTGTCAAGGGTTTGGTGGTGGGTTTTGGTGTTGGTTTTTTTTTCAGTTGGTTGTTTTGTTTTGCTTTGTTTGATTGGGTTTTGTTGTTTATTTTGTTTGTTTTGTTGTGTTTGGTTTTTCTGGTGGTTTTGTCTGAATACATTTCCGAAGTTACAGCTCCAGCTCCTCACAGCTGGGATTGTGCCCCTGTGTAGAGCTGTGTGCTTGGTTCATGCAAATGCCACACACTGTATCTCAGCAAAAGGGTGCAGGGCTGGCCTGAGTCACCAAAGCTGCAGAAGGGAGCAGAATCTCATGTGACCAATTCTGTACCTGGCAAACTATAGAGAAGTGTTCATCTCATCCAGTAGCATAGCTCAGTGGTGGTGTAACTTCCAGTTGAGGGGCATTTAGTGAGCAGTCAGGAACTGTAACTTCTGGAAATAGATAGAGCCCCTTCCAGAGTGAACATCTGTTTCTTCAATCAGCAGCTCTAAAATGGCTGAGCTATCAAATTGCTCTTTAGCATAAAAGTGAGACAGTATGTGCAATTAGGAAGCAATGAGATGGTTGCTATGGTTGGCACAGTATAGAAATAGAAATTGCCTGGGAGAGGAGCTGTAGATAGCATGAAAATATCACAGGGAGGAGGGAAGATAGGAAGACACAGGCAAATGGTTAGGAGGAGCATCTCCTGGGACATGGCAAGTACCCACAACCTCCCATACCTTAATGGTAGTCATTTTGCAGAGCCTCTCCTTACCTTAGAGCATGTTCAATTTGTCTGACATGCAGCAGCAGCATGTTAGGCAACTTATTAAATATATCCAGGTCGACCCACAAAAGGAAACCTGAACATGCCTTCAGCCCTCTCCAACCTGACAGACTCAGCAACAGTTGTTGAATCTTACTTTTCTTCACCTGTGCCTCTTCTGCTTCGTGTAGATCTTCACACCAAATGCTTCTGCCTTTGGCAGTAATTGATTTCATCCATTGTGCTTTCTCATATTCTTTAAAATATGCTGCCTGGTCCTCCCAGAGGCAGTCATCTTTTGACCATGGTGACTAGTGACTGCTGTGTTTTTCCTTTATCTGTCCTGTCTAGTGTGGTTCCCAATTAATGTCACTCTGACTCTGCTCCTGCTGAGAAACTTTGCTCCTTCTAGGTGCTGTCCTGCTGATGCTACCTTCTTTCTGTACCTTTTCACACCAAGTTCTCTACTTGCAGAGTTCTGCAGCATTTAAGGCTTTTTATCTGCCTCTGAGCTGCTCTAAGGTTAGAACAGTTAGAGTTAGAAGAGTTCTCCCTGCTCTGAAGCCCATGAGGGAGCACAGAATGCATCCCTGCTGCTTCCCTAGCTCACCCAATGCTCTTGCAAGTGCTGCCTCCTCCTCTGCTCAGCCATCAGTGTGCTGCCTTCCCAGCCTCTGGCCAGGGTTGTTGCAATGCCTGCCACCCTTTTCTCCATCTGCAGAGCCACACATTGGGAAACCCTTGAACTCTAAAGGAGCTTTGGTGCACGTCGTGGTATATTCCTGAATGAGCACTCTTCTACCCTCTGCCCAGCTTCTGTCTGACTGGAATATGGGTAAATAGGTGCACCCAAAATTCCTGTTAGTCTGTAGCTGAAAACACCCCCTGGAGATTTCCCCTTGTTAAAAGGCTGAAAGGAATGTAGGTGCATGTTCAGGTCTGCAGTCCCTGGGGAATGCTTTGCTTTGCAGAGAGATTTCAGCTATCTTGACTGTCTCTGCACACTGCTTTGTGTTGTCCTATCCTCTTGTAGTTGTTCATTCAGTTCCTTTAGATGAGGCGTGGCTTCCTATTGTGCATTCACAGGGCTCTATTTCAGTGCTGCCACAATTTTAACTGGGTGACTCAGTATCCCATTAGGAAAAAATCATCACACACTATTTTGATACTTCTGTGAAAAGTAAAAACTCATACATACAATAATAAGCCCTTGCTCAAACACCAGTGGCTTCCCCTTCTTTTCATGTCCCGTGTGATTTCACCTGTGGTGTGTTCAGTGGTCTTCACATGCACATTGCCCTGTCCCTGCCTTCCCTTCAGGGACTCAGCTTCTTGCCTCTCAATTCTCAGCTGATTTTCCTATTCCTACTAAAAATGTGTTTTGCCTTTGCTAGTACACAGCAATTTTCTCTTTGTTTATCTTAGAGGAAATTACTAAAGAATTAGATCATTAGATTTAGTCATTGATAAGTAAGTAGATCTTTATTTATCTATTTCTGCAGAATGATTGAAGATCTAAAAATAGGAGGTATATGAAATGAATCTTTACTGTAGACTTTTTCAGGCCTTGAGAGGCAGACCACTTGCTGGTGGACCACAAAGCACTGTTGGAAGCCAGTTCCTCATCATTCTTGGCTGTTGAATCATACCAGAAAGCTGAAAGTACAGGACTTTCCCAATAATGTTTCTATTATAAGTAGTCGTTGTAGCTGTCACATGCTATGAATATGAATTGGGGGAGGAGGCTGTGGGACAGTCCTTTCAGCAGTGATCACCAGTGAGCTGGCTGTGCCCCATGCTCTGCTCCTCTCTGGAAAAGAAATGAAGAGCTGGATGTGCCCAGAACTGCTGGGATCACTGCATCTCTTTGGGCAGCTGAACCCAGCTTGCTCTGCAGCATCCCACTTAGCCTCAGGATCCTCTTAGTTTTTTTCTAGGTAATTTACACCAAGCTCCAGCTGTGATCCTCACCTAGTGCCTCAAAGTCTCATCTCATCTGACACAGCACTACCATGAAAATGTCCTGTCACTGTGGTAAATATATCCAAGTGTTAGAGACTGTGTTGAGTTCCTTAGCTGGAATCAACACTCAGATTTAGGACTGTACCAAAGCAAAGATGCCTCTGTAAGCCCTGGGTGCTGCCAGTCCAAGGGCATTCTTTGTGTCCCCTCTTGAAATAGCTGTGGCTTGCATAATTAACTAATTATTGCTTAGAGCTGCTGGGGGAGGGAGCCAAGACACTCACTGTACAGTCTGGTATTTGGGATGTGTGAAAGTCTTGTCCACATCTCAGTGCTAGTGGGTTTTTCAGCTGCACACAAGAGAAGAGCTTCAGACAGAGGGCCCAAGAGCCATCCTGCTTTGTCAGAGATCACCCAGCTCCTGAGAGAGCGTGCCAATGGGCAGGCCACTGTGCCATCTTCTTTGGGGCTCTTCTCATCCTCTGAGAAGTTGGTGACTGAATATAGGCCTTCAGCTTCCCACCCAGGCTGCAAAGGAAGAGCTGCAAGTAAGCATCTCCTGTCTTAGGGGTGCAGAAATAGTGGTGTGGTGCTGGGGCCCAGCTTCTGTTTCTCAGTGGTTGCTTTTGCAGCTGCTCAGCCAGTTGGTGCCTGTGGAGTCCTTGCCACAGCTGGTCATTTGGCTCAGGGAAGCCAGGGCTGAGGCAGATGGCAGCTGAGCCTCCTGGTCCTGTCTCAGGAGAGCTGCTCTGAAACAGCAGTGGTCCTTTTAGGCAGACCAGGATTGGGATGCAATCAGTGTGTTAATTGTATGCATGGGCAGTAACAGATCTATCAGTCAAGAAAAATGAAAAAATAACTCCAAGAGCCCCAGCAAGCAAAGTGGCCATGGGAGGAAAAAACAAAGAGGTTTGCACTGGGGAAGTGCAGTGACCTTATCATATCTTCTCAATCCAAACATACACCAAACCCAATATAGCCATTGTTGTCTGGAAAAAACCTCTCCAACTGTGGGCCTGGAATTCTGTGAACATAAAGAGGATCCTGAAAAGAATGTTCACAAAGATTGTAGGGAAATGAAAGAGAGGCAAAAACAACTGATGGATCACTGCAAGCTTAAGAAAAGGTCTTTAATTACTGTTATCAATAATTTTGATAACATTGCAGATGTTCTTAACAAAGATGTTCTGCTGTAATCTAAAAACAGTAATATTCTGCCTTGAAATCAAAATAAATACTTTTCAAGGACAGTTCATTAGTACAATAGTTTACAGCCCATGTAAGTGCTCTGTGGGCTTTGGAATCTAATTCACAGCCTGTGGAAACTAGTTGAGGCCGTGGGTTGGCCTCACTCTGTGGTCTGAGGACTGGCCAAGCTGCTGCCCTTGGACAGCACTCTCCTTTGGTGGTGAGCTGTAACTCTGGGTATGATGGCATCTGTCTCCTACATGGCTGAACTCCCACAAGTGGAGGCAGCCTTGGCCAGGGTAGAGACTGATGTTAGCACATTCTAGACTCTGGTTTCTCCTCTAAGGGTCCAAACCCTATGAGACACAGCTACCTGCTTTCCACACTGCCTTTGTGCAGTGACCAGACCTGTACAGACACTCTGCCTGTGGCAGCTGCTGCCCTCTGCCAAGAGAAGGAATTAACAGTTGGCTTTAAAGCTGAATTTGCCCAGAACCTTTCCTTTCTAGAGCCCACCAACAAATGCCCGTGCAGTATTGCCAATCCCTTCAGCCCACCCCTCTGTAAAGGGGTTTGGTTTCAAATTTATTGATGACTGTCCTCTTTGGAGCACACGAGCAGCAAACTGCTGATACTGCTCTGCAGCACCTTCCAGTTCATAGTGCTGGCACTGTGGATGCTCACAGCTTGCCCACAGCTATGAAATCACCTAAGCATTTCTCAAGGTTGATACATCCATCTGAGCTGTTGTGACAGCTCAGGGCTGCTATTCACCCGTCATGGTACAGAGAAGCTAAGAGATGTTCCTGAGCTGCACTGATCTGTAGATAAGGAGGAGCCGAATGATGGATTTGCAGCTGCTGGCTTGTGTGCTGACTGTCAAAGCAATCTTTCTGTTTATTTTTTTAATTTGTGAGCTCATCTGACTAGCTAGCAGAGCTTCCAAAATTCCATCAGCCAGAGCTGATCTTACCAGCTGTACACTGTTCAGTTTGCCTGCTGGGGGAAGGAGCTTCAGCAGCTGGATCCACTTCGGGTGGCACTCGCACTCTGGCAAGAGTGCATTGACTCCTCTGCCTCACTCCTAAACAACACAGGGCTTGTGGAGAGGTGAGTCCCTTCTGCAGAAGGAGATGGGAAGGTGTATTTGCACAGACAGGATGAGAGGCAGGACCCTGCTCAGAATTCTGTGCAGGACCTTCCCTCTGGTCTCTATAATGTCTCTCCCAAGGAGCTGTAACGTGCTGTACTTGGTACAGCCCTGGGGTGTTTGTGAATGAATGCACTGTTTGATTTTCTCTGAATGGACACCATTTGGGGCTGGATCCCTTTTCTCCCACTGGCATTGGAGACTTCACTGCCTCAGAATGAAAGGGTCAGTTAGCATCTCAGTGTTGTGATGTCATTTCAGAATGAAGGAAATGGCAGCCTTTCAGCTTGTGCTAGCTCATGTGAATTATGCAAATATATGCACTCTGAGAACCCTCCTGCACAGTTTGACTGTCTTCAGAGGTAGACTGTTTTCAATAGAACATCAGGAAAACCACATAATAGAAGGCTCAGGTCTTTGCTGAAGTGTAGCAAAAGGTATTGAACCATAGCGTGGAATCTTCTTCAGAAGTGCCACCTTGAAGAGATATGTTCATAGCATTTGGTAAGAGATCAGAAAGGAAGAGTCATTCTGTGTGCCTGGATACCACGTCCAGACTGTGAAACTTTGGTATTTTTTATCAGTGTGCTGTTGGTGTTCACTTTACAGGTCGAACCTGACCTGGTAAGCACAAATAATCTTAGAGAGCATGTTTGTTCAAGGCAGGTTGAAGACAGCAGTCTTTGGGAGCCTGGGAGGGATATTCCTTGTACTGGTAAATGGAATGAACTGATTTTGCCATTGTAGGGATATCTCCAGGCTGGCATTTCCCTGTGATAGGACGCAGGTAAGGACAAAGACCTGGGGTAGCCTGGGCAGTGCTTTCAGTTGCAACATCTGCAGTGTCAGTCACGCTGCTGCCAATTGCTGCTGTATGGCATTTTTGTTAGTAAGAGGAAGGGTGCCCCTGTCCAGGTGTTTAAATCCTTTGTGCAGCTTCTGTGGGGCTGTGTAGAGGCAGCAGCCAGCAAAGGGCACCTCAGACAGATGAGGTCTTAGATTCAAAGAGACTTTGGGATGATGGTTACTCCCTCAGCTGGGCACAGCACAGTCTTTTTCTTGCACTTGTAGGGGTGCTGCTGGCACCTGGTAGCCCTGGTATAACTGGGGCTGGAGCACTCACCCTGGTGGGGTCACAGGCTGAATTAGGTCACCATGTTGCCATGTCACCACAGTTTTCAGTTCAGCCTGCAGTTTGTGAGCTCTTCTGCTTTACCTCTGAGTGAAGCTTAATGGTTGTGGGGTTTGGCATGCATGTGCAGTGAGTCAGTGCTTCTGGAAGTGACCTGTCGATATGGCTGTGCTCCTGTATCCTTCTGAGAACCATCTGCTGCCACTGAAGGAAGGGAATCTGCCCAACAGCAGGTCAAGAGCAAAACTCTGCAGGGCTGCACTGCCTCACAGTCACAGAATTGCTGAATTGTAGGTTGGAAGGGACTTCATGAGATCTTCTAGTCCAACTCCACCTGCCCAAGAAAGGTCAGCTGGAGCAGGTTTCCTAGGACTGTGTCCACCTGGGTTTTGAATATCTCTGAGGATGGAGACTCCACAATCTCTTTGTACAACTTATGCCAGTGTTTGGCTGTCCTCACAGTAAAAGCCCAGCATTTTCTTGTGTTCAGATGGAATTGCATCTGTCTTAATTTGTGCCTCTTGCCTCCTGTCCTGTCACTGGGCACTACTGAGAAGAGATTCTAACTTCATCTTCTTCATCCTTTCCCATCAGGTATTTATACATAATGGATAAAATCCCTCCCCCACCCCAAGCCTTCCCTTTTCCATCATAAACATTCTGAGCATGCTCAGCCTCGCCTCACATGAAAACGGTTCAGTCTCTTAATCATCTTCAGGGCCCTTTGCAGGACTTAGTATTTCACCATTCCTACCTTCCATCTGCCAGCAGCTGTCGGCCCCACAGCTTGAACCCTTCTCTTTCTTTGGAGTGCTAAGGGCCAGCCGCCCCGGGGGTGAGGATGCAGACAGAATGCTAACCAGCCTGGCTTTGTTCACCAGGCTCAGCAGTGACAGCTCAGCTGCTTGGGTTGAGCCACAGACACAGCAAAGAGCAGCAGCCTTTTCATGCTGCTTAGTCCTGCAGACAGGCCCCTTTCCCTCTGCAGCTGGCATTGTCCCCTAAGAGCTGCCCAGCCGGCAGCCCTCAGGCTGGCACTGCTTCTGCCATGCCTTGGCACCTGGTGCCTGGAAGGATGCCCACGTGCTGGTGCCTACACTGTGCTAGGGAGCCCTGCTTTCACAGGACACAAGGAAGGGACTGCTGGTGTTGGTTCTGTACACCCAGCCATGTTTCCCAAGGGGCGTGGGTAACAACTGCCAAAACAGTCTGTCAGAGATGTGTGGGCAGCAAGGTGGCAGAAGTTGAAGCCTGGGGAATGGGAGCAGATCACTTCTGCTCTGGATGCTCTGAGCAGCATGTGAGTGGGGTCCTGCTGTAGGGTGAGTGTGTGACACCTGCAGGGCATAGTCAATAGGGAAAGGAAGCACTGCTGGCATCACTGCTGGGATCTCAGCAGTGCCAAGGCATCAGCAACACCATGGCCATTCCCTCTGCCCCAGGGATGAGTGGGACTGGCTGCAGTGCATGCCCATCACACTTCCTGGGCCCTCTTTTACCTGCACCTCCTGCCCATACCCAGCTGCTCCCCCCAGGCCCACTTGCAGCATTACTTCTTTGTGCAGAGCCTTGGCTCCCAGCAGCTTGCATCCCTGCACCACAGCCAGTGGCAGAACAGCTGCTGAACTCAGTACAGGCATGCACCAGCACAGTCCTGAGTTTGTTTTAGTCTGGAGGGACCCTTCTTAGACCAGCCAGCCGAAAGAACTCAAATTCAGAAAGCAGCTAGAGACGCTGAGTATAAATAGTTCTGTTGAGAGCTTGGAGACACTCACTTTAGGCTGTAGGCATATCTATCTGCTTATCTATCTGGGCATATCTATCTGCTTTATACTTCATTGCTGGCAGCCAGTGTGAAACATCCCAGAGATTGATTAAAGCTATACCAAGTATTGGCCTTTCTCCGAATTCTTTCTTTTTGTGCCCTTTGCCATCTGTCTTTGAAATATCACTTTGATCACACTATTTTAGAAGGATTGAGATCTGCCTAGGAAGAGAGCTGATGGGAGGCTGTGAAGTAGAGAGAGTAGAAAGAACAGCGTTGTCAGAGAACAACAGTGGTCAGGAAGATAGAAAGAGAAATGGATTTCAGTGAATTTTCAGTGAAAGTCTGTAGACCTCCAGTCCACGTGAGGGGTTAAATCCTATGAAAGATTTTAACATTCCAAAAGTTGAGTTCAAAGTGTCTGGCTTGTAGAGCAGGTGTAATGTCCAGAGGTAGGTATTTGCAAAGACCAGAATCCAGAAAGTGTTGTGCTGACTGCAGTGTCAGGGGAGACACTGCGAGAAGGTTCTATGCATCATCTAGCTTCCCAGAGGTGTTTGGCGTGGGTCCACAGTGCTGGCTCTCTCCCCACTGCTCAGGCTGGTGGACACCCACCACTGTTCTTTCTAATCAATTAATAGGGCCTCTGTGTTGTGTCAGTACTTTGTTAAACGTCCTTGTAATGCTCATGACAAGGTGAGCACACAAACTGCTGATCTGCACTGCCAGACTCTTGCTTGCTCTTCTTTGGGTTTTCCTCCTTTGCTTACATGTATGTAGAGAGCAGAGTCCCATCTGGGTGCCTGTTTGTGACTCTCACAGGAAGGAGACAGGAGAACAAGCATTCTTATCGCCCAGGTGGTTCCCATAGCAGCAGTGGTTTCTCTCTAGGACTGCGCATTTGGATTGAAGAAAAACACTTTGTAAGAGAAAAAAAATTATTAAGAATGACAAGAGATCTGTTATTGGTGCTGCAGCATTCTAATGAAGGGGGAGCTGGCTCACACCAGCTGGCTCACAAAGCCCTGTGGTGACTAAGACTTGGACAGCGTTCAGAAATACCTCTCCGTGGTAGCTGCAGTGAGGCAAGATACTCCTGTCTGGAGGGGATCATTGGTCTGTGCCAGTGTATACAGGACACAGCTGACTGGCACAAGTGGGTGGTTTGATGTGCCTAGCACTGTGGACTTTAGAACACACTGGGGCTGAGTTGCAAAATGTGATGCTCTAGAACTACAATTTGTTTCCTTGCTACTGAAAAGGAGTTTATTTTGTTCTGTGAGACCCTGGTATTAAATTTGTTCTAGAATGCAGCCTGAAGCCTCGCAATCAAACACATGCTGAAGTGGAATTTTTGAGGTTAAAACATCAATAGGCAGATACTATCTCCTCAGCTTCTCCCAACCATCTAATCCCTTGCCTCTCCCCAGGCCAAAGAACCCTCCATCACCGGAGTGATACACTGGAGACAGTGATCCTGGTGAATCCCAATGTGGACAGCATCGTGTCTGAGGTAAGGACCAGGTGCCAGCAGGTTTTCTGCACATCAGCTGTTTCTGCTCATGCTTGACTTAAAGGTCATGGTCATCACACTGCACCTTGTGGAGAGTGTGAACATGCCACTAGCCTGCTGCGAAGTGGAGGGCTTCTGAACCTTGACCATTCCAGTTTGAGAGACTCCAAAGTGTGCTGACTTCTTACATGGCAGAGTAACACTGAAGAGTTTCTCTTGACACTGGCCTGCCTTCTCAGTGTGAGTTATAATGTCATATAATGTGGAGCTGTGTTGGGCAGGCAGCACCAGTGTCTCCCCTCCTCAGTAACCTTCCCTCTTACATGTAGGAAACCTGTTATGTCTGTTTGTGAGTAATGCCTAAGTATCACCTGTCCCCGTGACTGAGTTTCTGGTGCTGGTTATTTGTGTCACAGATTGCTTTCTGACTGCAACACTCTCTCTCGTGGTCACAGGTCCGCTCACTGGTGTGTGATTCATCAGCCCACAAGCTACTGATCTTCTGTGGTCAGAGCTCAGACCAGGAAGGAGACTTAATCCTGCAGACAGGGACCTTCACTTACCAGAAGTTTGCTGAGATATTTTCAGACCCAGAGGTGAGTGTGAGCTGTGTCCCCTCCTGTTCACGGAGCACAGGATAGAGCAGCACAGCCTGTGCTGCTCCTTCAGGTGGCAGCTCCACAGAGGGCTAGGCTTCAAATCCAGCAAAAAAATAGCACATGATGAGTCAGTCATGCTATAGTTTTGGGCATCTGGCTTTAACTCTTTGGCCCCAGTTTTCCAAGGTGAAAGGCATAGATGATTCCACCTGTAAGTGCTCAATTCCCTCCAGGCTGGCTCTGCAGTGGGCAGACTGGAGGTCTTAAAACATCTGTGAGCAGCTTCCAAAAAACAGTCAACAGAGGCCATCATCACCCTGTTAAATGTGGGTATCTCTCATCATTTCACAGTCAGTCCAGCAAGCATAAGCTGTTCACAAGGTTCAGAGTGTTCATTAGGGTGTGTAAAGATGGTGGGGGGATGACTAAATGCTGATTAAGCAAGTGCATGATGATTAAATAACTACAAATGCTATTATTGAGTTGTAGAATTGCAGAATCATTCAGGTTGGAAGGGCACTTGTGGGGTCTGTAGCCCAGACTCCTGCATAGAGCAAGGACAGCATGGGATTTAGACAAGGTCGCTCAAGGCTTTGTCCAATGGGATCTCAAAATCCTTACGGGACATCCCTGAACCTCAGCCCCAGTACTGATGAGCTAGATGTACTATAGCTTTCCTCAGAGGCTTTAAAATCTTTCTGTTGGCACTCATTGCCAAAACAGATCTGCTGCTTTGGAGTTTGATAGCCCTACTTCCACTAATCATTGAGTGCCAGATGTTCAGGGTGTTTCCATCTGACTGAAGGTACAGTTGCTGCACGAGTGGCTGGGTAATATTTTGACAATTGATACCATTGTTGCTGTAATTAGATCAGCAAATCTGCCCACCTTCATTGGTTTTAGGCTGATTGTTCTCATTTATTTCTGGTACCTGTTTATTTGGACACTAACTGGTCAATTAAGGGCTACCTAAGCACGTGAGTATAAAATGCACTGAGTTCATTCCAGATAGGAAATTAAGGTTTAGTGCTTCTTTGCTGGGGATATGTTCAGCGTAGCTCTAAGGAGCCTTGGAAATAAATTATCTCAACCTTAGTTTTGCTTAGTAATCATGCAGCACGTCCCCAGCCCTGTTATGTGTATCAGAGATGGATTTGTGGCTTTCAAAACAGCTCCCAGGCAAATGGAATCTGTATTAAAAAAAAAGTCCTGGGGCACTAAAATGGCAGGTAGTGGTATAGGATCCTTCATGCTTAGCACTGAAGAGGGTGTCTTAGGGTTAGAATTCACTAATCAGAAAGAATCTGCTGCTTCTGAGCCCAAAGCAGGGATTGATACCCCAAGTTGAACAGGAAGAAGTAAGGAAAGACGACAAGGTGGTTCTTGCTTCTGTTTACTTTCCTGAGGTCTTGTCATTGTTCACTCCCATCAGTCAGGAAGTATAGCAGCCCATCAATGCTCAGCATTGCAGGAGAGAGCAGAATGTGCCCCATGCATCTTCTGGCAATGGGCTTTTGGACTGTTCAGTCTACCCTCAGTGTTTCCTGTCACCCAAGTGCCCATGACATCCTCAGTAGTTCTGCAACAACTGCCTTATTTTTTAATGTACTGAATTGGTTTCAGAGCTCTGTTTGACCTTTATTTGTCTGTGCTTGTCTCATCAGGTCACCCAGATTCTTAGCAACACTGATTCAGATATCAAGGCCTCCCTCACTGTGTCGTGCTTGGGAGAAGGAGACTGGAGCAACCTTGGGCATCCTCGATTCCAAGAATTTCTTAATCTGAAACTGAATCCTGATCCAGTTCTGCCAGAAATGGATGGAGTGTCTGAGTTTGCAGAATATGTCTCCGAGACAGTTGATGTGCCATCTCCATTTGATCTCCTGGAGCCACCCACCTCAGGGGGCTTTTTGAAGCTTTCTAAACCCTGCTGCTACATATTCCCTGGGGGAAGAGGTGACTCTGCTCTCTTTGCTGTCAATGGGTTTAACATCCTTGTGGATGGTGGCTCTGACAGGAAATCTTGCTTCTGGAAGCTGGTGAGGCACCTGGATAGAATTGACTCAATCCTGCTCACCCACATTGGTGCAGACAACCTCCCTGGCATCAATGGGCTGCTGCAGAGGAAAGTTGCTGAGCAAGAGGAGGAACAATCCCAGGGCTCTACCAACTACAGTGACTGGATGAAGAACTTAATTTCTCCTGAGCTAGGGGTGGTTTTTTTTAACGTTCCCGAAAAACTGAAGATGCCTGAATCATCCATGAAAGTAAAGAGAAGCATTGAAGAAGCTTGTCTGACACTGCAGTACCTCAACAGACTAGGCATTAAATCAGAGCCTCTCTATAGGGTGGTGAGCAGTACCATTGAGCCTATTACACTCTTCCATAAAATGGGAGTGGGTAAGCTGGACATGTACATCCTGAACCCTGTCAAGGACAGCAAAGAAATGCAGTTTCTAATGCAGAAATGGGCTGGTAACAGTAAAGCAAAGACTGGCATCATTCTTGCAAGTGGGAAAGAAGGTGAAATTTCTGTTCCCTATCTCACATCCATCACAGCCCTAGTGGTGTGGCTTCCTGCAAGCCCAACGGAAAAAATTGTCAGGGTTTTGTTTCCTGGGAATGCTCCTCAAAATAAGATACTGGAAGGTCTTGAGAAACTCAAGCACCTGGATTTTCTGAGGTACCCAGTGGCCACTCAGAAAGATCTCACTTCCGGAATACCTCCACCTGTGTTGAAGCAGACCAAAATTAAACAAAGAACTGACAGTAAAGAGAGTCTCAAATCTTCCCCCAAGCCTTCTGTGACAAAGCAAGCTAAGAAAGAAGAGGCAGCTGAGGAGGGGAGTAAGGAGGTAAAACCAGAAGTCGTAAAGGATACAAAACCTGAGAAAAAGGTTAAAGAGCACTCAGAGAAAGTTCTCGAGAAACCTGTTAAACACGAAAAGATAAAGACCGAAACAAATGATGCTCTCAAAGCTGAGAAAAGAAAATTGGCAAAAGACAAGGCTGGCAAAAAGCATCTCAAAGAGAAGGTATCCAAACTGGATGAAAAGAAAGACAAAGAAAAGAAAGAGATTAAGAAGGAGAAAAAGGAGTTTAAAAAAGATGATGGAAAGAAAGAGGAAAAAAAGATTCAAAGAAAGAGGAAAAAAAGAAAGAAACCAAACCAGAGCCCAAAAAAAGTTTCTAAACCAGACTTAAAGCCATTTACCCCGGAAGTAAGAAAAACATTATACAAGGCAAAAGTTCCAGGTAGACTCAAATCTGAGAAGATCAAAGTCAAACCTGAAAAGGATGTACCTGCCGACCTGAAGCCATCACCGATGGAGAAGGCACCTGTACAAGCTGAGCCAGGAGAGGCTTCCATAGCTGAACAAAGGTTAGTCCTGTCTTCACCAGAAGACCTTACAAAGGACTTTGAGGAACTGAAGCATGAGGAGAAAGAGGCCTTGCAGGAGACTCAAGAAATATCTGACATTGAGGTTAGTGATAAGATTATGAGAGTACCTGAAACAGAGATAAAAGACTCTGCTGATGTGATTGCTCAGGTTTGCCTTGAAGAGGATCTGATTTTGAAAACAAACGTTCCTGATCAGGGAATAACTACTGCTGATATGGGAGCAGCTCATGCTGCAAAAATAGAGGATGAAAGAAGAACAATAGATGAAGATCTTGACATGAGGTATTGCAAGGGAAAAGCTGAGCAGGACAAGGAAGTTCAGCTGTTTCCAGACAAAGAACAGGTATCACCACAGATAGATGACTTAGAAAAGGGTGTTCGGTCATCAGCCTTCAAAGAGGAAGAAAAGGAGGAAGAGGAAAAAATCTCTTTGGATAGAAAACAGAGGGAAGCAAAAACGAAGACTTGTGAGAAGCATATTGAGGGGACAGAGACACAGGAAGGGGGTGAGAAGGAAAAGCAAGAAGATGTGATAGAAAAGGCAGATCTAGAAGAAAAAGAGGAACAGCACATGAAGGCAGAGGAGAAGGTGGAAAAGAATAGAGCCTTCTATGAGCTAAATCAGGAAAACAAAGCATTTACTACTACAGAAAAGGAAAAAGAACTTAGTAGCATGGGTGAGAAAAACAAGTTACTTGGAAAGGATGTAACAAAGGAAGAGTCATACCTGAGCAGTCTGCCCATCCCACCAGGAGCAACAGCAGAACATGTTTCATATATCCAAGATGAAACTATCCCAGGCTACTCAGAAACAGAGCAGACCATTTCTGATGAAGAAATACATGATGAACAGGAAGAGAGGATCCCACACCTGAAGTATGATGTCAATGCCTATGACATTTCTGTTCCTGACCGCCCAGGCTCCTTTGAAGCAGTACACGGAATACAGGCCGTGCCTGCTGCTGACCTTTCAGCCAAGGGCTATGCTGGTCAGGAGTCTGAAATTCTAGCATATCCTACAAATATTGTGGCAGCACCTCTAGCTGAAGAGGAACATATATCCTCTGCTACCTCCATTACAGAATGTGATAAGCTTTCATCTTTTGCAACTTCAGTAGCAGAAGATCAATCTGTTGCATCTATAACAGCACCACAAACAGAAGAGACTGGGAAAAGCTCCTTACTTCTAGACACAGTCAACAGCATTCCCTCCTCTCGGACGGAAGCAACCCAAGGTCTTGACTATGTTCCCTCTGCTGGCACAATTTCTCCCACATCATCCTTGGAGGAAGACAAATATTTTAAATCTCCACCCCCTGAAGATTTCCATGCATTAGCAGAAGCGGAGAGAAAACTGGAAGCTCAAAAAAAGGATCTTCATGAAGAGGCAGAAGATGAAGAGGAAGAAGAAGATGGAACTCCAAATATTGAAATGCCTAAGAAACTTGGAGGGCATTACGATGTCCCCATGCTTGCTCATCAAGGATGTCCTGATAATGTGTTAATCAGTGTTCCTACTGAAGTGATGCAAACTTCTGCCCTGTCATTGTCTGCTGAAGAAACACCATTTTCCCAAGCTGACTCCGCAGAGGCTGAAGAACGATGCATGAGTCCTGACGACAGCACGGTCAAAATGGCCTCTCCCACCCCATCTGGCCCCACTAGTGCAGGACACACACCTTTCCACCAGTCTCCAGTGGAGGAAAAACTGGAAACAGTAGAATCAGATCTATTTGAAAAACAAACAGATGCTACTGTCAAGAAATTAGAAGGCCAAACTTCTGCTGTGGTGAAGGGAGCCAAGAGCGAACCTCTCAGAGAAGACGATGTATCTGCACCTAAATATAGACATGAAAAAGATGTCCCTGGACCTGTGCAGCACAAAGAAGACTTGGGTAGTGAAATTCCAGTGTCTCCTAGGGAGCAGGTGCAGGAAGAACCAGTGGGGAAGGCGGAGTTCCCCTGGCTGTCCTACCACAAACAGGACACAGTGGTGATAGGGGAGGAGGAGGAGCATCCTGTGCTGCCGCATCCTAGCACAGACGTGTTTCTGGAGACAGGAAAAGAGCAAGGAACTAAAACAATGACAGAAAATTTAATGGGATTTTCCAAACACTTGTCCTTTGAGCCATTCTCTACCACAGAAACATCTCTAGGAAACATGGGTGCTCCACAGTTCACAAGCCAAAGCAAATCTGAAAGTGACAAATCTTCACCAGATGACTCCAAATCACTTTCTTTCACAGAAGAAAGTGTTAGTAAAGCAAAACCCTCTGATATCTCGAAGGGAGTGACTGTTGAAGAAGGAAAGCTGCTACGTTTCACAGAAGACCTCTCAGAAGAAGAAAAATCTTCTCATGCTTCCATTAAAGACATTTCTCCAGAAGAAACCAAATCTATTTCTCTCACTGAGAGTCCCATCAAGGAAATCTCCTCAGACCCTTTTGTTAAAGGAATTTCTCCAGAAGACATTAAATCTCTTCATTTCACAGAAGAGATACCTGCAAAAGAAAAAACTTTGTCTGACTTTACTGACAAATTCCCTTCAGAAGCTGTGAAGTCCATGGATTTCACAGAGAAGAGCCCAGCTACATGTGAGAAATCACTGAACATTTCTGCCAAAGAATTCACAAAAGAAGTGTCAAAATCTTTCCCTTGCCTAGAAAGCAGCCTGGTTAAAGACACATCACCCAGAGATACTTCAGCCGAAGAAACATCTCCAGATGACAGCAGTTTATTTTCTGCAGGAGAAAAGGGCTCATTAAGGGAAAGAACTGCAGGCTTGGACTCTCGGGAAGTCTCTCCAGATGCGAAAGGCTTACACTTCACAGACTCCAGCCCAGCTGAGGATAAAACATCTCCGCACATTTCCGCTGAAGATGTAAAATCTCGCAGGTTCAAGGATGGTCAAGAAGAAAAATCTCCAGAAACAGATGACTTCTACATGAAAGATTTAAGTTATGAGAAGAAAGTGTGGTTTCCAGAAGAGGTGGAGGAGATCCCTGCTGAGGGAAGGCGACAGAGATATGATAAAGAGAGAGAGAGCACGTTCTTGGATGAGGTACCAGAATATGAAACAAAATCCGTTCCTAAGATGGGAGAGGAGGACATCCTGTCTCCTGCAGTGCCTGGCAGTCCCACCTGGAGAAGAGGAGAAAGTGAAATGTGGGGCTCTCTTCAGGAAGGAAGAGAGACTGGAAGAGTAGGGAGGTTCCCCAGTGAGGAGGGTGAAGGTCTCAGTCATGATGGAGGCAAACCTGTGCTGCTGCAAGCAGAGGCAGAATGTTTTAAGATGAAATCGTGTGACTATGAAGACATGACGCAGAAGAGTGCCAAGCCTACATCAGAAACAAAGAAAGTGGAAATCACTCTCTCAGAAAGAACACAAATGGAAAGTTCTCTTCTGTCTCACCAGTATGTCTCTGGTGAGGAAAGTCAGGCCAAAGCATTAACTGGAAGCAAAGATAGGCAAGAGTTGTCACTGACATCTAAACAAGATTACTCCTATTTAGATGATGATGAGAAAGCTGCCCTAGATATCTATGCAAAGTCTCTAGACCAAGCACTGACAGCATCTCCGGTGTCTGTAATGGCTGCTGCTCTGGAAAAGGAGATTGACACCACACCAGAAACAGAAAGGCCTTACAAGTTAGACCAGTACTCACCTCCTTTGTGGGAGAAAGTCCCATACAAGGACACAGAGAAGAAATCCGACACCAGTGCTTTGTATCAGGACTGTAAATACATATCAGACAGAAAACAAGAGGATGACTGCAAATCCAGTGAGGGTCTTTATGGCTCTGCAGGAAGAAAGGACCAGATGGCAGCAGCATCTAGTCCCTTGCAATCTACCAGAGCAGCAGAATATGAACACATAGCATCATCCCCGGAAGAAAGTGATGTGGTGCCAGGGCAGCGTGAACGCTCCCCTCTAGGACAAGGTCCTTGTCCAAAGAGCAGTGCTGCTCTAGGCCATGCTGAGGATGTGGGTTCTGCCAGCCACGTGGCCTATCCTCCAGAAGCCTATTCCAGGAGCAGCCCTGAGCCTTATTCCTATGAGGAATACCGACCCAGAGGTGATGACAGTTCCACAAGACAAGAGCAAGAAGAAAGAGAACCAACTCCCTATCCCGATGAAAGAAGTTTCAAGTATGCAGACATCTATGAGAAGATGATTGTGTCTGGAGGTGGACCCTCTCCCTTTGCACCCAAGGGTGCAGACAGCCCAGGCCACAGTGACAAGGTGCCAGCAACATCACTGATCTCTCAAAAAGGTCAAAGTACTCACGTCTCTGCAAAGGAAGAAGAGTCTTGCCTTTATACCTCTGCTGAGAAGGAGTTGTCATCTCCAGCATCTCCTAAAGATAAAACAGGTTCCGCCTTTGACTATACAGACATCCACGAAAGATACTCACCCTTGCCTGAAATGCAAAAGTCTAGGATATCTGAAGGGCAGGAAAAGCAGGAGGTGCCTTCTGCTTTGCCAGCAGAACTGGGCTCTGAGCTGCACCCATCATCTGCAGGCACAGCATTTGCTTCTCCCTCAGCCACAACAGACACATTTTATCAGGAAAAGAGGAGCTGTCCAGATGAGAACATCATTTTGTCTGGCCAGGAGCAGGTATCTCTGTCCCCGAAATCCGAAAGTCCAAGTCCCAAAGACAGGTACTATGAAAAAGGGGAGCGTGGGGATGAGAGCATGAGTGACTCAGAGCTAGAAAAAGGTGCTAAGGAGAAGTCTGAGAAGGAGTCCAAGCTGCAGAGCCCTGCTGAAGCCGCAGGCATGGCCTATGCACACATCTCCCCAGTGGACAAGTTTTATGTATCAGAGCCCCTGCTGCAAGCCACCCGTCAGGAGTCCGCATCCCCCAGTTCTACTGCCTCATCACCCTCTGATCCAGGGTGGAAAGAGGAATATGGAATTCAGAAAACTGCATCAACCACTGCCATGGGGATGTATGTTGGAGGTTACAGTGACCTGCCTGATGCAGACAGAGATGACCAGGCTTCTGAAATGTCCTGTTTAAGACAAGAATCTTCACAGAAGGGAGAGGTCACCGGAAAATCCATGAAGGACTCACAATTCTGTGTCACAGATTATCCAGGTGCCATGGTGGAATCAGGGTTCCAAGAGCAAACCACATACTTGAAATCTGGAGAGCAGAAAGAGACATGCAAAAAGGGTGGAGCAGGAGAGGGCAGAGTGATGGAGAGCTCCTCTAGGTTGGAGTGCTCCCTGCTAGGAAAGAGTGAAGCATCTGGCACGTTCAGACATGAGCAAACCTCAGCAAGCCGCCTGGGGGATGTCTCTCTCCCTCTGAAGGCTCCTTGTGCTTTGTTCTCAGATCAGGGGAAGCAAGATGCGTACTTGGAGGTGTCTGAGAAAATCAGCAGCCTTGGCTCACCTTTTACTAAATTTGCACCACTTAGTCCCTATGAAGAAGATAAGTTGTTCTCCAAAGCTGTGGAAAGAGAGCCTGTGGCTCAGCAGCAGCTGAAAGATGACTCCAGCCTGTCAGAGGAACCTTCATCTGAAGCTACCACTCCTGTGATACAGACTACAGCAGAAAGCTTCTACTCCCAGATGTTTTCCACATATGCAGGTGCAGGAGCAGAACAAGGTACCAGAAGTCTTTGGGATGTGTCTCCACAGATTCCAGATAATGCTGGGAAAACACATGCAGCTGAAACCAAAGACTTTGTGTTTGCTGAAGAACATGGTTCTCCATTCACAAGGGGCATGGGTGACAGCATTTCTCCATGCAGAAAAGAGACCCCGAGTTCACAGCCCATACCTCTCTCTACAGAGAAACAGCAGCAGCCCAGTGTAAGTAGTCCAGAGCAGAAGGCACCATTTGCAGGACAGCTGATGACACTGACATCTCTGCCTGATGTGTTGACATCATTTCCTCATCTTCAGCATGAAGATGAAACCACAGCCAATGGTCCAACAGAGGTGAGCACCAGCCTGCAAGCTTTCCAGAGTACATACTGTGCATCAGAGGCAAAAGATGAAAAACCATGTCCTGATTCTGACAGCAGTTTTTCTCCATGCACAGGCAAAGAGGGCACAGAGAGGCAAAGCCGTCCTTCCTCTCTGATGTCCCCTGATCACAGTTTCCAGCCCTTTTTCCCAGGTGCGCAGAGGGGTGGGAAAACAGAAGACCATGGAGATGCTTCCCATGAGATGGAGCCACATTTAGGAGGCAGTTTTGATTGTGGACAGAAATTTCCCTCATGTGAATACAAGCAGAGGAAGGGAGAGCTCTCTCCTTCATTCATCAACCCCAGTCCCCATGAGCTCTCTGAAGACAGTGACCTCTCACAGGAGGATGGTCATCCTTCAGTGCAAGGAAGACCACCCCACACTGGCAGTAGCCCCATGCAAAGTGCCACAGTGGAGGAAACCCCTCCAACATCAGTGAGCGATTCTGGAACCTCCCAGTCAGACTCAGATGTCCCACCTGAGACAGAAGAATGTCCATCCATCACAGCAGATGCCAACATGGACTCGGATGAAGATGCTGATTTCCTCCCAGTGGACAAAGCTGTTGGGAGTGCTCATCATTCCAGTTCTAGATCCAGCCATGATCCTCAACCTGTTCCAATGGTCGATCCCCATCCCCATCTTCCTCACCCTGATGTCTGCATGGTAGACCCTGATATGTTGGTGAATGAGCAAAACATGAGCAGAACTGATAAAATTTCCAAGAAAGACATAAAAGACAAGAACAAAGGTGTGAGGAAGCCTTTGAGCAAACCCAAATCTTCCTCGCCTTCCCGGAAATTGGATGCGAAAGGGAAGCGATCCCCCACGCCTGTGAAACAGCCATCCGACAAATCTCCAAAATCTGCCACTGCCAAAAAAGATGGAGGGGAGAAGCCCAAACCACGCAGTGCACTGGCACAGCCTCCTCACACAGAAGATGAGTTATCCCGGAGTAGTCACAGCAACCCCGGCAAGAGCCTTGTTAATGGCATCAAAGCAAACCCTGGTAAGACCTTTTTGCTTAAGCACGCATCTTCTCTTTGGGCCCAAACCAGAGAAAAGCAAAGGGTTAAACGTAGCAGAACAGAGAGTTGGACTTCCCAGTCAGGAACAAAAAGTTATAAGCAGTAAGAGGTGGTCACACAAACTCCTTAAAGAGAGCAAAAGACAAAAGCCTTGAGGAAAACTCTCAACCTCTGTAGATCTGAATGCAGCCACCTCTGAAGACAGACCTGTGAGACCTAATGCAGAACTTTACAGGCCAAGACTTTGTTGTACCCAGGGGCTACATCTGAGGAGGGGCAGCAGATGCTTAGGGGTGGGACCTGTTAATGAAATGCCAGACACAAGAAGTGTGTTTGAACAAGAGGTGGCAGCCTCTCAGCCTGTCAGTGGGTATGAGTAGCAGCTAGGCAGTGCAGTGAGCTGTCCACACTGGTCATTCGTGGGTTTTTGCTCACAGAAGAGCCTACCTACGGGAGGGAAAACACACAGAGGTTTCTGCATTTCCACAGGGAGCAAGAGGGAGAGAAGGGACAGTCCTGGGGAAGGATGTGTAGGTGCATATGGATTACTGAGTATAACAGCTCTTGTTTGACCATCTCTCATCTTCTAAGTGTAAGCAGCAGCAAATGAAGCAGAGAGGTACAAATCGTAGGAAAGAGCAGTAGAGTCCTTGGAATAGCAAGGATGGCAGAAAGCCAGGACGGAGCTTCCGGAAGGACGACTAATACCCTAGGACAGCAGACAATGGCCATCAGGATGGGTTTCTTTATCAAATGTATGTTATTAAACAACAAAAATTAGGACTAGATGTTGATTGGGATGACAACTCTGCAAAAGGTAATAATGGAGATTTTTTTTTTTTTTTCATTCCTTTCCCCGGGGAAGGCTTCTGAGCACAAAGCCTTCCAGTCCCTCCCCAAAGAACAGCAGAAGCCCCTTTGCCTCCTAAGAGCTCTGACAGCACTGGCCCCAGAATGCAGCCAGCTCACCTCTGAGCAGGAAAGATCTTCATTTTGTTGCTGCAGCTGCAGAGAAAAACCTTGCTAGACTTCAAGCCCTTCAGTGCTGAATTGAATATTTGTCCTTTCTGGAAGGGTTTTGATAGCCTCTGTTTTGTTTTTTCCTAAGCTTCCAGTAGTCCCAAGAGCAGTTTGCCTGTGCCCATGGGCCCACCTGTCTATGTGGACTTGGCATACATCCCCAACCACTGCAGCGGAAAGAACACAGATCTGGAGTTCTTCAAGCGGGTTCGAGCATCGTATTATGTTGTGAGTGGGAATGATGCAGCCAATGGAGAACCAAGCCGTGCCGTGTTGGATGCACTCCTGGAAGGGAAGTCTCAGTGGGGGGACAACCTGCAGGTAGGTCATGGAAGTGCCAGGGAGTGTGTGTGATGCTTCTCATGTCACAAGTGCTGGGGAGAAGGTGTGTGTCACAAATATTTTTAGAGGGACCACTCTAAGAGGAAGTATGGTAGGGAGCACTCTAAGAGAAGCACTCTGAGAAGAAATGGTACTGGGCTTGTCCTGCTCTGCAGTCTTAGAGGAGTTACTATTTGTACCCAGGAGGAGGAGATCCAGGGAATTATGTGAGTGGAAGCAGTTCCATATCCTTCTGAAGGAAGAAAGCATTTAGGGATCATACACACCTCCTCATCTGCTGCGGGACAAGTGTATCCTCAAGTGAAAGCAAGCACTCAGGGCCCTCAGTTGCAAGTTGGGTCAATAGGCACATCGTCAGGCCATTAACAGTGACACTCTCAGCATTGTTCCTTTGCACACTGAGGGATCTTTTTAAGGCTGTCCCTGAAGCTGCTCCCCCCTGCACTGCAGCCATTTTCATCACTGTGGTGTCAGTGCTGCCAGTGTGCAGCCAGCTCAGAGCCTCATTGTGCTGGTACTGCATAAAATAAAGCCCCATCTCTGCCTCAGAGAACCTGACATCTGAAAGACATTAAGTAGAACAAGCAGTACCAAGGGTACAGTGTTCCAAAATTAATGGGAAATTTTAGTCTTGGCTCCTGTGGGCATTGTTTGTCACTGCAGTTGTTCTCAGACAATCATCCCTGCTGCTTTCTTTTCCCAGGTGACTTTGATCCCAACACATGATACTGAGGTGACACGAGAATGGTACCAACAGACCCATGAGAAACAGCAGGAGCTAAACATCATGGTACTGGCAAGCAGCAGCACTGTAGTGATGCAGGATGAATCTTTTCCAGCCTGTAAGATAGAATTCTAAATCTCCCACACTTTGCGTTCATCCATTGACTCTCCAATCACCAATGCAACATCTGAGACACCATCTAATCACAGTCCAGTTCTTCTCTGGTTTAGTCCTCTACATGGTTCCCATTTGTCAGGCAATCGGGTATCCATCCAGCTCAGCACTGGATGCCATGAGAAAGAAGTGCAGGGCTCTGTAAAACGCTGGACTGAGCTAAGATTTCTTGCAAGAGCAGTCGCAGGCCAGGGGCACTTTTACTTTCCCTGCTTTATTCTGCTGCCTGTACAGTTTCTGTATACTATCTTGGCTGCCTTGCTGCTGTGAGAGCTTGTTCTACTCTCTTCCTGGCTGCCTTGCCATTTAACTTGCAGCACCAGGAACCTCATCGTTCTGGTGAGGGCTGATGTGCTGCTGCTGCATGTAGACGGTGCATGGAGGGCAGGGGGACAGAGAAGAAAATTGATTTGCAAAGAAAATGCACCTAGGAGAGGAGGGGAGGTGAAATCCTCCAACTGTAATGTGACAGTGAAAGTCATCCTTCCATCTCCCACCCTGAACATTCAGGTGGTATTCAGAGCAAGGGGACCTGGACTCCAGCTAGGCAGGGCCACCGTTTGCCAGCTCTGCAGGCTTCTGTCCCATGTCTTTGGCTGTGGCATCCTGCAGCACCTGCTGGCTCTGCTGAAGGAGCTGGGACGAAGGCCACGTTTGTTTGGGGATGTCAGTGGGAGGGGAAGGTTCAGCCTGTTGTTCTTTGCTACAAAGGGCACATCCCTAACCTGCTAACTGGAGTTTTGCATAGTGACCAACTTCCTCCTGCACACCAGCAGTGTGACAGCAGGAGGCACAGAGGGGCTGTTGCCTGAACAGTCACACAAAAAGAGCATCCAAACGCACAACTATAGCCCCCGCTAAAGCAGAAGGGCTGAAACAACCCCGGCCACTGCTGGCCTAAGATGTACGAGAAACCTCCCTGTCCTTGTAAACCAAAGGGGCTCCTGAGGAGTGTGGTGAGGCCCTTGAGGAACCCACCTGCCATCCCGAGCACGGCTCTGGCCAGGGCAGCTGACATATGACAGCTCCACAAACAGCAGCAGTTTCCTTGCTGCCTGTGTGCTGGCAGTCCACTGTGCTGCTGGCAGCTAGCTGTGTTCAAGCATTTTCTTGTCACCCTCTAAGCGTGCAGGGTGTGGCAAATAGAACTTGTGGTGTGAGGAAAGAGAAACCCCTTCCAAAAACACTTGGGGGAAGCAGGTTACTAAATGCAGGTACTCTTAGTTCCTCCACGACCAAGGCAGGGACATGCAGACTCCTGTTGCCAGCACAGATGAGGTGCTGTCAGAGCTGTGCTGTGCACACCTTGCAGCCTGCTCTGGGGCAGGTCCTTGCTCTCTGGCCGTTCTGGCAGAGTGCAGTTGTGTGCTGTGAGTGCATCCTTGCCCCCTCCAGCAGTCTCCCTGAGTCCCCTTGGCGTGCACACCCAGCCCAGTGGTGGGACTCCAGTCCCTGCAGCAAGACCAGCTCAGGAGGGCGAGCGCCGGCGTGTGCGGAGACTGCAGCACCTGAGAGCTTTTGCCAGGAGCATCTCGGGAGAGTCTTCTCCCAAATCTGGCCGTTCTCTGTCTGTAAGACACGCAGGGTGGCAGCAGGGTGTGCTCTGGGGAAGGAGAGACGAGTTGGAAAGCAGTGCTGCAAAGTGTGACGTACAACTCGGAGGCATTTCCATCTGCTGTGTCACCCGCTGGGCTTGGCCCCGAGCCGAGGTCTGACTCCATAACAAGCGTCCTGGGAGCCTGCGTCGAGCTTGCCTGGGACACTGCAGTCTCAGTGCTTGTTTTTATTTGGCAGCTGACATAAATAAAATGCTGCTTAGAAACCTGCTCCTAGGCCTAAAACGTATTTTCTAGGGAAACGGTTTATTTTGCATTTAATTTATATATTTATTTTTTCTGTTAAGCTGCATTTTGTGTGGATGTAATATTTTAATTTATACATGTTACCATGACACCATGTGCTCTTAGTGTCAGTCCAGAGGTTTCTCAGTACAAATATTTCAATGCTGCAATTTAAGTGACAACATAAAAAGACCATAGAGAACTTGCTGGCAGGAAAAGTGGTCTCTGCTTGCAGCCCGAGACGCTGTCTGAACCCAGCAGCTGCAAGACAAAGCCGAAGGCTGGCAGCCCCTCCCCTGGGAGCACCCAGCCCTTGTTAGGAGCATGGGAGCTTACTCAGGGATTTAGCAAATCCCTGCCCTGTATCCATTTTCCCCAGGGACCCAGGGTGTGTCTGCCAGTAGCACACATGCTGCTCTCTGCAGCCCGCTGAGGCCAGCGCTCACAAGCGTTGGTGACAGCCGCAACTGCAGGCAGTGACACACCTGCTCTGCTCCCTAGAGCTGCTAGGGGGTGGCTTCAGAGCTGGGGAGATCCTGGCCCCCAGCCAGGGACTGGCTGCCAGGCAGAGCAGTCACAGGGTACCAGCAGGGGAACAAATGTGACCCTCACAGACTGGCTCCCTGTGAGCGTGGCTAGGTGTAAAAGCTAATGCACTAACCTTAGATAGACCCACACATGAATGTTTTCTCGGTTTTAAACTTGAAGCAATTCTGACTAAGCAGCAGTTCATAGTGAGGCTTTGCAAGGTGCCTGCATCCTCCAGGCAGGAGCACGGTCACTGGCACCTGCCCTCCATGTGCCGTGCTCCTGCGTGCCGCAGCTGCGCTGCTTGGGCAGCTTTATCCTACACCAGTTCGCTTCCCTGTCCTCGAGGCTCCACACTTTTTAAAAGTCTTTGTGGCAGTCTGTTCTGCCTTCAGCTTCTCTCCCTTCTTCTTTGTCTTCCTCCTTTCAACCTCCCTCCCCTCCTCCCTCCCCTCCCCATCCCCTTCAAAACCCACGGAGGGGGGGGGAGACTTCTTTAAAAAAAAAAAAAAAAAAAAAAAAAACAAAGGCAAATTTGTAAAGAGTCTGACCCTGCTCAGGCTGCAGGAGCCAGCAGAACCCATCCAGAGCCAGAGGTAACACAACACTACAAACAGTTAAACTCTGCTTTTGCTTGTTTCTGCATGTGGGCAACAACGCGTAACCTTCCTGTATGTAATAGGTACAAACTACTCTTTTAAACCTATAATTAAAGAAGTGAACGTCTTAACTGTATTGAAATGGCAACTCGTGCTCCTAGCTTCTTCTATGCTAAATGTTTAAGAACAGAGCCCTGATTCTTTTCTTCAGCATCATGTTTCTCTTCAAATTTAGTTCCTTGAGTTTCGTCCCTTTTGCCCCTTTCCATGTGAAACACTCTGTAACTAACTGCTGTCAGGAGAGGAGCCCAACACATCAATAATAAAGCCACATTAATTGCGAACAAGAACTTCCAGTGGTTCCTGGCTTTCTTCCAGCGAGTTGCTGCAGCAGGCAGGATGCTGCTGCCAGTCCTGCACCAGCACCGCACCTTCCCTGGCAGATGCTAAACCTCCTGTGGCCCCTGGGAAGGGACGCACATGGCAGGGGCATGGTGCCCACACGGGGCACTGGTGGGGTGATTTACAACTCTAGCCACCCCCTTCAGAGGACATCCCGTGCCCTGCTCAGCAGCCAAGGGCCAAGCGGGACGCAGCCCCCACTGCTCAGGCAGAGTCCAGTCTGTCCTGCCAGCACTGCAGCTCCTGCCTTCAGTGTGGCACTCTACCTGCCCCTGCACTTCTTGGAGAGGGCAGCTCTGGCCAGCACTGTGGCATTCCTCAGGCTGGGACTGTCTCTCATCCTGGGGGATGGCAGCCCACGACACTACTCAGCCAGGTGCTTGGGCCCCCTGCTGGGTGTCACCAATGCCGGCCCTGGGAGGTCGTGGGCAGGATGGGGGTAACCAAGGCCCTGGGCATCACCAAGGGGCATGAGTGGGATCTGGTGCTGCTCTGTCCTGAGGTGCAGGCTGCGGCTGCAGCCTCAGTCCAACAGGCACTAGCCAGGGCTTCTGTTCCTCTAGGTCTCTAACACACAGCTGTCCATGAAAGTCAGAACCTTCCCCACACCACAAGGCAGACCCTGGCACACAACCTCACCAGAGCAGGCTGGCACAGGGTGCAGGTCTCCCTTCAGCACAGTGCTGCACTTCAAGTGCAAGCATGCATCACCTTTCTTAAACACCCCAACTGGCAGCAAGGGATTGTCAGGCACAAGGAAGAGGACACAGCACCCCGGACAAAAAGGTATGGCTCAAGCGAAAGGAGTCCAACAGGCTGTCCCAGCAGCTTTGCTCTACTGCAAACCACCCTGGCACCTGGGAACCCAGGATCTCTTCCCCAGTATGACTAGTTCTGTAAAGAATAAAACAGCTCTCTGGCCCTCTTGACCCAAGCCCCATGCCTGAGCACTCACTTCAGCTGTGATTTCAGCCAGTTTCTCTTCCAGGAGGCTGGAGAAGGAGCAGAGCTCGCTGAGTGCCAGGCACCTGCAAGCTCTGGCAGACACACACTGCTGTGCCAGTCAGCATCAGAGACAGAGACAGCAGAGCCACAGCGTAGGTTTACTGTGAACACATCATCACAACACAGCATGGAGATCTTTGGGCACAGCTTCACAACAACACAGATCCTAGCTAAGACAGACACGCAGACTTGTCCACAAGCAGAGGCACGGGGGCGCGGCCCTGGCCTGCCCGCGGGGTCTTGGCCTCAGGCTTGTGCTCACAAGTCAGTTACATAAATATATTTTAAATACTTCTCATTTTATATATAATAAAGATTTCTCCTTATTGGTTTCTAATAATCCTGATTTGTTCAAATAGCAGTTTCTTTTAATTTCTGTCACCAAGACTTCAGAGCTGTACCCTGCCTGACCCTTGGGGACTAGAAAAAAAACCCGTGTGTGTCCTCCCTGCCCACCTCTCCAGGCTCCCAGCTACCTGCCCCAGCCCAGCAGGAAAATAATCCAAGTCCATGCCAAAGAGATGTTTTCTTGCCAGTGGCAGTCTTCAATCTGATCCCCTCGCTTCTTTCCTTCCCACACTCAGAATGCTTTCAGCTTCTAGTCTTCCTGCCATGGACTTCCTGGACCTGGTTTTGGTGGCCAGTGGTGGGAATTGAGAGAGGGAGAAGGAAGGAACAGTGAGGAGGTTGGTGGTTGTGACAGATCTGATTACTTTGGGCCCAGAATGCCTTTCTCTGAAGGCTGTGAGCCAAAAAATCTCAAGGGATCATCTGTCCCCTTTGGACTTAGCGCCTCAAAAGCCTTGTCTGCACCAATCCTCATAACTGCCAGTGAGCACAGGCCCCTTGGGACAACAGTGCAGCCCCACGTACCTGCTCTATGGAGGTGCCATGCCAGTCCCAAGTCTGCACGTGGTGTTCATTTAATGAGGCAGATGGGGCATCATCTCCTGCTGAACAGCAGAGAGCTGGCTTGGGGAGGAGCAGAGCAGGCTCTTCCATGCCCCAGAGTCCTGTGGTCTTGGGACATGGCTTGTTCTGTGCTGTGGACAGCCAGCTGCAGGAGGTACTGTGCAAGAAGCTGGGCTGCCTCCAGGCTAGAAGCGCTTGCAGTGTGCTGTTCGGTGAGCCACTAGTTCTGCTGATCCTCCTGGCATAGCAGCTGTAGCTCCTCCTCACTCTTCTCGGGAGATAGTGACTGCACCTGGCATGGGTGACCAGACAGAAGCTGGCCTGACACAGCACTGTCCCCCAGCAGCCCCTTGACCTTATGCTCTGGGTCCAGTGCCTCCCCCAGCAGCTCTTCTTCACAGGGTATCTCTTTGGACAGCCCTGACTGATTCAGGCCAGGTATTCCCCCCACATACCCCTCACCTGGCTGCAGGGTATCCCCAGCCAGGCTGGTATCAGACCCTGCACCACACTTTGGGTTTCCTGTGTTACTTGGCTCTAACATTTCCCCAGCTGATTCTTTTTCATCCAGCTGCACTATGCTCTTCTCCTCTGGGTTAGAGTCCTCCTCTGCCAGCTCCAGGACCCTGCCTGGCTCTGGGTCCGTACTCCAGGTGAGGGTGTCTGGGGCACTTGGCTCTGCCACCACCAGCAGCTCAGACATGCCCGCTTCCACACCTGGAGCCTGTCTCTCATCTTCCTCAGGGGACTGGCCAGTCAGTTGCTCCTCACTTTTGGGGGGACTGATGGAGAGTTTCTCAGTGAAGCTGAAGCGAGTGCAGTTGTCCACAGAGGTTGGGGAGGATGGGCCTGCACTGGAGACAGTACTGGATGGGCCACTGCTGTCTGCAAAGAGGAAGAGGAATCTTAAACATTTAGCTGGTATTTCCCCAGCCCACAGCCTGGGACAAGTTGTCACAGTCTGACAGCTCTGCAGCCAAGAGGTTGCCATGCAACCTGGCAAGGACTTGCAGCTGCTCTTAGGTGTGCTTCATCAGCTCAGCTGATGAAAACCTAAGCACAAACACAACTGATCTTGCCATACAGCAAAGAGTGGATTCTGTTCTCATGGAGCAGATGTGCCATGTGATGCTGGGCCTTGAGCTGAAAAGCAGTTTCCTTCACTCTCTCACTACTATGGAACACTCTCAGCTTCAGCCTTGCTCCTCTTCGTTCTTGACCCACACAGTCCCTGAATGCTGAGCTAGAGTCACCACTGTAGGAAGAAATGCTGCTTCTCTGCCAGTGCTTATTCTTGCCTGGTGCTGTACAATAAGCAAAACCACAGAACAGATCTCAATGACATCTAATCCAATAAAGAGAGGAAGACTGAACAACTGTTCTCAGTCAGTTGAGTGCCCTGACCTTGCTGCCTACACATACACACACCATTGGCACAAGGAGTGAACAGCCAGGAAAAGAGCAGGAATGCTCTCTCAGTGGCAGCCTTGACTTGGCAGCCCTTGGCTAACCTTTTCCCCTTTGAATTCCAGTCAGGTTTGCAAAGGGACTAACAACAGTCACCAGCTCTGCAGAGACTGTGACAAGTGAGGCTCAGGAGCTGCAAAAAAGCCTGTAGGTGAAGAACTAAATGAACTTTAGTCCTGCACAGAGGCCTGGGTGAGGCATGCGTGTGGGAAACGAAGGGATTCCCCATGTCAGCCCTGAGGTGACCTTGTGTCACAGAGAATCACAAAATTTGAGGTGGAAACAAAGTGCCCTCCATGTCTTAGTGCCCAAAGCAGAGAATGTCTGGAGAGACAGCATCCACCCAACAACAGTAGACATCCTCATGATGTACAATACTACAGAGTCCCAGTTTGCATCTTTTTTTGGAACCTTTTCACAGGACACCTGACTGCTTCCCCTTTTACCTATTTTCCCCTTCTGTGTCTTTGAGGGCAGAGCATAGAAGCCCTGGGTACTAATACCAGGCTTCCAGCATTTGCCACCCCTTTACTTCCTTTCCTCCACCATCATTCACCCCAATCAAGAAGGTAGCACACTCACACCACGGGGCTTATCTGAACGCTGGCGCAGTGGCAGAGAGGATGATGACAGGATTCGCTGGGACATATAGGGGTCTCCTGGTATCTGGCTGCCAATCATTGAATCAAACAAAGCTTCAAGAGAAAAAAAGGCAGAAGAAGCACAGATCAGTAGTATTCAGACAGAGAGGAATGCCACAGAAGCCATGAGCAGGCACTTCAGGAAGAGATCAGTGACAGTGCAGATTCAGAGCCCTGTCTGTCAGCTCCTGGGACCCTTGAGGTTAAGATCTGCCCATCTGGAATTGGTGTCCACCTCACTGCACAATCTGCTGCGGGAAGATCTGGCCAGTTATTTGTCTCTCGCATAAACGGCCTAGGATGGCTCTGAGCTAGATCCCACAGCTCCCTCCTGGACTAGAACACCCTGGGGCAGGTTTCAGAGGCTGTGCTCTTGCCAGACCCATCAGGCTGAGCTGTTCCAACAACACAAAAGACCAGAAGCTCTCCTTGCCTCCACTCTGTCCTGGCCTACCCAGAATAAAGGCCACCCCACCAGTACCTGCAGTAGACTGCACGTGTGAGTCGCTGCAGCTCTTGCACACAGCCGTCAGGAACTCGTTGACCTGTCGCAAAGACAGGGAGTTGTGCAGGGTCTCCAGGGGATATATGGTGGGCACCATGGAGCAGCCTTCAAAACCTGGAAGGAAACCCAATCAGAAAATGAATAGAGCAAGCAGCAACCTGAATCCATGCAGGACCACTCATGGCTGGAGGAGCTGGACAGTCTGGGAATCAAACAACAGGCACACTCAGGCCTGGGGTCTCCTCTTCTAGGCCAAGAAATTGGCCAGCAGGCCACCACATGCAGTACCAGGCCTGAAAGCAAGCACCCAGGCACACGCAGGATGGGGAAGAGGAGGAAACATCTCCAGCAGCAGCCGTGTTTGCTGCAAAGCCTGTGACCCTTTGCTCAAATAGATGGCTGTGATGGAGACCTTGGCACAGTGCCTGCACTTTACAGAAGCTACAGAGAATTAGAGTGAATTCAGCAGAATTTCTCTAAAGGGACTCCCACCACCAGTCGCCCCCAGCCTGGGACACAGCTCCAAGGCACTGCACCCTGTGACATGTGCGGGCAGCAGCACAGCCTCCAGTGTATGCCTGGCAGGCGGCTTCCCAGGGAGCAGCTGGGCAACTGTAGCAGTTGTCTGTCCCCTCAGCAGCACTTCACTGCCAGAAGACCCAGAGTAGCAGAAATAGGTGTCCCAACATTGAACAGTCACTGGCTCAGAGCTCAGCCACATCAAAACCATTCACAATAAACTCTTTGCTGCTCAAGCCAGTGCAGTATTACAGCACAGCATCTTCCTCTTCATCCAAGCTTCTTGGCAATGCTTTGTGGCACCGAGCCAACCTGAAACTGTCAGAGGAGCAAGGGAATAAACAAATGAGTCTCTGGGCATACGGGAACGAGGCCTCCTCCTGTTCTGTGCCTCCTCGGTTTAAAGACTTCCAAACTTCTTAAGCTCAGGCTTCCCATTCTGTGACTCCCTAGCTCCTGCTGAAGAGCTCAAAAAGACCCTGGGGAGGAATTGTATTTGTTCCTACAGAGAAGGAAAATTACTTTGAAAGGCAGAAAGCACAACAGCTCTTGATGCGCTACTGTGTCAGGACACAGCCCAGCATGCTGGCAGGCTAAAACTGATCCTTGTAGCTTGGCAGCACCCAAGTAGATTGAGAGCACCTGGATTATCTGCTAAATGTAGTCATTGTTCCACTCACCTCCAGGACTGTGTCTGCTCCAATCTGATCACCTAACCCAGTTCTGCAAGAGGAAAGGAGCATAACACAGCAGAGAGTATTTAGAGTGACTCCACATGCAACATGAGGAGGAGGCTGCAGACCACCTGGTTTGCAGTGCTGCAGAGACATTCATTGCCATAACAGCTACTGGAGATGAAGAATCCTCCAGACAGTCCAGAGAGGCTACCTATGCCACAGAAGTCCTACAAGCATCAGCTCAAGACATGAAAGATAACAAATCCTTGGCTAGAAGGAAGGAATGTAAGACAGGAAAAGTACCGTATTCTTCTGTCCCTTGCTGAGAGGTTCTTGTTGAGAAGTGGAAGTACTGAATAAGGAAGAGTATCTGTTATTTTCTCAGAAGCATTCTTAAGATAGAGCAGAAGGAAAAGGGTGAGGGCAAGACGTAACAAACACCCACATGGAGGTGGTTGTGGAGCAGCACAGTGTGAGGCAGATGTCATTTCTGGAATTCAGTGCAAGAGGAGCCAAGGCTGGCTCAGATATTGGGGTCTCCAAAGAACAAGGGAAGAAGTTTGAATATAACATGGGGCAGAGAAATGCATTTACGAGATACACTGGAAGCATTAACCTGAGCACTTGGGCACTCCTCATAAAAAAGAAGAAAAGCAAGGTCCAGTGTTAAAGGAAGCACATGACACTGACAACGCTGCTCATGTGAAATGATACACCTCACCCCCAACGTGCAAAGTGCCTGCTCACACAGCTCTGCTCACCCCCGTGCCCCTTAACTGGCCTCAAGCAAGTAGAGAAAAAGGCAGAAGCTTCCCTCCTCAAGGAGAGGCACAACTACATTCATGCAAGCCCTCTTGTTTGTGTATGGCAGCCTGCTTCACCTCCCTTGACCTCCCTAGCTGCTGGGAGGAGGCCAACAATGGCAGCTTGATGCCACCAAAGCAGAGTCAAAGCAGAAGATACCTCTCCAAACCATAACCCTGATATGTGCCAGGGCAGCAGCCAGCCCCTGACAAAGGCTCCAACTGCTGCTGCACCACACACACTGAGCAAAGAATCAGCATCTTTGGTAAGGGGCAACAAAACTGAGTGCAAACCGTGAGAGCTTCTCCAGCCTGACAAAACACCCAGCACTGGCCACTCAGCTGCTTCTGCTGCTTCCCAAAACCTTTCCTGGGGCCTGCAGGGCAGGAGGCTGTGGTGTGGGCAATGGCACAAGAAATTGGACAGAATTACAGAATCACAGAATGCATGGGGTTGGAAGGGACCCTTGAAGGTCACCTTGTCCAACCAATGAATTCTGTTCACTTTGTACCAAAGTCACACAACAGCCCACAGAGGAACAACTTCCATTTTCCATTTCTTCCAGGTTTGACTACCCTGGCTGCATGAGGGCAAGCTGCTTTCTCCTGAGCCAGGTCTGCCCTGTGGGGAGAGGCACATGGCAGGGCTATGCCAACCACAGCAGCTAAAAATGAATCCTAAAGTCAGCTGTCATCTTCTCCGAGCAAGGAGTACAGCATGGTTATGTCTCCAGAACCTCAGTTCAGTCAAACAGGAAGAATGCATGCATGCACCATATGTACATGAAGTAGGAATTTTGCTAACCAGCCTTTCTAAATTTAAGCCTGTACAGTCAGCCTGAAGGTCCACCCTAGCTCAGCACCTCCCTGCCCACGCTGCCAGAAGTGGCTGTGAATGAAGGGGGATGAGACAGCCCCAAACCCCAGTGACCTGCAGCTCAGAAATGCTCTGAACCTGATGCGTCTCTTACACATTCTCCAGCGTTCCCTTTCTCTCCTCCACATGCTCCTGTCCCCCCTTGAACTCAGTTAAGCTCCCAGCACCCGCAGGTACTGTGGTGAAGAGTTTCACTCTGTGAGCAAGTATCACATCTATTCAAAGCTGCCTCTACTCACTCCACAAGAAACCTCCTATCATCTGTGCTGGAACAGACATTAAACTGCAGATCCCTGTCACCCCACTGCAGACCACGACCACAAACTGCAAATTTCTGCCTTTTCCACATCATTCCATGTGATGCTGGTCAGATCAGAGCTCACCGTTTTAGTTGTGAGATGGGGACTGTGTCCTCTTGTCATTTATGTTTATTTACACTGAACATTGCCTGCTCTTTTACTGCCTGCTCATTACCACAGGGGTACACCCTGGCTCTTCACAGCTGACCTTGGGCTTCAGTACCACTGTAGCTCATTACCTACAGGAACTTGGTTCACACTCCTCTTTTCCCAGCTATGACCACACAGATAAGCACAGATTCCCAGGCACATCACTTCAGGCCTCCACCACTGAGCTTTCCAACTATAGAAGCCAGCTGCATATTTTCAACTCCCTAATTATATCTTTTAAACCATGTTTTCTTGGTGTGGATAGAAGCACTGTTGAAAGCCAAGGAAGAGTGCGTGGTTTTCACAAGGAGGGGAAGCTGGTCCCTCAGGCACAGATCAGGGAAAATTCTGCTCTGAAAAGAATGCCAGCAGGAATCCCAAACCTGCTCAAGAGCTGTGGGCTTGATGGCAGACTGAGACAACAGCAAGAGGGATGTGCTGAGTGCAGGGGTCTGACCTATAGCAGGAAGGCCATGCTGGGGTATGTGCCTCCCACTGCAGTGGGAGGCCTGGCACCATGCTGCCATGTTTGGCATGCCACTGCCCGAGGTGCTGAGCTCATCTTCTCTCCCTGCCAGTGTCTGCAGGAGATGGCTGAGATCTGCAGCAAAGGAAGCTCAGCTTTGGCTCTGGAGCAGTCTGCCGTGTTCCAGCATCTCTTCCCTTGAAGCAATTTTGCTCCCCTTTAGTATCTGTTGCTAGGAGACCAAGGATTGCCCTAATTATACACGAAAAGAAACTGCCATCTCCCAATTGCCTGCTTGACAGAAAGGGCCATATCAAGAAAAAACAGAGTGTGTAAGAAAAGCTCTCCTTTTCCAGGCTCTGAAAACACTTGATCCTGTTGCTTCACTACACAGAAAGCTATGCTGTCCCTTCCTCTTCCACCTACGGGTCTGAGTGAAAGATGGGGTCCATGCATCACAGCACACAGCTCAGCAAGCTACATGCACCAAGCAGGTTATATGGTGCAAGGCAAACATTAACAGCCAGTCCTACCCAGCTGCCCCTCTCAAAGAGGAACCTTTCCACTTGTTCTAAAAGCAGAGACCACAATGCATCAGACTTCCTGTCTGTGCCAGAGGCTGAGAAACACCAGAGAAACAGCAGCAAGCTTTGATTTGTAACATCTAGATCCAGTGCTGAAATCGCCTACCTCTCCCCACCAGAGACAGGGCACACTGCAAAGGTCCTCACAGGCAGAACAGATGCCATGCAGTGCAGCCACACAGAAGCTCAGTTCCTACCCTGATGTGGTCTCTCTAGGAACACCACAGTCCCACAAATGCTCACTTCCCCAGGATTTCCACAGCACGTTCACTCTGCGTGTGACCAGCTGCAGCATCTCCTTAGCCTTCTCTCTTCCCAAGCTTTTATCCTTCGCTAACAATTGGACACCTCAAGGCACCCCACTGAGACAATGTCAGCAGGGCATGGCACCAGTGGGAGCTCAGCATCTAACCTGAAGGGAGCTCAAGGGCTTACCCGGGCCAAAGGAAGGAGGCAAGGACCAATTGCCAGAGATGGAAGGAGCAGTTAGAGTCACAGAACAGCACCAGCTCCATGTGGAAAGGCCACTCCTAAGGCTCCAAAGCTGCCAGGTGCAACAGCCCACACAGCTTGCTGCAGCAGCAGCCCAGAGATGTGAGAGATGCGGTGAGGGCGATGCTTTCCTTGTTTAGAAGCAAAGCATACTTTGCATTCTCAAGCAGAGGTCCCTGCTCAGCTACAAGAGCACAGGACGGAGGCAGCTGCAGCGTGCAGTACCGTAAAGAAACTCCAAGTCCTCCTGCCCTGAGATCAGCCAGCTCCTGAAGAGGCGCAGGTGGTAGGAGCAGTGCTGGAGGTGATGGGCTAGAGTGGCATCCAGGGAGACGTTCCGGCTCGTGGCATAGTCAGAGGAAAAACGGCGCAGCAACTGGGCAACCTGGTGGTGCTCAAGCACATCTGGAGGAAAGGGGGCCACAGAGAGTGAGAGGAGAGGGGCAGGGGCAGCTGGAGAAAGAGAAACTCTGGAGGTGTGGGGATGGAGCCGCCAGCACTTGGGCTGCTGGGTGGGGAAGCCCCACGCCACTCGCTGAAGCCCAGTCCCTCCCGCAGCAGCAGGTCAGGGGTAACCTCAGCTCTACGTACCCGCTGGCACGGTGCAGCAGGCCAGCCTCCCACCCGGCCCAGCCTCTGCCAAACGCAGCTGCAGCACAGGGCAGTCCCTCAGCAGCCAGGTTTCATCTTTGTAAGCGAAAGTCTGCCAAGCGAACACATTGTAGGACATGTTCCAAGACCAGTGCAGGTCAGGTGCGGCGACATAAGGTCAGGCCCACACTCGCCCTTCCCCAGCTGAGACAAGAAATCCAGACTGCCCACAGAACACTCAAGTCCAGCTCCAAACACAGCCAGCCACCTCAGCACATGGAAAAGAGCAAATGGCCCAGCACGAAACGACCAGAGGCTGAAAAAGGGACAGGGGACAGCAGGGTTTGACTGAGAGGGTCACATTAAGAGTGAGGAAGAACAGAAGGGGCACAGGAGCGCTGACCTCCCCTCCCTAGACTCTTGGAGCAGCACTATGCAATCTTCTGCGACATCCCTGTGTGGCAGACAAGACAGGAGCGTGCAGGCATGTCTTCTCCTCCACATATACAGCCTCAGGACTTGTGTCATGTTCCCAAGAGTCACAAGACCAGGGCATAAATCACCTGGCCTGATGCTGGCTGTGCTTGACCACCACTCTGATTCACCCCTCCCATTTCACCATACAGAGGCAGCTCTTCAGAGAGAAGCTCCAGGCTCAGAGCTGTGAGAAGCTTAGCATCCTCAGGCGAGTGGTTCACGTGGATAAATATTCTTCCTGCTAAAACCAGTGCCAAGCCTAGACCACACAGGCCTAACTTCAAGCTTACACCTGCTGAACCTCTGCCTTTGGTCTCTTGAGTAAGGGGCATTTTGTCACTAGAAATATTCGCTGGGTTCTGGGGAAAGCCTGCTGCCCAGCTGCACTATTGTATCCGGGGCAGGAGGCAGCAGCTTTGGTGCTTGGTACAGGTTTTGCTGGCAAGATAGAACAATACATCCTACAGACATACACCACGGGAGCTCAGAGGGCATCCAGACATACAAATGAACTGAGCAGCTGGCCATTCTGCAAGAAACAAAACCAAGCAAACACAGAGAACAGCCACCCTGCAGTTATTGAAAACAATAAAGCCACATTTAGCTGCCCCTTCTCCTTTCATCTTTCCCAAAACATCGGTCTTCGTAAGTCTTCTGGACATTTTTCTTCTCCCAGATCATGCAGAGCAGAATATCTTCATATACACTTAGCAGCAAGATTGCAGAAGAAGCCTTGACCACATAAGACAGAAACACTTAACCTGCTACCTTTAGTGACCTGCTTTGGTCCTAACTTGTCTCAACTGCAGGAGCCATGTGAGGTAGGAGTGGTGCTGTGATACAAACCTTCCCCAAAGTCGCTTGGATAATAAACACTGCTTCAAGGAACCTGCTACAAAAGAGTTAGTGGCCTTTAACCTCCACACACTCACAGTTCAAGTCCCAGGTTAGCAGTGATAAGAAGCAAAGGTAGCGAGTCAACAGAAGCACTGTCACATGTCCTTTATCACACCTTTTCATAGCTACGAGCATGACAGAAGTGAAGCAGGTTACATCACCACCCCAGGTGGCATCATGCCTCTGGAAGGTGGCAGGCCCAAGCCAGCACTGTCCACTAACAGGAGATGAGTGACAGCTCTGGAGAGACACCATACCCAGGACAAGGTCTGCAGGAAAGGTGAACCTACTCCCACAAACATCACCACACTTGGAGTAACTCGGTGAGCACCCTAACAGACCAGTTTGTAAATTGGAGGCCATGAGGTTACCTGTGCTTTGAGACACTGTGCTGACGAATACCATGCTCAGGGAGAATACTGTTAGCACCTCCTCTCCCACCCCAGACTGCTCTTCCAGGTGACACATGGGCAGCCTCAGGCTGTGCTCAGTTTGGTCTTGCAAATCTGCATTTGAAGAACTAAGCTACTGACGCTCTTAGGATATGAAGTGGATATCCCCACTCTCCAAATCCAACAGCATCTCCTCCCAACCCCCACCCCCACTCCCCACCCCAAAAGGGAGCATGAAAGAAGATCTTAATGTCAGCAGTGGAATTAAAGGCTGCTTTAGGAGCTCACTGCTCCTGCTTTTCACCTGGGACACAAATGCCTTGGGGGACAGCAGAAGAACCACTGAGCAGTAACAGAGGGTGGATGAAGACGTTAGTCACAGGGAAACAATGTGGGAAGGTGAAGCGTGTTTGGACACCAGATACACAGACACAAAAAACCCACAAGGAGACTGAGAGGAGAATATATATGCAGAGAGAAGTGAAGGTGAGCATGGGGTTAGAAGTGTGAGGGAACGTCAAATCAAGGAAGCAAACGTACCATTAGTCGGATGCTTTGCAAACGACACAGAAAATCGTTTTACGGCTGGCATAGACAAGAGCTCTGAGGAAATAAAAACAGATCATCTGTTAACAGCCTTCTGCTAAGGACCCCCAGCCTCCATATGCTTGCAAATACCCTGTCAGGTTCACCTTCTCCTTGTCACCCATAACAGCAGCTCCTGCTGGCACTGCTATAGCACACCCGGCACTCTGTCTGTCGGTCTGACTGAGCCTCTTGGCCTCCTTGCACTCTGCTGGACCCCACTTCCCTCGCACTGTCCTGCCCACTACAATGACCTCATCCACGCTCTCAATCACAGACAGCATCTCATAGCTCCCCACCACACTTCAGTCATCCTGAGTGCAGCCCAGGCTCAGACCAGTGCGAGATGCTGCTCAGCCATGCTCTCAGTCACAGGAGCACAGGGCCAGGCAAGCATCAGCACCAGAGCAGAGAAGCTCTCAGGGCTCATCTTTGCCCAAGGAACTGAGGATTTCCTCTGCAGAGGAACTGAGGAGCTCTGGCTTGGGTAAGTGCAGCTCAAAACATCCCCTTAATGCAAGTTAGACAGCTATTTATGAGTTTAAAGGTAAATCAACTAACTAGAGAACAAACAGAAAACCCATGATGATCAGAGGCCTCTACAGTTCTGTTGCTCAAAGCATTTCAGTACAGAAGAGGTTTTGCAATGCACCTGTCAGAGTGGTACTCGGGCTTCTCCCGGCCATGTCCCAGGCCAGGCCAAGCTCTCCAACAGAAATTACCCATTGGAAGCACAGTGCAAAGACAGACTCTACATATTTGATGGGGTGCAAACAGGTGAACTTTAAAAGATGTGGATTAGTCTCTATATGCACAAGAAAAAGAAAAAAAAGGAAAAAAAAATAGAGAAAGAAAAAGAAGGGAGGAAAAAAGGCAAGCTGAAAACTTCAAGAACTTTTAGGAAGTACCAGAAAATGCTTTATTTCTCTTTCATGCTTCATGTGTCTGTTCTACCTAGCCTCTAAGATCTGTGCACCAATCCCTCTACACCAATGCCAGGAGATACACACTTCAATTTACACTCCACACTCCCACTGTGTCCTTCACATTCCTTCACCAGCATTACAGCCCCAAAAATTGTTTTTCTTTTTTTAAGCTCAGCAAACAGGGCATGACAATCTTCCCTGCACATGCAATCCCTTAGAAGTGTCCAAGTGCTGGAGCTCCAGACAGCTGGTAGCCACCTCCACTCCACCCCACATCTCTCCCTTGCCTTCACAGCACATCAGTTTCAAGGATACTGCAGCACAGCTTACTGCATCCCTGGCTTCAGACAAGCCAGCTTCAAACCACAGCTGTCAGTGGACCTTCCCTCAAACTGAGGTTGGGACGCAAGCTTCCACTGAAGTGATCATCAGCCCTCTTCCAGACATAAGCACACAAGACCTCAGAAGTCAGGGCCATCTGAACCTCGCTTGAGTGAGCCTTTGATGAAGTGCTGTAAGTCATGCACCACATCTTGAAGCATCACAGCCACGAAACACTATCAGAGTTCATGCAAAGATGTGCTTCAGCACTGAAGGATTCTAAACATTAGCCTGATGACTGTGAAAAAGGCCTTGGTACAAATGTACCCCAAAGAATCTGCTGTAGCTGCTGCGCCACTTACTGCACCCAGCTTGAGTTTGGATTAAATGCCACGGTTCAGCATTTCATCGGTGCTCACTTAAGCAGGAACATGCAGCTCAAGATCATATTGCACATTCCAAACTACCTTCCCCAGAATCTAAGAGCCCTTCTCACCTCCCACTTGTTTTTCCAAGCTCCCTGCTTCTTCCTCACAACCACTCCCACTGCAGCAGGACACTGGTGGCACAGAGTGCCAGGACATGCCGAGAAACATGAATGCAGCACCCAGATGAATGATTCTGGGATGTGCTGCTCACACACCAGTTAAATAAGTCTGCCTTTCATGTACTCAAGAGTACAACTGCATCTGAGCACACAGAGGCTTCGTCCCTGAGCTGGGCTGATGCAGCAGCCCTCGGCTCTGGGCTTGTCATGTGCACAGCCCTGCCCCACAGCCCACAGGGCAAGGCAGCACAGCTCCAGGACTAGGCAGAACCTGTCCTGGCCCAGAAAGTACAGAGCAAGCAGTCTTTGGTGTTTGTTCTCCACTCACAGAGGGCAGACAAGCAGCCAGAGCCCTTGCTGGCCCAGCTAGCAGCTTTCCCAGTAGCCACACCGTGGGCTTGTTCCAAACATCATCAGCTTGCTCTGGGGCCTGTGAGCAGCCAACACTTGCTGCCTTGAGCAACTTGGGCTGGTGCAGCAGGATTTGAAGCCCTCCAGCTCTGTCTCCTGCCTGTCTCTCACTCACAGCCTGTTTGTGGGAAGTGACACAGCTTTCCCCTCCACAGCAGCACAGGAAGACAGGATACACAATGCTCTCCACACAGCAGCATCAGGAGGCTCTGCTATGTCTGAGAGTTGGACAGCACCTTCCATTCCGATTTGCTAGGCTGTTTTCTTTTCCTCTAGACCGGACAAAAATCCCCAAAGGTTCCAAATTGCTGCCTCACTCCTCTGCCCACTTTGCAATCCAGCAGTGCTAGTGTCCATTATGAGCCAACAAAAGGCACTGCAAATTCAAGACTCTGAAAAGTACTGATTAAAATGCCCCTTGTCAGAAGGAATGCAGACAGAAAAACAGAAGACAGGAAATCCTACACCCACTCAGATGCTGGGAAGCCCAAATTGTGCAGCACAAGGTGAGTTTCCAAGCAGGCCACAGCATGCTGTGCAGATCCTGCCCATACAGCAGTTTCTTGAGCGCTGCTCAACTCGGTGTTCCAAGCAACGGTCTGGTAACCAGGACTCATGGGGCCCAAGTGCCTTTCTTACTGGGATCACAATGGACACTGGCCCGTGCTGGAGCCCTTCCAGCTTCTCCAGCATGTCTCAGTTTTACCCTGTGCTCCAATCTCCCTGAAAGCAGCCACAGACTCTCTGCCTCTCAACAGCTAACACACCAGCACTAGCTGCAGATCGACCCACAGCTGACAGCACCCCTCACCCATGTGTATTGGGCAATGTTTATACTCCTGCCCCAAATGCACCTCAGCAGGGTGCCTTGCTGAACTTTAAGGCAGGTTCTGCAGAACTGCACAGTAAACAAGACTTTATGATCCTTTTGCAGTATTTCATCAAGTATCTCACTTACCTCAAGCATTTCAGCACACTAGCTGACAGCTACCCTGGACTCCTCTGTGTACCCAGCCTTACTCTAGTACCCACCTTACCCACCCCCAAGCAGACCATTCTGCCTTTGGATGGCTCCATCTCTGCGTGGTGAGAATTACTGTCTCCACAAAAGTTTCCTTTAGCATCAGCAAGGCTACCAAGGTAAGCAAGACGATGTGAAGTGCTGAAGGTTTCCATACCAGGACAAACCTATTTGACATCTAGACCAATAAATACTCCTCCACAACAAGTAGAATTAAAATGTCTGACCAAAACCAGAGCCCAGCAACACCACACAACAGCACAAGGTCAGCTCCTGCCTTGTCCTAGCAAGGACCACAACCTCTTGGGACATGGTGAAATGCATTGCTGTAGATGTGACGAATACACACATTCAACTGTCATCCTCCTCAGCAGCCTAAAGCTTTGCCTCAGCAGCATCCTGAGACACCAAAGGCCACAGAAGAACCACCTGCTGCCCAGGGAACACACATACCGTCTTTGTATGTCAGGCTGCTGGCAAACTTTTTGCCATGGCTGCGAGCGTAGTCCTGGAGGTTGGGGGCACTGGAGGAGCCTCCCAGCACAGTGGTGCTAAACAGGCCGGTGCATTGTGACCCTGGAAAGGCATGGAAGGTGTTAGTATTGTATCTCCACTGCATACAGCTACAGAAAAGCAGGGTTAGTCAAAGAAAGAAGAATGAACTGGCCACTTCACAGGCAATCCCAGGGAAAAAATGATACCAGGGAGCACAGGGGAGCAATATTCCCCATTCTGTGTTCAGCAGTGCCAAATGGCAGCCCACAACTCAGCACCAGGGATGTTTCTAACTCCCTCCAGGGGTTATTTCTGTTTGGCTTTCTAGCCCTGACCTAGGAGAAACACCTCAAGGCTCTCCAGTCAGCAAATCTACATGCTCATGTCAGAAAAGCCAGATTGCCAAATCACTCATGGTCATGTCACAGGGCTTCCTGTCTCTGCAGTTCTGCCCTTTTTCTGTAGGACACAGAGAAGAAGAAAGGACTGCCTGATCTTCTGATCAGCAAATGTAGACGAATCATCCTGTCAAGCAGAAAGGAGAGCAATGTGACCAGTGAGCTGCCTTTCACAAACTGCTACCCAGATGTTTTTTCACATCCACATGGTCAAACCTTGCTACTCCAGAGTAGGTCCAATTGTTCCATGAACCACCCTTGCAAAGCACCAGCTGTGCACACAGCAGAGACTTTGCTCATCCTACAGCAAGGAATATGGCAAGCAAGACAGTCTCATGCACAGGAGGGCAACCTAACACCCATGGCTGCGGCAGCTGCTGCTGTTTGCTCCTCCAAGGCACAATGAGGTCACTTCATGTGATATTTAGGAACAGAATCTTTCAACTGAGGAAAGCAATTTTGAGTGAGACAGAACCTCATTATAGGCCAGCCAAAGCTACTGATTGGCTATAAACTCTCTGCTAAACCATTTTGATGCTGCATTCTGTACTGAGAATACCAACTGCTAAAAACAACATAACTCCCACTTACAAAAGGCTTCCAGAAACAAGCAGGTTGATTTTATTCCACCTTGTCTGCCAAGGCAAAATCTTAACATGCTGCCTATTAGTATTTAACTGGAACAGTGCAACTGTTACTACTGTTAAAAAGATCCTAACAATACTGCAAGCAGGTCTTGATTCTAAAATACAGCATCAAGCATGATCTAGGTTGGAAGGAATCTCTGGAGGTCTCTTTCCCCACAGCCCATCTTGGACCAGCTTGCTAGGGATATTCCAGTCAAGTTATGGATATCTCCAGGAAAGGAGATTTCACAACCTCCCTGGGCCCCTGTTCTGATATCTGGCACATTCATGGTGACAAATGTGTTCCTCCTAGCTAACTGGAATTTCCCATGCTCCAACCTGTGTCTGTTGGTTCACATCCTATCACACACACCTTGGACAGCAGTCTGTCTTCTCTGTAACCTCCTGTTCAGGTGGTGGAACAGCATTAAGGTCTCCACTCCCCACAGCTTCTGACTTGAGCAAGCCCTGACATCTCAGCTTGTCCTCCAAAGCTGTGTGCTCCAGTCCCCATTCATATCCACTGCCCCTTACTGGGCTTACACCTGCCACATCAACACCCTTCTGGCCCTTGGGCTCCAGGACAGGACAGCAGCACTTCAGGTGCAGTCTCACAGAAGGTGAACAGAGAGAAAGAGCTCCACTCCTGCCAATCCAGCAGAGCATGCTGCTGGCCTTCTTTGAATACACTGCTGCCTCATGTCCACTCGATGCTCTTCAGGACCCCAGCTCTCTCCCTGCAAAGCTGCCATGGAGAAAACACACAGCTCCTGAGTTTTGAGCTATTGACACATAAGCTCAGTCTAACCTTACAACATCTGCTCTTGGGAACAGTGGGAGGTGACCAAAAGGCTTCTCACATGCACTGAACTTAAGCTGTTCCACCAGTGTGACACTGCTGGCAGCTTCCCACAGGCCAGGCTAGACAAGCAGGCAAAGAACTCTTGCCTGCAGGCTGACTGCTATACCAGCCTCACAAAATCTCCTCATGCTTGCAGCTGAAGCTGACTCAGCATGAACTGGAATCTGCCAGAACCCAAACAAAATTTTGCCAAGAAGCTCCTAATCATCCTTCCATGGCTTAAAAACAAACAAACAAACAGCAACAACAACAAAAACCCAACAGACTCATTTACTGACAGATAAAAATAAAACAGTCTTTTTATGACTTTCTTTCTTGAGCACCACTGTGCCACTAATCATTAAGCCAAGGACATCCTTGTGTTTCTGCTCTGCTGCAGAAGACAGAGGCATTTTGTTGACAAAGGTGACACTATGGGTGACACCAATTTGTTTACAGTGAACTCTGGGAGATCACCACAGCCAAAGCAAACACACACACAAACACACACACATATCCTGAAGAACACAACGGTACACGGCCACTTTCATTTCAGCTGTAGCAATATTTGCTAGAAAGGACTGCATGTGCTGGATGGCTTTGAGCTAGTTCATTTTCAGGTGTATATGTATGTTTAAATAATGGACATCCCCTGTTTTGACCAAGGAAGTCTCTGGACAAAGCTTCCTGCCTACTGACAATACCACACCTCTATTACTCCATCATCAAGGAATGATTTTAGCTCATTTGGAAGTGTCCTCGCAAGCAAAGAAAGGCAATGAAACCTCCCTGGACTTCACAAGTTGGAAGCACAGGCACTGCTGCAGACAAGCCACAGTGATGCACTTGCTCCTGTCCAGGAAAACATGAAACTCCAGAGCACACACTGCACAGACAAAGCAAGCTGCAGCATACCCTGTTCAAAAAGCAGGTTTTTAAACCACAGTGAAGCCCCAGGAATGGCAGCAGGGTTGAAACAGGAGTCCTGTCCTGCTCCCCAGTCCTGCACACCAAGCACAGGAAGTTACCCCTGGGCAGACATTCTTCCAGAGGCAACAGTGGCCAGCCTCTGGCAAGGTCATGCAGCAGGAGACAGGCTGAGCTTAAGAAAAGCTCAGAAACAGCAGGCAGTATCTGAATGAACCCTCTTCTAGCACAGCTGCTGAGACAAGTATTAAAGAGAAAACTCCAGCTCCCCTGAGCTCTGTATTTTTTCTCACAGAGAGCACAATTCAGATCCTAAAGCGGTGGAGGGGAAATTAGATTTCTGGAAGACAAGCAGGAAAAGAAACAGGAAGATCTTCTGCAGGTACAGAGGCATCATTCTTCTTAATAGTTCCCAGGTTAAGAGATATTTACAGAAACACAGACATCCTTAGGATGATGCAAGCTGGTGTTGCACCAGAGGTCTCTCCTGCTCAACCCTCCTGTGCCTGCAAGACTCTAAGAGAAGAATAATGGATGGATTGAGTAGACTCCAGCTACCAATTCCTACTCAAAGTTTTGTCTCTTGCAGAGCTTCACAGTTGGGAGAGTAACCAGCAGAGGCTTCCCAGCAAGACAAGTCAGGCAAGAACCCGAACTGAAACCTGCTGGGATAACATTTCAAGTTTTGTTGTCAAGGAATAGTGGTACTGTACAAGGGTCCAGTAGAGAAGGGTGGTCTTCTCCATTGCTGAAATTGGCATTGCCCAGCAGCCTGGGGAAGGCTGCTGGTCTGCTTTCCAGAGCACCTGCCCTGGATAGTTTGCATGCAGTGTTTGATGTGCTCAGTAATTCTCCAGGCAGATGCACATCCTTGTCCTGTGCCACCTCAGAAGCTCTCACATCAGTTCACAGAAGAACCACAGGTCTCTCCAAGCCTAGGCAAGGCAGCATACTATAGCTTACTGAATGCTATAGCTGGTCAGTGACAAACAGAAGTGAGTAAAAAGCACACCATGAACCAGCACATTCTAAACCTGCTATGGCCAAGGCTGTTGTGCCTTCATGAGAACATGCACCAGCCACTCCCTCTCAGGGCTGTCCAGCCGGCTGAAGGCATAGCTAGAAGACTCCAGGGATACTTCCTAACCACTCTGAAGAAAATTCCCTTCACTTGGGAAGAATTAGCTTCTGAATAAGCAGTTCATTCAAAAGTGACAAAAACGATCAGGCCTTCAGAAATCTCTTGGCTGCAGGACATTCACATAATGAAGTAAAGAAGTGATGAGTCAGAACTGCTGCACGTCTCCAGTCAGGCCATAATGCAAAAATGGTTTTAAAGCAGAAGAAAGTGGGCACAGCTTGGGCATTTCCACCTCCTAGTGCTTATTAGTCATCTGCAAGATCGAGGCTTCACAGCTATCTTTGAACCTCCTGACAACAAAGACAGCTTCACAGTTTCCAAATAGATCTTGCTTTGGCAAAAATACTTCAGGAAGAATTCCAACTGTTACAGCATAGTTTAGGTTAGGATGATGGGATGGTACTCTCCAGGAAAGGCAGAGAACACCAAATGCCCCAAAATATTCTCTTCTGCTGGCTGCTATGCAAAGAGTGGCTATCCGTGGATTCCAGCTCAGAGAGCTGTCAGATGCCACTGCAGGTGGCTGATCTGTTCCATACCAAGAGATCTTTCTGAAGCAAAGGTGGAAGTATAAAAACTTTGCATGAAGAGCAGCTTTGCATGTCCACTACTGTTCTGCAGAACAGCACACACACCAGCTCCCACATAAATCATCTCATCCTACTAAGTTCAGAAATGGTACCAATGATGGGAAGACAGAACCAGAAGGCCAGCCTGCAAGCACACAGCTTGCTCTGTTGTTCCCCTTCTATAAAGGTTGAAAAGAGCATCTTCTGTTGCTAGAAGCTGAAGAAGATCACACACAAAAGGAAACAGAGCAAGATAGTCCCTACAGTGGTCTAAACAGTAACACTAGAAGAAGACGTAATGGACAGAGAGGGACATACAAGGAGCTCAAGCCAGATGTATATGTGGAGAGCCAAACAGATGCCCACAGAGGTGCAGGAGAGCAGGATGGCTACAGGTCAAGTGCAGTACCTAGGCCACTCTGCTTCATCTCAGAAGACTGCCTGGAGTAGCTGCTGAAGAGTCGATAGCCTCCTGATTTCGAAGAAGATTCAGAGAGTACCTGCAAAGACAAAAGAAATATCATCAATGTCATGCTTCAGGTTACCCTCTGGTCTCAAAAGCCTTTAAAAATCTACTGAAGGTAAAGAAAAGTGCATCTTTTCCTTAAAACCAGCTTTCCAGAGGCATAAAGGTGCTCCTATGCCAAGACTGTGACAGTGCATGCTCAAATTTAATTTCAGGTCTGTGCTGTGTTGTGGAGCAGTGGAGATTTCACACACATCAGATGACTTGGGCACCAAGCTCCTTGTCTCCCAGAACTTTTCTTTGGCAGCAGGAAAGAACATTCCCTTGAGCTTAGTATATGCCTCTGACACAGAGCCCTTGAATGCTGCATGCAAAAACTACACAAGCGACACAGAGATGGAGGCCACTTAACAAAGACCTCAAGCCCTAACTCTGGTTTCAGTGGTTCAGAAAACAGCAAAAAATACCTGTGAAAAACCTCCAAAAGGAGGGGCAGTTCTAGAGCACTTTGAAAGTGCCAGCTCCTGCTGACTGTGAAGCCAGCCTTATGACACACAAGGAGAGAAGTAAGAACATTAAAATCCATCTCTGATACTTTAGATCAGTGAATGGGACAGTTCTAAGCCCTGACAGCTTAAATGCTCTGCAATAAATCCCTCTGATTCACATGAGATCTTAGATGGGAGACAGGAACCAGAAATGTGGAGCTGAACTGGGGGAGGCAAAGTCTGGAATCTAAAGGGAGGCAAAGATGTCACCATGGCTAGGTGAAGAAGTTGCATGAGATCTCACAGACACCTACACAGATGCCTCTACAGAACATGTAATCCAGGTGGTTCTTGTGTTTCTCAAGCATTTTCTTACTTGCTCTGTCCTTCCTCAACGAGGAGTCTGGGAGGTCTGCCTTTAATTTCTTTAGATCCTTTCCCAGAACCTCAAACTCTGGCATGCCAGGAAGCCAAAGCCAAGCAAAAGGCCTTCATTAGAAGGACCAAGGGTGCCCATCATGCTGTTACCTCCATGGACCCTGTCTTCCGGCTCCTGATCAGTGGAGATCTGCGCTGAATGCTGACAGGCTCTGAAGGCTGCGGGGACCTTTGCTGGGCACGGTCTGGCTCATCCATGCCCTTCTCTTTGGAGAGGTCCTCCAGGCTTCCTTGGTCTGGTTTCTTGTCCTCATTCTGCAGTAAGGAAACATTGACACCTGCAGGTACACGGCCTTGCCAGCATTGCCCAGGTGCTGACTCCAGCCTGGGATCTTCCAGCTCTGCTGAGCTCAGGAGGACACCAGCAGCACCAGCACACACCAGCAGCTCAGAGACTGCACTGACAAACCCTTGTGGCTGAGCAGAGAAAATAGCCCCTTAAGAGGCCAGAGAAAGATGTGCTGGTGGAGCCATGTCCAGGCAACAAGCTCACCTCTGCGGAGGCTGGCCGAAAGCCGAACCCCGTGGGCACGTTCCTGTCCTCCTCACAGCCCTTCACACCAGGGCTGAAATGCAGCTCCACATGGAAACGCTCTTCTGAAGATGGGTCCTGTGAACAGGAGGCACAGGGAATAAGCAAACAAATAAAACCAGCCCCACTGTCAGCACCACTGTGGTCAGGACCTGACCCCCTGCCATGCTGGTGTGGCTCACGTCCCAAGCACAGCCTTTCAGAAGGGAAGCAGAAGCAACCAGAAACCATGAACTGAACGGCTCTAGGTTTGTCTCACCCCAAAGGACAGTCCTCATTAGCACAAAGCTGAGGCACTCCAGCTGTTGTTATTTGGTGACAACAGCCACTGGAGGACTCAAACAGAGAGAGGTCTATGTATGTATAGATTACATACATACAGGCAAACCTGAGCCACAGCCCTTCCAATCCACTCCTTTTGCAAAACCAGCACACACTGGGGCAGGGAGAGACTAGTTCCCTCCCTGACCTTCACTCAGGGTGTCCCAGCATTTAACTGTCTCTAATATGATTTTTTTCCTCTTTTTTTTTTTTTTTTTTTTTTTTTTTTTTTTTTTTTTTTTTAAGGAGGTCAGAGTTTTGATACTTCCTGGCACTAGTGATGTAAACCCCAACACTTCATCCTCCCTTGATTCAGACCTTGGGATTTTTTTCACCAGCAGTCCTAGGAAATATTTTGCCTCTACCGGGAGAGCCCCACATCAGCTCTGTGCACACCAGACTCTTAACTCCACAGTATACACTGGAAAGGGACTGCTCCACTCACCCACCACAACCTCCTCACAACAAAGACCTGGGAGTTAGGAGCTGCAGTTCAGTGAATAAACCTACTTTGGGTCATCACTACCAGCTTCCACACTCTGTCTGGATTGTAAATGGTTCTCCTTACGTCCTGAAGGTATCAGCACACACTTCCCTAACTGTATCAGTACCTTTTCAGACAAAAGAAGCTTACCAGTGTGGGATTTTTGGATATTTCCTAGAGATATTGGGGGGAAAAAAGCCAAATACAATTTTTCATGTTGTTCATTTGTATTTAGCATTAAGAAAAATCAAATTATTTTGTGCTGGGACATGCTCTAAGACAGACAGTATTGATTACTTGGTATTGCTGCCCAGGAGAACGTTCCACTCATAAGTCACAAGCACTTCCTCAGTCACTGCCTCCCACCTGAGAACAAGACCCAGCAGCTGTGCCCATGGGTCCTCCACCTTTATTCACAAGGAGAGAGCTCAGGTGAGAGGCTTCCCAGATGAACCCATCCTTAGGGTTGGCCTTGCACCAGGCAGGGAGGATTTCACCCTACAGCTACATCCCTCACCTTGTTGTTGTCCTCGTAGAGCATGATAACAATCTGGGTCATGTAGTTCAGCTCTGAGATAGCACTCAAATAGTCCATGGCTCTCTTCCACTGCTGGTCTTTGTTCTCCTGATACATACACACAAACAGTCGCATGGAGTAAGCAACAGCAGACACCTGGCAGCACCCAGTGATGCAGGCTGAGAGACTTGGTCCCTCCACAAGATAGCAACATTGTCAGGACACAAAACATCTTGCTTAACTTGCATGAGGAGAGATGACCTTGCAACGAGGGTGGGGGAGCAAATGCATAGAGGGACACTACAGCTACCCATACAATCCACGTGCAGGCTGAGCACAGACAGCTACAAGCCCTGTGCCACACTGGCTGGAGGCAAGCAGGACCCACAGCAGGTTCCCAAACACAGCCATGCTCAGATGGTGCCCCACAGAATGAGTATTGTAGAGAAATCTCAGGAAAAGCACAAGGGGGGAACTTGTGCCACATAAGGGACCAAGTGAGGCTGCTTTTAGGCAATGATGGATGCTGGCCTAGTGAGCCATGCAAGGCCCTAGGGCAGCCCACCTCTCACTGCTTCTTAACACTGCTAGGGGATGGCCATACCTCAAGTGTCACCCATGCTGGACCCTTGGTGGACATGGAATGAACCCCACCAGTACACACAAACCCAGATGAAGCCTAATATCCCTGTGCTGGCAACACAGCATCCTCTGACACTCAAGTCAGGCAATAAAGCAGCATCTTACACAGTGAGTAGTTCAGAAGTACTTAGATGATCCCTGCCTGCAGGTACACCGAGCTTCAACAAACATCAGAAATCACAACTACTAAGCAAGCCCAGGTTCCCAAGGCATTTCAGAACAAATCACTTAAAAAGGGGAAGAAAAATCAGAGGCCCTCTCAAGAAGTCTAAAGCAGAGCTTCTCTCAAGGTCTGCATGCCAGTTCCTTCAGGAAGCAAATTATGAGAACAAGTGAAGGTTGGATTGGATGAGTTAGTCCGATGTATAGAATAGAATAGAATAGAATAGAATAGAATAGAATAGAATAGAATAGAATAGAATAGAATAGAATAGAATTACCAAGGTTGGAAGAGACCTCGAAGATCATCGAGTCCAACCTGCAACCACAAACCTCAAAACTAGACCATGGCACCAAGTGCCACATCCAGTCCCCTCTTGAATGCCTCCAGGGACAGTGACTCCACCACCTCCCTGGGCAGCACATTCCAATGACGAATCACTCTCTCGGTGAAGAACTTTCTCCTCACCTCGAGCCTAAACTTCCCCTGTTGCAGCTTGAGACTGTGTCCCCTTGTTCGGGTGCTGGTTGCTAGGGAGAAGAGGCCAACCCCTTCCTGGCTACAACCACCCTTCAGGTAGTTGTAGAGAGCAATGAGGTCGCCCCTGAGCCTCCTCTTCTCCAGGTTAAACAGCCCCAGCTCCCTCAGCCTCTCCTCATAGGGCTTGTGCTCAAGGCCTCTCACCAGCCTTGTTGCCCTTCTCTGGACACGTTCAAGTGTTTCGATGTCCTCTAAAAATGTATCATCTGTCCCTCTGGTAAGCAGCATCCCCTTTGCAACCTCAAGACACTTGATTTTCTTGACTTAGAATTGATAAGAAGTCACTGAATAACAGGGCCAAGCTCTTGGAATAAAGACAGCAAGAAAGAGAAATTCCCTCATTGTCATTGCCTTATGCTGCTCTCCTCCTACACAGGTAAGTGGTCTACTCCTCTGAAACCACCGAGACAGCTCTTGGAGAAAACATGCCTCTGAACAAGCAAGGCAGGTAGTGTCAGGACTGGGGAACAACAACCCTACATGCCCAAGAGGCAGGAAGCTGCAGCACACACACATGGCAGAGATAGAGGTGGCCAGAGGCCATTGATGCACATCAGTGCTGGGGGAGCTGGCTAGAGTGGCGACCTACAAACACACACTTGTCCACTTGGAAGGGGCCACTGAGAAAAAGCAGGGAGGCTTACTCTGTGGGCACTGCTGGGACACTTACATCCAGGAGCCCCCGTAGCGGAAGATGCTGAGCAGGGAGTGCACGTGGCTCTCACTGGTGAAGTAGAGCCGCGTCCGAACATGGCGACCTGGCGACAGAACTCCTCTTGAGTACCTAAACCAAAACCAGCCCAGTGTCACTCACAGCCTGCCCATCCATTCCATCCACATGCAGGGCATTTCTGCACCCTTAATGGAGTAAGGTAATGCCACACTGGGAGTAACAGGAACAGGACAGTGAAAGCAGCAGGCAAAGAAGCAGCAGTTTATGAAGGTGTGGTGGGGCAGAGGTGGCCTCATCATACAAGCACTTGCCCCTTGCAGAGACAGGGATGAAGGAACCTCCATCCAACCACAATGGGTTTAGGCTTCTGTGCCACCATGCTCCTGCTCAGTGGTCTCAATGTGCCTCTCCATTTCCCTTCCAGTTCTAGGAGCATCAACATGCCCCCCTCCTGCTGCGTCTGGCACACGCTCTGTGCCTCCTTCCACACCACTACACTCTCCTGGCATGGTCCACACACACTGCTCCAAAGCTGCCCTCCCCACCAGCAGCAGCATGCAACACAATCCTTACAAGGGATGTAGTTTGTTGACAGACTCATCTTCATGGGTTCTCTGTAGGTCCAACTGGATCTTTTTAATGAGGGGAAGACAAAAGCCAATAGCAATCTCCAGTTTCTCCTCCTTATTAATTCCATATTCCTGCAGGAACAAAACAATAGATACCCTTGAGCTCTGGTTTTTTTGCCACATCCTCACATGAAAGGAGGCTGGACTTCAACAGTCCAGTCTGTGAGCACCACCACAGCTAAGCAAGGACAGAAAGGAAAATGTCACCCAGCACCTTTCTCTGTTTACTTTTTCCACTTACTGCAGAGGGCAACAAAGGACAGAGAATCCTCCAAGAATCCCAATCTGTCTAGACACTGCTGTCAGTACTCTTCTGACAGCTGAGAGGAGCAAGTATCATCAGGGATCCTCCTCTCATGACACAGAGAAGCCAACCTGGCACAAACATTAATGCAATAACTGCTATTTGCAAATCCAAAGTGGTCAGCTGGAAACAGTCAAACTGCAGCTCATCAGAAGCACTGTTAAAATGTTTAGAAGACCAGTTCTGCTCTATGTTGGCACCAGTGCAATTGGACCTTGCTGGCAGAATTTCATCCCATATAAATGAAACATTTCTGCCAGAAGTGGGACAGAATGATGGCTAACAGAGAGATCTGTTCCACATGGTCCTCCTTTCCCCTCTCATGTCCAGGGCCATAAACTCAATGAGAAGCAAACAGGAATAACAGACTTGCCAGAAGAAGCCTTCACTTCAACACAGAAAAATGTCTTCCCCTGTACAATGTGCACAGGGAGAGGAGGATGTCACTGCAGCATAGACACTGCTTACAGCTGTGCAATACAACAGAGTCACTCTGACACTGTCAGAACCCTCACCCAGGAGGCCACCAGCCCTGCCACATCTTCAGTCAGAAATGGGTTTGGCCTTCTACAAACACAAAGAGATGCGTCTGAGAAGTGCCTGTGATAGGCTGCCGTGAGAGCTGATGTGCAAGAGAATCAAGAGAAAACAGGCAAGGAAGGGGTCAGAGGCTGACACCATAGACACTGTCACGCAGGCAGGACTGGCTGTACCTGGGGGATGATCACATCTGCCAGGGCTTTAGAGAGTTTGAAGAGTTCAGCTGTGCCTTCCAGTTTCAGTGCACAGTTGTGCTGCACATCATACTTGATGCAGTCGTAGATGTCGGGGATCTTGCTGATGTCGTAGCGCCCATTCTTCATCCGAAAGTCGTGTTCCAGCTTGCTCCAGCGCTGCAGCATCAGCTCTAAAGTCTCACTGTGGTACAGCTGCAGGTCTGAACAGCAGAGGACACCAAAACACATTCACATCCTGACAACTTCTGCATAGATTTCAAGTGACAGCAAAGATTGGCTTCTCTCAGCATAGAAGGGCTCTAATTACTGTGCCCCCTGCAGCAGCCTTAGACTAGCAAAGCCACTGAACCTGCTGCACAGAGCTTTTACCTGCAGCTACTTTCAAAATACTTGAAAAAAGTAAACCTGCTTGCCTGTTGACTTATGTCTGCTATAAACTGTGTGAAATGTCCCACAGATCCCTTTTTAAAACCTCTGCACTGTTATTAGGAAAGTTTTTAAAGAGGAGCAAATCAAATCTTAGAAACTTGCTGTTCATAACCTTGAGCTTCCCTTCAGCAAACACTTGGGAAAACCAGGCACAGCCCTCCAGGCTGCACTGCTGCTCTCCACCTTCACTCTAAACCCAAGATGCACACAGCATTTCCTTCATGCTGAAGCTCTAACAGTAGTGGGAAGTGGGAAAGAAGCCTTCTACACCAATAGCAGATACAGAATTTCACTTCAGAATTTCTTTGCTATGGACAAATGTAAACCAGTGGTGTTCAGGGGCTCTGAAGATGCAACAATAAATGAATCTGCTCCAGACCTTTTCCAGTTCTCACTCACCTGCAGATTTGGGGTCTTCCAGACGGTTTTTTATCTGGGAGGTGAGATTCTCAATCAGGGTGAACACCTGGTTACAGACCTCCACTGGATTCTGGATAAAAGTCATGGAGTTCAGCAGAGAAGCACTGCCTGTAGGTGCTAGCTGAGAGAAGACACCAACAGAGATTAGTTAGTACCTTTACAAACTGGGAGCACAAGATGTCTTCCTTTTGCAGCTGTCCTGCTATCTGATCAGGTACAGAAGTGGTACTCCCAGCTAGGCTTAACAAGCTGGCCTGTTCCTAGGGGTAGTTAGGCTTGTTTTAAAAACTTCCTCAGGACCAAAGTCTGAGAGAACAAACAACTGCTCCTAGCAGGTCAGATCTCCCTCCACCTGCAATACCCACTCTTATCTCATTTTGCTTCTGTGCTTCAGCAGAAGAGCTTCACAGAAGCCTAAAGCAGTTCCGTGGGGTGATAAATATATTCCTTAATGGTAATGGAGTTTTACCTTTTCATAATCCTCTTCAGAGAACTCAGCATCCTTCTGCATGATCTCATGCAGTCGTGCCTTCACTTTGTGTTGGCAGCTGCTAAGGGAATCGCTGTCGCTGTCCAGGAGACCATTCATGTTGGCACTTTTCACCATTTGCACCAGGATGGGGGTCAGCTCTCCTTCCAGAGCCAACAGACCCTAAAGCAACACAGGACAACATTTCAGCTATGTGCAACCCAAGCCAACACACATTTCTGGCAGTTTCATGACCAGCCTTCAGCCATCTGGAGCAAAATCTCAGCTGTCCTTGAAGGGCAGTTATAGAGCCACAGCACCTCCAGCCAGCAGTGACCATGACATGCCTCTGGAGCTATCTGAGGCAAAAGGCCAGTTCAGCCTGCAGCAGCCCCAGACTAGTCTAGGCAGCTGTTGAGCAGCAAACTCAGTTTGCTAGAAAATGTTAGAAAATGCTAGAAATTAAGAAGAGCTAAGTTCACCACAGGATTGCCCTTGGCTCAAGATTAAACTGCAGATGAAGCTGTCTTCTCCCCAGCCCCCACCCCACACTGCACCAAAAACATTTCACTCCCCTTTTAAATCCAGAAGTCAAGGAATAACCCCTCTGGCTGGGCAGTCATCCAAGAAACACTCATTCTGTAGGCAATTAATACTCAGCAACAGGTTTGATGTGCTTTAACATCGAGTACCAGCAATACTCCATAAATAACTCCTTCTCCAGTCAGAGCCCCAACCAGGACAGGATGCTAAAGAAAACACCCATCTGCAGCTACACTGGGCTTCCAGGACCACCCCTCACACTTGCTAAAGAAAACACCCATCTGCAGCTACACTGGGCTTCCAGGACCACCCCTCACACTTGCTAAAGAAAACACCCATCTGCAGCTACACTGGGCTTCCAGGACTACCTCTCACACTTGCTAAAGAAAACACCCATCTGCAGCTACACTGGGCTTCCAGGACTACCTCTCACACTTGCTAAAGAAAACACCCATCTGCAGCTACACTGGGCTTCCAGGACCACCCCCAACACTTGCTATTAGCATCATGTACCACCATCTTCCCAAGAGACATAGGGAAGCTCTTAGGACAGGTCCTTCCTCATTACCAGGGGTTTTCCTTTACAACTGGCATATTTTAAGATGAATGCAGTAAAACTAGCAGATGTCCAAAAGAGAAGAAGGACCTTTGCAAAAGCTGCTGCTGTCATCTGAACTCGTCCCTCATCTGAGGCGTAGATCTTGAGATCATGGCGGTAGGTGCTGTGCAGCCTGAGCAAGCCACAGCCAGGGAAGCCAGCATAATCACCTGGGCAGAGAACAAAATCAGTATTCTGCAGAAACAGCGTCTGAGCAGGCTGCTTTGACAGCAAGCTTGCTGCAGTAACAAAGTTGTGGAGAGAATTCATCACTTCCATAGCCAGCATTCAGGCTGCTCTGAAATAGACATGATGACCAGAAATCTGACTGGGGCTTTGCTTAACTGGGGAAACCTCATTCTGAAGGGGAAAAAAAGTGAGCATTCAACTGTCAAGTCTGATGCTGCCCAAATCCTGCAGCAATCCTCTCTGATCAGCCCATATGGTTCTCTGAGCAGCCCATAATGGTTCTCTGAGCCTGAATACCTCTGTGCAGAGTAACTGTGAGCAGAAAACCCTGCCTCCTGCTGCTCATTCTCTGCAGGAGAGCAGCAGTGGCTGCCACCAAAAGAGCAGGAGCTACTGCTCAGGGGGGAATGCAAAGCACACACTCAGGAGCTACAATCACCTCGTGGCACAAAATGCTGCCTTATTTATGGTGGCTGAGTCACCCACAGGAGTCACAGCAGTAATGGGAGACAGCAACTCGAGCAGCTCTTAAGTCTGACCCTCCACAGACAGTGCAGTGGTGACTAAGATGCTTCTGCCTGGAATCCCGTGATGGTTTTGCACAGTACCCAGTCATGCTGCATGAGGACATGGGAAAACTGCTCCCAGCTCTGAGCTCAGAACTCAGAGAAACACCCTGCTAGAGAAGGTCAGACACCAACCAACCAGAAGCCAGCTGTGCACTGGACAAGGCTGCCATGTACCTGCTGCTACCCAGGACACTGCACTGCCCTGCAAGGTAAAACCCCTCCCTCTCCATGAACGACCATGGGCAGCAGACCAAGTTCTGCTGTGAGCAAGAGGGCAACCACTCAGTCATGGAGCAGTCAGCTAAGAAAAAGGGCTCAGCCCAGCCTGCTGGTCACTGCACTCCACATCACCTGACAGGTCTCTTCTCTTAGGTTTTGGCTCCCTATGCTCCAGGCTACTTCCTGTACTTCCACTGGAATTCCTTCTCCTGCACCCTGTCTTCTGATCTCCACAATCTCATGTCCAAGAGAGTGACTGATTCTCTGGGCTCCAGGGATACACAATGCCACCAGGAAGTTCCAACTCACTGTTCCCATCTTCAGGAATGACATACAAACCTTGTCATGAAGATCCTCTACTGCTCCTCCTCCCTGAGGATTGGCAGTCTGGCTCTACTTGGCACCCCGCAGTAACCAACACCACGTGCTCCCAGTTTTCTCACCTTTGGTAAAGTTCATTATCATGCTTGCTAAAAACATGCTCCTGAGATCACAAGAATCTGACCTCACCTCCCTCAGCCTGCTGGCAACACTCCTAATGCAGCCCAGGATACCATTTGCCTTCTTTGTGGCAAGGGCCCATTGCTGCCTCATGTTCAACTTGGTGCCCAGCAGGATCCTCAGGTCCTTTCCTGCAAAGCTGCTTTCCAGCTGGGTGGCCCCCAACATCTGTTGGTGGAGGGGGTTGTTCCTCTCTAGCAGCAGCACATAGCCCTTCCCCTTGTTGAACATCATGAAGCTCCTGCCAGCCTGTTTCTCCAGCGCGTCTCAGTCCCTCTGGATGGCAGCACAACCCTCTGGCCTATCAGCCACTCTTCCCAGTTTTGTGTCACCTGCAAACTTGCCAAGGGTAGACTCTGCCCCATCATCCAGACCATTAATGAAGACATTGAAGAGGATTTAACCCAGTTTTTGACCCTGGGATACACTGCTGGCTCCTGCCCTCTGACCAAACTGATCACCAGCTGCTTTGAATTCACCTCACTGGCTGCTCCTTCAGCCCTTCCTTCACCAGCTCTGAGGATGGTACCAGAAGCAGTGTCAAAAACCTTACTGAGGTCAAAAGTAGGCCATAGCCACTCTTCTCCCATTTTCTAAAGAAGCCATTTACTTCACTGTAGAAAGTTATCAGGTTGGTTAAGCATGACTTCCATTTGTGAACCCACACCAACTACTGCCCATCACCTTCCTGTCCTTCAGGTGCCCAGAAATGGTTTCCAGGATTAGCTGTTCCATATTTGCCACATCAGAATCTATCTTATTAGAACAGCTTCTCTGCTTGGAGTGCTGGCATGCCAGCTGGAAGAATGCTCCTGTGCTCCAGGACACACTGAGGGTAACCACTGCAGCAGCCAGCTCAAGGATCTTTGGGTGCAAAACCCACTTGAGTTATTTATCCTTTCAGAAGAACAAACACAGTAATGGCCTGAGTCACCCAAGCTGCAGACAGCCCACAACTGTCTGGGCATCCCTCCACTGGGCTGGGCAGCCTGGCACAGCCACAGGACAGGACTGGAGAACCATGGGCACATCTTACCTTGGCCCCCAGGGTACATGCAGCGAAAGGCTCGCCCCAGCTCTTCTGCCTGGACTCTTCCTGCTGGTGTCAGCTCTCCACCCCACTTAAGCACCAGGAGAAGGGATGGGGAAGTCTCTCTGCGAGCTTCTAGGAGACAAACAGGTACTCACTACATCAGATCTCAAAGCTGAGCTTGCAGGGGGAAAGGAAGGGAGGAAGAAGAGGTTGCCATCAGCACCTTGCAGAGCATTCTCAACACAAACCTGACCCAAAATCCCCAGGAGCCAAACCAACAAGTAGGAAATTAAGAGCCACTACTTTCTGAAAGATGGCATTCATGAAATTGGAAGCAGAAGCCCTGTGGCACTATCTGGGCTACAGTGGTACACCACAGACACACCGCTCCAACCCTCCACATGATGTGAGCAAAGATAAGACATGAGTTACTCATTCTACTTGGGTGTAGAGGCTTATATCTAGGCAGGATAGCTGCATGCACTCCTGAACACCAGGCTTAGAGATCATGGCAGTAACACCAGGTTTCTTTACCTTCATCTTCACTTGCAGCTTTGGGATGTCCATGAGGCAGATAGGTCAGCTGAACCTTACGGTTAATGCCAGAAAAATGGCCATACCTGTCACAGGGAGAGGGCAGGAAAAAAATCAGCTCTGCTCATCCTGTGCCCTGAGGTCCCCAAGCAGCTCACAGCAAAATCACAGCATGGGCAAGGGACTTCCTGCTGCAACATCTGTTGCCACCAACATTTTTGCCGCTGCCTGTGACTCAGCACACAACCCCAACCACACGATTCCCCCAAGGGAAAGCCACAGATCCACTCCCTTGCCTCCCCTCAGTGGGCAGCACGTCACGCCCTCATACCCATCCCAGAGCTTTAATCAGCAGTTAATGTCTATCTACATCTTTAACAAGGGAATTAATGAGATCATAGGAAAACCCAGTCTGCCAGGAGCTCTGAGGAAAACCACTTCTCTAATGAGCAGAAAGAGCAGGGGAGGGAACCACACCCACTGTGCTCCACAGACATGGCTGGGATGGGCACTGCCTGTGCATGCCAGAGCAAGCTGGAGCTCAGAGAAACCTCCTCGTGTTTCTAAGATGCCAACACCATCATGTTGTCTTTTATTTTGGCTGCACAAAATCCAAAGGGACACAAGCATCTTGAACATGAAGATGTTCTTCAAGCTCCTTCTCGTTAAGCTTCTGGCACTAAACCAACCTTATTTAAAACCAGATTTGTTCCAAATTTATCCCAGAGCTTCATATCCATGTGGTGCCTACAGCACTCCAGTTCTCTCCTGCAGCAAAGGAAGCTCAGCCTCCCCTCAAGTTGTTTAGCCCAAAACCAGGGCCACTTTGAACAAGAACCAGCACTGGCTCTGGTGCCAAGCAGAAAACATTAAGAGCGTGGCACCTCTCACGTACAGCTGCCAACAGGAGACAGAGCAGAGCCTGCCCTCTGTGGGGCCCGCTGGCCAAGACATCAGCAACACAGCTCGTTTCTCCATCACATGCTGACCTGCAACTCCCAGGGAAACCCATGGTGCCCCCAGATATGAGCCCTTACATCTCCAAGACGCTCTTCAGCTGCTCCAGTTTGGATTTCCTCTCCTCAATCTCACAGTCGCTGTGAGTTCCCAGGTCCACCACAAGCTGCCGTGCAATGTCCAGCACTTCCTGTTGGAAAGCAGGCAGTCTGAGGCATACAGAAATTCACTGTACTCTTGCAAGGCCTCCAGATGGCTTCACTCAGCATCAGGTCCACATACTCATCTGTGGCATGTCATTTCATAGGACACAGCCCAGGCAGGACAAACTCTCACACTGCAGTTTGCTTCATCTCCACCCTGTAGTCCATCCATGTTCAAAACCAAGCAGGTGTCTCCAGCTGCCCCACTCCCCAGCCTGGACCCATCTTTCACCAGAGGCACCCACCACAGATGGGGAAGTTGCATCAGGTAATCCCTATCTCACAGTCTGCACATCAGCCAAGAACAGTTCCCATTCCACTGTGAAGCTGTCACCCAGCTGGGTGTGCATGGGGTGGGGAACGAGAAAGGGAGCGCTTGTGCCACAGACTGTTGCCCTTAGGAGGGCTTCCATCCTCCCAAAGAACTGCCTGGTGCTGGGATCTGTACCACCTCTATGTTCCACACAGTAACTGCAGATAGGCCTCCCCTCACCTGTAGCTGCTCTGGTTTCTTCAGCTTCAACTTCCCTGTCTTGTAGCCATCGTATTTCTCAAATAACTCAAAGAACCTGAACAAACAACAAAGAACTTTGATTCACTTTCTGCTGCTTCAGTACTACAAGGACCGTCATCCCTACACATGCATTCACACTCCATTCTTCAGGGAGAACCAGCAGGCCCACTGGCTCCTTCCTGTGCTTCAGGGATTCCGAAAAACACAAGTTTTTTCAGCCACAGGTACAAAAAGGAAGCAGCCACTAGCTTCCCACAGAGTGGGGCAGCCAGCAGACCTTCACTCTTTATTCCAGTGTTCACACGGAAGGTGTCAGGATCTCCAGGATGGGGAAAGGCACCTCCCTCACCTGGGCAGAAAGCATCTGCTCAAACCAAACCAGGAAAAAGCACTGCCTGCCATGCACCCAGCCCTTCTGCTCCTCCCCAGTTCAGAGAATGAGTCTCCTCACTTCCCACCAGCACAGCATCTTACCGTGGATGCTTCACTTCCATCTTCATCTTCTGCTTTGGGGTGCGATCTCCGTGCCGAATGACTGCAATAACACAACGGAGCTCCATCCTGGGGAAACACAGGAGACACCTGACAAATGTGCCCCTATGCTCCAGAGTTGTCACCGGGAAGTAGTTTCTCCTTGCTCTTTCATCTCCATCCTTTTGACAGCTGCTTTCCTCGCCAGTGGCAAAACTTCTCCCAGACTAAACCAGGCACAGGTCAAAGGCTGCAGAAGCAGAATACAGCCAGCACCACCAGGTCATCTGGTTTCCCATCAAGGGAGAGGACCACAGTAACACAATGTGACAAGCAGAATCACAATCTGCAGCAGAAAGGACCAGCTTGGATGTTACAGTATCGGCAGAAAGAGCATTCTGAATCATGCCAAGCCGGTTTTCAGGCTCAGCTTGTGTAATGCTCATAAGACTGCTTAGAAAGACCCAGGGAAAAATAGCTTGGTTCAGAAGAACGGTTCTGCAGCTGGACTATTGTCCTCCAGCAACCAGTTGGAGCTGTAGACAGATCCCACAGCAACCAGCCACTTGCAGTAACCAGTATTAGGCTGGCTGATTATAGAAGGGCTGCAGGAGTTTGCTTTTTCAGACACTCCAACTGTTTCTTACAGTATCTCAGAGCAAGGGGAGATGGTTCCATCAGTCTCTTCGTCACAAGGCGTCACTGAAGCCAGCAGTACTGTGGGCTGTGCATTATCTGTGTTTGCCAACCTTTTCCAAATGACCATGCAGTAAAGAAAGGATGAACACATCCTGTCCATCTAACAGCCTGCTCTGTTCACTTCATACAAGGTGTGCTGAGGGTCACAGAGGAATAAGCAGCATCCTGAGCAGTGAGCCAGTGACAGCCATGTACTAACCTGCATCCTGTGCTGATCAAGAATCTGGGTCTCCTGAAAGTCATGTGAGCAGTTCCTGTCATTCCCTCCATGACTGCTCATCTGCATTCACCCATCCTATGACTCATTTACCACCTACCACCCCTTTCCTGTGCAGGGCTAAGCCTTTTCACAGGCCTTTCAGGGTTGCAGCCAACACAGCAGCTGGAGCACTGATGGAGAACACCATTCTGCTGGGTGATGTCTCTCCCTCGGACAGGGACTTTGTCCCTCATGTAGCTATCACCAGTAACCTTTTGAGAAGATGGCAGGTACTCACATGGTTCCTGAAGTTGTGGGGACAATGGGAATGTCTTCTGCCTCTGTTGGGATGGACCAGGGAATATGAAACTGGGGAGCCAGTTCCCGCATGATTATATTTCTGGAAGAAATGAGAATACAAAACTCATAAGAAATTCCATTCTCTTGGATCTCCAACTCTTCCTTAGTGGTCCAGCTCCAAGATTTGAAGACAGAACCTCTCCTCACCTTCCTCACAGAGACATCTACCACACCATGGGCTAGTTAGGGCATTCCAAAGGGGCAGCAGTTTCCCTCACATCACCAATACTTCAGTTAGGCTTAGCACCTTCTAAGATACATCCAGCTGCAGGCAGGAGCTCCAGAGGCTAGAAATAATTAACCTGTTCCTCCCAGAGATGAGCTTTCACCTGATGAACAAATGTCCCCATGTGACCCACCTGCAGACTTCGCTGCCACACTGATCAGGGCTCCACATTCATTTTACTCTACTATGAATTATCTCCCTCTCAAAACTTGGATTTTACATACCCAAGGATTTTGGCACAGTCATCATAATACTTCATAGAATTCTTCACGAAGCTGAAGCCGTTGACATCACAGACGAACGAGTGTCCGTTTGCCCGCAGCAGGTCGAAGCCACACACAGTTTGCTGCATGAGAAAGCAGAGGAGACAGGGCTGGGCAGGCTGTGATGGGAGTGCAGCAAGGGCCAGCAGCTGCCTGGCCCAGCAGGGCACACACTGCTCACCACAGCTCTACCAGTGCTGCAGCTGTCCTCCATGCCTTCCCCATGAGCCCTGGACATGTGTGAAAATGCAGCCACCAGCCAGCCGCAGCAGGAACCTTTACACCCTCTCAGCTGGATCAAAGGTCCAACCCATGAGCCCTCAGATTAACCCACCCCCCTACTTCCCAGGGTACCATAGCCTTAAGACAGAACAGCTCCTGGCTCTCCTGCTCTTGTCTCTAAAACCAACCCTTCTGAATGAGGCTGACAAGCACAGACAGTGGTACAGGCAGAAACATCTATCACTGTGTGGGAAAGGCCATAAGGCAGCATAAGGCAGAGCAAGGCCACAGCTCTGTCAGCACAACTGCATGGACTGCAGACTGCAGCAAGGGCAGGAACAAGTAGCCAAGTGCTGAACATGTCCTGCAATTAAACTACACACACACTCACTCTACTGACCTGTAAAAGAGAAGACAAATGTGCACCGAAGCCAGATCAAAAACTAACAAAAGCTCAAACCCCAGAACCAGAAGATGACAAAGCTTTCCACACAAACACAGCCAGGAAATGGCACAGGCAGGATGAGTGCAGGCCAAGTGGATACAGTATGATCCAAATCTGCTATCAAATGCTCAGATGTATGCTGGACATCAGCCACCTGCCAGCACAGAGGACATTTGCCGTAGGCCCTCCTGCCTTCCCAATCCCTGCTGAGCAGCAGGACCAGCTGCACCCAGCCATCAGAGATGTAACTGGTATCAGGGACGGGAGACGCTGCCCCAGAGACAGAACTCAAGCTGTTAACAGAGACTCGGGTCAGGTATTAGTGGAATGTTCTGCTTGCACTGGACAGAGAACACAGACCTTAAAGGCTACACACACTTTGCGGGCAACCAGCTTCTCCATGGCAGTCAGCATGACCGGGTAGCGGATCTCCTTCCCCTCACTGTCCCGTTCCACCTTCCCATCCAGCGCCGGTGACTTGCGAGCCTCCGCGTGGGCATAGTCTGGCCCCACAGTGTACACCTGAGAAAGAGTTCCACACCACATAAGCACCTCAATGAGCTCCAGCTTCCAGAAGGTGTTTTCACTACAGACACAGAGAGATTAGAAAGCCTCAAGCATTCCTCCTGTTACAACCTACAGAACACCCACTTCCCGCTTTGGGATCCAGGCCACACAGCCAGCACCTCACAGCTTAAACACTACAGAATCTATGTAAGACTGAGCAGGACTGCCCACCTTTCAGCTGCCCCAGGCCTGAAGAAGGGAAGACCTGTTCCAGGCTTCTCCTTACCTTCACATCAGTGCCATCTGTAGGCATAAACTCCTCGTAAATGTAGGAGCCAGTCTTCCTCACACTGCTCTCTGGGGAGTACACGCTGCTCCGGCTGCCAATCTGGAGGCACAAAATAAACACCTCAGGAAAGAGCACCAGGCTTCTCTCCTCAGAAGGAAGAGCAAAAGACCTGCTTCATCTCACATGCAGAGAATTAGGGAACACCTCCCACAACCCCCAGCTATTACAGCACTCTTCTTTATGGGGGACAAAAGTGGCCCAAAACCACAGACAGTAGGTACATCCTTTTCCAGGCTTTGAAGCAGAGAAAAGTTACTACAGACCATTAGACTGACTCCAGTCACTACAAGGGCATGGAACAAAAAACAGAGGATAAAACCTAGAAAGTAAAGAGCCTAGCTAATGAGCAAATGATAATAAATGATGGCAGGGGATAATCAGACCAATTAAGTTCCTTCTAGGACAGCTGACTGATGCTATGTACAGAGGATGAAGTTGTTTTCATTTTTAGCAAGGCTTTGGATACAACCTCCAGTGACCTGCCTGGCTGTTAACTAAGGAAACAATCATTTAAGATTATTAATGGCAGATGTGCAACTGGAAAAAATACTGCCCAACTACTAGCTGTTTGTAGGCAAAGCAGAGGAGGTGAGTAAAGGCAGATGCTCTGTGGAATCTAGGGATGAATACTGCACTCATCATATCTGCAGGCTACATTCATCTGAGAAGGGCAACAATCATGTCAGAGGACAGAAACACAAGGGTTTTGTTTTTTTTAAATCACCTTGATAAATTGAGATCTGGAACAAAACAGCAGTTTGGTAAGGGGCAGAGTTCTCCATGTGCTAGGCAGCACACAGATCAGACAGAGTCGAGGAAGGCAAAGGCAGTACTACTAAAATCTGTCCTTCTGCAACTCCCAGTTAGATGGGTTGAACTGCAAGTTCTAAGAAGGTCTAGATTCCCCAACACAAAACCTTCCTAATCTCTTCCTTCAGGCTCCCTCCTGAAGCTACAGATCTGTTGGTTCCAACACCAGAACTGGAGCCCCTTACCTTTCGGAAGAGGCGCTGGCTGCCCCCACCTGCTGACGTTGGGTAGTAGATATACACATTATGGTCTTCAGCACTGACTGGCTTCTCCACAAATGGCTTTGGGAAAACAGCTCCATTTACCTCCACATGGTCCTCTCCTTCCACTAAATTGCACTCTGAAGACAAAGAACAGCAGCAGCATGTTAGGAAAGGGTGGACAGCAGAGCTGAACTCATTCAGCCTTGGCCCATCAGCCAGATCTTGCTGTTGAGATCCTGTTTTGCAAAAAGCCACAGACTCATAAGCCAGGCCTCTCCAAGCTGATTATCAGCAGCTGCTCTCTGCAGAGTATTTTACACAGCACAGCATGTGAAAATGGCTCTCAGCATAGCCTGGACACTGACCTTCTGGTCTGTCAGGGTCTCGATTGAGCACAGCATAGCGAGGCAAGTCTATTCCCTCTTCTTGAAGGATTCGATACACTTCACGCCTGGAGAGAACATAAACAGAAGAGTCTAGAAGGTCCCCAGCACATGCCAAGGGAAAGGCTTCACTCCCACCAATGAAGAACAAACTCAGATGAACACATAAAAGTCTTCTTGTCTTGATCATGGTAGTCTCATTCTATGAGAGTTCTTCCACTTCTTACTTCATCTGGCCATTCCTAACAAGACATTTGTACTGGAAAATTAAACATGCCACGTCTCAGAGGAATAGATATTCCTCTCTATGTTTTGGAGAAAGAAGCCCTAAAAGCCACTCCTAAAGGCCCCTTCCTCCCCATCTCACTCATTTGCTTGTGGCCAGGAAGACAAAGTTTACCTGGCATGCTGAGAAGAGGAAGCAGACACAGGTGGATGACAGACACCTACCTGTCCTGGATATAATACTGCATGTCAAGGTCATTGATCAGGAATGGCTTGCACAGCTTGGCATAAGCAACAGCTTTGTCCAGAGGGAACCCTGAAATGAGGTGAGGGGAAGAATGAGTGGAAGATCTCAAGTCAAGATGTCAAGTAGGCTAAGGCCAGCCACAGGCTCTTTACCTTTGGAGTGGAAGGATATCAGGCAGTCACAAGAGGGCCAGTTCTCCACTGGTTCATTCAGGATCACATCTTCCCCCATGATCACCACAGTGATGTACTCAAACTTGCACAGGCGCTCCAGAATCTGTGTCATGGGCTTTGACTTAGACTTTTTGGTCATGGCACAGATTCCAACCACGATCTGCCTTTCAGGTGGCTAAGGAAAGACAGAAATCAGCCTAGTACGTGGTCAGCCTACTACTGAATTTAAGCTGTAACAGAGTAGAAATGCAGCAGTGCAGGACAAATGAGGGATTTTCCTCCAGCCAAGCACTCAGTTCTTACTAGACTCAAACCCACACACACTCTCAGCTCCCACTACAGTCCCTGAGGGACATCATAAGGAGCAGCCCAAACCTACCACTTCTTTGCCAGGTGGTAGGGTGTTTCCTTCTTATACTGGGCACTAATGCTATGGTTAGAAATAAGGGTCTGGCACCTGAACAAGCAGCAGGGACTGGAATGCCACATCACATCCTCTGGCTTGTAACCCACCAAGACAATTGGTGGACTTAGGCAGACTCAGAGAAGAGCTGCAAATGTTTTGTAGGGGAAAAAAAAAGTCCAGGAACTCAGTCTGTCTTATCTGAGTGAAAATGAAGGGGAGATTACAACAGCAAGTAACTGTGAGTAGAAGAGAAACAGTACCCAGTGCCCTTCCATATATCTGACAAAGGTACAAGAGCCAGTAAAATGAAGCTGAGTAACTCAAGAGAGAAGATCTGCATTCACTAAGTATTGGCTAAGTTCTGTGGTGGAGTTTCTGCCACTGTCTAGAAACCCCAGACTGATTGTTTTCCTGACAGATTAATTCTGGCCCAAGCAAGATTAAATGAATATCACCTGAGGACTGTGAGTTACTCATCACAAACCACTGTGGCTTCAAACTGTAAACTGAGACTTTAGCAGTTACTGCATGGACTTGCAAAACCAGGATTCCACAGCAGCAAGAGCTTCTAGAAGTGAAAGGGTTTCCAAATCCCTTTCCACACCTGATAAATAGCCCCTCACTAAGCACCAAGGCACACATAACTGTGTGGGTTTGAAGGAAGCCCATGTGTACTCTTAGGTCAATAACCCTCTTGCAGTGGAGACTCAGGGTATAGAGGGAAGGGAAACAACCACTGCAGTGGTATATGGTGCCAGAAGCAACATGCCTGCAGCATCCAATTCCCACATGTTGAAGAGCAAACCTAACCCCTAATATAACACTGAATAGAGGCCAAAAGCAGTCAGAGCTGGAGACCTTTCTGCATCCTCTTGCTGGAGATTACAGAAAAGGAGAAATGCTTCCTTCTGCAGACACACTGTTGCCCTTTTCACAGTTTCTAGAGTATTCCTCACCAATTTCCCTGATGAAACAGAAAGGTTTACAGGAGTGTCAAGGTAAATTGCTGGGACAAAGAAACACACTGCTGTTCTTGAAAGAGAAAGCAGAGACGTGAGGGCTGACCGCAGCAGGAGGCAGCAAGCACAGCAGCATGACAATGCAATCACCCTGTCAGAAATGACACTGCTGTCCCCGTGGCTGTGCCACACAGCCTGCTGCCACGTCTCCTGAAGTCCTGACTGCCTGTGGCTGCAGCAGCAACCCCACAAACCCTGGCTGAGAACCAGGAATTCTGCACAGATGCTCCAACCCAGACCACCAGGATCTCCTTACCGACTCCTCCTCTTCATCATCTTCAAAGAAATCAGTTTCATCTGTCTTCATGTTTGATCCCAGAAAGTCTGTCTCATCATCCCTGGAACCAACAACAAACCTGGGAGTGGAGTTCTCTCCCTCAGTGGAGGTCGTCAGGGACGACATTGCAGCTCCGGTGGCCAACCATCCCGCTCTGGAATCACAGCGTGCAAAAAGGGATGGAGAAGGTCAGAAGCGGGGTGAGCAGGCAGTGCTGGTGAGGGCAGGGACTGGCATGAGTCAGCCCAGGGACCTACTGCCCAGCACAGAAAGAAGGAGCTGACAGAGACCCTCAGGGTGAAAGAGGATCTGGGGTTCAGGATCATTTCAGATAGGCTGCTCCACTGTGCAATTAGCCCCTCTGCACTGGCCGGGAAAGGGACAGTGCCACCACTTGCGCTGAAATCATGGAAGCCTTACAATGATGCATGCTCCAAGCTGCTGTCTAAATCATGGACAGGGACAGTGGACACCCTCGCAGACTCATACACCCAACGACATCAATGGAGACTCCAGAAGTTAGGATGAAGGTTAGGACCGTGACAGGGACTTTCCAATTGCCAATTTTCATCCTTTCAGCTCAAGCAGACCTACAGTAACAGAGAGAGATCAGTTTGAGAGGAGCAAGAGAGAGTGGGAAGGGGAAAAGGGAAGAAGTGACAAACACTGGCAGGGAAAAGAAGGCACAGAGGAAGCATCAGCAACAGTTTGGGTTGCAGGACAGGGTTCCTGGGTCTGCAGGCTGCCTCTGACTCACTGTGTGACCACAGAAGCTGATTACTGGGATTGAAGCTATGCTTTATAAACACCAGGAGTGTGACACCTACAATAGCAGCTCCATCAGCTGCAGGAGTGACAATGTGAACACACAGCAAGCATGACCTGCACACACCAAGGACACAGCTGTTCACCTCTGACCAGTGCTGCACGCAGATAAATGCCAAGGGGTTGCCCTTTACCATGCTCTCCCCAGCTATGAAGTGGTGATAAGCATTCCCTTCGTGTAAGTGCAACCTTGAGAAGAGGACACTTTGAACACCTCAGGTTATTAAGTACTTCCTAAAAACGCACGAGACATTCTCCACTGCCGCTTCTCATGCTCGCACATGATTGCCAGCGTTCCCCAGGCAGAGCTACTGTATTTCCTCCTCTTTTGAGCATGCTTTTCCTCACACCATAGCAGACCATACAGCTATCATCCTGCACTCCGGAGCAGAGCAAGCACACCCAGATGCAACCAGCCTGCTGCCAGCATGGCTGCACAGCAGGCAAGAGTCCCTTGCCAGGAATAGCGGCAGGAGACTTCAGCACCGTGGGAGGGGGCAAAAGAAACAAACACACAGAGCAATCCAGTCACTTGTGAAATCCCCTGGAAGTAAGGGTAATAATGAAGCCTGGCTCCCCACAGGAAGGCTGTGCATGCTCCCAGAGAGGACAGAAGATGTGACAGTGCTCAAAGAAAGCACTGGGACAAGGTCCCGCAGCTGCATTGCAGGGCACTGGCTCGACAGAAACCCCCAGGTAAACTCCACTGCCAGATCTTCTGAGAGACCCCACACCAACCCCACAGAAACCAGAGGTGGCACAGCCAGACTGGTCTTCACATCCACCATACCAAGGACCATCTTCTGCACCCAAATGCCAGCTCCCACTGGTCCCTGCCAGTGCCCCCAGCCCAGCACTGCCTGCTCCCACACCACCCTGGAGGCACAGGGCACAGAAGAGTGTCCCCACCAGCAAGAGTCACAGTTGTCACTCACCATCAGTGCCCTCTAGGAGCAACAGTGCTGGCAGAGACCAGGCTACACAGGCATTTCACTGTGGGCTCTGTAGAGCCTAGGCTATTTCCACAGGAGACCAGGAGCAGGATTCCTGAAACACTCAGGAACCATTTCCATTCCTGTGCCCTGCTGTCTCAGCACACCAGAGCAGAACAAGACCTTAGCAAGTACCCTGTCAGCTGGATGGCTGAGGATTTAATGAGGTAAACCATGCAAGAAGAGGAGGAGGATTGTTTTCTCCAATCCCTTACTCTCCCCTCCCTCCTGGAATAAAAGAGATCAAGCTGCAGGAAAACCTTTGCCCTATGAACTAAGAAAGCAATGAGTTCTCTGCATTCCTGCTCCTATCCCAGAAAAAAGCCCCTGCCTGGCTGTAGCTATTTCCAGAGCTGACAGCCACTGATGCATCAGGCATTCTTCAGTATTGACAGGGAAAGTCTCGTGATCTCAGACTGTTTCTAATGTGGGGAACAGGAGAGGGTATAACCAAAACCTTTGTCAAGTTTCTCTTGCAAGTAGATCCTTTATCTGGCTAGATTTACACCAAGAGAGACTACAGACTCTTGATGAAACAGAACTTTTGGCTACAGGCTTAACTAAGGCATCTAAAACTCAGGCAGACCCTTAAGAGAAACAGGCAAGTGGAGCTCTTTGCTGGTATCAAAGGCAAAATAACACAGGGTCTGCCACCACACTCAACCAGTGCTGGGCTATCAAAGAGTTTATATGCTAGGAGGGTGGCAGCTTCTCTCAAACACGGCACCAGAAAGGTTCAGCCCACACCATCATTGCACCCTTTTTTCCTTCAAACTGGGAGCTATGAGAGGTGCTGACAGTACATGATGCTGATGGTTCTGTACCCTTCTCATTGCCTCCCAAGCTACCTGCTTCTAGAAGTCATATGTTCAGACTGGTTCCCACTTGCTGAGAGTGCTACAGGTCTCACCTTCTACTAATCTCAGCAAGAATACTAAGTGCTGAGTTAATGCTGCTGGCTGTATTGTCCAAGACAGACAAAAGCCTTAATACAGTTCTGTGTGTATGCCAGAGAAGGTAAAGATGGTTCTGCCTTTGAGTATGAAACATCCAGACTTGCCAGATGCAGGAGGAAGTGCACCTCAGCCACTATAGATAAGGGTGTTCGTGAACACTCTATGAGGAAGGGCAGCTGTGATTTGTCCCACAATCAAGGGTTGCCACAATCACCCAACAGGTATCAGAAGCTGCTGACACACAACCTAAAACTGAGATGTAGACCTTGCCTCTGAGTGTCTCAGGACTAATTCAGCTCCCTAGACTACCTCATGTTAGTGACAAGAAAGGAGACAGCAAGATGTTTTCTGGTCCCTCAGCAGATCACTCTGGTGCTGCTCATAGAGGACAGAAACCTAGAAGTACCACAAAATTCAGAGAAGAAAGTGTGGTCAAGTCTTGTGTTAACTTTTTAACTACTAAAACAGTGGGTTTGGATATGGGGTTTTGTCTCATTTTGATTTTTAACCAAAGCCTGTTACAGCTGCAGATGCACAGTTTGAAAATGCAGTTCCTTGCAGAAGACCGAAAGACAAGGACAGCAGTAATCAAACCAGGAGATCACCTTCCTGGTGGCAGCAGCCACAGGCAGTGGAAGAGGCAGCTCTGGGAGTGGAGACCTGGCAGTGCACCCCAAGGAGCACTAGGAAGGAGGTCCAAGGGTGCCAAGTACCACTGCAACAGGCCACAGGGACAAATCAGCCCAAAGACCCACAGCCTGACTGGCGCCAGGTCAGGTATCTGCAGGACTGTAGATGCTGTAACTGCTAAAAACACACATAGCTGGCTGTTTAAAACACCAATGCTGGCATTGCCTTGTTGAATTACCTCAAGCTGCTGTGGGCACTAAACACAAACCACCAGTCCAATGAAACAAAATACCCCAACCCTGAAGGTTCAGGCCTTGATCAGTGAAGCACCTTTGCACGCATGGCCAATGAAGGACCTGTGCCCAAGACACTCCTCTGTCACAAGGGCTGTTTGCATTAAGGTTAATTACACACTTAGAACCAGGGGTGAAAGCTGTACTCTTATCATAGGCACCTAATTGCCTCAAAAGAAAAAGCACACCTACTGCAGAGTTAATAATTAAAAGCTGTTTGTAGCTGGTGTGCCGGGGAAAGCTCTCCACGCTCTGTTAGCACACAAGTTCACTGTGTTCACAGCCGGGATGCGGAAGCCAAGCTCCCAAGCTTACAGCTCTGCCTCATCCAGCCACACCTATACCTCCAAATCCATCACCACCCCAGGCTCTGGCTGAGCACCCCAATACTGGGAGCATCTCCTGCCTCCTGCAGGAGTTCCCCTGCCAGACAAAGCAGTAAATTGGGTAAAACCTCTTGGCTGGCAACCTTTACATCTGAGCAAGGGCTTTGGTGCTCACACAGCAACTGTCACGGTTCTTGCCTTAGGAGATTGTTTGTAACGAGATACTTTTAAATGAGATTTATGAGATTGTGAAGTGAGAAACTTCCCATCCCCAGAACCTGAGGCTGTTAAAGAAAATTTATTAACGACGAGCGGCTGCCTCTGCCCTGCCCTCACTCGCCGGGGGCTACAGGAAAACAAATCCCACGAAGGTTTCCGGGGCGGCGGGATTGCGGTCCCTGCTCTGGGAGCAGACACCGGGGCCCGGCAGGACAGAGCCCAGAACCCGTGCCGAGGGGCGCACCGGCGCCGACACAGACGTGCTCACTGCAGGCGGGCGGCCCGCTCCACGCCGGACCGCAGCGAACAGGAGGGGTTGGCAGAACCGCTCTACCGTGGCAGAGCCCGCTCCGCACAGCTGCCGGCCTGGCTCGCTCCTCCACCGCGCCCCGTGCCGGGGCAGGCCGCGCCTTGGAAGCCGAGCGCCCCGAGCCCGAGAGAACCCGAATGGTTGGCGCGAAGCAGGCGGCCCGGCCCGGCCGGGGCAGCCCCGCGCAGGGGCGCCAGGATGTGTCGCGGCTGCCGCCTGCCCGGCGCCCCCCGACAGTTGCCGACGAGACGGGCCCAGCAGCAGCGTGTCTGGCTGCACACCCCCCACGTCCCTTTCCTCGGCCAGCGCCGCCGGCCCCGGCCCGTGCCGGCCCAGCCCCAGGCCCGGACCCGACACACCAGGGATGCCCCGGCACCCCGCCGGCGGCAGCAGGGGGCGCCACGCCGGCCGCCGCCATTTCCCTCTGCTCACCTGCGGCCTTCGAGCGCACCCTGCGCTGCCAGCGCGGCGACTGGCCAATCACGACATGTTGACGGCCGGCGCCAGCCAATCGACGGGGAGGGAGGCGGGCGGGGAGGGCCCGAGGTGGGTGCAGCGTAGCGGCCCCTGGCGGCGGCGGGGGGAGCGGTGCTGTTTGGCCGGGCGTGCCGTGCGCACGTGGGGCGCGGGCCCAGCGCCGGGCACCGGCAGCGCCGCCGGGTCCCCGTTACCACGGCAACCGCGGCGTCCCTCGCCCCGCTGGGCCCTGGGCGGGAGGCACGACTATGCCGGGCGGCCGTTCCCGGTGTGCCGAAGATGCCGGACAGTGCGTCCTGGCCAGCGCCCGCCGCCGCTCCCGTCCGGCGGGGTCTGCGGCGACAGAACGCCGCGAGCTCCGTGCCCCGCTGGTGCGACGGTGCCGCGTGAACAAGGCGTTCTGGCCCGCCGTCCTGTCCCAGCGTGCGGGGGCCGCAGAGACAACGCTCGGCTTCGAGTCGAAGAGTGAGGCGGAAGGGCCGGTGACCGCTGCCCACGCCATGTCAGGCCGCCAAGAACCGGCTACCGGCCTCGCCACCCAGCTCGGGCTGCATCCCGCGCCCGCCGCACCCGGGGACCGCACCCCGCTGCTCCTGGCCCCAGGTGTGCATGAACTTTGTCCCTGCCGCGCCCTTGCCACCGCCGGCGGCTGCGCGGGGCTGCGCCGTGGCCGCCCTCCCCGGGGCGCGGGGCAGGGTCCCAGGTCCCGTGCGGGCCTGACCCGGCCCAGCCCGAGCGAAGCCGCTGCCCCGGCGCTGTCCGGCGCGCGGTGCTGAAGGCGGCGGCGCGGGGCGGCAGGCGGGGCGGGGCGGCCCGCAGGTGGCGGTGCCTCGCGGCCCCCGTGCCCGGCCGGCTCCCCGCCCCCCGCGCGCCCTGCCGTTGCCACCGTTCCCATCCCCTCTGCCGTTCCCATTCCCCTCACGTCCGCCGCACTCACTCCGCTGCTCCGCGATGGCTAGCACCTTCGCCCGAGCCCTCTCTTCCCGCCGCTCCGCCGGCCTCCTGGCCATGGTGGGCGCCGGCTCTCTCGCCGCCGGCTTCCTCCTCACCCGGGACACGGTCAGCGCGGGCGACCGGCAGCGGCGACGCTACCCGCCCAGGTACCGGGAGCGGGCGATGGGGGCGCAGGTGCGGGGGCGGGGGCCGGTCCCTGCGGTAACTGCACCGAGGTGGGCGTGAGGCTGCCCCCGACCTCTGGCCGGTCAGGGTGTTCCGGGGCTGCGGAACGGCCGGGATCGGCGGGATGAACACTGCTCGTCCTCGGGCGGGGATAACCGGGAATAACCGGGACGCTCAGGGACCGAGCCCGCGCCGACAGCGGGGCTACGGGCGGCGGCGGGGGCTCGGCCGTGCCGGACGGAGTCTCCCCACTTCGAGTCGCCACCGGCGCCACGGGTGTCGCCGTACCCGTGGCCAAGGCACCCACGACGCCGAGGTGGGGCCTCCCGCCCCGCCCGGCCTCCCCGGGGGCCCCGCGGCCCCTATTGCAGCGCCGGGGCTAGGCTTGGCCCTCCCCGCCGGCCAGGATGACCCGGGGCCTCGCCACCGGACCCGCGCTGATCAGGGACCGGTCGAGACGTCTTCCCGGCGGCCAGCGTCCCTCCGACGGTGGGCCGGGTGGGGAGCCTGGGGGCTGCCGGCGGCACCGGGTGGGCACAGAACACCGTGACAAGCCGCTGCGCTGCCAGGCCGGAGCAGGAGGGGGACGAGCGTTTGTCAGCGGGGTTGGGGTCTGAGGGGACTTTCGGAGTTTCGGGGAGGACGGGCCGAGGCCGCAGGGTGCGGGCAGCACCCCCAGACAGACGGTGCAGTGGGGACACTTCCCAGGCTCGGCCCGGCCGTCGTGAGAGCCAGGGGACACTTGCCAATGTCCTGGTGGGAACAGGACGGTGCAAAAGCTTCATTTTATTCTCCTGGCAAAACACCCAGCGCTCGGTTTGTGAAAGCCGGTGCCGGAGCAGGGACAGAGGCTCCGGGGCAGCCCTGAGCTGGCCGCAGCTTCTGGCCCGGCCCCATCTGGCTGTACCGGGCTCGACGGGCGCCTGCCCTCGGGACAGGGTCTGTGCTGTGGGATAGCAGAGGTTTCCTGGCAGGACCTTGCTCTGCCAGCCCAGGGAGAGCTGGGGGAGGGGGGTGTCTGGGGTGCTGAGCAGGCAGGACCCGGCCTGCAGCCAGATTTGGGGAATGAATACGAGCCCTGGGGTGTGCCACTGAGACCCTGGGCAGTGGGCATGGAACCAAACGGGGCCAGGCAGGCACATGCACAGACATGGCCTGACTTAGGGGTGCTTCTGGGGTAATGCTGGTTCTGCAAGAGCCGCTGGCCTTGTTTACACAACCCGCACCTGATCCCTTAAGCCAGATAAATGCCATGGCAGAGCCGTGCTAAGGTTCAAGCTCCAGCCCAGGAGGTTTCATGTCACTCCCCTTTGAACCACTCTTTGCCAGGGATCTGGATGGGTCCCAGCAGGGACAGGCACCCCACACTGCCTGGCCCTGTGGAGTATGGAGGCCCAAGGCACAAGATGGGGGACTGAAGGCAGGAGCTGCCTGAAGGCAGGACAGGGACAGGGGCAAGAGAGGGATGTGATTGCCACCAGTCGGTCCTTCCACCTTGCCTGGCACCATCTGCTTGGTCTGGCACAGCTCATGGGCAGGTCAGGGAAGCAAGGAGCCGTTTTTTCTTCCCATCCTGGTGCTGAGAGAGACTGCACACAATGAAAGAATGGAGTAGGGAAAGGAGGCAGCACGTTCCTGCTCCAAGCACATGCGGCTGCTGTGGTCCCTGCACCAAACAGCGTGGGTGAGAGCAGTGCGGGGCTGCATTGCAGGCTGAGAGCAGAGAGCTAACTGCCAGAGCTGGTGCCAGCAGCTCAGACCTGCTGAAACGAGGGGACAGTGATGGAGCAAGTTCAAAGAGTGATGGAGGCTGGATCTTACTGTTTGTTCACCTCCCCAGAGGGCTCTAATTTCAAGCTTTCTGAATAACTGCAGAGCCACAGACCGGATCTTCACTGTGAGGGGGAAAACGCTGAGCTATGAGAGCTGCTGACTGGCCTGAGAAGGGCAGGCAGTCTGCCACCTCCTACTCCTGCACTGCTGGGAGAGCTAGCCTGTCCCCGCTAAACCAGGACACGCAAGTGTTCCCTTGCACACACAGAATATGGGTTGTTTCCTCCTGGCAAGGGGCAGGGACCCAGCTGACCGTGTTGTAAGGGCCAGCTGGGGAAGCCTGGGGAACTGCAGCAGGGCAGAAGGCTGGGGCGGGAAATGGGGCTGGGGGAGCAGCCACATACCATCTGTGGGAAGGATGGGGCTGTGGGGGGTCTGGAGGAGGAAACAAAACCGAGGTAGAAGATGTGGCTGAGAAGCTCTAAAATAAGCTTCCAGAGCCGGGGGTCTGTTTGGCTGGGAGTGGCTTTGTGCAACCAGCCTAGACAGAGCCCCAGGAGTGAGTGGCATCGTCCCGCTCTGCGCAGGGGGAGTCTTGAAATGACGGAGCCATTGGCAGCGCTCCACGCTGCCGCACAGCAAACAGCCACGCTGGGGGAGCACAGGCACCACGCCCCTCCCATAAGGACGTAGGCTTGCATGTCCTCGTTTCCAGGCGGGTCCCACACATTCGCAGGGTCACGCTGGGGCTCCCCGCCAAAGCGTCTCCCCGCGTGCTCCCCTGCCTGCAGTGGTGCCAGCCCCCGACCACCTACCACCGCTGCCACTCAGGGTGCCACGCACACAGCTGCACAGACGGTGTCGCCAGGAAGAGCACTAGAGGCTGCGGGATTAGCGGTGCAGAGCCAGGGAGAGGTGCAGGGGGCTGCCGCACCGGGAGAGGTGCCCAAACAGCAGACGGGCTAATAATAGCCGCTGAGCACCTGGCAGGTCTCGTTCCGGGTAAGGCGGACACAAGGGCAGAGCGGGCAGGTGCTGCAGGCGGCTGCACTCTGGGGTCAGGCAGGGCATGGGATAGCGTGGGTGCGAGCAAAGCACCCAAGTCATGATCCAGGCAGATGTTCAATTTTCACTGAAGACACTTCCAGCCTTTGCTGCTGGTGGGGAGCCTACCTGATCACTCAGTGCCCTGACTTCAGCAAAAAAAAAAAAAAAAAAAGGTGGTGCTGAAAGGGTCAGAATGTTGAATCCAGCTTTTGGACCAAACCCAAGGGGCCATGGCAGCCTGAATCAGGCCAAGTGCAGTGTCACCTTTATACTTGTGGCACACACCTGGGCACCCAGGGAAGTGTGGCAGGAATGTGGTGCCTACTGTGCAAGCCTTCCCATGCCAGCCCCAGGATGCAGTTCAAGGTGCAGGGACAGGCAGTCTGCCCTGCAGCTCTGTGGGCACTGCCTGTGAGCACAGCACCGGGTGTTCAGCACCTCCATCTCTGCACTGCCCTCCTGATCCTGGCACAATCTGGCTTAGTTTGGGTGTGCTAAGAACACTGAGGAGAGTTTCCCCCGATCTACTGGCTGAGATCCAGGGCTGTCCTGGGGAGAGTGCCTTCAGACCAGGAGCTAAATCAGCACTGCAGCAGGCACAGACCCTGTGGGCAGGGTTAGAGTCCCAGGGTTCTGGACTCTTTAACACTTCAATGAAGGTATGGATGGCTCATAGCAGACAGCATGCTTAAACCTACAGCAACCTTCTGCTTCCTGGAATAAAGCTTGCTTCCCCAGCCATCTTTACTGGCTTTCTGGACAAGTCCTCTCCCACCAGGGTGGAAAGTACAGCAGGCTGTGATCCTGATATACTAGGAACCACCAGCCATGCTAGGGGCATAGGAGGAACTTGTCTAAGTGTCCCATTCTGCTCTATAAATGCTTTTCACATAAGGTCTGTCTCCCCGGGGTCAGTAGCCAGTGTGGGAGGCTGGGGCAGGCTCAACAAGTCAGCATCTCAGCACAGCACAGATATGTGCGTGGGCTGGGGCAGCAGCCTCAGCGCCTGCTGCCTGAGACCAGTTCCTGCCTGGAGCACATGTCTCTAGGTCCACACTGGATCTGCCAGTGCTTCCTGAAGCAGAGCAGACAATGAGAGCCCTGCCTCCCTTCCACAGGACAGGAAGCCACCAGCAGTGGCCAAGCTGTAGGCGAAGGGCCAACGCAGATTCCTTGGCCTGCAGACACAGGGCGGAGGTGGCAGCAGCTCTGCATTGCAGCACAGGCCAGGCACCCTCTGTGGGACGCAGCCCAGAAGCAGGACCTGGGCACCAGCAGGGTGCCAGGACTTGCTCGCTGCTGCTTCCACCAACCTGGGCCTGCACTAGCCCCAGCACCTCTTCTCCCACATGAAGCTCCCCTCCAAAGCCGTGCCATTGTGAAGGCAGTGCAGACAAGGTGTTCCCAGGGCTGTGGGACTCCCTCAGCCACCAGCCAGGTCTTTTGGGCTGGGTCAGTCCTGTCCCACTGAGGGAAGCAGAGGCACCACCTTTCAGCAGGAGGGATTTGGCCAAGGCAGTGCAGCTGGGGTCTTGCCCTGCCAATCCCCTCTTCGGCACAGAACAAGCACAAAGCCTGGCTAAAGTGGGAATGAGGTCAGCGGCTGGCCTCCCACTAAGCTGATTAGGGAAAAGCATCCCCCTAATACAATAAACTGCGCCAGAGTGCTGCGGTTCCCACCAGCTGCAGATCAGGGTCAGCCAGTCTCCTGCCCTGCGGCATCAGGGGCGGGGGACAGGGGTCAGGGTGCCCAGCAGGGCCCAGAGGCCAGGGTGCCCAGCTGAGCCCAGAGGCCAGACACGCCAGAGCCCCTGCGCCCTGCATTCCCCCTCGCTCCACAGGCAGACCCCAGTGTGGGGTAGGAGGGGTGGTGGGAGTAGCCACTCTCTGTTTGGGCTGTGTTGGGGCCAGCCCCTAGGAGAAGGGGAGTGAGTCCCCCCTCCACAGCCCAGTTGCCCTGGTAGTTCAGTGCACAGGCTTCTGCCAACTCCCTGTGCCCCTGTGCAGGGCTGGGGCTGACGTGGCCACAGTCACTTACCCAGAAAGCTCTCCCCATGCTGGGGCCCTGGTACATGCTTGATAAAGAGCCGCACCCTCTGCACCAGTCCATATTTGCCCATGGACTTTTGTCCCTGTGAAAATGTCTGTTCCTTGGCTCAGGTTTCTCTCTGCCCTTGCCGTGTGACCCCCATAGCTGCCTTCCCACTCCTGGCTGGCCTTGGCTGCTGTATACAAGCAAAGGAGTCTGACTTCCCTCCCCAGAGCTCCCCTCACCACACCTGCCCTGAGGGTCTCTGTGGGGCAAGGATGTGAGTGCCAGGGTTCCTGATCCCAAAGCACTCCTTGATCTCTCCTCCTGCAGTGCTGAGTATCCCGACCTGCGGAAGCACAACAATTGCATGGCCAGCAACCTGACACCGGCCCTCTATGCCAAGCTCTGTGACAAAGCAACCCCAAATGGCTGGACCCTGGACCAGTGCATCCAGACAGGTGTCGACAACCCTGGCCACCCTTTCATCAAGACAGTGGGCATAGTGGCTGGTGATGAGGAGACCTATGAGGTGAGACCTCTGAGCAGCTGGAGCACTGCTGTGCTCCAGGGTGCCTGCAGCAGCCAGTACCTCCAACAGGCTGGAATGTTACTGCCCACCTCCTCCTGCCCAGCCTGGGGAGCTGGAGAGGCCCCTTGGCCAGCTTCAGCATAGACCTGTGGGATCATTAAGATTGGAAAAGAGCTTTAAGCTCATGGACTCCAACTGTTAGCCCTGCATTGCCAGATCACCACTGAAATACGTCCCTCAGCACCACAACTCCACAGCTTTTAAACTATGGATAGGGACTCCAACAATGCCTCAGGCAGCCTGGGCTAGGCCTTGACAACTGTAAAGGGAAAATGTTTTACATGTCCAACCTAAACCTCCCTGGGGCAACTGGAGGCCATTTCCTCTTGTCCTGTCCCTTGTTGCTTGGGAGAAGAGACTGAACCTCACCTGGATTCAACTTCCTTTCAGGGACTTGTAGAGAGCCAGAAGATCTCCCCTCAGCCTCTTTTCTCCAGACTAAATAAGCCCACGTCCCTCAGCCACTCCACACAAGACTTTCTAGACCCTTTCACCCGCTTTGTTGCTCTTCTCTAGACCTGCTCCAGCACCTTAGTGTCCTTGAAGTGAGGGGCTCAAAAATGAACCCAGTATATGACACAGGACTCCTTCAGAGCAGCTGTTCTAGAGCCCTGCAGCTGCTCTAGAGTCCTGCAAGCCCTTCCTCCTCCTTGCCCCCAAGTCCCTCTTGCCTGTGCTGAATTGGCCCCAGGGATTGCTGCTGCATTGCAGCACCTCCAGCCACCCTCTGCAGCCCCACTACTGAGACATCCCTCATGCTGGCAGCAGGATTATGCCAAGCATGTCAGGGGCTTCGTGGGGCACTGGGTCTTCAGTGGTGCACATTGTCCTGCTTCCTTCCAGGTGTTTGCCGACCTGTTCGACCCTGTGATTCAGGAGCGGCACAACGGGTACAACCCCCGCACCATGAAGCACGTCACAGACCTGGATGCCTCCAAGGTGCGGAGCTGGACAGCAGTGCTGGGCACAGGGACCCTTCCCAGGCCTGGGTTGACAGTGCTCTGCCAGCACCGGTGCCACCCCGTAACCAGCTCCTGTCTGTTGCAGATAAAATTTGGCCACTTTGATGAGCGCTATGTGCTCTCGTCCCGCGTCCGGACCGGGCGCAGCATCCGCGGGCTGAGCCTGCCGCCTGCCTGCACCCGCGCTGAGCGGCGGGAGGTGGAAAAGGTGACGGTGGATGCGCTGAGTGGCCTCACAGGGGACCTGGCAGGACGCTACTACCGCCTCAGTGAGATGACAGAGAAGGAGCAGCAGCAGCTCATTGATGTGAGTCAGCACAGCTGCCGGCCAGCCAACCTGGGTGCCCACAGAGCAGGGCCCCTTCCCTGGCACTGCCCCTCCGGGAAGCTGTGTCCTCTTTTCCCAGTCCTGCTGCCCTGTGGGACCAGGACCCGCTTCTCCATCGAGACTGCGCCGGGGTGCAGAGGGTGCTCAGGGTGCTGCTCAGCCCTCCCAAGCCATGGGGGGATGGAGCTTGCTGAACACAGCCCCATCCATTCATGGCCCCTCTGGCTCTCACCCCACAACCCTGCCCGTGCCCAGGGGAAGGTGGGCTTGTGGCATGCAACTGGTGCCCCACCAGCTACTGGTGCAGGGTAGGCTGTGCCCCACCAGCCTCTTGCCTCCCTGACCAGGAGAGCAGGACCCATGCCCACAAGTGGGTACAGCACATGAGCTTGTCCTGCCTGGGACAGCCACAGTGCATCGCCTGTGTGGCAGGCTGCGACCATGGGACAGGGTGCCCTGGCACCAGCCATGCAGCCCTGGCAAGCACACAGACTCTGCCTCTCTCCAGGATCACTTCCTCTTTGACAAGCCGGTGTCCCCACTTCTGACGGCAGCAGGAATGGCCCGGGACTGGCCCGACGCCCGAGGGATCTGGTGAGGAACTGCCCCGATATGGGGCAGTCAGCAGGGCAGAGGGGCAGGGGCTACTGCTGCTCCATCTGTCTGTCCCAGCCCTGCCACCTGCATGCCCCATGCTCATCACACCACAGACCCCAGCACCCCTGGGCTCTGCTCACCTTAGGCTCCAAGGCCTGATTCTGGGTGCCTGCAGCCAGCAGATCTTTGCACAACCCACAGCATTCTTCAAAGCAGTGGAGCTTCAGAGCCATCCCCTGCTATGGATCCTGCCTGATCTCACCACCCTGTAGCACCTTGCACTGCAGGCTGCCAACACCCTGTCCGTCGCCTTCTGCTCCCCAGGCAATCCCAGCACTCTGGCTCACTCTACCTGCCCCCAAACTTATCCACTGTTGCACCTCACTGCTCACTCCCAGCATCCCTGGACACCACACAACATCCCACCAGCATCCCACGCAGCTGGAGCATAACAGCTGGCACACATGCTCCACCACACTGACATGGCACAACCAGCCCCAGCCACCCTCTGAACCCAGCACCCCAATGCACACCCCATGCCTTATAGTCCCCTCCCACTCCTGCATGCTGCAGGAGCCCTGCTCCTGTCTGCAGTCCAGGCAGGGCTGCCACCACACTGGTACCATGCTGCTCCTTCCCAGCAGTGCTTGCCTGCACCCACGGCACTGGTGCCAGCACCCACTGCCTTTGGCAGTGCATGTGGAGAACCCTGGCCTGTCTCCAGAACATCTCCTGGCTGCCTGCTGCCTTGCTGCTAGGTTGTGCTCTGGCATTGTGCTCCCAACCATGGGCACAGGCAGAGCAGCAGGACTGCAGGGCAGCACTGGCACTATGGTAACTGGGACAGAAGGGACATAGCTAGGGCTGGCATGGGTGTCTGGGTGGGCATGAGGTCTCTGCTGTCCACCAGCATAGACGAAGACTGCCCTGTCCCTAGGCACAACAATGAGAAGACCTTCCTGATCTGGATCAATGAGGAAGACCACACACGGGTCATCTCCATGGAGAAGGGTGGCAACATGAAGCGTGTCTTTGAGCGGTTCTGCCGGGGCCTGAAGGAGGTGAGCGTCCAGCAGCCCTCCTGTGACAGCCCTGCTGTGACAGCCCTGTGGACGCACAGACTGGGGCAAGCAGGGCCACTGCGGGGTTGGTCCTCCGCTTTCAACCATGTCGGGGCAGTGCTGAGTGGTGGTGAGCAGGGCTGCCATGCCCAGGGCTGGGCACTCCATGCCCAGGGGCTGAATGGCTGCTGATGCCTCTGCTGCAGGTGGAGCGGCTGATCCAGGAGCGAGGCTGGGAGTTCATGTGGAACGAGCGGCTGGGCTACATCCTGACCTGCCCCTCCAACCTGGGCACGGGGCTGCGAGCAGGCGTCCACATCAAGCTGCCACTGCTCAGCAAGGTATCACCATGGCTGGTTTGTGGGGAGCCAGGGCAGGGCCGTGGGGACTCCCAGCTGCAAGGGCACAGGGATTCCAGCTGGGAGTCCAGGGCTGCACTTTGTCTAGGTTGCCCCTGAGAAGCACATAGTCCAGCCCCCACCTGCATCCACACCTGGAGAGTCTTGTGTCATCCTGGGTCTGCTCAGGATAGGGCTACCTGCAGGGATCATGAGCCCACTGACAGGGCCCTGAGGGTGGTGGAAGTGCTCCAAGCCCCAGCTTCTTTGCTGATGATCCCACTGAGCACTGACACCTTCTCTGGACACCAGGACAGTCGCTTCCCTAAGATCCTGGAGAACCTCCGGCTACAGAAGCGTGGAACAGGTGGTGTGGACACTGCAGCTACTGGCAATGTCTTCGACATCTCCAACCTGGACCGTCTGGGCAAATCAGAGGTAGGCATCAGGCAGAGCTGCTTTTGGGGAGGGAGGTTCCAAAGCACATGTACCTGACAGGCCCACAGCACCCAAACCACTCTGGGGCTGTGTGCTGGCATCAGTACCGGGTGCCAGGTTGGCAGTGCCTATCTGACCTCGCTAGAATGGCTCCCAAGGACAGCCCCAAGTCATGATGTGTGTGCTTGTGGTGCAGGTGGAGCTGGTGCAGCTGGTGATAGATGGTGTGAACTACCTGATTGACTGCGAGCGGCGGCTGGAGAAGGGGCAGGACATCCGCATCCCCTCCGCAGTGCCGCAGTTCCGGCACTGAGCTGGACCAAGGTAGCCCCAGCGCTGCAGGACTCAGCTGCCCCATAGCTTACGTGATCTCCGTGCCCAGCATGTCGCTGCATCCCGTTACCCGCAACGCGCCAGGCCAGACCCCATAAACGTGCGCTGCTTTAGCCCTGGTTCTGTCTCCTCCTTACCCCAGCACCCTGTGCCCCTGCAGAGGCACCCACCAGGCTTTCCTGCCCCTGCCCCGAGCAGCAATCCCCAGGATTGCCCTGAGTCACTGCTGCCCTAAAGAAGGAGCCAGGGGGCTGTTGGGGCTGCCTTGGTCAGAGGGGCTGCAGAGGGAGCTGGGGCTGGGAGGCATCTTGCTGCAGGGTGCCAGCAGTGGCTGGGACAACCAAGGCTAGGCAGGGAGCAGAGCTCACTCTTTGTGCTCATCACCAGTTTATTGCTCACAGAAAGCAGGGCGGCAGGCAGGGGAGAGCCAAGGTAAAGCCAGACATGGGGCCTCATTCTGCCTCTGCATGAGGAGGCAGCATTGTCAGAGCTGAGGTGCCAGCCCCAGGGGCATGTCATGGAGGCGTTCCTCCCAGCATCACAGGGAGCCTGTGCTGAGCCTGGAGGTGCAGAGCTGAGACAAGGGGTGACCAAGCAGGGGAGCCATGGGCAGCAGGCACACTGGGTATTGAGTGGGGACAGAAGCCACCCTGCTGCACCCACCCTGGCCATCCTAGGCATCCTCTGCTTCCAACTGGGCACTGTCCTGGTGCTGGGCACTGCCAAGCCACCAGTACTGGAGAGGGTGACAGTGATGGCTTGAGTGCTGGAGAAGGTGTGCAGCTGAGTTGGGCCAAACACTACCTCTGAAGAGAAGGCAGCTGGCCATGGCCGGCCTCTGTGGTCGCTCCCAGCTCTATCAGGACACGTCCCACCTCCATGCCTCAGTATGACAGGAACTCACTGCAAACTTGGGCACTGGGACAGCAGCAATGGCCTGCAAGGTAAGTACCCAGGCTCTGTTCGAGGACCAGTAGAGAGAGGATGATGTTGGAGAGCCCAGTTGGGGCACAGAGACCAGGCTCAGGATGCTCTCCTTGGGCATAGGCAGCACTGACTACAGGGCATGGTCCCGTCCCAACCCCTCTTGCTAGCATCCTGAATTGGGTGAAGATCTCGAGTCCCCAGACAATGGCCAGGCCAAACACTGCACTGGAGGTCAGGCAGGGAGCCAGCACTTCTGCTTGTTCTTCTGTGCAGTGCAGGTTCAGCAAGCCCAGGAATGGGGCACTGTCAGACAGCCAAGCACTGGGCACAGCACTGCTGTCTGCACCAAGGCTGTGAGTCATGCCCCTCTCTCCTTTTGGTCCCCATCCAGGGGCTTGGCTCATGCTTCCAATGGACATGCACCCACCCAAGCTCCAAGTATCCAAGCCCTGTGGCTCAGCCACCAGAAGCCTACAGAGCAGGTGCCCCAATGCCACCAGTTTGGGCAATCCCAGGTCCCAGGCATTCACCTCTTGCTGCTGCAGGAAGATGGAGATCACATCCTACTTCTAGGGGGAAACCTGTCACAGAAGCCAGCCACTGCACACTGTCTCGTCCCCTAGAATCTCACCTGCTCAGGTGTCCAACCATCCCACATCCCCCAGCACAGAGGTGGGGCCTGGGTTGAGGCACAGAGCACCCACAGCTCCAGCTCGTCCAGGAGCAAGGACTGGGCTGGCTCCAGCATCGGGGTCATCATGAGCTGCCCGCTGCCCGCAGCGTTGCTAGGCAGTCCCAGCACAGCCCCCCACCGATGGACCCCAAGGCCAGCACAGGCCTCCCCGGGCAGCATTCCCAAAGCCCGCCAAGTTCAACGCCCCGCCCCCGGTGCCAGCCACTGTCCATCCCATCCTGCCCCATGGGCAGGGCACCCAGGACGACCCAGTGCCCATCCATCCCACCTCGTTTCGCCCCGTCCTGCCGGGACATCCAGCACGGTTTCCCGTCCCGCCTCGCTTGCCCCCGGCAACAGTCGCTGTAGCCATTTTGCACGCCCGGGCCGTGCTCCGGTCCGCAGCCCAGCCCCGGCGGCCCGACTCACCAGAGCAGCTGCGGCAACGTCCATGCAGGCGAGCGTTGCCGTCAAGCGGGGTACCGGGCACCGGGCCGGCGCCGATGCTCAGCGCCCGTCGCTCACGGTGCGCGGTGCGTCTAGCACTCGCACCGCAGTAAAGCGTCCCGCAGCCCCGGCGCGCTGCTCCGGGGAGCTCGCCGGCTGCTCCTAGCAAGGCCGAGCCGCCGAGAGCGGGTCCCCACCGGGGCTGCCCCGCGGCAGGAGCTGCAGCCGCACTGATCGTCGCCCATCGGCCACCACTTCCCGATTTTGCGGGGCAGGGCGCGCCTGGCCACACGGCACGGTCCCGGCAGCCCCTCGGCCCAGCCGGCCACTCCCGCGGGTCCCGTGAGCCTCATCCTGGGGCACAGGGCCGCAGGCAGCGATGGCAGACCGGAGGCCTTTATACTTGTGAGTTACCACCCAAGACTCCCACTCACATCTCCACAACTGTCGGGACACAACCCTGCCTTAGCAGGACCAAGGCAGGGGACCGGCCTGGCCCCGACGTCGAGCTGTGCGAGGAGCGTGATCTTGCCTCCCCAGGGTTTTGACCCGGGAACGGCGCCCGCTCCCGCACCAGGGGCGGAGCACAGAACAGACCCTGCATAGGTCCTGACGGCAGCCTGGACCGGCCGGCTGCGAGAGCCGCTCCCACGCTGGGTCTCCTTCGTCCCTGCAGTCCAGGCTGTCCACGAGCGGGCGGCAGCGCCCCCTGCTGGCTCCGATACGAGTCAGGCCACATTAAGGGAAGCAGCAGTGGGCAACCTCCGGGCGCGGAGCTCTGCGGCTCATGAGACCATTTACCGGAGCCTTTTTGCACAGAGCTCGTCTCGACGACAGCGGAGCCTCCGCCAAGCTCTGTAGCCTTGTAGCTTGTAACCTCTGGCGCTGGCTACGGTACCGGGGTCTGAGCCAGGCCAAAACCAGGCTAGGAGACCTGCTTGTGTCTGCAGTGGGGAATGGAGGAGCATCATCCGGCATGTCCTGCCGGGATGTTACCCCACTTCCCCATTTCTCTCGCGGGATAAGCTTCCTGGTTCCCGCTGCCCCAACCAGCAGGTCCGCGCCTAGCAACGACACTCAGGCAGGCCCCGTACTCGGCGGGACGGAGCCAGTCGATGCGGTGGGGCACCAGACGGGGCGGCGGGAGGAAGCCCAGGGCGACGCCGTGGCTCGCAGACAAAGCCGAGCCACGAGCCCGGCCCATCAGAACCCGATCCCCTCCCGCCCCGCTGCGGCCCCGGAAGGGAGGAGCGGAGTCGCCGCAGCTGGCCCCGCCCAGGCCCTCCTCAGCCTATTGGCCAGAGCCGGCATGACGCGCGGCGCGGCGCCCAACGGGGAGCTGCCACACGGCAGATCCGGCTGGAGGGGTGGGACATCCGGCTTGTGGCCCCCGGCGCCTCTTCAGCCGCCGCTGCCGCCGAGGAGGGATCCCCGCGCCGCCATGTCCGCGCCCCGGCCGCGGCCGACTGCGCTTCTGCTGCTGCTCCCTCTCCTTGCCACCGCCGTCTGTGCCTCCGACGTGGTGGAGCTTAGCGATGCTGATTTCGAGAGTGGCCTGGCCGAGCGTCCGGGGCTGGTGCTGGTGGAGTTCTTCGCGCCCTGGTGAGGGGTGGCCCGGCGCGGTCAGGAGCGGTGGGACCGGGCCCTGTGCGGCGGCGGGCGGGCGGAGGGACCGGGGAAGGGCGGGGGCGGGCTGAGGCCTTCCGGACAGGCCTAACACCGCCGTCCTCCCAGGTGCGGGCACTGCAAGCGGCTGGCGCCGGAGTACGAGTCGGCAGCGACCAGGCTGAAGGGGATCGTGCCGCTCGTGAAGGTGAGGATCCGCCGCGCAGCCCCTCCCGGGCGGTGCTGGCCGGCGGCAGTTCGCGAGTGGATGGGGTCATATAAAGGCTTTGCTGTTGCAGTCGGCCTTTCGCGCCTCCGTGCGCGCTTTGGGCCTGGCTGAGGCGTTTCGGGGCTCTAGCAGGTTCCGTCTTTGCGAAGACTCAGACCCCAGGGAACGATCCGGAGGCGAAGCCTGCGCGGCTGCAGCCACGCATTTGGCGTGCAGACCATAAAATGGGTGTGAAAAGAGAGCTTGCCCCGGTGGGAGGAAGAAGTCTTCTCTGAGCTGTGTAGTGTGGGGCTAGCCCAGGTTAAGGGTGTTGTCCCTTAACTTAGAGAGCAGTGATTGCTGTCTACAAGCTTTGTTTTTTGCTAGAAGACCTATATGGTTTTATCAAATCTGGGTCTTCCTCTCCCTTTGTGGGAAGTGACATGGGCTCAACACTCTGGTCTCCTTGCCACTTGAGTTCAGTCTGTGTTCTTTAGGTGTTGTAGGAACTTCAGCACTGATGAGATGTTGAGAACCATTGATTTCTGTTCATCCTGTCATTCATTCCAAGAGTCCACCCTTTCTAGTGAGTTTCTGTATGTGGTCTGACCAGGCTTGTAACTAACACTTCTAGTGTTTCCTGAGTTATTTTTTGGACACTGTCCTTATATTCGTGTTGTTTCCTTCCCCAGTCCTCCACCTTGGAGGCTCTACCTTCTTGGATGCTTTGTGCTGGACCCTTGTATTTTATGTGAAAGCATAGCATCCCTGGTTAAAGACCTAAGAAGTTCTCAGATGCTGTAGACTTTGCACGTGATAATGGGAGCAACAGCAAAACTGCTTTCTGTTGTGGATTTGGGTGCATGGGTCACTGAGTGTCAGCATTTCTCTCCCTTTAGGTTGATTGTACAGCAAACTCAAACACTTGTAACAAGTATGGAGTCAGTGGATACCCCACCTTAAAGATTTTCCGAGACGGAGAAGAGGCAGGAACCTATGATGGGCCCAGGACAGCAGGTGAGAGCTTGTCTGCAAGCGTCTGGCTCGCCAAAATGGTGCTGGCAGGCAGAGCCATGTGTAATGGACTCATGTCAGGGATGCCTGAGAGAAGGTTCACACCCACACACGCTGCTTTTGCCTGTTCCAGAGCTCTGAATGTTATTATCCCTTAAACCTCTCTTCTAAAGGTGAAGGTTTCCACGTTATCTCTAGTTTCTAGTGGTGTCCTTAATGGGCAGGTATCCAGAAAACGCTGTGAGTTGGTGATGTGTTCCTTCAGTTCTCCTCCTGTTTGTTGGATGGGAGAGGTGTATGGATCCTGCAGAAACAAACTTTGCTTTGAACACATCTTGTAGGACTTTCTGTTAATCCCTTTAACCATTTTGACTTTGTTTTAAGATGGGATTGTCAGCCATCTCAAGAAACAGGCAGGACCTGCTTCAGTGGCTCTCAGTTCTGTGGCTGAGTTTGAGAAGTTCATCAGTGATAAAGATGCTTCTGTAGTTGGTGAGTAGGTTCAGTACAGCATGGGAGCAGGCTTTGGAGGGTGTTCTTGGGGGTGTGCTGTGGAAAGGTGAGAAGCAACTTCACAGGCTGGAGCAAGAGAAGTTCCAGTTGGACATGAAGATTTTCATGATGGGAATGATAAAGCCCTGGAATGCATGCCCAGAGGTATTTCGAAACAGATTTGGACAAAGCTCTGAGCAACCTGACCTGAACTGGAGCTGGTCCTGCTTTGAGTAGGAACTGGGACTTGCTGACCTCTGGGGATACCTTCCAACTTTTTTTTTTTTCCCTTTTCCCCTGTGATTCTTTGGCTATCAGACCTGGTACCACAATGGGTCTTTTGTAAAGCTCTTTGCTCTTTTGGCTGGCTGCCAACATTTGGGATGCTTTAGGAAGTGCATTTGAGTGCCATCTCATGACACACAGAATCACAGAATGTTAGGGGCTGGAAGGGACCTTGAACAAGAAGGCTGTCAGAGTTTTAACCACAGTTTACAAGTGGCAGTGGCAACTCAGGTGCCATCTTGCACATGTCGCTGGATGAGTGCTGATCAGCATTCCCAAGCTTAAGTGCTATTGTCAGTTGTTATCGCTGCTGGTGTCACATGGTTACAGACACCTCAAGGATCAATGCCTTAGTGCCCAGAGGTCACCTGCTTCTTGGCTGTGTGACTGAGCCAGGTGGACTCTTCAGTGACCACCTGCTGGTAGAAGGGCTCCAATAAAAATAGGAGAGAAGCTATTGAAGATGAAGGCCTGAACATAGCCTGCAAGACCTGATCCAGCAGTGATCTTCCTGTGCTTTGTAGAGAGGTGCAATATGGGCTGTACAGTGGCTGCTGCTGGGTTGGTTTGGGGTCACCATCTGTCTCTCTCCTGCAGGTTTCTTTAGAGATGCATCCAGTGATGCTTATTCAGAATTCATGAAAGCTGCCAACAACCTGAGGGACAACTATCGCTTTGCACATACCAGTGAGGACCAGTTGGTGCAGAAGTATGAGGAGGATGGAGAGTAAGTGACTTAGCACAGACATTTCTTGCTATTGAGGCAGGTGTAACACACTCATGGACTCCAGTGGTTAACTGGATTCACTTTTCTGCACGGGGTTTAAGCTCTTGCTTCTTCCCCAGCTGCCATCTCTTTCTTCTTTCTCTGGAATCAAGATAGAAAGGTACAAGGGGTTAGTGTCTGCCTGTGGGTGGGAAGTATCTCAGCAGAGGTATTTTATTTCCTTATTGCTGCTTGTGGTGGGCTTTTGTATCTCGTTGTGGTCCGTCTAACGGCGATGGGTCTGGCAGGTAGATCTAATGCAGGAGTGACACCAAGAAACTGGACAGTCACCTTGAAGCTATGAACAAGGAATGTGGACCATCACTGGAGGGGTCTAGCTGCTGCCCTTTGACACCAAGGGGTACTTCAGTCTAACTCCCAATACCTGCTTCCCCTCAGGGGTGTAATCCTATTCCGTCCTGCACGCCTGGCAAACAAGTTTGAGGACACTTCCATCAAGTACTCAGAAGACAAGATCACCAGTGGAAAGGTCAAGAAGTTTGTTCAGGAGAACATGTGAGTTGTTCTTCACCAGGGCTTGTGGTAGACTGACTCCAGCTGCGTTTGGCCCTAGTACTAGGTTTCTCTAACTGGTGCTGCTGCAGTGCTTCCTGCAGAGTGTCCAACAGAGCTGCCTTGGCCACGCTGTCTCCTGTAAGGACCACACTCCTTCTGGGAAGTCCCAGCATGGCTGTTGGCATTTACTGTCCCTGTTGTAACAACCACGTTTCTGTTTGAAAACAGAACTTCCTGAGTAACATGCCAGCTTTGGCCTGATTTAGGTCAGATGTAGTCACTGGTGGTGTGGCAGTGATGGATCAGGTGGCACACAGGCATGCAGGGTGTTCCTTCCTCGGGTCCTACTGATCCCTGCCATTTAGCATTCCCTGGTGGGAAGCAGGAGAATGCTGCATTGAGCCTGTTTGGGCTGCGAAGCTGAAGCTGCTGATACCTGTCTTGTTGGTAGCTTTGGCATCTGCCCACACATGACTGAAGACAACAAAGACTTGATCCAGGGGAAGGACTTGTTGGTGGCATACTATGATGTGGATTACGAGAAGAACGCAAAGGGATCCAACTACTGGCGCAACAGGTACGGGTGGCAGGGTCAGTCAGCTCCTCACTCCTGTGTCACTGCTGCTTGTAGCTCTGGTGACAGTTTCTCATCTTGTTCCTGTATGAGGCTTTTCTCTCCCAAAAGTCTTACAGGTGAGTTTGTAATTGGAACTGTTGGGGTGGCTGCAGAGCCCAAAGCATGAACCCGAACTGCAAGCCTACTTGCTTTTAGACCCCAGGTCCTTAGACCTTAAGCAAAAACCTTCTTACTGATACTAGGTGGGTTTTCCACTGGGTGAGATCCTGGTGGTTCTGCTGATGATTGTGGATGGGTGGAGGATGAAAACGCCACGCTTGCCCAGACCTCATTAACAGGCACAAGCTTAATCCTGTGCTTCTTGGTACTATTGTTGTAGGACTTGGCTATGCAGAACACATCCCTGCACTGAACTTCAACTTGAAGGGTGTTCTATAGTGTGGAAGAAAATGTTCAAAGGAATCATGGTTTGTGTTGTTGGGTGTTTTTTTTTCCCCCCTCAGAGTAATGATGATCGCAAAGAAGTTCTTAGATGCTGGCCGCAAACTGTCCTTTGCTGTTGCTAGTCGGAAAACCTTTAGCCATGAGCTTTCAGAGTTTGGTCTGGACAGCAGCGTGGGTGAGGCTCCAGTTGTTGCCATCAGAACTGCTAAAGGAGACAAATACGTCATGCAGGAGGAATTCTCGTGAGTTCTTGAACTTGGCAGTTACCTCTCGCTTGAGGGACTCTCGTCTGGGGGTCTGTGACCATTTCATGCTTCCTTGGCTTGGAGGAAACAGAAAAGCTGGATGTTCCAGCTGGAATGAAATGATTGCTGAGTCAAAGTCTCCTTAGAGGTTTTTCCTGCTCTCTGGAAAGCCTGCAGTCCCTCTTGTGAATTCTCTGTACAAGTATCTGGTTAGGAGCTGAGATGCATTAAAGAGCAGAGAGAACAATTGTACCTTCTTGAGAAAAACTTCAGGCTCCTGGAAAGCCTAGACCCTAGAATGGGGTGTGCAGCCAGCCTCCTGTCAAAACTCTGAAGGGCTTTTTTGTCCTTGTGCTGAGGTGTTCTAGGCCAGCCCCAGGGTGATGCTCTCAGAGGTGCAGGGTGGCATCTGTTCTGTGGGTGGAAGGAGCTTAAATCGGCCTTGAAATTTTTCCTCTCTTATCCTGTGTGGTGATGGCTCTGAATTGTCCCTTTCAGCCGTGATGGAAAGGCCCTGGAGAGATTTCTGCAGGATTACTTCGATGGAAACTTGAAGAAGTACCTGAAATCAGAGCCTGTCCCTGAAAGTAACGATGGCCCTGTGAAGGTGGGTACTGAAGAGGCTCTTAATGGGGGTGAAGGAGCACTGCAGCAGCTTCTAATCTCTCACCAGCGTCTCGTGCTGCTTGGTGGCATCTTGAGAAGAATCCCTGCACTTGTGTTAGTTTTCTGAGCTGGGGAGAGGTTCAGTTTGCAGTTTGGATTCCCATTTGTTCTGTGGAGTCACTTGAGCCCAGCAGTGCAGGATCACCCAGGAGTACAGGAGTCACGCAGACCTGCTCTGGCCTCTGCTGCTTCATGGCATGGCCCTGAGCTGGCCATGACTCTGCTGTTTCTTATTTCTTACCTTTCATCCCTTCCAGTAAATTCTGCCCTTAGTGGAGGTGTTGGATGGCCTCAGCCAGTCTGGGGTTAAAAATTAGTGATTTTGTCTTCCTCCTGTGAGGATGCCAGATTCAAACCTCAGTCACAGGTGGCACTGGAACCTATGACAGGTTTTTAACTGCAAGTGGAAGATGTCACAGCTCAGTGAAGTATTTACTCATTGTGCTGATCAGAGTGGAGGTAGGAGGGCAATGTGGAGCCTGCTGTCTGCAAACAACTAACCTGTGTTATCTAACATTGCCAGGTGGTGGTCGCTGAGAACTTTGATGAAATTGTTAATGCAGAAGACAAAGATGTCCTTATAGAGTTTTATGCACCCTGGTGTGGCCACTGCAAGAATCTGGAGCCCAAATACAAAGAGTTGGGGGAGAAGGTAGGTCTCTGGGACTCTGGCAAACATAAACTGCTGTTTTGCAGCACTAAACACTCCTGCAGTTTCTGTGTGTCCAGCCTTCACAATAACAGGCATACCTGTGCCTTCTGAGGACTATGGGTTTTGGCACCTCCTGTAGGTGCAGAAGTTAAGTTGGCAGCATCTGGAGTGTGGTAGCAACCACACTGGTGGGTTTAGCCTTTGCCCTTCACTGTGGCATATCAATATTCCCTGGGCTGGGCTCAACTGCCAGAGTTCCTTTTTGGGTTTTGTTGTTTTGGTTTTTTCCCTCTGCATTATTCTCATCTGGTGACCGATGACACTGCCCTGCCCACTTCCACAGGTGGGGCACATAAGTTGTTCTCCTGGCTCTGAGCAGCCTTCTGCTCTTTGGCTGCCAGGTGCTCTCCTTCCTGAGCACTGATTGTCCTCACAGCTGGCTTCCTGAGGTGGAAGGTGAGCAGGTGCTCGGGGGTGACACCAGAGCTGAGAGTGTGTGCAGCAGACAGGTGGCTGAGGAGGGACTTTGTTCCCAGTGCAGCAGAAGTAAATTTTTCAATTTTGAGCATCCCATGTGCACTGTCCTGACATCACTGTCTTGGATGTGTTGGTTGTTTGGTGAATTCCTGGTGGTAACAGCCATGGATTGGTTACCCATAAGTTCTTTCTACCCACAGCTCAGTAAAGACCCCAATATCGTCATTGCCAAAATGGATGCCACAGCCAATGATGTGCCTTCCCCATATGAAGTCAGAGGGTAGGTCCTGCTGCTGTTACACCACTGTGGCCTTGCTAGAGATCAGACTCTGTCTGACCAGCAGCCACATGTCTCATGGAAAGGGTGGGTGTGGGTACTGGGAATGTGATTGCTGGGTATTTGCTTAGCATGAAGAAACTGAGTGTGAAAACAACACTCATCTGCCTTGCTTCTCGGTGATTCTGCTGTCCTGGCCACATCTGGGGGCCTGTCTTGCTGCTGTGATCCTGTTCTTGGCAGTGTGAGAATGATGCTGGATGTGCTTCTCTGAATACAGTTGATCTCAGCTAATGCTGTGGTCGTGGCTGGGCTTTTGGAGGCCACACCTGCTGGCTGAAGAGCTGCTGCAGCTCTTGCTGTGTTAAACTGAGGGAATGTGGGGTGTGAAACCACTCAGTGAAGGCCAGGCTGCTGGTCTGGAAGAAAACCACCTGAGAAGCTCAGAGGTCTCCCTTTTCTCCATAGCTTCCCCACTATCTATTTTGCTCCAGCTGGAAAGAAGCAGAGTCCAAAGAAGTACGAGGTGAGTGCTGCTTTGCAAGGAAATGAAGCAGCATCCAGGTGTCCACCTGGTGCTGAGGCTCTGGATCTGTGGCACAGCCCAGGCTGCTGTGAACTTGGCAGCTGTGGTACTGTTCTGGCCAGTGCTACAGACCCAGGGCAGAGCTCCACTTGTAGCTGCTCTGGTCTCCTGCCTGTCTTCCTATTCCCCCTGCATCAAGGGGTAGCCCACGGGGGTATAGACACCACTTCACTGTCTGTGCTTTCTGCAGGGTGGCAGAGAAGTGAGTGACTTCATCAGCTACTTGAAGCGGGAGGCTACCAACACTCCTGTGCTGCAGGAGGAGGATAAAACCAAGAAATCCAAGAAGAAGGTGAAGGAGGATTTGTAAAGCACCCACTTACCATCTTGTCAGGATGAGCTCTGTGTGAATTGGGGAAGCACTGGGCAGACTGGGGGCAGTTCTGAGTTGTGGAGAGTCAGTGGCCATGTGGACCCAGGGGACCCAGCTGCTGTGTCTAGTTCTGTTTAATTTCCTGCCGTCTCTTAGCTGCACTGTTGTGGGGCCCCCAGACTGGTTTGTCTTGTGGTTTGGGAAGGGGTGGGGGGTAGGGTTATTTTCTAATTTTTTTGTACATTTGGAGAAGTGAAACAATAAAATGACCCCCTTAAGACCAAAGTTCCATGTCCTGAGAGATCTGTTGGACTTTACACCGGGATCCTGCTCTTCACAGACCACAGCGGTTTCCACCTGCAAGTTGTTTCCTTGGATGAGCCTCATGCTCCTAAACATGAAGCTCAGCCTTGAGCTGGGCTGAGCCTCCTCAGCTCAGGAGTCCTTCCAGAGCAGCAGCTGTCCTGGGGGTTGTGCTTCAGGTGCTGCATTTACCCAGGTGTGAGACCTAGGGACTCTGGTGACAAATGCATTTGCTGCTTGTGTGCTGCCTCTGATTCAGGGGTGGGTGGGACCTGATGAGGATGCTGGAGCTCAACCAGTGCAGCAGATGGAGCAGCCTGGTGTGGGGCTCACTCCACAGTAAGCAAGCAGCAGCAATAAATCTGTTCCTGCAAAGCCAAGTGGGTGGGGGAGTGCTGCTTACCACATGCTGGGACAGTGCTGGGGGAGTCCCCACAGCCAGCAGGCTTGTCTGTGGCTTGACTGGCTGGCACAGTTCAGACCAGTTAAATGTGAGGTCATTGCCTCGCTGGGTGGGAAGCAGGCTGGTTATTGTGGCTTTCTCTTCAGGAGGGGAGGAATAGGATCCTGTGCCACAGTGAGGTGGTGCAGGCTGTGAAAAACTGTGTTGGGTGAAGTGCTGACTCTTCTTGGCCCAGGATCTGCTGACTGGAAGGGTCAGAAGCAGGACGGTGCAGGAGCAGAGACAAGCTCTAGTCCTGGCTCTGCATTTCCTGGCTGCCTGTGAGTGCAAGTGAGGATCAGCAGGCTCTGAGGCTGTGCTCAGCGGTTGCCATGGCAAGAGCCAGTGCTGGCTTTCTCTGTGGATCCTCCCCCACCACTGCGGGCTGTGTTCTTCCAGTTATTTATTGCTGCCAGAATCCTCCGGCTACAGCAGATCATACAAGGCTTAGCACATGGTCCTCTGTTTCCAGCAGCTATGCAGTACAGGAATTTCTTCCTCAGGTGCATCACTATCTTAAAGCACAACTACCTCCCTACTCTGCTGCTGGCTGCAGGGACTCTGGGCCCCAGAGCAGACACTGTGCCTCCTTGGCAGGGGCTTTGTGTGTGATACTGAGGGGTCCTTGCACCTCAGGCTGGCATGCCCCTGGTAGCTGGCTCAGGCTTCAGACTAGTGCAAGAAACAGGGGAATGCAACAGGCTGCTGCTAACTACCTTCTGTGAACCCAAATGGGAACACTGCTTCCTTGCTGGTCAGGGTTGGGTCTGGTGTCAGGCACTGAGGAGGTGGGGGAAGCTCTTCTAGTCCTTGTTTTACTCCTTAGTCTGTGACCAGACCTGGTGGCAGCTGAGCATGAAACTGGAGTTCAGTTCTTTGCAAATTTGGACCAGAGCCCTCAGTACCAGACCAGCAGGGGTGAGGGGAGTATGGGCGTTGTAATGCCTCTGGCAAGAGGGAGAAAGAATGGCAGAAGGGTGTTGTAATGCTGTTGGCTGCCCCGATACCCCTTACTCTGTGCTGCAATTACTGGAGCTAATGAGGCTTCAGATGAGGAGAAAACAGACATCTGAAGAGAGATTTGTAGTTAGTCAAGGTGACTGACACAGGCCTTGCTCTTATGGAAAACTGATGAGAGGGCAGCCACTACTTGAAGGTTTGAGTAATGCACTCACAGGGCTGTTTTGGCCTCAACAAAGGGTTTCTAGGTGCCTAGCTTTGCCCTTTCCTTTGCAGCCCACAACTGCTGCCTGCAGGTCTCTTGCCTTTCACTTATGCCAGTTTTCTCTTGGCTTGTGTCACAGCTCTGAGCATCCAGGCTGTGCTGCTCCAACGTGGTACACTCTGACCTGCTCCACCAAGCAGAGTGAATGGTATCTCCTGCCACCACCAGGAAAGCTTGTCCTCCCTGGGCCTGCAGGAGCTCTGGATTAGAGCCCTTGCTCTTGGCAGGGTCTGGGGCTGGCAGTGCTGTGTCACCTTGCTGAAGCCCTTGGTGTGAGGGGCAGTAAACAGGCAGGGCTGTGCAGTCCTTTACCTGCTGCTTCTGGAGGTGAAGCAGGTCCTGTCCCACCTGAGAAATCCAGCTCTGCCAGGCACTTCTGCCAGACAAGCTTGCTCTGCCATAGGCCTGTCCTGGGCTCTGCATCAGGATCCCATGTCACAAGTTCACATGGCAGCTTCAGCCTCTTTGCTGTTGCACCATGCCAGGGGGTGGCAGAGGCACATTCCAGAGCTCTGGACTGTTTGGGCTAGGGGTGAGGGAGGGTTTTATGGGAAAGAGGTACAGAGAGAAAGCCAAATGCTTTTGGGATGGAAGCAGGTTCTCCCTGCACACATACTGCCCCTGGAACTTTCTTCTGCCCAAGCCCATGAGTGCTTATCACCCTGAGAAGGCTTCTGCATGTGGCCTGAGGGCAGTGTGTGCTGCGGTGTGCTGCAGAAGCACCCGATGGGGCTGAGGGTCTGTACTCCTGGCTCCTGGCATAGCAGAAACGGGAGACTAAAGCTAGGGAATGTGTCTGTAAACACCAAGAGCCCAAAAAGCAGAGAGGTGGATTGGTCTTGCCTGAAGGCCCTGCTCTACCTGTGCTGCAGCTGCTGCTCTTGGGCTGTGACCCCTGGGAAGTCCTCCATCCCACTGCACAGCTCTCCCACTGCCTTTTGCTTACTGGTGCAGCCTCAACCCTCTGCGTGTGTGGAGCTGCTGCCCTGACCATGGTGACGAGGAGGCAGTGCTGGGGGACAGCAGGGCTCCCAAGCCCTGGCTTGGCAGGGAGTAGTACTCTGGGTGTCCCTGCAGGGATCGGGAGCTTAGTGTGACAGGCGCGGGAAGGGCATCAGCTGCAGGTCCGGGGCCACCGGGAACCACGAGAAGAGCAAGACTGGTGGGAGCCAGTAGCCCGGGGCAGGGTTCCTACCATCCGCGGCTGACCCCGAGACGGTGTCGCTGGCACAGCCCCGAGCGCGGAGGGGCCGGGGGACTGGGGCGTCTGTCGGAAAGACCAGGGCTCGGCCAGCCGCACCTCCATCCCGGCTGCAGCGGGAGAGTGTGAAGGTGAAGAGCTGGAAGGGCGTCCTGGGGCACCCCGGAGCCTCCCGGCACCGCTGGCGGTTGTCAAAGATGCGCCCCCTACCCCGAACCTTCACCTTCCCTGGGGCGTGCTGGATCCACTCCGTGGTGTAGCCCGCCGCCCCTTGTTCCCACCGCTGGGAGAACTGCGGGGACCCGGCCCGGGGGAACTTGACTCGTTCTTTCAGTCTCCCCGGTCCCCAGAGCACTTACCTCCAGCCTGCCTAGTTCCCCATTTCCCCCGGTCCCCCAAGCTGTGCCTGCCACAGGCTCCCCCGTATCCCTCGGTTGTCCCTTAGTCCCTGCAAGCAGTGGCCGCTCTGTGCTCCCCGGTCCCTCCCAGTCCCACCCTCTGGGCCATCGTGCGTTCCTCGGTACCCTTGTTCGCCGGCAGTCCCCTCACTCATTTCCCCGGCTGTCCTGGAGAGCAATCACAACCCCATCGTCCCCTGCAACAACGACCACCGATGACTCCCGCCTGCACCCGGTTCTGCTGGTACCGGAAGAAGCTCCTCATGGGCCCGGAGTGTGGGACCACTGCGGGCGGCTCCAGGCCGCTGCCGGGTGGCAGTGGCGGGGCGGGGCGACGGCGGCGGGGTCGGCCTGAGCCGGCTATTTTTGCCACCGCCCTGGGCTAATCCCTGAGCGGCTTCCCGGTATTAAGTAACGGCGAGGCGGGATGCGCTCGGCGGCGGCCCCGGCCCGGGCGGCCTTGGGCAGTTGCGGCGCGGCGAAGCCCACGGCGACGTGCCTGGTGAGGGCTGGGGGCCGCGGCCGCCCGCTGCTAAGCGCGGAGGAAGTCTAGACCGAGGCCGGGTGATAGCGGCGGGGGACGAGCCGGGCTGAGGATTGTCATGCCGGGACCCTCTCCCGGCGGCTCTCCGGAGAGGGATGCAAGGGCCGGAAACCAGCCGCAGGGGCCCGGCCGAGACAGGAGGGTGCGATTCCTTCTGCCCCACACCACCATCTCGCTGCCGTCGGTGCGCGACGAGGAGCAGCTCTTCTACCAGCGGCTGGAGGCGATGGTGGCTCTGGGCCCCGGCAGTTTCGGGCCGCTCTTTGCGGCCGACGGCTGGAGTGACCTAACGGGTGAGCGCTCCTGAGTGCCGGGCTCCAAGGGGTGCTAGGTCGAGGATGCCGAGCCCTGGAACGATTCTCAGGTTCCTCCACCGCTCGCAGAGGACCGGCTGCTGCGGAAGCGCGTGGTGCAGGACGGGCAGGGCGGGCTGCGGCCGGGTCCGGGCCAGGTGGTGTCGGTGAAGGTGCTGGGAGCCCTGGAGGACGGCGGCCTGGTGGAGCGGGACCCGGTGCTCAGCTTCGTGCCGGGCCACGGCGACGTCGTGCAGGTCAGCTCCGGCCGAAGCGCGGAGGCGGGCTGAGTGGTGCCCGATGCACAGCCTGATCAGACCTGCCGTGCCCATGTTTGCAGGCTCTGGAACTGGGCGTCCCTACTATGCAGCCCGGGGAAGTCTCCTTCTTTCTCGCCGCCTTTCCCTATGGCTACGGCCGCCCGGGCAGGTAGGACGGGCGGGCAGGGCGACTGCGATGGACAGGGGGACCAGCAGAGAAGGGGCCGGAGCATGAACCGGAACCGGGGACGGGCAGGGGGCGGGCGGGAAAACGCAAGAGCCAGAAACTGACAAGAGCTGACAGGGCTGTGAGAGGCGGAGGCAGGGCTGGGGGCAGGGGCAGCCGGCGATGTTCCTGCAGGGAGCCCGACGTGCCCCCGGAAGCCTCGCTGCTGTTCGAAGTGACGCTGCTGGAGGTGCGGGACGACCCCGAGGCGCAGCCGCTCCACCCGCCGCCCGCCTGTGCCTGGGCTCGCAACGCAGGGAAAGGGGCAACTTCCACTTCGCGCGGGGCGACTTTGAGGCGGCGCTGGGCTCATACCGCCTGGCCCTGCGCGCCCTCGACGGCCCCGCTACTGGTGAGACCGGGAAGAGTGAGGAGGGCCGGGGCGGTGGGGGGGCGGGGCGGGGCGCTGAGGCTTCACTTGTCCTGCAGCCCCACCGGGGCCAGAGGAGGAAGAGGAGCTGCGGGAGCAGCGTGTCAAGTGCTTCAACAACTGCGCGGCCGCGGAGCTGAAGCTGGAGCGGGCGGACGAGGCGCTGGCGTCCTGCGAGGCGGTCCTCCGCATCAGCCCGGACAACGGCCGGGCGCTGCTCCGTCGGGGGCAGGTAGACCAGCAACCTACCCCGCCCCGCCCGCAGCCCGGCACAGCCCCGCTGCTCGCCACCGCCGGCTCCTCTCTCCGCAGCTGCTGGCGCAGCAGGGCAGGGACGAGGAGGCAGCTGTAGATCTGAGGCGAGCCCTGGAGCTAGACCCGGCGAACAAGGTCCGAGCTGGCAGCGCGGTCCCGCAGAAACTGGATACTAGAAGTATTGGGTCGAGCGGGGCTCCCACAGGAGCCCAGCTCGAGGGGCACCAGGAGTGTCGTGGGATGTACCCACTCCAGCCGCTCTGCCATCCCCAGGTGATCCACGCCGAGCTTTCACGGCTGCTGAACCGACGGAGCCCCCCAGACCATGCCGCCCCTTCGGAGCCCCACTACAGCTCAATGCCGCCACCTCCGAGCCGCGGGTGCGTAGGCGTGCTGGCGAACTGGGCCGTCGGGGGCAGCCTGTGTGCGTCCCGACTGTCGCTCACAGCGATCACTCCCTGCAGGGCCCCAGCACCGCCCGCAGCGGAAGGAGAGGCGTGACTGGCCCCACGGCCCCCAGAGCCCACTCGGACGAGCATCCCCGCTGTGGATGGAAGAGAAGGTGGACGGGGAAAGCTGCACGCCTCGCGGCGTCCCTGTGGCGCCCAGTGGACATTGGGCCGAGGGGAGGGGAAAGCGTGGGGCCCGGCCCGGCCCCGCCCCGCCCCGCCCCGCCCGCCCTGCGGCCGCGCCCCCTGGCGGATGGACGCAGCTCTGGCGCCTGCGCCCTGGCTTCCGGATTTTTCGCCCCCGCAGGCAGAATGGCAGCCATAGCCCGCGGCCAATCAGGCGGGGCCTAGACAAAGAGGATCACCAATAGAAGGGCGGCAGGGGGTGTCTGTGCGGGGATTGGCTGTGCCGCGCCCTTAAAGAGCAGCGCGGGGCGGGGCGCAGAGGGGGGTCAGTGCGGGACGTGGCGGCGGAGCGGAGGGCGGGAGGCAGCGGCGCCATGACCCGTGAGTGCGGGCCCGGCCCGGCCGGGCAGGGGGAGCAGAGCCGAGACCCACCCTGCGGGCCGGGGCCGGCTTGGGGGTGGGGGCGACGCCGTGACCCGTGGGGCCAGGGCGTGGGCTGGGCCGCGCCGCGGGGTTGGGCCTGGGCCTGGGCCTGGGCCATGGGGCCGGGCCCCGGCCCGGGGCCGTTCTGAGGCGGCCGCGCCGTCGCAGGCGGGAACCAGCGCGAACTGGCGCGGCAGAAGAACCTGAAGAAGCAGAGCGACTCGGGCAAGGGCAAGCGGCGGGACGACGGGCTCTCAGCCGCCGCCCGCAAGCAGAGGTGAGCGCCGTTCCGACCCTGCCGTCCCCCCTATCCCCGCCCCGATTCCCAGTCCTGTTCCCGCAGTGGTGCCAGTGCCGCTGCCAGCCCGGCGACATGCTCTCCCACAGGGACTCGGAGATCATGCAGCAGAAGCAGAAGAAGGCCGACGAGAAGAAGGAGGGCGCTAAGTAGCCCCAGGCTTGACCGGGCTGCCGCCGTCCTGGGGCCGGGCCGCCCGCCGGCAGGATGCCCGCTGCAGCCCTGGGACCAGGCTGCCCCGCCGGGGACTCCGGCAGCGCCCTGAGCCCGCCTGGGGACCGTCTCCTATTAAAGTAGCTTGTGGAGCCCGGCATGACCGTCTCCTTTCTCCATACACCCGGGGTGTGGGGGACTGAGGCCGGGGGTGGGGGCGCACTGCCGCCGGGAGGCAGTGTTCGCTGCTGGGGAGGCGGAGGATGGAGCAAGCGCCGCTGTGGAACCGCTGCATCTTCGCGGTACAGAACAAAAAAGGGGCTTGGCCTGAAAGGTGTTTGTGGGCATCGCTGAGGGGTCGGGGTGCAGCCGCAGGCTGAGAATGGCATGTCTCAGAGCCCGGGGGATGGAAGCAGGGGAGGGTCACACTGGAGAGGGACGATGGCTTGAGATGGAGGGAAAGGGGGCTGTGGGTGATGCAGTGGTGATGGCGGCTGGGCCTCCTGCAGCTGGTGGGACCAGCAGGTGTAGGAGCTGGAGCAGGGTGAGGTGCTAGCTCTGCAGCTCCTCTGCAGATGTCTTCAGAGTGCGATTTGTCCATGGTGAGGACACGAAGCCAGCATCCATTCTGTTTCCTGTGCTAGGTCCAGCAGCAGTGTGGAGCTGTCCTTGAGGAAATGCTGAGGTCTGGTCCTATGCTGAGGCCTTTGCTCTGACCCATACTCTTCACTTCCCTATGGGGCCCAGAGCACTGATGTCAGCCAGCCCCATCACTGCAGCAGGATGGAGCCTATGGGTGCTAGTTCCATGGGCCTTGCTCGACTTAGAACTGTATACCACAGCCAACAGAACTCACCGTGCCAGGTGCAGCACAGCCTCCACCACGTTGGTGCCATCCTTGGCACTGGTCTCACAGAATAGGGACCTGTGGGCCTGGGGGAGTAGAGGCTGTCAGTGGGGTCCCTCCTAGGTCCCTGCTTCTCCAGTACCTGAGGTATGGCTGCTCACCATGGCCAGCTGCTGCCCCTGGGCTGTGTGGACCCCCGCAGTCATTGGCAGGTCAGACCTCAGGTCCATCTTGTTCCCCACCAGCATGATTGGCAGTGGCCGCTCCATGGCCTGTGGGAAGGGAGGCAGAGTGGGGCAGCTGCCAGCCCCCACTGTTGCCCATGTCCTTCAGGAGCTTCAGAGCTCTGCCACACATATCAGCTGCCTCCCATGATGCTTGTGCCAAGTGTGGTTCCAGACTTGACACACCATCAGAAGGGAGAAGTAGGGGAAAGCATCCCCAGGGCCTGGTCCCTCACCTTCCTTGGCAAGCAACCCAGCTTTCACTCCAGCTCCCCTAGCACTGCCTGGGGCATGGCACAGTCTGGCTGTCCCCGAGGAAGCTCCAGGGCTCCTGCCATGCTCCAGGGGGCCTGGAGACCTGTCAGACCCTTCCCTACCTTGATGTCCTCAATCCAGTGGCGGACACTGAGGAAGCTGCTCGGGGAGCTGATGTCGTAGAGGAGCAGCACCCCGTGGGCTTTGCGGAAGTAGGACTGGGCAATGCTCCGGTACCTGGGCAGGGCTGTCACTGCTGCTGCTGCAGTGACTGCCAACCCATGGGGCTGCTGCTAGAGCAGCACCTGGCATGACCCCCAGATCCTGTACCCTCACCTCTCCTGTCCAGCTGTGTCCCAGATCTGTAATGTGGTTTGTTCCCCATCCACCAGCAGCTGCTTTATTTGGAAGTCCACTCCTGCCAGGAGAGACAGTTGGGTGCTGCTCCTGTGCCTCTGCCCCAGCCGGATACCCAGGGTGCTGGGGGCAGGGCAGCTCTTGGCAGCAGGGGAGTCCCGAGTATGCTACCAAGGGTACTGGAGATGTCTGCTCTGAATTCGTTCATGCAGAGGCGCAGCAGGAAGCTGGACTTCCCTGTGCCGCTGTCTCCTGCTAGTACCAGCCGGTACATGGGGCAGGGGAGTGCAGGTTCCTGCCTCTCACATCCCTGATGAGATAAGCAGTGGCGGGTGAGGGGTTGTTGGCACAGGGTGGAGGTGTGCCCTGGCTCCCCTCCCAGCTTGGCCCATCACAATGGATGGGGAGTTGCTGGTTACCTCTGCTGTGAGGGCAGGAAGCTTCCTTTTGCCAAGGTTTCTGGGAGAACTGCTGGGTCCCTCTGCTTCCCTTGTCAGGGGGCTGGGGACCTGCTGAGTGACAGATGCCATGGTGTTGGGCCTGACCCTAGGAGCTGCAGGTGAGCAGACCCATGTCCTTCTCCCCAGACCAAGATGTTGAATTGGTGGCAGGTCCTTCACCTCAGTGCCCTGGTGGGAGCTGCTGTAGGGATGGTCCCATGAACTGTGGCTGCTCATGCTGCTGAGTGAGGAGGTGGTGTCCATGCTGGAGGCTGAGCTCTGCTGCTGTCTGAGGCTGGCAGTGCTGTGGCCCAGGTCTCTATCTGCCTGGGAGGCTGCAGCAGGGAGCAGGAGGTGCAGGGCCTCGTGCCCCCGCTCCTGTGCCATAGGAAAGCGCTCAGGGTGGGGGTCCACAGCCAGCGCTGCTTCCCAACTCTCCATCTCTTACCTGCTGCAGGTGCATTTTGGGTGGGCAGCAAGGGGGCTGCACGGCCGGGCAAGGGGAGACAGCTGCAGGATAGAAGGCATTCATCAGAAGCACCCTAGAGGAGTACCTGGGGCAGACCTCCAGCTCCAGGGGCTCATGTAGGTCCCAGAGTACTGGCAGCAGCCCCACGTGCTGTGTCCCCACAAGCCGGGGGTGCTGCAGGGTGAGCAAGGGCAGGCAGCCAGTGCACCCTGGCTCCTATGGAATAGACAGTACCCAGCACCCCTCCCCTCCCTGCCTCAGTGGGTGCCAGTCTTGGCCCCCTGTCCCCTCCTGCATGGGTGCCAGCCCCATGCACTGCCAGGCTCACCACCAGCGGGTCTGTGATTGAGTGGAGCAGTGGAGCTGAGCGCAGGAGGCTGTTGCTCTCGCAGAGGCTCCTGTTCATTGTCCTGCTAGGAGGGAGCAGTCTGAGCCCAGTGACAGCAGGACTGAGCCAGGGGAGGGTTGCAGCCCCACCCATGGCACCCCCCAGGCCAGGGGGATGTCCCTGGCGGCTGCTGCCTGACCCGGCTGGACATACTGCAGCATCCGGACGTAGCTGGTGATTGCCAGGTTCTCCTCTGCCATCTCCTGCAGGGACAGGGTGGCATCCTCACAGCAGGGTTCCTTGGGACTGCTCTTTCACCTGCACGGGGTTTGTCAGCCCCAACACTTCTGGCACCTCACAAGTGGGGGCAGCAGAGGTGCCTCTGGAGGTGCTGATACAGTCAGGGAGCCCCAAGGACACCCAGTGTTAGAGGGCTTGTCAACAACGGGCCTGGAGGGACGTGCCAGCAGCTCTGGGCAGGATTCCCAGCTGCCCATGCTCACAATGGGGCCAAGGCAGCATTGCCCTATGGACACCTGGCTCTCGCCATGGCAGCCAGGTGGGCAGGAGCACATAGGAGAAGGCAGAGCCCCCTGCCTCTGGTCTGACTCTGCAGGGCACCTGCTGGCACTGCCACCGTGCTGGCACTGCACCATGCACAGGCAGGGCCTCCACAGACCTGGGAACAGTCCTGCCATGCCTTTCCCCAACATGCCAGCACCTCTTGTGCTGCTGGACCTGCTCAAAGAAGTCCCCCGGCGCTGCTCCATCTCCTCCCACAGCTGGGAGATGCCACACTCAACCTTGTGCAGGGTGCCATGCAGCTGGAGGTTCTCCTGGGCAGCGAAGAGGGACTCTGCTGGGGCACAGCTCATATCGCTGAGAAACCCCAGGGTGCCCAGGGCTGTGGGGTCCACCACCCAACCACTGATGTCCCCAAGCTGATGCCACAGCCAGTCAATACCTGTCCCTGAGCCCTCTGTGGATCCCTCCATCTCCTGAGGAGGAAGTGCCAGCTGCAGCCCTGAAGTGCTGGGCACTGCAAACCCCCACTCCCAGTGCAGCCTGCAATGCCACAGGCAGGGACCCCACAGCAGCTGTACCAGGACTGAGCAGACCCCCGTGCCACTCACCCTGCCGTGCTGTCCTTGCCTCCTGCTGTCCTGTATCCTGCCTGCTGCAGTAGGCTAGTGGGCACAGGACCTGATAGGAGCCCTGGCCACTGGAGTTGGTCTCTGTCTGACACCAGCTGTCACCACCACAGTGGTGGTGGTGCCTGTTGAGTGCATCTGGTGCTGTGGCGCCTTGGTGCTGCCAGGCCCCATGGGGCCACCTAGCATGTTTGCCCTGTGGGTGGGGCAGGGGCCCAGGCAGGGCTGGCACTGTGCCCTCCTAGGCAGCTGGGCTGGGCTCCATGCTGTCCTGGCTTGTTCTAGTGTCCCCACCAGTGCCTCCACCTGCTGTTTCCAGCTCTCCCTCCGAGGCACTGGTGTATGTACCAGGGGCTCCATCCTCCTGCTGCTTTCCCCAGCCACAGAGAGCAGATGAGGTGGAGAGTAGTCTGGAGGTGCTCTGACTGCAGCCCCAGGGAAAAGGGGCAGCTGATGTGGTGGGATGGGAAGAGGCAGGACAGGAGCAGCTGGAGCCATGGCTGGGCATGGTGCCCACAGGACCCTGCTATTGTCCTGGGTGTCCTGGGGCAGTCCTTGGTAGTTCCTGCTGCCTAGGCAGGTGCTTGCCTGGGGCTGCTGCCCCTGCGCTGGCCCTGCTGCTGGCACAGGCCGTAGCTCTAATGGCTCACAAGACTGGCGTACCAGCCTCACTGTGCCAGAGCCATCCCTGTGTTCTGGGCAGGACAGGGGGCTTCTCCAGGGGTTGGGGGCGTTGACCATGGCTTGAACACACTTGGGGAGCCCTGGACCCTAGCCCAGTGCTCTCTGGTTTGCTGCCTCCTCTCCACCCTCCCTGTTCATCCTCCCTCTCCCCACTCAAAGACAGCTTTGCCCATGGGGTACTGTGGGCACTGCCTTGCCCGACTTCATGGCTACAGTCTGTGTGTGGTCAGAAGGCACAGGCTTGGCACAGAGTTTTATATAAAAATGTATTCAAGGAATTATTTACAACAAGCATGCTGCCAGCAGGTGAGCAGAGACAGCCAGGGCAGAGCCCTGCTCCCTGGCAGGCCCCAGGCCAGGGCAGCTGGGCTGGCAGTCAGTGTGGTAGGAGCTGCCTTCCTGCCTGGAGGGAATCTGGCATCAGCTGACACTGAGCACCCACCGCCCTGGCTAGCTCCAGATGGTCCCTTGGATGGCCCCAGATCAGTCCAGGAGCCATGTCCCTGGGAACACCCACCCCCTGGATCCCCCTCGATGCCACTATCTCCTGGGGAAGGAGGTCAGGGGACACCAGCAAGACCCTGCAAGGCCAGGGCACAGGCACAGAGCATGGCAGGAACCAGCCCTGGCTGCTGTCTGGCACAGTCCACCCCAGCAAGGACTACGTGGAGACACTGATGCGCTGTGAAGCACGTCGTCGTCGCAGGACACGCACGGCTGGGCTGCTGCGACGGTGCTGGGGGGAGCCGTGGAGGCAGAGGGGACTCAGCAGCAGCCAGAGGTAGAGCAGCACACAGGCCCAACAGGAGGACATCTTCACCCAGAAGGTTGACCAGCTGCCATGTGTGAAGGTGGTCTCCAGCACAGCATTCTCATAGCTGCAGGGAGAAGGCAGGTGTTGGGCATCCAAGGGATGCTGACATGGGGGATCCCTGTGCCAGGTGCTGGGTCACCCCGATCCCAGCAGCTGCGTGTCCTTGGGCACATCGCACCGGCCACAGAGACCCCTTGGCAGGGTGCTGATGTTGAGGAGGTGACAATGCTGGGGGTGATGATGCTGGCAGGGTTGCAGTCCAGGCTGGATGGCTGCATGAGTAAGAGGCAAGGGGAGCGAGAGTACAGAGGGCTGGGCAGCAGTGCAGACCGTACCTGAACCAGTTGGTGAGGGTCATCATGACGTAGAGTGACGCGAGGAAGAAGACGAAGTGGAAGGCTGAATAGCTGTAGACCACCCGGTCTCGCTCATCCTGGACCATGCACTGTCCCCCATTGCTCTCCTCCACTTGTTCACGTGTCGGCTCAGTTCCTGGGAAAGCACAGTGGGAGCAGGGTGGCTCCTGCAGCCCCTGCTCACCTGCACCTCTGGGATGGGGCACAGGCACCCAGTGTCTGCTCTGCACCCACCTCTCAGCTCCTCCTCCATCTTCTCGGGGCAACAGAAGCAGCAGGAAGGTTTCTGCAGAGACAGCAGTGTGGTGGCAGGTACTGCTGGGGCAGGGCACCCTGGCCCCATGGCTGCCACTGCTGGGCTAAGCCCTGACATAGGATCTGGCCCTGCCTGGTGCTGGGGCCACCTGGAACCATGGAGCTTGCACAAGTGAGGATACTCCAGGGGAACCCCACCCTGGTGTTTGGCTGGACAATCCTGCCCCAGTCCCTGGATGAAGGCTGGAAGCCGTGTGCATGGGGTGCCCTGTGGCAGGAGGACACAGGGCACAGTTGAGGCAGGGCAGCTTCTGAACTCACTTTAAACTCGAAGCTGTAGACTTTGACCATCCAGAGTGGCCCAAAGATCTCAGCAAGGTAGGAGGCTTCATTGCTGTGCCCAGAAGAGAGGCAGAAATAATCACATGGCCATCCACCACCCTGTGCCAGGCCCCCAGCCTGCCCCATGGATTTGACACAGCTACAGGAGACCTGTTGTGCCATGCCTGGGATCACTCTGCTGCCCTTGCCCATCCACAGATGCCCCGCATGCTCTGGCTCTTGGGATTTCCCATGCCACAGGCTGAGGACAGGGTTCCCACACAGTGCCCACTGGGCTGGCCATGACCAGAAGAGCTGGTGCTGTGGTCACTCTGCCCACCCTGCACTATGGGCACACGCACCATGCGAAGAGGACACAGGCATACATGATGGCAGCCCCCAGGATGGCCACGGTGGTGTCCTCGGTCTGCAGCTCGTCCTGCCGCACGCCCGGGAAGCAGACGGTGAGGTTCTGCCCCTTGTAGAGCACTGTGGGGAGGTGGAAGTGAGGCATGGGCGTGCCAGGGCAGGGCATGCTGCCAGGGGCAGCGGGAGCACCCACCTCTCTCTGGGGGCCGGCTGGACAGTGCAGAGAAGGTGAGGTACATCACGTAGCAGCTGATGATGGAGGACTGCAGCAGCCCCGACCGTGGCTGCCCTGCAAGGGTAGGGGTAGAGGTGTGACCAGGGTGCTATGGCTGGTGAATGGGCTCTGGTAGGCAATTGGCAGCCTCCTCCCATTGCTCCCCTGACCAATACGCTGCACTGAGGCACAGGAGGGGCCAGTGGGACACCTGAGGACCTGTATCTTCTCCAGGTGCCTGAGTTGTGGTCCCAAACTGAGAGCCCATAGCATCCCCATGGCCAGCCTTGCAATGCAGCAAGCTCCACTGTGCCGTGCCATGCTGTTCTATGCCATTTCATGTGGTACTCACGGAGCTGCACGCAGGGTGTGATGGAGATGAAGGACATGATGCCACAGAGGCTGCCATTGAGGGTGAGCAGCACCTTGTTGAGAAGGCAGGCGGCTGGGTGGGTGTAGTACTTGTAGAGGAAGGAGAAGGCGGCCGAGGCGAGGGTGTAGAAGGCGGCAGTGGCCAGCAGCACGGCCAGGTACCACCGCTTGTCCTGCGCCGCTCCTGTCAGCCTGCCAGGAGAGAGGGTGAGAGCTGGCAGCAGGCAGCTCTCCTTATTGATTCTATGATTCTAACATTGAGGCTCTTGAACGTGTTCAGAGAAGGGCAACGAGGCTGGTGAGAGGTCTTGAGCACAAGCCCTATGAGGAGAGGCTGAGGGAGCTGGGGTTGTTTAACCTGGAAAAGAGGAGGCTCAGGGGAGACCTTGTTGCTGTCTACAACTACCTGAAAGGTGGTTGTAGCCAGGAGGGGGTTGGTCTCTTCTCCCAGGAAACCAGCACCAGAACAAGAGGACATAGTCTCAAGCTGCACCAGGGGAAGTTTAGGCTTGAGGTGAGGAGAAAGTTCTTCCCAGAGAGAGTTGTTAGCCATTGGAATGTGCTGCCCAGGGAGGTGGTGGAGTCACCATCCCTGGAGGTGTTCAAGAGGGTATTGGACGTGGCACTTGGTGCCATGATTTAGTACTCATAAGGTGTTGGGTGACAGGTTGGATTTGATGATCTTTGAGGTCTTTTCCGACCTTATTGATTCTATGATTCTAGGTGCCCACCCAACACCCTGGCACTCACCAGTTCTTGTTCCAAGTGTGGGCAAAGGCTGTGATCAGCACCAGCTGGATGAGGATGAAGGCGAAGCCCCCACAGACACCTGTGTAGTGCCAGGCTAGGAGGAGAGGGCAGAGTGAGGCTGGCACAGCAGGCATGCAGGAACCCAAGTTGCCATATCAGGCAGGGTGAAGAACATACCTTGGATGAAGCCATCCTCAGGGATGAAGAAGCTGGCAGCACAGAGCCCCACCAGCAGCAGCAGTTTCAGGAGCCAGAACCTGCAGGACGGTCAACATTGACAGGGCCCCTGGCACCTCTGGCCCCCTGGCAGCCAGCCCAGCCCCATGCTTGTACCCATTGTGAAGCTGAGCACGACAGTCAGTGCTAGAGCGCACATTGAAGAGCAGAGCAGCCTGTGCCAGGTGGAAGCAGGAGGTGCCGAAGCAGACCCGGTACACAGCTGAGGAGCCCACCATCTGCTCACAGTCCCTGCCCCCAGGCAGGTGTTCACACAGCGCCGCTGAGAAGGGCATCTGCAGGCACAGACAAGTGACAGGATGGGGCTGCTGGTGTGCCCAGCATCCCTTGGCACCCATGGCACCCAGCACCCTTGGACTCCTGACACCTCTAGCATCCTTGGGACCTCCATCACACCAGGCAAGTCCTGCATCTTCAGTGACCCTGGAACCCTTTCTCCATTGGCACCTCCAGTGCCCTTGACAGTCCCAGCAGCCCTGTTACTCCCGGTATTCCCAGCATTTCAGTACTCTTGACTCCCTTGGCATTTCTGGCACCTCTGCTGTTCCTGGGACTCCTAAGTGCCTCTGAGATGCCTGGCACGCTGGCATTCCCAGCACTCATGGTACCCCGGGCACCCCCCCCAGCACCCTCAGTATCCCTTGGATCTCCAGCACTTGCAGTACCCCTGGGAGCTCTGGCACCCCCAGTGCCCTTGGGACCCCTGGCACCCTGGATGTTCCAGCTCCTGCCTTCACCTTCTCCCTGAATGCCTGGGCCACGGTGCGGGACAGCATGAGGCAGCAGACAGCAGAGGCCAGGACATGCAGGAGCGTGTAGAGGATGCGGGTGCCCGTGGACACACGGAGCCCACGGCAGGCACTGCAGCCACAGCTGCAGCAGAGCTGGGGAAAAACGGTCAGCAGGGACCCCCACAGGCCAGAATACCCCCCAGTCCCTCCTGGAATCCCCACCACAGTTCAGCCCTACCCCCAGCCCCAGCAGTGCCTTCAGTCCCACCTGGCAGAGTGGCGAGTGCAGGAGGTGCCCGTGCGCCCGTGTGCCCGCCATGGCCCAGCTTGGCTCCGCTCAGCCCCCACTGCCCTGATGGGATTAGGGGGATTGTCAGCTCGGCCCGCCCCACCATCTGCTCACTGCTACCTCCCATCAGCCACCGCTGGCAGCCCATCCAGGGTCCACCAGTGACCTCAGGCCATGGACACCCCTGCCTGGGACCTTGCTCCCCCACTGGACAGAATGAAGCTGTGGTAGGCAGACTGGGCACAGGCTGGCATGGAAGGCACATGGCATCTGTGGGGTGCATTTTGTCTGAGTGGGAGTCAGTGATCCCAGAGTGGTGATATGGTAGTTGAATGGGTATAGGGCTGCCAAAGGGCTAGAAGGGATGCAAAGGCACCTGAGGAAGATGGGCACCCTACGGGGCAGGGGACAAAGCAAGGGGTGCAGGGACCCCATTGCTGCTGCAGGGGCTGTGCTGGTGTCACCCTCCTCCAGCTCCTCTGCAGCAGCTCTGGCTTCACGCCAGAGCAGCCTCCACACAGCTGCGGCTGCGTGGCACTTGCCCAGCATCAATGCAGGAGGCCAGGAGGGCACAGGGTTGGGACATATGACCCCATGGGCATGACGCAGCACCAGCCCAGTCAGTGACTGGGGGCAGAGGGTTTGGTTCCTAGCGGCTGTTGCTTGGAGACTGGCTGGGCACCAGCTGCTGCCAGGCGGTGATGAGGACCAGTGCCCTTCACAGGGCTGTAGGGGGTAGTAATTTCCCTCCTGTTCCTCACAGGTTAAAGTGTCCCACAAATTCCTACGTTTGTTTGCTTCTACTCTTCCCATTCCCAACGTGTCTCCTGCAAGGATGTGAGGCTTTGGGGGTGTTTAGCTGCTGCTCAGGGTTGGCCCCACAGCCCCTGGGATCTCAGGGGTGCCTTGGCTGGCTTGTCTCCATGTATCCCTGCACTGGGAGCAGTGGGAAGCCAGGAGTGGAGGGCAGCCAGGCCCACGTGGCTTAGCAAAGGGGATGCAGTGTTTGGTACAGTGGGCACAGGGGACAAGAGTAAATGGCCTCAGGTTGCCCCAGGGGAGGTTTAGGTTGGACATGAGGAACAATTTCCTCCTCTTGAGGGTTGTCAAGGCCTGGCTAAACCTGCCCAGGACAGTGGTGGAATTTCCGTCCCTGGAGGAGTTTCAAAGCTGTGGAGCTATTGCGCTGTGGAGCTATGGCACTTTGGCACATGATTTAGTAGTGACCTGGCAGTGCTGGGTTAATGGTTGGACTCCCATGATCTGAAAGGTCTCTTCCAGCCTAAGCAATTCTGATTCCATGATGTGGAGGAGCTGGTAGATACAGGTGCGAACAAAGCACAGGCTGCTCTAGGGCGGGTTCCTGTATGGCACCTGGCAGTGCCAGGCTGGAGCGGCACGGCCGGAATCAGCCCCGGCTCAGGCTACCGGAGCCGGGAGGTGCTGCAAAGCCGGTTCGCCCCCCCGCCGCATAGAGCGGGGGGAGGCCGTTGGCATGCGGCAGCGGCGGGGGCAAATCGGGGTCCGTAACCCTCTAACCGGCTTAGCGCGGCCGACACAGGGACGGCGGGCAGAGCAACGCCGTCCCTCCATCGGCGCCGCAGCGGCAGCGCCCGCAAGCCGCCGTCCCCGATCCCTGCGGAACCCCCGCAAGCCGCTGTCCTTGAGCCCAGCGGAGCCCCTGCAGCCGCTCGTCCCGCCCCGGCTCCGCAGCGTCCACCACTGGCGGGGTGGAGCCGCTGCCTCGGAAGCGGCGGCAGAGAAGGAGCCGCTGGAGATGGGCCGGCGCAGGGCTCCCCGCAGGGAGGGCAGTGAGGACCGAGAAGAAGAACTAGGACCGGGAGACCGGGGCTACCGCCGCTTCCGGCGGCCGCGCGTGACCGGAAGCGGGGTGTACGGCGGCCGCACGTGATCGGAAGCGGGGAGGCAGCAGCGGCGGCGGCGGGATGGCGGCGGAGGGCGATGTGGAACTGGAGCTGGAGACGGAGCCGAACGGTTCCAGCGGCGGCGGCGATGGGGCGGGCGGCCGTGCGGCCGAGAAGCCACGGAAGCACGATAGCGGGGCGGCGGACCTGGAGCGCGTCACCGACTACGCGGAAGAGAAGGAGATTCAGAGCTCCAACCTAGAGACGGTGTGGCGGGCGGGACCGGGAGGGGGCCGGGCGATGCCGAGCCGGGTCCCGAGCACCGCGCCTGCATGTCCGCGGCGGGGCCCGCCCCGGTGCCTGTCCGGCGCGGTGACTGCGCTCGTCCTGACAGGCCATGTCGGTGATCGGAGATCGGCGGTCCCGGGAGCAGAAAGCGAAGCAGGAGAGGTAACCACACGTGTTCGCTCGGGACTCAGGGCACTGGCCCGGTCCGCGCCCCTCCCGCACCGGATCGCCTCATGGAATTTGTATCGTGCACCGGTCGGCGGCTTCCATGGCAGGCGTTCCGGCCCTCCCCCGGGAGCCCGCGCTCCTGCGGGGTGCCGGTACTGCCCCAGAGCCCCCACGGCGGGGAGCAGGGGGCCACTGGAGGACCCCGGTGGATCACTGGGTTTTGTCCTTTTCTTGCCGCAGGGAGAAGGAACTGGCCAAAGTGACCATCAAGAAGGAGGACCTAGAGCTGATCGTGAGTAGAGCAGGGCAGACAGTGGCACAGCCCCAGCCTCGGGCCGTGCGCCCGATGTGGCCATGGGTGCCTGGTGGGTGTTTTCCATTAGCCGAGCCCGTGGCTGTGTCCCTACAGATGACAGAGATGGAGATCTCACGGGCAGCTGCGGGAGCGGAGCCTGCGGGAGCACATGGGGAACGTGGTGGAGGCTCTCATCACCCTCACCAACTGAGCACTGAGCCCGCTGGCCGGGCACGTGCCCAGCACCGCACCCAATAAAGCACTGGTGGGAGCTGGGCTGTCGGTGTGGTCTGTGATACACCAAGCACTTGACCCTGCTCTGTGGGTTACATGTGGCAGTGCCCTGTCCTGGGTGTGGCAGCAGGAGCCTGCTGTCCTATGTTCTCCTGGCGTGATGGTGAGCTCAGCATGGTGGCAGCTAGGAGCTGTCACAGCTGCCCTCACACCCCCACCCTGGCTGTACAGGCCCTTCCTGTCTCACAGGAATAGGACACCTGTGTCCTACAAACACAGCCAAAACGGGTAAGAAAACGACCATTTTAATCAAACCCAGCCCCTGCACAGATAGAAAAGCCACACCCTGTACAACAGGGGAGGAGACAGCGTCACTGCTGTCCCACACCAAAAATGGGGAGAGCGCATGTGACAGGGAGGTGCTGAGGAGCAGACGGGGATGGATGTCCACAAACTCCTCCAGCAGTGGGTGTGCTGGAGCCGGGGGTGCTGCCGCAGTCCTGCAGGGCTCTGGTGGGGGGCAGGGAGCGGTGGGATGGTGAGATGGCCATAGGCCTGGCTGGCACAGGCAGACCATCATCTCCATGGCACCAGGTCTCCACAGCAGGGGCTGCAGGACAGACAAAGGGCTGGTTGCCACAAGTCCTGGTACAATCTGTGTCTCTTCCGCCCCTGTCCAGGCTCCCAGCAGCTGGCAGAGACATGCTGTCAGCCGTGCTGTCCTGCCCGCTCCCTTAGGTGGTTTTCCGTTTCTTGGCCGAGGGCCTTTCAAAGACATCTCGCACGCCTGCAGCTTTCTGCTTGAAGAACTTTGTGTTCTGGGCACTCTCCTGGCCCCAAGCTGAGTCAAAGGATGTGGTGTCCTGGTCTACCAAGTGCGTGTACTTGGTCCGTCCCGAGCGGCCGAAGTTCTTGACCTGGGAAACAGAAGAGTCTGTGAGCAGTGTGCAGGGAGGACATGGGAACCCACAACTTGCTGTGACCCCTTGATACAGCACCACAGCATGCTGGCTGACACTCTCTGGCCCACACACCTACCTGCATGACTTTGGGCAGGATGGTCTTGTTGAAGTGGTCCTCGAGGGTTGGGGCACTGAAGTCCCTCTTATAGACCTCCTCGTCTTCATCCTACAGGAGAGTGACACACTTGTTCAGCCACCAGCTTCCAGCAAGAACCAGCAGAGGTGGACAAACACACCAGGAGTCCAAATCTCTGCTCTGCTGGGGTTGCCACAGGGCTTATAACCCTAATAACCCACGGCGGGGGATGTTAGTGTTGTCCCCCAGGCCTGCCTCTGGAGTCATCTTCATGCCCTCAGAGCCTGGCTGTAGCTAGCACAGATCTGGCTTGGTTCTGAGAGGGCCCATCAGCTGCAGTGGCAGCAAAGAAACAGCTCAGCTGTTTGGTGCCATCTCTGGCGCTGCACTCTCCCACCCGTGGTGGTGGTTGGTGGCACCACTCACCCTCTGCCCCCAAGAGGTGACCAGGTTCAGATCACCTTGGTCACTTCAGCTGTGTGCAGCCTCCAAAGACACCCCCAGTCCCAGGGGTTCCTTGCAGAGAGACAACATGTCCATGCCTTCATGCAGCCCCTCCCCAGCCCCCTGGCACCACTCACCATGAAGAAGGCGCCGCGGTGGTAGTACTTCTGCAGGAACTTGTATTTGCCCTTCACTGCCTTGTTGGTGATGACCTTGCCATTGGCCCGCAGCTCAGCACGCCGCTCCTCCTCCGTCAGGTTCCGCATCCTCTCAATTTCTGCCTTCTCCTTCTCCATGCTGGGTGAGAAGCAACCCCTTGAGAGCCCCTGTCCCCATGGCAACTTCCCAGCACCACTGCTAGCCCCAGTCCCATGTATTTGCTGACTAGGAGGGCAGAGACAGCCCAAGAGGGGCAGAAGTACTCTGGGAATCTCAAAGAGGAGACACCTCATCTTTCCATGGGACCTCAGCCTAGCTCCTATGCAGACAACTTACGCCTCTCGTTCCTCACGGTCCCGTTTGATCCGCTTCAGCTCGCGCACCTTCCAGGCCTCATACTCCTCCTCGTCATTCTCATCGTCTGTGTCGAGTGCGTCCAGTGCTGCCAGTGAGCGCTTGTTCTCCTCAAACTCCTTCTTTGCTTCCTCCTCTACAATCTGCAGCAGGCACCCAGCTAAGCTGGCTGTGGTGTCTGCCCCACACCCAGTGGGACCCCTTCCTGCCCCTTGGTACCTTTAGTGTGTACTTGCGCCTCTCCTCTGCCATCCTCTTTGCCTCCTGCTCCAGCTCCTTCTGCCTCAGGGCCTCTGCCTCCCGCTCCTGCACAGTGATCCGGTCCTTCCTGCAAGCAGGGATCACCACAGCAGCTTCAGCCTTCCAGGAGCCAATGCAGCTGCTCAGCAGCCACATTCAACCTTTACTGTCTCTGTGGACAGGGTCCACACAGCTCTGGGCTCTCCACTCACTGTCCCACTATGACTGCAACATGCATGAGACCCAGCTATGGGCCATGAGAGAAAAGGTTCCCTCTGCCACTGTATGGCACTTGCCAGTGGATTGCAGGCCACAGCCAGATGCCGCAATGGTCAAGGGGATGTCAGTGCAGGGGTTGCCCTGCACTCCTTGAAGGTGAGGAAAAGGAGGCCATGGCAGTGAGATCTGCAGAGGTCCCAGCCCCGGATTCCATGTCCCCACCCTGGGCTGACCCGTGCAGCCACACCACCCACTTGCGGATGAAGACAGGTTTGAGGCGCGGCTCCATCTCATCCTCGCTGTCTGTGTACTCTTCATACTCTGACTCGGACTCAGACTCTTCTCCAGATCGACCCTCATCTTCCAACTCCATCACCTCCATCTCCTCGGTTTTCCTCTCCTGCGCCCGCTGGCGCATCATCCCACGCCGCCGCTCAATCTCCTGCCGGAGACAAACACCAAGCAGTCAGGCACCAGCCATTACTGCTCCTCTCTTGCTGCTCCCTCCAAAACACATCTGTGGTGTTGCCTACAGGACAATGTGCCTGACTCTCTGGACACAGGATGGCCTCTCCTGGTGTCCCATCCCACCTCACAGTCAGTTGTGACAGTTGTACAGCTCTCCAGGAGAGCCTACATGCCTGTGAAAAGCCATTTCAGCTTGTGTTGTTCAGGTTCCATGGGCCCCTTATTTGACTACGCAAGTGTACCTCATCATCGATCTCTTCCTCTTCCTCCTCGCTGGTGTCCTCCCTCTCCAGGCGCCAAGCTTCCCCTCCACCTCTGAATCACTCTCTCCAACCACCTCAGGCTCCACGATTTTTCTGTGTCTTGCCAGCCTACAACAGAACCCCCGTGAACAAGAGCACTTCAAATATGAAGAAGCTGCAACAAATTGTCTATTCAGGACAATACGGGTACGAGAAAAGCCAGAGGCTAGAGAACCTCGCACTCCGTGGAGAATGCTGCCAGCTTCTGCCCAGCACTCCTGCCACTCCTCACTGCAGTGTGGCAGCATGCAGCCTGGATCCCCGGTCACCAGTGTGGGCAGCTCCGATGCACAGCAGGGGTAGGGACACTGCTCTTCACCGATCCCAGTACTCACCGCTCCTCCACATCCTCAGCGATGCGGTTCTGCAGGCGCCGCAGCCGGGGGTCGTTGGCGAGTTCCTCCTCCTGCTCCTCGGGCTCCACCTCCTGCTCCTTCGCCTTCTTGATGAACTGAAACTCCTCATCCTCCTCATCCGAGGACTCCATGGGCGCATAGTCAGGCCGCTTCCCCGACACGTACCGCTTTACCTTCACCTTCTCCATAGAGAGCTCGCCTGCGGGCACCAGGCCATTACTGGGGTCCTTCGTGCCCCCGCCAAGGCCTAGCCAGTCCCTGGCCCCCATGTTTCCACCCCACGGCCCAACCGACCCCAGCAGCCACCCCCTCACTCACCCTTCTCGTTGCGGACGGGCACGGCGCCCGCCGTGGACTGGATGGGCGGCTGCTTCATCAGGGCGCTAGGGACCGACATGATGGCGGCGGGACGGACCCGGGACGGGCCGGGACGGGATGTGCAGGGCTGTGCAGCGGTCTCTGACAACAGCCTACGCACAGCTGCTCACCCGGAACCGGAATCGCGACCCCACTTCCGTCGGAAGCAGGACGCGGCGCCGCCAGGGCGAGTGACCGGCAGTGATGCTTGGCGGGGGTCACTTCCGGGCGCCGCGTCGCATTGCCCGTAGTGCGTTCCTGTGTTCAGGCCCGGTCCCAGCTCGTTCTGCGCGAAGGCGGTGACGGCCCCGGCCGGGCCCGGTGCGGGGTAGCGGCGGGGAGCTCCCGGCGTTGTCCTCCTTGTGCCCCGTTCCCTCCCTGCAGCCCGAGTCCCGCGGAGGGTGGTAACCGCCGGGCGCTGGGGGCCGGCCGCTCCGAGCTCCTGACGCCGGCGTGGAGTTCCTGTCCCTTAGACACCCTGCGCGCTTTCCGTCATCACTGATACGTTACGGCGAGGCGCTGGCGGAGCCGCGGCCTCACGCAAAAGCCATCGCAGGCAGGATCCTTTCGGGCGGCACCGAAGAAACCCGGCTCCGGCCCCGGTGCGCCTTGCCAGGGCCCTCTGCTTGCGGCTGATGATGATGTGGCGGCTAAAGCATTGGCTTTAGTGCCCCGGCTGTCGGCTGCTGCCGTGCTCCTGGTTGCAGAAGTGTTTCATGCGGGGTGGGAACGCCAGTGCCGAGCCATGGGGGCTGAGCCAGCCACTGCTGGTGTGGCCACGTGGACAGCAGGTGCTTAGAATACCCTGTAACTCCTACAGGGCCTCGCTGGCCTGTGGGACACATCCCGCTCTTGTTGCGATTCCCAGATTACTCCTGTGCAGCCTGGAGAGCACAGCAGGGCCAGGTGGCAGAGCCACCCGTGGGGCTGTGCTGTGCCTGCCACTGGAGAAGCTGCACCTGGTGCATAGCTGGAGCTTGGTGGTTGTGGCTGCTACTGTGGTGGGCCATGCCCCAGCCCTTCTGCTTTGCCTGCCCCAGTACTGCAGCCTGGATCCCTATCTCCTGGGCAGTGAGGGTGAGCAGCCCCTGTGCAGCCACGTGTCATTGCAGCCCTCGGGGTGACCGGTGCCAGGAGGCAAGGTTGCAGTGCAAGGCTAGGGCAAGCCCCAGGATTTCCAGTGGTGCTGATGGCATCGGTATGCCTGGAAGGGCTGGGGCCATAGTTGCTTTGTGGCAACTGTGAGGGGGTTTCCTGCCCACATCTGCACGTCAGCCTGGAAGCAGTGCAGGGTTGCATATGGGAAAGCTGAGGACAGAGCTGGGAGTGATTGGTTTAGTGAGTTGTCCCCACTCTGGCACTGAGCCACGGAAGATGAGACTTCTCTTGAGGTTGGGCAAAGTGTGTCACAACCCACCGCAGCCACGTCTGCCATCCTGTGCCGCCCACTCAAAGGAAAGGAAGAGGTTTTCTGTTCTGGGAAGTCTCCCTGCAGCAGGGGGATTTGGGCAGCAGAGGGGCCAGAGCGAGATGATAACCCAGTATGACTAGGGATTGCCCTGCCCTCGCCAGAGCAGGTGCCTTTGTGGCCATGAGGCATTCACTGGCTAGCAGCAGAAGCTTTTCCAGTAGGTGGATCAGAGCTGGAGCATGATCCCAAAGGAAGCATAGGGAGTCCTTTCCCTTGGTGTGTTCCCAGTTCCAACCTGAGTATTTCTGTGTCTGCAGAGCTTTGGGCTGTGCCTGGGCCCCTCTGCTTGGAGGAGCTGGGACAGTTCTGTCAAAGCTGGGGGTGGGGTTGGGTAGGATGGGGTGTGTAGTGGGTCCTGGTGCTGTGGGGCTCCCTCAGTGACCAGTGGTTTGTGGCTTGCCTCAGCACCAAGGAATCAATAGCATCACAGAATCATTTTAGTTGGAAAAGACCTCTAAGTTCACTGTGCCCTACCCTTAACCCAGTACTGCCAGGTCACTGCTAAACCATGTTTCTCAGCACCACATCTCCATGGCTTTAAAACCCCTCCAGGGATGGGGACTCCACCACTGTCTTGGGAACCCTGAAACAGGCCTTGACAAACCTCAAGGGCAAGAAACTGTTCCTCATGTGTGTTATAAATGACAGAGCCATTCCATTCCATTTATCACAGTGTGCAGCCTACATACCCCTGGTGCAAGTTGAGGCCATTTCCTCTTGTGCTGTTGCCTTTGCCTTGGGAGAAGAGACCAACCCCCATCTGGCTCCAACCTCCCTTCAGGGAGCTGTAGAGAGCCAGAAGCTCACCCCTGAGCTTCCTTTTCTCCAGGCTGAACAACCCCAGGTCCCTCAGCAGCTTCTTACCAGACCTGTTCTCCAGACCCTTCACCAGCTTTGTTGTCCTCTGGATTTGCTCCAGCACCTCAATGTCTTTGGAATGAGTGGCCCGAAACTGAGCCCAGGTTTTGAGGTGCAGCCTCACCAGTGCCCAGTACATTAATAGCTTCCTCATCCCACAGTGACTGCTGGTCCTGCCCAGCCTTGCCCAGGGATAAGCAAGGGATAGTTGCTCTGTTCCTGGCCTTTATGCCCAGATGATAATTAGAGCTCCTGCTCTGTGTTTGGTCCTTTGATGAGATGTTAATCTTGAAGGTTATCACAGTGTTCCCACCTTGAGAGCCCTGTGCTACAATGGCAAGGAGTGAGCTTTGACACAGGGCTTGGTGAAAAAATTAGATGCCCCCGAGGAAGGAAAGCAGGCTGGGGAACTGCAGACAAAGCACAGTGTGTCCTGGCCAGGTGAAACAGAAATAAAGAGATGGGCAAACAGGGAAGTGCTTGCATAGCCTGGCTCGACCCTGTGGCTGCAGGCAAGAAGTGATCCTCAGCCTGTGATGTGTCCTTGCTGCCCCATGCCTCCTCAAGGGGCACAGCCAAGCTGGAGAAGCCTAATGCTGGTGCCACCCAGGCTGGTGTGATGGCAGCAACAGGTCCCAGTCCCACAGGTGGGGTGCAGGAGAAGTCCTTGGCAAGGCCCTGTGGTTGGGGGTCTGCAGGGTTATTGTGACCCTGTGGGTGTCCTTGGGGACATGGCAGATGAGCTGCCACGAGATGATGTGGCTGAGGGCAGGCCTGGCCCTTCTCCCCGGCATGGCGGCTGATGAAAGACCGTGAGCTACTTGAAAGAGTCCAGTGCAGAGCCACGAGGATGATTAGGGAGTGGAACTTCCATATGAGACTGAGGGAGTTGGGGCTCTTTAGCTTAGGGAAGAGGAGACTGAGAGGTGAGCTCATCAATGTTTGTAAGTATGTAAAGGGCGAATCTTGAGAGGATGGATCCAGGCTCTTCTTGGTGGTGCCCAATGACAGCACAAGGGGCAATGGGTGGAAGTTGAGACATAGGAAGTTTCATGTAAATATGAGGGAAAACTTTTTCACCGTGAGGGTGACGGAGCACTGAACAGGCTGCCCAGGGAAGTTGTGGAGTCTCCCTTTCTGGAGATGTTCAAAATGTGCCTGGATGCGTTCCTCTGTAATCTGGTGTAGGTGATCCTGCTCTGGCAGGGGCGTTGGACTAGATGATCTTTCGAGGTCCCTTCCAGCCCCTGAAATTCTGTGATGTTGTGTTGATCCTGCAGCAGCTCTGGGCTGTGGCAGGGGTGCCCCTGCCACTGCACAGCCATGGGACAGGTGATGGCAGGGAGTGATGCACTGCAGCCCGGAGCAGGCCCAGCTGTGGGTCGATGCTCAGGCAGCACTGCGGCTGCTGATGGCACAGTCAGAGGCAGATAAAGTTACAGAACCAGCCCACGCCGCCGCTGTTTGTGTCTGTGGCTGCACCGCAGGGCAAGGTCAGGGTGCTGAGGCGGTCCTCTGGCTGTGACCGCAGCAGGGTGTTGTGTCTATGAACACAGCTGGGAACAGAGCCCCGAGCCAGCAGGACCCTGTAACTGCAGCCTGCCCGGCTCCAGGGGCACTGGGGCCTTGCCAGAAGCCTGCTAGTAACACCCAGAAGAGAGGGGAGGAGAGGGACCAGAAAAACCCCGAGGGAAGAGACCCCAGCCCAGGTTTGGGGAGAAGGCACAGGTGAGCATGGGGGACTGGGGGCAGCAGAGCAGAGGGGCTGCATGGGGGCAGAGCGGGTGGTGGTGCCCTGGCCAAACACACAGGTATTGATTGGGTCCCACTGGGTACCCTCTGCCTGCTGCTTGCTGCCTGCTCTGGGGTTTTCTCTGCTGTTTACAGGGCCCACTGACCTTCCTCCGTGGTGTCCCCTGGTGTGGTAAGCTGCACGAGAGTGGCACTGCTGCTGTGCCCCTGAGCTCCCCTGGGTTGGGGGATGCCTGCGGGAGAGGCACAGCCTGGTCCCGCTCTGTCTCCCAGAAAGCTCAGGCGGATGGGCAGTTGCATCACTCTTGGAGCTTGTGTAATCTCCACAACCCAAAAGCCAAACATTGACCTGATTTTTCCATGGAAGTAGTTTCCTATTGATTGTGCTTGCTGTGGGGCCACGCTACATCGTGCACTTGGTGCCGAGGAGCATGAGGTATCTCCTCTTGGTCCCTGGAGCTGTTTGGACCCTGTGCCCACAGTGTGGACTCTAGGGCATGCCATGAAACATCACTTGGCAGGGCAGGGCTCATGATCGGACCTTGCTGCTGGTGTGATCATGTCCTTGCCATTCCCTGGGGTGTGCTGATGCCAGGTCAGCTGAATATCCAAGGGTAGGTGGTGCTGGCAGAGGTGGCTGTGGCAGCTGCTTCTCCCCTCACTGCCCCATGGGCAGGAGATGCTGAGCAGCCTGTGAGGTGTGGGGGAACAGCAGCCATTTGGATCTGGGCTGGAGCCCTGCTCCATGCTCTATCTGCAGCCATGGCCCCCCTCAGGGGGACACAGGTCCTGTTGACATCAGTGGCTTCATGCATAGGCAGGTGCTTGCTGGTGACAGGCATTGTCTTTGGCAGGGGCACGGGGCGGGCAAGTGGCTCCAAAGCCAGCAATTTATGTAAGTGCTTCCTGCCTGCCCCACGGCACCCAGATAAGCCCCATGGTGACAAGGCCTCTTTGTCAGCTCCTCTCTCCTGTGTGACATGTCACCTGGGCAAGGTGCAACAGCTTGTCAGGTTTGTCACTTGCCCAGGCACAGCCCCAGTGAGGCGTGATGAAGATAAGGGATGTGTTGGGTGGGACATTGCTGCCCTCCTGCCCCTGGGATGGGGTCCAGCTCAGGCCCTGCCCCCCATACACAGGTATCCCCCATATAACTCCATGGGGCACTCCCAGCTCAGTGGCACATCCAGGGGCCAGCTGGGGCGTGCCAACTGCTGGGGACAACTGCTGAACAAACTGCATTGGTGTGGGGGTGAGTGCTGCATGCCTGTGGGTGCCTGGGACACCTGGTGGGACCATAGCCTTAGTTCATTAACCAGGGATGCTGTGGCCAGTGGCAGCCCTTGGGGCCAAGCCTAGCCAAGTCAGTGCCCTTGGGCAAGGATGGGGCTGTTGTCTGCCCTGCAAACCTAGCCCAGTTTTGCAGAACCTGCCCTGTGCCAGATTTTCTGGGTGTTCTCAGCATCCCGGTTACCACGGTGACTGTTTCCTGTGCAATCGCTAATGCTTCATGATCTTGATCACGATATCGGAGCGGTTTCCTTTCCTCTGTAGGGAGCTGCAGGACCCGCTCCCACCTTGGGGTGCCCAGACCTTCCTGAAGTGACAAAGATTCAGGTCAGTTTGGGTTCTGCTACTTTTGCATTGCTCTCGACCTGGCTTTGGCATTGCTCCCAACAGCGTCCCGCACACACGGGGGACAGGAGCAAACTGGTTTATGATGACTGGAGCCTAGAGGAGCTGTGGCTGACTTCTCACCTGCTCTCCTCTGTGGAAATCTTGTGAAGCCCGAACCTGGGCTGATGGATTTTCCTGGTGTTACTCTTTCCAGACAGTTTCTCCCTTAGGCTGCAGACCCAGTAGCATGGAACTTCCTGGGCAGACTGATGCTGCTCCAGAGGAATCCTCTGATCTGGTGGCTCTGGGGCTGCAATGGGCTGGTCTTGGTGGGCTCGTGTCCTGGCCAGTCCCACTCCACAGCATCTTCTGGCTGCCTTTCTTTGTGGGTGCCCTCAACTCCCTGGTCCGTGCCAGTGATCCACAGCAGGTCTGGGCACTCACAAGAGGTAGATCTGGGGTGGCACAATCAGTTGCCGGGTGGGCACAGGCAGTCCCCAGTGGGCATGGCCACCTCTGGGTAGGCATGATACTTCTCTGGTGGGCACAGGCAGCCCCCAAGTGGGCATGCCCAGTCCCCAGTGGGGACGGTCAGCTCCAAGTGGACACGGGCAGCCCCGTCTGGGCAGTTTCTGATGGTCACGGGCAGCCCCAGACTGCGAGGGTCAGTCTGCAGTGGGCGTGGGCAGCCCCGAGTGGGCACGGACAGCCCCATGCCGGGATAGGGAAGAGGCTGCGGCTGAGCCCCGGGCCGTGCCCAGCGTCGACGGTGGGTGGGTGTCCCCGGGCCGCTACGAGGGGGAGCGGCCCCGGTTCTCCCGGTGCCCCGGTAGGAGCTCAGCCCAGCACAGGGCACAGGGGCCGGGGGCTGCGCGGGGTCCGGTGCGGCGGCGGTGGGGCAGGCGGGGCGGACGGCGGTGACGGCATCCGGCGGCGCCCGGCGGAGCGGCTGCCGTGCCGTGCCTGGCCGTGCCGGGCGGAGCGGGGCCGTGCTGAGCCGGCTGAGCGGGGCCGGTGGGTCGGCCGGCGCGGGGCGGGGCGGGCGGCTCTGACAGCTGCTCGGCGTAAACAAGCAGCCCGCGGCCGCCCCGGCCGCCCCTGCCTGGGCCGGGCCCGGCGCGGCTCGGGGCGGGCGCTCCGGGCGCCCCGCGGCGTGACGCGGCGCCGCCGCCAGACGGGCCCGGGCCGCCGGCGGGACGGGAGCGGGCAGGGCAGGGCAGGCCGCGCGGTAAGGGCACGGTACGGGGGCGGCGCCGGGGACGGGGCTCGGGCCGCCGGCGGTTTGACAGCTGGAGTAGCCCCGGCCGGGCGGGACCCGTGGGGGCGGCGGTGGGGCAGCCCCAGCCTCTGGGGCGCCTGGCGGGGACTTACGCGGCCCGGCCGAGTCTGCCGGCCCGGCCGTACGGGGAAAGAGGGGCTGCGGCCGCCCTGGCGGGGAGCGGGCTGGGGCCCGTCCGCGCTCCGGGGCTGGTGCTGGGGCCGGCCCCGGCAGCCGCTGCGGGAAGCCGGGGGCGTGGGGGGAGCCAGGCCTTGTCCCGCCGCACCCACGGGGACGGCCCCGGCACGGCCGCGCCCGCAGCCGCCCACGGGCCCGACGCCGGAGCCACCCTGCTGGGACGGGGTCGGTTGGTGAGAAGCGCTGGTGGCTTTGGCCATGCCACGGGGGCGGCTGGCGGCTCGGGCTGTGCCGTGGGAACAGTTGGTAGCTCTGGCCCCACCGTGGGCATGGCTGGCTGCTCTGGTTGTGCCATGGGAACTGCTGGTGGCCCTGGCCCCGCTGTGGTCGTGGCTGGTGGCTCTGGCTGCGCCACGGGGATGGCTGGTGGCTCTGGCCATGCCATGACGCCGCTGCCCCAGCCTCAAGGCTGCCATGTGGCAGCAGGGTTCAGCTCGTGGGAAAGTGCCGGGATCCATCAGGAAGGGTCCTGGACGGCTGCTGCCCCGTGCCTGCCGGATGCGCTCGGCCGCATGGTGCTCCTGGGGTCACAGGCGTGGAGCAGGCAGCTCAGCCTGTGAGCTGAGCTGTGTCCTTGCTCATCCCACCATGTGGACCAGCCTGCACTAGCCCAGGGCTGTCCTTGTGCCTCTTCTTCCTCCTGGGCCCGGGGTATGAGGCTGGAGGTTTGCGGCAGGAGTGGAGTGCGTGGCTGAGCTGCCAGGGAGTAGTGGGGAAGGAGCTGGCCCATCCAGCTGGGCCAGGGCAGCTGGCTCGGAGGGTCAGGGCTGTGGAGGCTGCTACCTGTGGCAGGCGCCCAGCATTGACCCCACGTGGTGTGGTCATTGTCAGGGCACAGTGTGGCCGCTGGCTCTGGGAGCAGCAAAATGAAGAAGACTGTCCAGCCGGGGGACCTGTGAACGGGGCCAGACACTGGCGTGGAGATGGCCATGGCAGACATTGTCCCCTTGTGCTGTGCTCACTGCTCTCTGCTAGCTCTCTTCATTCCTGGGGGCTCCTTTCCCACTGAACCTGGATTTGGGCCCTGGCACTACCTGGGAGCTGGGACTCCCATCCAGCCTCTGGTGGGTGCTGGCAGCTTGGGCTGTCTCAGCAGGGTGCCCAGGCCTGCAGATCAACAAGACATTGCTGCAGCCTTCCTGAATTGTGGTACTGTCTGTGCTGCAGGCTGTGGTGAGGCGTCCGGTGCCTGCCAGGAGCTGCTCTCCTCCCCTGGCAGCACTGCAGGCTCCCGCTCACCGTGGCCACTGTGTGCTGGAGGGGGATGGGGCTGCTGCAGCCACTGTTGCCTCTCACCTTTCCCGCTGGCTCTGAAACCTGACCAGATATTCCAGGGTCCCTGTGGATCTCTGTGCATGGAGCTTGCACTGGCAGTGCTGCCCTGTGTCCCTGCTCTGCTCCTCACTTGCCTTCCCATTTTCTTGTGTTTGACCTCCCGCATGGTGCGAGTTGTCCCCAGGTATCCCTGCGGATCCCTGGTTGTGCCCCCTTTTGCTGGTGGGGGTGATGGTGTGCCCCTTTTCCTGTTCACTGTGCTGGTTTTTGTTGTGAGGATGAGTCACACTGGTGTCACCATGTTGTGCTCTGGAGGAAGGGCAAAGCTGTGCTGCTGACGGTGACAGGCAGCTCAACGCTCTGCACTGCTGCTAGGCCCTGCCTGCTCAATCCCTGACTCTGGAGGTGCTGGGGCTTGGGGCTCTCCCTGGCTTTCCTCCATCCACTCTTGTTTCACTGGGGTCACAAGCACAGCATCTCCTCTGCTCTCCCCTGAGGACTGAAGGCTTTCCACTCTGGTTGCTCCCAGCTCCATGCCCAGATTGGCCTGTCCCGGCTGACAAAGGGGCTCCTGTCTGCTGCAGACTGGTAGCAGGCGGCATGGCTCCTCTCGCCTCACCTCCCCCTCCCAGTTTGTTGCCCTTGTTTGTGAGTACGCATTGGGCAACAGGGAAGGCAAACAGCAGCTGTGTGGGGCAGGCATGCCGGGATGTTCACCAGCCACTGCCATGGCTCCGCAGCTCCCATGCTGTCTGGCTGTCCGTGAGCCATGGCGGGCAGCGGGTGCTGGGTGCCAAGGCCCCTGAGCCCAGCGCTGGAGCCTACCCTCCCTGGTCTGAGGAGCAGTACCCTGGGGCCTGACCACTGTTCTGTCTCTCTACAGACTGTGCTGCTGTGCCACACAGGCTGTGCCTGCTGCCACCCTCCGGCCTGGCTGCTGTGGGCTCGTCCCCATGCTGGCTGGGGCTGAGCAGGGGCCAGTGGAGCAGAGTGGCCGTACGTCGGGGCACTGACAGCGCTGGACCCGCCGCCCGCGGGACGGGACCCTGCTGCTCCCCAGCTGGAGGAACGCTGATACTCTGATGGATCTGAGGCCCTGCTCGCTGCTCCCACTCTGCACGCTGGTGGTTGCCCTCGCTCTCCTGGCCCAGGAGGTGCTGGCCCAGCGTATTTACACCAATACCTGGGCCGTGCTTGTCCCCGCCGGGCCCCAGGAGGCTGACAGGCTGGCCAGGAAGCATGGATTCCTCAACCTGGGCCCGGTAAGTCCCCTGCTTTCCTCTCCCTGTGGGAGCAGGTTCCTGCTGCCACTGTGGTGCTGTGGGCAGGACCTAATCTCTGGTGGCAGGCTGCTTCTTGCAGGCCTATGCTTCCCCATGCTGGTGTCGCTGAGGGATGCCTGCTGCCTCAGCTCTAGGGGCGGGCTGATTCATGGGGCTTTTCTCTTGCGCCATGGACAGGGTAGTGGGCCTTGTTTGGCAGTGGCTGGTGGCTTTGTCAGTGGAGCTGGCACCAGCATGGCTGCCATGATCAAGGCATGGGCCGAGGGTGTCCAACACAGGCCTGGCTTAGCACCGTCCCCTGGTGCTGTTCTGGTGAGGTGAGGCTGGCACTGGTGCCACAGAGCCTGTGTGTCTCTGCCAGTCTTGGCTGGGCTGCTGGCATGTCCAGGGCTCTGTTGCCCCAAGAGCAGGGTGCTACTGTCAGGCTGGACTGGCTTTCCAGGAAGGGAGCAAGGGTGAAATCCCAGAGGAAATTGCACAACTGTTGGAAGCTTGCCGCATGCTGCAGGCAGGGAGGGTGCTGCTGCTGAGGCCAGGGTGTACCCTGTCCTGCCACTCAACTGAATCCCCACATGGGGAGGTGGGCACACAGCTCTGAGACAGGGAGCCACAAGTCCTCTGGGATTCATGATGAAGCAGAAGCTCGGTGGGAGCTGGGGCCAGACCATACTGAGGGGGTCTGCACTGCAGGGGCCTTGGATGGGGTGGCTTCATGCAGGTGCTGTCTGCATGCAAGTGTCTTAGAGCTGATTTCAGGGCAAAGAACGTGCCAGGCCAGGGCTGCTGCCATGCAGAGGGGACCAAGAGAGTGGTCCAGGTGGTGTCCTGCTGGGGTCCCATGTATAGCTGCTGGGGCCAAGGTGTACCATGCTCCACAAGCACAGGGGTGCTGTGCAGGGCCCCTGGCACTGTGGGGGACCCCAGACCTGTTCAGGGTCTGTCCCTGCCAGCTGTGGAGGCTCTGTACCAGTTTTGCTCAGGAGTGCCCACCTTCTTCCCCTGCCATTGGCTCTGTGACCGGAGTCTGATACCTCTCCCCCAGCAAGGCAGCACCTGCAGGCAGAGCCCTGTGGGCTTCAGCAGGGGCTGTGGGCATGGGCATGTTTGCCCTGTTCTGGAGCCCATCCTGGTGTCAGTTCTGCAGGATGGGGCTTGGCTGGCCTGGGCAGCCCACAGAGGGGCTGTGGGCCCAGTGGGATGAGCAGGGCTAGAAGGAGCCATGAGGTTCCTGGGCAGCTCTTCTTAGGGGTGTGCAGGGCTGGAACAGGATGTGGCAGCCAGGCTGGAAGGGGGGGCTGGGTGCTTCTGGCAGTGCCCCAGTGAGAGGCCCCCAAGGTCCTTCTCTGAGAGGATTCTGGCCTCAGCACAGGGTCTGGACACTGTCCTCAGAGACTGTTCTGTCCTGGTGTACTCCCTGCTGAGCTGGGGCATGCAGGCAGGCCCCATGGCCAGCAGAGAGGTGCCAGGACCTGCCTCTGGTGCCAGTGGCCTTGAAGGGCATCCAAAGGACCAGGCAGAGGAGGGGGACTGAAGTGGCAGTGGGGCAGGAGCATGGTGTTTCATGCTGCTGGGGCTGGTGTAGAGGAAGAGCACAGCCCCGGCTGGCCATGGGGACCCCCAGGAAAGGTCTTGGCTGCTGGTGCCTGCCTTGTGTTGTGCTAGCAGGACCCCCAGGCTGAGTGGCTGCAGCAGCAGCCTGAGGTGGAGTGCTTCCTGCCAGCCTCTGCTGCTCCCCAGCACATCACCCTGATCCTGGGGACATGGGTGGGAGTGTGTCAGTCCTGTGGCTGGCCCAAGTGGACGTTCCTGAGTCATGGCAGGAGGTTGGCTCAGAAGGTCTGAGTTGGCACCAGTGTCTGTGGGAGCAGCACTACCCACCCCAGGCGTGGGGGGGGCTGGGGGTGGCTCTGCCCTTGCTGAGGACAGGGCCTGCAGGGATTAGGGTGGAATGTGTGGGCTGGCCAGCTCCTGGTTGCCACCGGGTGTCTGAGAGCCTAATCCGGGAGGATGAGCAGGTAGAGCCACAATCTGCCTGCTGGAACAATTGGGGCTCTGTCCTCACCCCGAGGGGTGGGGGATGCTGGGTGAGGGCAGCAAGCCTGCAGCTCACCTTCCCTTCTGCCAGCCCAGCACAGAGGCTTGGCATCTCCCCAAGTGCTCTGAGCCCAGGCTTTACTGGGGGCACATGGAGTGCCACAGCAACATGCCCAGGTCTGTCCCCAGTGACTGGCAGTGCTGGATGGCTGCAGCTCTGCAGCTGGTTGTGCCAGGGCTCCTGCCCATGCCACAAATCCTGTCCTTTCCTCTGCTGGCCCTGGGCAGGAGCAGGGTACAGGTCCCACTGGCATGGGGGAGTGCGTTCCACATTCCCAACACTGTGGCTTGGGGAGCTGGTGTGGTTCCCTGGACAGCCCCAGCTAGCATGGCATGGAGTTGGTTGGCATGCTGTATTTTCCCCTGCCCCCTAAGCTTGTCACCACCATGGCCTGATGCAACAGAAAAGAGCAGGGTCTTGAGCTGGTGGCTGGGGGCTTTGTCTGCCCATTTCTTGGGAACTGGTGTGTACTGGTGTCTGTGAGTACCAGGCTCCCCTGGTGATGGGAACCGTGGATACCAGTCCTGACCCCAAAGTTTGGCTCCTGCCATCCTATGCCTCCAGGGCTGGGCTGCCATGGGTTGAGTCTGTTCCCCTACCTGCCCATGGAGCAGTGAGTACACAGGAGGCCATGCCATGGAGACAGCCCAGTGGAGCAGAGCAATTGCCTTTTGGCAGACATGGGCTTGGCCTGCCAGTACACAGTGCCCCCAAAAAGGATGGCACAGGCCCAGCTCTGGGTGCCAGGATGCATTTCCCTTGCTCCACGGAGCATGGAGGGGCTTTGGGGTGAAGTGCAGGCCGTGGAGAACTGCAGCCCATATTGCTGCCCCATGGCTGAGGGTGCTGCTCTGCTGGCTGCACCTTTCCCCCTGCTCCTTCTGGCTGACTGTGTGGCTGGCCAGGGTGGTGGCACATCTGCAGAGCTCTGATAAGCTTGTGGGGATTAGTTAACTGCAGCCACACTGTTCTGTGGCAGCCTTGGGTGGCAGAGGGCAAGGTGTTCTCCCCTCGTGTTCCAACAGCACTCACAGCCCTGCCTGCAGCCACTGCCCAGGTTTTGTCACTTCTAGCAGGGCAGGATAGGTGTTCAGCCCCTTCTCCCCAGTCCAGGCAGGCTGCTGGGCTGGAAGGCCCTGGGTGGCAGAGCCAGCCAGCCTCCAGGACATGAAGGAGGGGATCAGGAAATGACAGCACTGAAGAGGGTTTGGGGCTTAAAAATAACCAACTGCATGGCCTCCTGGAGCCCTGGCCTGCCCTAGCCATGTGTGCTGGGAGCTGAGCTGGGGCCATGGCTCCTTGGCTGGGATTGGGTGCCCATGAGCTCCTCACTCGCTCTGCTGAAGCTGGCTGTGCCCCAGGCAGATACGGGTTCTGGGCAGGTGCTCTGGCAGGGTTCTGGGTTCCTGCAGGGGGCAGAGGCTGGTTCAGACCCTTCTTGCCCTGGCTGGGGCCACCTGGCTGTCAGGGCCTGGACCCTGCTTCTGTGTGCCCTCTCCCCAGTAGCAAGGAGTGCTAGCTCATTCCAGGAGAGGGGCAGTGGTTTTGTCTCCTGAGGCCTGTGCCTCTCCAAGGCCTCTCCCTCTACCACTTCTCAGACAGAGCAGCAGCTTTTTCAGATAGTTTGGGACATGCTGCCATGTGGGCACCTGCAGGAGGTTGGGTTGGGCAGAGGCTGTGTCATTATAGCTCCAAGATCTCCCCAGCTACCTTGTCACCAGCTGCCCCAGTTCTGACAGGAGATGCTGCCCCATGTGCTGGATGCTAGCCCCACCACCCACCCTGGAGTGAGGAGCCCAGCCTGCCCCTGGCAGCCTCAGGGCTCAGGACTGTGTTTGAGGGTGCAGGAGCTTGGGCAGACTGAGCTCTCCTGCCCATTCCACTCCTTCCTCCCATGCAGATCTTCGGTGACTATTACCACTTCCGGCACCACGGCGTGGTGAAGCGCTCCCTCTCGCCACACCAGCCCTGGCACAGCCGCTTGGCCAGGGAGCCACAGGTAGGTGCAGTGGGGTACAGAGGGTAGGCAGGGCCTGGCTTTACTCCTGGGCGCTTCACGTTGCCATGTGAGCCAGCACTGGGCACAGCACGGGGCTTAGCTGCCTCAAGCTGTCACCTGGCATTGAGGCCTGTAGCCACCAAGGGCAGGGGGTTGGTGGAGATGGCGTTGCCACTCTGTGGGCTGCTGTGATGCCGCGACACGAGGCAGCCTCTGCTCCCTGGAGGGCTGGTATGCAGCACAAGGTGCGCAGGGCAGTGCCAGATCCGTGTGGCAATGTGACAGAACTGCTGTGATCTGTCCCCTGGCTCTGGCCCAGGGCCCTGACATGCTGGCAGCACAGGAGGTATGCGGTGGTGGCTGGCAGGCTCTTGGCAGTCCCTGGCTCAGCAGAGCTCTATGCCCTGACCCGCACGCTCCACTGGAGCGCAGCTGCCCTGGTGCGCAGCTGGGCACGAGAAGCCAGGAGGAACAGTCTGGGTGCTGCAGTGGCTCTGCCAGCGCAGGGTTGCCTGCGAGCTTCCCAGGGAGAGCCTCTCTGGGCAGGCTGCTGGCAGCAGGGGCAGGAGGAGCTGCTGGGGTGCAGTGGGGAGCCCCATGCCCTCTCTGTGCCCAGGTGCGGTGGCTGGAGCAGCAGGTGGCGAAGCGCAGGACCAAGAGAGACATTTTCATAGAGCCCACAGACCCCAAGTTCCCCCAGCAGTGGTACCTGGTGAGTGCGGTGGCGGTGGCATGAACTCTGGGGGTGCAGGTGTGGCACCTGAGAAGTGGCTGCTGTTCAGGGGGAGGAGGAGGAAGACCAGAGGCAGCTACCCAGTGCTGTATGTCTGAGGACACCTCAAGAAAGAGGCCATGCTGGGGAGAACCTGGCGCTGGGCTTGGGTGGTCAGCCCTTTGACTGGGCCAGGAGTCTGTATCATCAAGATTGGGCACAGGGCTGAACTCTGTGAAGGAGCTACGGTGATTGGGCCTAAGCACAGTCTGGGCTCAGCCTTCTTTCAGTGTGGCTTTCCTTGCCCAGCTGTACTCAGCACTGTACCTGGATCCCCTGGGGTTTCTGTATCCCTGTGCCACAGTGGAGGAGGGTGAAGGCTGCCTCTGATCTGTCCTTACAGTCAGGCTGGCAAGGCTTTGGGCACACCCTGTTGCAGTGCCAGCAACCAGGCACAGCTCCTATTGCCATGGCTTCTTTTGACAGTACAACACAAACCAGAGGGACCTGAACGTGCGCCAGGCCTGGGAGCAGGGCTACACAGGCAAGGGCATCGTGGTTTCCATCCTAGATGATGGCATTGAGAAGAATCACCCTGACCTGGAGGGTAACTATGTAAGTGCAGGGTGATGCTGCGGGGTGGTGTGCCATGGGAGCATGTCTGGCGGTTGCGGCCGTGCAGCACAGCCCTGCAGCTGTGTGGCGCAGGGCTTGCGTCTGCTGAGATAGGGCATAGAGGAAAGCAATGGAGATGGGACTGGAGCCTGCCCACCCTGCTTAGCCCACCTTCAGGGCCATGGCGCACAGGTGGTGAGGCTTGGCGGGACTTGGCAGGACTTGGTGGCCAGTGTAGATGGTTCCTAACTGCCACATCTGCCTTCCAGGATCCAGGGGCTAGCTTTGATGTCAATGACCAGGATCCAGACCCACAACCCCGCTACACACAGATGAATGACAACAGGTGAGGCAGGTGGTAGTGACAAGGGTGAAAAGGAGATGAGGGTGTCACACAGCCCAGCTGTGGCAGGGACTCAGCAGCAGTGCCAGTGCTCATGGACTGTGGGAGGTTGCAGGATGGTGGCATGCTTCTGCCCCATGCAGAAACCTGCTGCCTCCCTTCCTGGTGAGAGCAGCATCCCTTGGGGCTGCTCCATGCCCGTTTAGTCCCTGCTTGGAGCAGGAGGACAGATGGAGGAACCTTGTGGGGCCTTTGTTGGCCACCTGGTTGGGGAGAGGTGGGAGTGTGCAGTGTGGGCCCTGGTCCCTGCAGCCCTGTGCTCCTCATGCCCCAGTTGAGCACCCTTGGTCCTCTTTGGCTGCAGACACGGCACACGCTGCGCCGGGGAAGTGGCTGCTGTGGCAAACAACGGCATCTGCGGTGTCGGCGTTGCTTACAATGCCAGGATTGGAGGTGGGTGCCACCCTGCCCCTAGAGCAGAGCCTGTGCTGGGTTCTGTGGGTGCTGGAGGAGCAGGCTGTGTTGGGGGCTCAGCACTGCTGACCAGCCTTGGCCTGGGGCACAAGGTAGCAGTGGGGGACAGAGGCCTCTCAGCAGTGCAGCTGCCATGTCCCATCCGGTTGCCCATGACCTCTGCTCTCTGGCCCTAGGCGTGCGCATGCTGGATGGGGAGGTGACTGATGCTGTGGAGGCCCATTCCCTGGGCCTCAATCCCAACCACATCCACATATACAGTGCCAGCTGGGGCCCTGAGGACGATGGCAAGACTGTGGATGGCCCAGCCCGGCTGGCAGAGGAGGCTTTCTTCCGAGGGGTCAGCCAGGTGAGCGTGCCAGGGAGCACCGGCTGATCTCCCGCCCCATCCCCTGGCTCTCCCATGCTCTCCCAGCCCATCTCCAGAATCAGGCTCTGTTGGTTTTTCCTGTTCTTCTTGTGCCACAGCTCTGAGTCATGGCTCCTCCTATGCCAGGGCTTATCTCACCTCTCCAAGCAGCCTTGTCCTCCCTGCTCCATCGGCTTATGTGCAGCCCCACACTGGGATGGGCTCTTCCCACTCTCCAAAGCCCTCCGCTGGTTCCTGCCTGGTTTCATGCCAGCTGCTTGCCCTCACTTCCTCTGCCTGTCCTCCCCCGCTGTCCCTGTGTGCCATCGGTGCCTTGGCATTGCTGTGGTTAGCTGTGCCCTGCATCCTGAGGTTCCCTGCATGGAGAGATGTGTGTGCAGCACAGGGTGCCCTGGTGAACCCTCTCACTGTGGGTACCACATATCCTGCTTGCTGAGCTGTGGCTTTTGGGTGCCGAGCTGCTGGTTGGCACTGCTGTGCTGAGCCCCCGCAGTGTTTCTGGACAACTGCAGATGCCTCACAGGCAGTCAGCCTGGGTGATTTTCCAGGGAATAAAGACATCCGCTTCTGGAAGTGCTCCTTTGGCAGGGCCTCCTGCCACCCAGTGCCTTGCCAGTTGGAGCACCCTCTGCAGAGGTGCTCTGACACCCCTTGCAGGCATGGTGGCAGTGAGGGATGGCAGCTGGTGCTCAGGCCAGCAGGCTGTGACCAGTGACATCCTGCCATCCAAGCTGCATCTTTCCTACTCAGGCTGCAGGAGCCCTGGAGCTGGCATCATCCTCTCATCCTGTCTCCAGCCTGGGGGCTCCTGGCCCTGCAGCAGTATGGCTGACACTGGGTGACACCAGTGCTGGCCCTCACCCTACCTCTATTGCTAGGGCCGAGGGGGCTGGGCTCCATCTTCGTCTGGGCATCCGGGAATGGGGGCCGCGAGCACGACAGCTGCAACTGCGACGGTTACACCAACAGCATCTACACCCTGTCCATCAGCAGCACCACGCAGTACGGCAACGTGCCCTGGTACAGCGAGGCCTGCTCCTCCACCCTCGCCACCACCTACAGCAGCGGCAACCAGAACGAGAAGCAGATCGTGAGTTGGGCTGCTTGGGGGTGCATGGGAGTGCAATGTGCTGTGAGCTGCAGCCACCATGGGCGTCCCTCTGGCAGCTGAGTGGGCAACGATCCTGGAGCCCTGCTGGCCCCACTCTGCCATGCTGCAGCTGCCTGGGTTGCTTCTAGGGCTCAGTCTCTGGGCTTAGAGTTTCTGGAAGAAGCTGGGGAGCCATGCTGGGAGCAGTGGCTCTGCCTTGCCTCCCTCCTAGGGATACAGCCCCAGAGCTGGCTGATGGGTGTGGCTGGTGCCCGTGGCACTTCCTAGTGCATTGCTCCCTCGCAGGTGACGACTGACCTCAGACAGAAATGCACTGAATCGCACACAGGGACATCAGCTTCTGCACCCCTGGCTGCTGGCATCATTGCCCTTGCTCTGGAAGCCAAGTAAGGGCAGGCATGGGTCTGGGCCGGGCTGGTGGTGGCTGTGCAGGTCCTGGGAGGCACCAGTACCCTGGCACAGACCTGGCTGGGGCTGGGAGGAGCTGGGTGCTGGTGCCTGAGCCTTGTACCCCCCACAGCAATAACCTGACCTGGCGGGACATGCAGCACTTGGTGGTGCAGACATCGAAGCCAGCTCACCTCAATGCCAATGACTGGGTCACCAACGGTGTTGGCCGCAAAGGTACCAGGCTGCCAGGATGGACATGGGGCTCCCATTCCTGCTAGTCAGGGGGTGCTGGGGCAGAGCACCCCAGTGCACTGTGTGGTGTGGCCAGGCACACATCCCCTAGTGGGGACCCCTGGGAGCAGTGCTGACTCCATCTCTGTCCACAGTCAGCCATTCCTATGGCTATGGCCTGCTGGATGCTGGGGCCATGGTGAACCTGGCCAAGAACTGGACCACAGTGGGACCTCAGAGGAAGTGTGTCATCGACGTCCTGATGGAGCCAAAGTAAGGGCTGGTGAGCCCAGGAAGGCATTGCCCAACATCTGCCTCTTGCAGGAGGCAGAGTACCTCTGGGTCCAGGGTGGGAAGCAGGGAGGATTTCTGGGGCTGAGCTACCTCCAAGACCCTGGAGAGCTTGAGGAGAGCCAGGAAAGCTGCCTTCAGCCCCCGTCCAGTGCCGATGTCAGCCACTGGGCCTGCCTGCTTCTGCTGGGGCCCAGCTGGGCACCGTGGGGTGCGGGCAGGCCAGGCGCTGTGGTTTGGGAGTAGCCAGCACCAGCCATCCCCACACAGAGGGGCTTTCAGGGGCAGACAGAGACTCCTTTGACACTGCTTGGCCGCTGCCACCGCACTGCAGCATGTGACGAGCCTCGTGTGCAGCCAGGACGCGCCCCTAGGGCTGTCCGGGAGGGGGTGGATGTGTGTCCCTGGGCATGGAGTGAGCACGGCTGTGCTTGCTGCCCTGCTCTGGTTCCCTGGGACCCCGCAATGCCCAGAGTAAGTGCTCCTTTTGACCAGCATCCGTCACTGGCACCAGGGTGGCCATGGACAAGGAGTGGGATAGAGATGGTGATGCCCATCCATCCCCCGGCTCTACTGCGCAGGGTGTAGTTGTTCTGGCTGCAGGCAAAGAAAGAGTCCATTGAGGGCTGGCACAGAGCACGGCCTGGGGAGGTGGCACTGGGCTGTGTGTACTTGGCAGAGCAAACTCCACCACACCCAGGGCAGGTGTCTGTTGTTTGCATCCTGTCCCAGGAGAGACCAGAATCACAGAATTGCTAGAGTTGAAAGAGATATCCAAGCTCATGGAGTCCAACTGTTAACCCAGCACTGCCAGGTCAACACTAAACCATGTCCCTCAGCACCACATCTCCCTGGATTTGAAACCCCTCCAGGGGTGAGGACTCCACCACTGCCCTGGGCAGCCTGGGTCAGGCCTTGACAAACCTTAAGGACAAGAAATTGTTCTTCATGTCCAACCTAAACCTGCCCTGGGGCAACTAGAGGCCATCTCCTCTCATCCTCTCACTTGTTCCTTGGGAGAAGAGACCAATCCCTATCCGGCTCCAAGCTCCTTTCAGGGACTTGTAGAAGGCCAGAAGGTCTCCCCTCAGCCTTCTTGTCTTCTCACTAGTGTCCCAGTACAAAGGGACAGTCTCTGCCCCAGTCAATGCATGGAGGGGTGTCACCAGCCACTGTGGTATCGCCTCCTGCTCCAGCTACCCTGGGGCACAATGCAGCACCCAGGGCAGCTGCACATCTCCACAGTGGGGAGCAGGGTCTGGGTCACCTTGAAGCATGCCCCAGGGCTGGGCCTGGCCTCACTCTTGCCTGTGCTGGGCAGGGACATCGGGAAGCGCCTGGAAGTGCGGCGGAAGGTGGACGCCTGCCTGGGGAAGGCCAACTACATCAGTCGGCTGGAGCACGCGCAGGCCCGCCTGACGCTGTCCTACAACCGGCGTGGGGACCTGGCCATCCACCTGGTCAGCCCCATGGGCACCCGCTCCACCCTTCTGGCTGCCAGGTATGTGCCCAGCTGTGGGGTGTCCTGGGGCAGCCCCAGGCCTGGGCTGGCACAAGTGAGTCTGCAGGAGGCTGGCGCTCACCTCTCACTCTGCCTTCTGCCAGGCCTCATGACTTCTCGGCTGATGGCTTCAATGACTGGGCCTTCATGACGACACACTCGTGGGATGAGGACCCCTCTGGAGAGTGGGTGCTGGAGATCGAGAACACCAGCGATGCCAACAACTATGGTAGGGTTGGGCTGGCCTCGTCCCTGCAGTGTCTGTCTCCAAGCCCAAGGTGGGAGTGGGAGCAGAGCGGGTGCCTGGTGTCCCCCTGAGCAAAGCTGCCAGTGATGCTTGGATGCTTTATGGTGACCTGACTGGGGAGAGGCTGGAGCTGCATAAATGGGGAGTAGATACAGCTGCTCTGGTGCAGCAGATGCTCCATCTGCCAGCTGGCCTGGCCACTCCCCACCCTGTGATCAGCCCTGTACAGGGGCATGATCCCACCTGGGACAATGCCAGGTGGTGGGCACAGTCCTGCTGTCTCCTGACAGCCCATGGTAGGGAACAGTGCAAGTGCCCGCCCTGCCCTGGTGGTCCTCTTCCCGTGTTGGTGGCCCTCACCCTGCCTGGTTGTTTCTCACCCTTGTGTTGTTGCAGGCACACTGACCAAGTTCACCCTTGTGCTGTATGGGACAGCCACTGATTCCCCCAGCCTCTCCAACCAGCTGGAGAGCAGCGGCTGCAAGACCCTGACCCCCAGCCAGACCTGCGTGGGTGAGTGTGGGGCTGGTGGGGAGGGGACGGGCACAGGGGATGTGGGCAGCCCCCTGGCCTGCACTGACCCTGCTTTCCCACAGTCTGTGAGGAGGGCTATTACCTGCACCAGAAGAGCTGCCTGAAGCGCTGCCCGCCTGGCTTTGCGCCTGGCATCCAGAGCACGCACTACGAGCTGGAGAACAGCGTGGAGCCCATCACGCCCCACCTCTGCCTGCCCTGCCACCCATCCTGTGCCACCTGTGCTGGGCCCGGCCCCAACCAGTGCCTGACCTGCCCCGCGCACTCCCACTTCAGCAGCCTGGACCTCTCCTGCTCCCACCAGACGCAGAGCAGCCGTGCGTCCCCTGCCCTGGCAGATGGCGAGGGGCTGTCTGAGGCCCCTGCTCCGGCCAACCTGCCCATCCTCATCGCCAGCCTCAGCTGCGTCCTGATTGTTGTCATCTTTGTGACCATCTTCCTGGTGCTGCAGGCACGCTCTGGCTTCAGCCTGCGGGGCGTGAAGGTCTACGCCCTGGACAGCGGGATTATCTCCTACAAGGGGCTCCCCTCTGACATCTGGCAGGAGGAGGGCCCCTCAGAGTCAGACGGTGAGGAGTATGAGGCCCACAACGAGAGGACTGCCTTCATCAGAGACCAAAGTGCCCTTTGATGAGCCCTCCTGCCCCTCCCTCCTCCCTGCCCAGCACTGTGGAGCTGGGGCAGGTGAGGCTGAGGGGCCCCGGACTCTGCCCCCATTCCCTTCCTGCACCGCAGCGGCCCTGGGGCTCCTCACCCACTGGCACCATCCCTCAGCCCTGGCCTGGGCTGCCAGGCACCGTCCCCAGCTCAGCACCGTCCCAGTCTGGCACCATTTCTCTTGGCCCTGTGTCTACCCTGCACCCCACGCCAGGGTGTTTGATGGGAACGGGATCTCTCATGCTCACTGGCCCTGCACTGGCAGCTGTGTTCCCTGCCCCAGGTGGGTGGGTGCTGCCAGGGATCGCACAAGCCCCCAGGGTGGGCAGTCTGTGGGGTCCCTGGGCTGTCATTGCTCAGGCTGTGCTGGCCAGGGCAGGGATACCTCTGAGCCCAACCCGTGGCATGGTATCCCCCTGCTCTTGCTGCTGTTGGCACCTGCCCTTGTCCCTGGCTTGACCTGCTGGGTCCCAGCTCCCTGCCGTCTCCTGAGGGCCTGTCGCCTCCCACCGTGCCCTTCCACAGCAATAATGGCCAGGCCTGGGCCTCTGCTGCCTGCTTGCCCACTGCCTGCAGTTGTGGCTGTCCGTGGCGTGGCCAGGATCCCCCCTGCCCCAGAGAGTGTGGGGCTGGGCAGCGCCTTCCCTGTGCCCAGGGCTCAGCCCCTAGTGTGGGCAGGGACCCCTTGCACAGACCCCTGCTCTGGGCCCCTCGTGTTTTGCCCCTGGGCAGGGCTGCACCCGATGCTGGCTGGGGCAGTTAAGCAGCAATTGGTGCCAGCACCGCCCCAGCTCTGCCTGCACCCTGCCTGTGCTGGGCAGAGCCCGGCGCCCCTGAGGCCCCTGCCCCCTGACGTGCCTTGCCCCCACTTGGTGACAATCCGTTCTGCTCCTCGCTGGAGCCCCTGCCCTCGCTGCCCCTTCCCCGCGGGCTGGGGGCTGGTGCCGCGAGCCCCTTTGCCGTCTGCCGCTGCACACCGGGGCCATGGCGTGGGCTCCCACCTGCCCTGTGCCAGTGCCAGCCCCGGCTTGCCATGGATGGAGCCGCTGGCTGGGGGCCACAGGACTATTTTTCTATAATAACTTTTTGGTGCACAGTAATTTTTTCTTGTAATTTAATCAGCCGGGAGCTGCCTCCTGAGCCTGTTTTTAATTTAATGGATGTGGATATAACGCTAGAGAGACTGAGTTATTAAATGTTCAGAACTATGCAAACCAGCCCCACTGCCTCTGCTCTGTGTGCCACTGCCCAGGGACAGCGGGGGCAGTGTGGCCCTAGGGCAGAAGAGTGCCAGGCTGAGAGCTGCTGCCCTGTGCTGACACCGTGAGATGCCTGCATCAGTTCTGCAGCTCCAGGAGATGATCTGGGGGTTCTGCCTGGGGTGCTATGAATGAAGCTGGAGGTGGGGAGATTCAGACTGGATGTGAGGAAGAAGTTCTTCACCGTGAGAGTGGTGATGCCGTGGAATGGGTTGTTCAGGGAGGTGGTTGAGACCCCATCCCTGGAGGTGTTTAAGACCAGGCTGGATGAGGCTCTGGCCAGCCTGATCTAGTGTGAGGTGTCCCTGCCCATGGCAGTGGGGTTGGAACTAGATGATCCTTGAGGTCCCTTCCAACCCTGACTGATGATATGATTCTATGATTCTACCTGCAGCCAGGGCAGGAGCGCCTTGATGAACTTGTCTGCTGTGTCCCTGTAACCCCTAGCCAGAAGAGAGAAGCATCCCAAGACGTCTCTTTTTATGCACCCAAGGACCACAAAATATTATGAAAATGATGGGAGGACTGAAAGCCCTCTGCTGAGGCCAGGCTGAGAGACTTTGGGTTGTCCTGCCTGGAAGGCTCCAGGGAGACTGTTTGGTGGCCTTTCAGTGCTGAAAAGGGCCCATCAGAAAGCTGGAGACAAGACTTTTCAGCAGGGCCTGTTTTGACAGGACAAGGGGTGATGGTTTGAATTAAAAGAGGGAGAGAAAGAAGAAGTGTTTGAGGGTGGTGAGAGCCTGGTGCAGGCTGCCCAGAGAGGTGGGAGATGCCCCACCCTGGAGCCATTGCAGGTCAGGTTGTTTGGAGCTCTGAGCAACCTGCTCTAGTTGTAGGTGTCCCTGCTGACTGCAGGGTCTTTGGACAGGATGAGCTTTGAAGGTACCTTTCCCCCTAAAACAGTCTGGGCTTCTGTGGCTCGACAGGTGCTGAGGACCCCAGAGCTGGAGGCTGCTCTGCACAACTGCAGGCAGGAGCTAGAGCTGGGTAGGGTGCTGCTGTTTGGGGATGTGGTGGGGACTCAGTACCCAGGGCCCAGCCTCCTCACCTCAGCAGCTGCTTATCAGGAACCCACAGCAAGGAGAGGTAACTGGGAGCCCGGCTATAGTGAAGGGAGGGGGTGCAAAGCCTGGGGGATCTTGCACTCCTTTCCTGCTGCACAGGGGCTGGGCCCTCCCCTGCAGCCTAGGTGCTGGCTGAACTCCCATGCTGCAGCCCCCGTGCCCAGTGCCACCCTACAGCCACAGCATGATGTCCACAGGGCAGCCCTAGGGCAGGCATGGCCAGACTGGACCTGCAACCTGCTCATACCACATCCAAGTCTCAGGCAGAGCCCACCCCAGCCCTACCAGATTCCTCACGGGTCCCCAAACCCCCAGCAGCGTCTGTGCTCACTCTCGAAGCAGCTCATCTCTGCAGAACCTGCAGCTATGGTGACTCCTGTGGTCAGCAGCAAGTTCCCTGCCGTATAGAGGCTGCCTAGACCCCTCTTCCTTTTCTCCTGAAGCTGCAGTGGAGACAGGTCCCCACTGCCCCTCAGCTGGGAGCTGTGCAGCCAAGCTGGCATCTTGCAGCTGGGTGCTGTAGTGAGTGCACTGGCCAGGGAGCAGACAGAGGCTACAGCCTCTCCAGGCTCTGCAGGAGGGTGTCTAGAGGATGTGAAACTGGGTGACCTGTGGTTTGACCCACTGCAACCTTCCTGATACAGGCAGCAGCAGAGGCTTCCAGGGAAAGAGAGCTGCTGCACCCACTGCTGCACCCTGAGCCTTGCAGTATGGTCCTGGCCAGTCTGGCACAGTGGAGGGGGCAGCCTCCAGGTTCATATGCCTCCTGCCAGAGGTGCCTAGTGCAGCCTGGGGTAGGCGTGGAGGGGGCCTGTGCTGCCCAGGAGGTGCTGGGATAATGGAAAGATGGCAGGGTGAGGAGAAGCAGTCAGTCCTCAGTCCTGCTCACAAAACCCTTGCTGAGCTTGTGCCAATGCTGCCAGTGTTTCTGGGAGCAGTGGGGCTGCTGCCAGTGGCACCCGCAGCTCAGGCAGAAAAATCAAACTGTTCCTGGGCAGGTGGTGAGGCAGCAGGGCTGAAGGCAAGCTGCAGAGCTGGTGCTGGTGGAGCCGCTCTCACCCGCAAACATGCGATAGAGATTACTGTTTCCAGGGAGCCTGACACTGGCAATGCCAGAGAGCATCAGCAGTGAGTGCTCTGGGCAGCTGAATGGGGCAGAGGGAATGGGGAGCAGCAAGGTTCACCCTACCAGACAGGACCCCCTGGGGCTTGGGCCAGTTACCAGGTGACCAGGACCCTGGGACATGTGGCAGCTCTCAAATTCTCACCTAGGCAGGCAGCAGATGGGGCATGATGTGGGGGTGCTCTTGCCCAGGAGCCCTGTGGTCACTCTGCGTGGGAACTGGCATCACTCGGCACAGCTGGTGTGCTTCCTGGGGCCTGTGCCCAGGGCATTGTCAGCCTCTGGTTGTGCCATGCTATGCCACGTTGTGCCATTTTGCCACTCCTTGGTGTGACCACCTAGATGTTGTTCAGGCAAGGGACAGCAAATCAACAAAGCTCCTCTCTGACACAATTTTCCCCCAGCTTCCTCTAAAACTGGAATCAGCTTGGCTGCATTCTTTGGTGTTCTGCCTTCAGTGGGGCTGCTTAGAGCCCTGGGGACCCCCAGGCTTCCTCCCCTGTCCTTAAAGCCAGGGAAGCTGAGATATGGGAAGGGGCTGGAGGACAGGCAGGACTGGGCACAGATGAGACCTTGCTGGGGCTGAGGCCTGTGCACCACAGCAGGGTGGGGAGGACCCAGGGCTCCTGCAGGGCCAGATCCTGACAGTGCCAGGCTTTGGTGTGAGGCAGCTAGGAGGGGTGGCAGGGCTGGGGGCTGCCCAGCTATGGCAGCGCCGTGTGCTGGCGTCGGCTCTGGGCGCGGGTACTACAGGGAGGGGAGGAAGTGCAGGAAATCTCGCAATGGCTCTATGGTCAGCGCTGGGTTTCCTGTTCCTCCCCAGGAGCCAGAGCTGCACCAGGTCCAGACTGCGCCGGCCCCGTCCCTGGGAGGACACCAGCGGCAGCCCCACGGCAGGGACCTCACGCCACACGCAGGTTGGAGGGGCAAATGCCCCAGTGGGGAGTGGCAGGGACAGGGGACCCCTTTGTGGGATTGGGGGTGGGTCTCAGCTCTGTCATACACAGAGTTGAAGGCTGTGCCAGGGACTTTTCTGCCCTACACAGAGACGTGCCCCTCCTGCTCAGACTGGGCCCTTGCCATGGGGCAGGGCACCCTGGCACTGCAGCTGGTACCATTGGAGTCCTGGGACACATCCAAGCTTGGCTCCCTCCCTTGGGGCTCAGGACCCTTTTTCCTCCTGCCAGTTCCCCTGCCTGTGCCCTGGCCCTCAGGAACTCTCCCATCCCCATGTGCCCAGTAGCCCCTGCCACAGGCACGGTGTTGTCCATGCCAATGAGCAGAAAGGGACTGGAGCTGCTGGACTGTATAAGGCTGGTGCCTGGCCAGGGTGGGGGTACAGCTGTGCTGCCATCAGGGAGCAGCCCCACACACAGGGCAGAGGTGACGCTGCTGGTTTTGACCTCACAACTTCCTCCTCCCTTGTCCCACCCCTGTGGGCCCCAGCCGCTCCTCAGGGTGCCCTCAACACTCCTGCCTGCTTTGAATGTGCTTTGCAAGACAGATGGTGTGGGGCAGGGCAGCCCCCATACCCCACTGCTGCCAGCCCAGGCACCATGGCCAGGTGACACAAAGGTGGCAGGGGAGGGTATGAGATGCAAAAGGTCTTGGCCACTGGTGACAGTTGAGTGAGGCTTGGCGCAGCAGACACGACTCAGGCTCTGCTGCCACTTCACAGCTTCCTCCTGCCTGGGACGGTGGTGCGATGGGCTTTGGGCCAGAGCTGTGGTGCCCACAGGGGCACAGTGCGCTGCTGCGGCTGCAGGACAGCGAGCTGCGCCTGCTGGAGCTGATGAAGAAGTGGATGTCTCAGCGTGCCAAGAGTGACCGGGAGTACGCGGGGATGCTGCACCAGATGTTCTCCCAGCTGGAGAAGCAGGAGGGCTCCAGCCAGCTCCGTGCCAGTGACCATGGCGGACAGATCGGGGAGGTAGGGACGCTCCTGTGCTGGAGCAGTGCTGGGTGCGGCGTTGGCGGGTGGCCACCCCTGATGCCCTGTGCCCGCAGTCCTGGTGGGTGCTGGCGAGCCGGACGGAGACGCTGAGCCAGATCCTGCGGCGGCACGCAGAGGAGCTGTCGGCAGGGCCGCTGGCCAAGCTGAGCCTGCTCATCCGTGACAAGCAGCAACTGCGCAAGGCTTTCAGTGAGCAGTGGCACCAGCTCAGGCAGGAGTACAACCGGGTGAGTACAGGCATCCTGGCACAGGGAACAGGGGGCACAGCTTGGCACTGCCGCCCTGACAGCCTTCTCCTCCCCAGACCACGCAGCAGGAGATGGAGAAGCTGAAGGCGCAATATCGCAGCCTGGCACGGGACAGTGCCCAGGCCAAGCGCAAGTACCAGGAGGCCAGCAAAGGTGCCAGTCTTTGAGTGCCAGCTTGGCTCCCAACCTCCTCTGTACCTGTCCCTCTGTGTCCCCTGCCACCTCCTCTCACAGGTATGGGATGGCCAGACACCCTGTGTCCTGCAGCACCCACCACACAGCCTGGACTAGGAGTGTCTAGGGGTAGGTGGCACAGGGATAGCCCAGGCAGGTAAAGTTCCTGGGGGTTACGGCCTTGGGACATCACGGGCCAGTAGTGTGCCTGTGCACAGGGAGGGGTGTGAACCCCTGGTCTTGGCCCTCTTGCCTGCCCTAGCACCTCTACCAGCCCTGTCACCCTCCTTGGCCCCTGCTCCAGCCTTGCTCAGTGTCCGTGCCCCTTGCCAGCTGCTCAGAGGCATGTGCCATGGCACTGGGACCGGTGGCACACTGGTGGTGGGTGTTCTCCGTGGTCTCTCTCCGCAGACAAGGAGCGGGACAAGGCAAAGGAGAAGTACGTCCGCAGCCTCTGGAAGCTCTATGCCCTGCACAACCAGTACGTGCTGGCTGTGCAGGCAGCCACGCTCCACCACCAGCACCACTACCAGCGGGCACTGCCCAGCCTCCACCGCTCCCTCTATAGCCTGCAGCAAGAGATGGTCCTCATCGTGTAAGAGCTCTGTTTGCCCCGTGTTCTGTTGCCTGCCCCATGCCCTGCTACCCACCATATGCCCTGCTGCCCATCTCTGAGCACCCCCATAGCCCCCAAGAACTGGCAGTGCTCCTTCCATCAGCAACGCACATCTTCCCTGTCCCATCACCTGCCCCTTATGCTGCGGCACTCACGGAGATGCCCTGCAGTGCCACATGAGATGTGAGGACTGAGGGCATGAGCCAGCAGGATGTTTGGAACAGGTGGAAGGACTGGGGCAGGGGTGTTGGTGCAGCTCTAGGGCCAGGGGACTGGAGGCCACAAGAGCCTGGCAGCCCCCATCCCCCCATGTCCCCACAGGAAGGATGTCCTGGGGGAGTACCACAGCATCAGCAGTCTGGTGCAGGAGGACATGTTAGCCGTGCATCAGGAAATCACCAGTGCCATCCAGGCCATCGAGCCGGGCACTGAGTACAGCAGCTTTATCCAGAGCCACAGGTAGGGCACTGCGCAGCTGCAGCCCCTCTGCCAGGCACAACCCTGTTAGCCATGGGTGCTAGTAGCTGGCGTGCAGCAGGTGGGAGGCAGAGCTGTGCTGGGTGCCTGCAGGTACAGCTCTGAGGTGCCACCGGCTGTGTCATTTGATGGGAGCTTGCTGGAGGAGACGGAGGGGCTGGCACCGGGGGAGCTGCAGCTGAACGAACTGACCATCGAGAGCGTCCAGCACTCGTGAGCAGGGCTGGGGGTGGGGGAGAGGCCATGGGTGGGGGCCTGCTGCTATCTGCAGCTCAGCACTGTCCCGCACGTGTGGGAGACCATTGGCAGTGTGGCTCAGCACTGTCCCACACATGGTCCTTGCAGCCTGACGTGGATGGAGGAGGAGCTAGTGGCTGCCACGGAGGCCGTGGGCAGCAAGGAGCAGCAGGTGCAGGAGCTGCAGGCAGAGATCCAGGGCGCGGAGCAGGGTCGGAGCCCCGGGGAGCGGTGAGATGTGGCACGGGTGGGAGGGGAGGGGTGGCAGAGGCAAGGGCTGACCACCCTGTCCCCTCTCCAGGGTGCACTTGCTGGGCAAGCGCCAGGGGCTGCAAGAGGTGCAGCAGCAGCTTGAGAGCTGCCTCTGCACCCAGGCCAAGCTGCAGGCACAGCGGGACCTGCTGGCTGGGAAGCTGGAGGAGCTGGGCACCGGGGAGCCCCTGCCTGCCCTTCCACTGCAGGAGGACCGACAGTCAGTCTCCTCCACGGTGAGTCCTGCCCTGCTGTTCCCTGGGAGCTGCAGGCATGGGGCACATGGGACTCAAGTGGGTACATGGGCCACAGGTGGGTTCTCCACACCTGGCTGTGGCACAGCTTACACCTGCCACCAGGAGCAGGAGCGGAGTGGAGCCACCGCACTGGAGACCCTCAAGAACCACATCACTGGCATCTTCAGTCCCAAGTACTCAGTGAGTCCCTGGGCACCTCCAGCCACCCTGCCCTCCTGACCAGCCTGCTTACCAAGCCTCCTGGTCCCTGGGTACCCACTTCCCTCTCCTCTCCAGCCCCACAGCCCTCTCTGCTCCACACTGTAGCCCATGCTCCCTCTGCTGCTGCCCCCATCTCCAGCACCACCCAGGGGCACAACTGGGTTCACCCTTGTCTCCATCCAGCTACCACCTCCCGTGCCTCTGATCCCAGAGGTGCAGAAGCCACTGTGCCAGCAGGCCTGGTACCATGGGGCCATTCCAAGGTCAGAGGTGCAGGAGCTGCTGAGCTGCAGTGGGGATTTCCTGGTGCGGGAGAGCCAGGGCAAGCAGGAGTACGTGCTCAGTGTGCTGTGGGACGGGCAGCCCCGGCACTTCATCATCCAGGCCGCTGATGTAAGTACCCACAGCAAGGGGAGACGTTGAGGGTGGCAGTGGGGGTCCCTAAGTGGGCACAGCTTTGGTGTGAGCACATGGAATGTGTGTGCAAGGTGTGAGCTGTGTGCTCCTATCCTGGAACATGCTGAGTGGAGCATGGGGTGCAAGCCTGCTGGTGTGTGCTTCCTCTGTTTGCTGTGCATGTCCTGTGCTGTGTGCCATGTGCCTGCTCTCCTCGTGTGCTCCCCAGCCCCCATGAGCACACCAGGAGAAGCCCTCAGCCTGCCCCTCCTGCAGAACATGTACCGGCTGGAGGGCGAGGGCTTCCCTACCATCCCGCTGCTTGTCGAGCACCTCCTGCAGAGCCAGCAACCTGTCACCCGGAAGAGTGGCATCGTCCTGGCCAGGGCCGTGCCCAAGGTGATGGTGGGCACTGGGGACAGGGATGAGACCCCTGCACAGGGGACAGACCTACCCAGTGCCTTCTCCTGCCCACAGCTGGGCTGGGAGCCCCAAGCACTGTGCCAACCAGATGTGGGGACTCAGCCCTGGGGTGGGGCCTGGGGCTGGGGATCCCACTCTGGGGCTGCAGGGGGAATGTGGGCATGGGGCAGGCTGGATGGTGGCTCATCACCTTCAGTGCCCACTTACTGCAGGACAAATGGGTGCTCAACCATGAGGATGTGCTGCTGGGGGAGCGCATTGGCCGGGTGAGTTGGAGTGCTTTGGTCCTTGTCCCCATGGGGTCTGTGGGAGGGCAGGGCTGTCCAAGGGGGTCTGCAGGGGAGCGGTTGCTTCAGGCTGTGCTACAGCATGCTGAGCCAATGCCCTCATGTCTCTTGCAGGGTAACTTTGGGGAGGTGTTCAGCGGCCGCCTGAGAGCTGATAACACCCCTGTAGCAGTGAAATCCTGCCGGGAAACCCTCCCACCCGAGCTCAAGGCCAAGTTCCTTCAGGAAGCCAGGTCTGTATGATCATCACCACAATCTCACGGCCATCACTACGGTCTCAGCCCACCTGTCTTTCCTCTCACTGCTCAAACCCTTCTGGGACTGCAGCACCCTTTTGCTGAGGGCTGGCACAATGTCCTGGGCATGGCAGGGAGGCAGTCTGTGCCCAGGACAGCCAGGTCCTCATGGTGCCCTTCCCTGTCCCCGCAGGATCCTGAAGCAGTACAACCATCCGAACATCGTGCGGCTCATCGGTGTCTGCACCCAGAAGCAGCCCATTTACATTGTCATGGAGCTTGTGCAGGGTGAGCAGCCCCCACGCTGCCAGGGCAGCCAGTGCATACCAAGGTGTGCCAGGGCAGCTGCCACCAGCTCCACAATCCTGGGTACAGGGGGGACTTCTTGAGCTTCCTGCGCAGCGAGGGAACGCACCTGCGCATCAAGGAGCTGATCAAGATGACAGAGAATGCTGCAGCTGGCATGGAGTACCTGGAGAGCAAGCACTGCATCCACAGGTGGGCTCCGGTGGCAGGGGTGGGTGCTAGGTAGGGCAGGTGAACCCTGGGGCCTTTGCTACCCCTATCCCGTGCCAAGCTGATGCCCCTGGCGATATCTGGTTTTGCGGCTGTTGGCTCTGGGCCATCTCAGGGACCTGGCTGCTCGCAACTGCCTGGTGACGGAAAAGAACATCCTGAAGATCAGCGACTTTGGGATGTCACGGGAGGAGGAGGATGGCATCTACGCCTCCACGGGTGGGATGAAGCAGATCCCTGTCAAGTGGACCGCCCCTGAAGCACTGAATTATGGTATGGAATGGAGCCAGGCGTGGCCTGACAGCCATGTGGCACAGCTGGGAGCCAATATCCTAGGATGCACTGTCCTGCTCCTCTGCACTGGTCTTGGGAGTGAGGTAGAGAGACCTAGGGCACCCCAGCCCTTGTCAGTGTAGGCACAGCTGGGGCAGTGGTACCATGGGTGTCCTAAGGCACCACCATCTGCCCTGTCTCACATTCTCAGGCCGATACAGCTCAGAGAGTGATGTCTGGAGCTTTGGGATCCTGCTGTGGGAAGCTTTCAGCCTGGGTGCCGTTCCCTATGCCAACCTCAGCAACCAGCAGACACGAGAAGCAGTGGAGCAGGGTGAGGAGTGGGGTTGGAGTCCAGTCCCTGAGGACCTCTGTGGAGTCATGGGTGCAGCATGGGGTCTGCTGTGGAACCATGCCTGTGGGAGGGGCAGGGCAGAGCCATGAGGAATAGGGGGGCCAGTGGCTCAAGCTGCCATGTCCCCATCCTTGACATCTCCAGGCGTGCGGCTGGACCCCCCAGAGCAGTGCCCTGAGGAGGTGTACCGGCTGATGCAGAGGTGCTGGGAGTATGACCCACGCAAGCGGCCCAGCTTCAGCACCATCCACCAGGACCTCATCACCATCCGCAAGCGGCACCGGTGACAGGCACCACCCTGCAAGCCCTGCTTGGGCCAGCACTGTGTGCCCCTGACTCATCCCAGCTGGATGAGGCCTGTCAGAGAAGCAGGTGCTGCAGGGCAGCTGATCATGGCTGTGCCCCCTCCCCAGCCCAGGGCAAGGGTCTCTCACAGCCCCCTGGGGATGTCATCCCTACAGCCCCTGCCAGGCTTGGTCCTGGGTAATAAACAACTGAGCTCTGCAGAACCGCATCTGGGAGTATGGGGGGAACAGACTCCGTGGGAGACAGAGGGACTGTGTGCTGCACCTGGCATGGGCACAGGGGAATGTGGCGCGCTGGGGGTGGCACACCGAGGGATGGCATCACCGCACCTTGACCCAGACCCAGGGCTCCGGGGAGCCAGGTGTGTCCGGGAGCGCCCCCGGGGTTACGGGGTGTGGCGCGGCTGCTCCCGGGCACTCGGAGGTGCCGTCCGGCGGGTCTGCTGCCCGGCGCAGCCGCCTCTCGCTGGGGCCGGCGGGGGGCGGAGCGGGGGCCGGGCCCGGGCGGGGCTGACGGGCGGGGCCTGGCCTGGCCCATCCCGGCCGCAGCAGCCGGCGGGCCCGGGGCGGGCGAACGATGTGAGGAGCCGGGACGGGCCGTGGAGCCGCCCAGGGTAAGAGCGGAGCGGCCGCGCCCCCGTCCCCGCCCTAGAGCCGTCCCGCGCGGCGTGGCTCCGGCCCGCGCCGTTGCCGGCCCGCGCCGTTGCCGGCCCCGTGCCGGGCTGCGGTGCAGAGGCCCCGGGCTGTCTGCCTCGGCGGGGTCGCCGCGGCCTGCTTCGGCCCCGGCCCCGCTCTCGCGCCCCGCTGCTCCCGGCCCCACTCCCCGCCAGCGCCGGCTCCGGCTCCGCTGCGGGCCCGGCCCCAGACGCCCCCTGGCCCTTGCGGCTCTGGCACAGGCTATAAATACCCTGGGCCGGATTAAGCGAAGTAGGACGCGGGGAGGGCGAGGAGGAGGAAGATCGCCTTGGGCAGAGCACGGGACACGGGGCAGCGCTGCTCGGCCCCAGGCCTCTCGGCTGGGCTCGTCTCGGAGCACCGAGCAGGAGCCACCGGCCTCTGTCCCGTGCTCCCCGTGTCCCGTCGTGTCCCCGCGCCTGTCCCGAGTCAGTCCCGGTGCCCCGTCCTGTGCCCGTCTCGTCCGCGGCCCCGCGGCTGGTAGAGGGGCACTGAGCCGGCTGTGTCCCGCTGCAGGTCTGTCCCTGCGGCCCTCCGGGATGAAGCTGAAGAAGCAGGTGACAGTGTGTGGAGCTGCCATCTTCTGCGTGGCCGTCTTCTCGCTCTACCTGATGCTGGACCGGGTGCAGCATGACCCTGCACGCCACCAGAGTGGCGGCAACTTCCCCAGGGTGAGCGATGGGGATGGGCAGGTAGCCCGAGACCAGCGAGGTCCTGCAGGGCACAGCCTGAGGCCGTTCTGTGGCCTGGGCCAGGGCTCAATCCCTGCTGCCCAGGGTGGCCAGGACCCTCCTGGCAGGAGGCACTGGGGGGTCTCACCACACGTCTGTGTCCCCAGAGCCAGATTTCGGTGCTGCAGAACCGCATCGAGCAGCTGGAGCAGCTGCTGGAGGAGAACCACGAGATCATTAGCCACATCAAGGACTCGGTTCTGGAGCTGACAGCCCATGCTGAAGGGCAGCCATCACTGCCCCACCACACAACTAATGGCTCCTGGGTGCTGCCCCCGAAAGCCGCCCAAGCTTCCTATCCGTGTCCCCACAGGACTGCCAGTTTGCCCTGGGGGCAAGGGACAGAACCTAGACCTGCAGGTGAGGGGGCCCAGCAGCTCAGGGCTCTACCACTGTAAGGGGTCCTGCTCTCCACCCCTGAGGGTGCCCTGGGGGTACCAGGGTGCCAGTGGGGTCCTGGCCCTGCTCTTCTAGTGGTCTCTCAGCCCTGTGTCTGCCTTAAGACTGGTCTCCCTCCTGTCAGATGCTGGCTGTGTACTCCCTGCTGCCCTTCGACAACCAGGATGGTGGGGTATGGAAGCAGGGCTTTGACATCACCTATGAGCCCAATGAGTGGGACACGGAACCCCTGCAGGTATTTGTGGTGCCGCATTCCCACAACGACCCAGGTGAGCATGAGGCAAAGGTAGGAAGGGTAGGGATAGGCCTGACCCCTCCAGAAATGCTGATGGGGAAGGGCTGGGCCCCATGCAGTGACCCCCACTTCATGCTGCCAGGCTGGATCAAGACCTTTGACAAGTACTACTATGACCAGACACAGCACATCCTCAACAGTATGGTGCTGAAAATGCAGGAGGACCCACGCCGCCGCTTCATTTGGTCTGAGATCTCCTTCTTCTCCAAGTGGTGGGACAACATCAGCGCCCAGAAGCGGGCAGCAGTGCGGAGGTATGGCCACCCACCTGGCCCGTGGTCCCTGCCTGCAGGGTGAGCACTGTGGGAGAAACTGGCCATGGGCACAGAGGGGCTCTGGGCAGATGAAGATGCCTGGATATCTCAGTGCCACATGACATCGAAGTCACAGCAGGGTAGAGTGAGAGCCAGAGTGCTGCCAGAGCTGGGGACCTGAAGGGTCAAGGCAGACAGGTCTCAACTTGTACTGCTCTCTGTGCTCCTGGGGATGGGGGACTTCCTCTCATTGCTGTGACCCTGGGCACTGAGTGCAGAGCTAGAGCAGTGCCAGCACCTCGCAAAGGTATCCTCAGCAGGGTGGGAGAACTGGAGACCTGGACTGTGTTGTGTCCTTTTTGCAGGCTGATTGGCAATGGGCAGCTAGAGATGGTGACAGGTGGCTGGGTGATGCCTGATGAGGCCAATTCCCACTACTTTGCCATGATCGACCAGCTGATTGAGGGGCACCAGTGGCTGGAGAAGAACATTGGTGAGAGCTGCAGGGGATGCTGGGCAGGAGAGGTGGGATGCTGGCTGGAGGCCTGTGGGATGTGCCAGCAGACACCCTCATCCCTAGCATCAGTTTCCTCCTGGGAGGTGCTGATGGTCTCTCTGTTCCCAGGTGTGACACCCCGCTCAGGCTGGGCAGTTGACCCCTTTGGGCACAGCTCCACCATGCCCTACCTGCTGAAGCGCTCCAATCTGACAGCCATGCTCATCCAGCGTGTGCACTATGCCATCAAGAAGCACTTTGCTGCCACCCAGAACCTGGAGTTCATGTGGAGACAGACGTGGGGTGAGGGGCTGTTGAGAGGGGTCCTCTCTGAGGCCCCCTTTTGCTGATAGGCAAGGGAGAGTGTGGGCTGGGGCTCATTTGTCCTTGGTTCCATAGATACAGACACCAGCACCGACATCTTCTGCCACATGATGCCCTTCTACAGCTACGATGTGCCCCACACCTGTGGGCCTGACCCCAAGATCTGCTGCCAGTTTGACTTCAAGCGCCTGCCTGGTGGGCGGATCAACTGCCCATGGAAGGTGCCTCCCCGAGCCATCACTGATGCCAACGTGGCAGAGCGGTGAGTGTGGCGGGAACGAGCAGCTCAAAGCCCTTTGGCCATGCCCGGGACCCACTCTCATGCCCTGTCGCCCCTGCAGAGCCCAGCTGCTGCTGGACCAGTACCGCAAGAAGTCCAAGCTGTTCCGCAGCAAGGTGCTGCTGGTGCCCCTGGGCGACGACTTCCGCTACGACAAGCCGCAGGAGTGGGACGCCCAGTTCCTCAACTACCAGCGCATCTTTGACTTCCTCAACTCCCAGCCCAGCCTCCATGTCCAGGTATGAGCAGGAACTGTGCTGGGAGCTGAGGAAAGCAGGACTCCATGGGTGGAAGGCACCAGAGGGTGGGTGGTGCTGGGAGGCTGGTGGGAGGCCATGGCAGCTCCCCGCCATGCTCAGAGCTGCACATGCTGCTTGCAGGCACAGTTTGGGACGCTCTCAGACTACTTTGATGCCCTGTACAAGAAGGTGGGCATCGTGCCAGGGATGAAGCTGCCAGGGTTCCCAGTACTGAGTGGGGATTTCTTCTCCTATGCGGACCGGGAAGACCACTACTGGACAGGCTACTACACCTCCCGGCCCTTCTACAAGAGCCTGGACCGGGTGCTGGAGGCCCATCTCCGGTGAGGGGCAGGGCTTGGGGCTGGGGGGCACAGGCAATACCTGGGAGCTTTGGCAGTCCCCTGGTCTGTGCCCAGCTGCTGATGTGTTGGGGGTGCCCCCTGCATGGCCCAGGCACTGCCAAACCCTCACCCCTGGGCATGGAGAAGGCATGAGCTGGGCTGGCTGTTCCTCCTCTGCCCCCATCCTGGCACTGGGATGCTGGGGCAGGGCCCCTTGGTGACACTGTCCTGTGCAGCGGGGCAGAGATCCTGTACAGCCTGGCACTTGCCCACGCCCGCCACGCTGGGATCACCAGCAGGTATCCACTCTCTGACTACTCCCTGCTGAGCAACGCCCGCCGCAACCTGGGCCTCTTCCAGCACCACGACGCCATCACCGGCACTGCCAAGGAGGCTGTGGCTGTTGACTATGGAGTCCGGTGCGTGCTGGGGGCCAGGGCACAGCCCCAAGGGGGTCCGTCTCAGATCGGGGCTCGTGGGCACAGGGCTGGGAATGTGGCTCAGAGTGGGGGGTCCTCTGTCCCAGGGGAAGGTGAGGGATCTGTGAGGGGGCGGTGGGATGGAGGTGAGGACAGTCCTGTATGGCTCAATCTGCCTGTGCCTCAGGCTGTTCCAGTCCCTCACCAACCTCAAGCACGTCATCATCAACGCCGCGCATTACCTTGTGCTGGGGGACAAGGACACCTTCCGCCACGACCCTGCAGCACCCTTCCTGGGCATGGTGAGCAGCACCCTGCTCGTGGATCCCTGTGCCCCAGCATGCCAGGCTATGCTGGGACAGGTGTCCCTGTGCCTCAGGAACACAGCCCTGCCTGCCTGGTACTGGGCTGGGGACATGGTCCCAGCTGTGCCCACATCCATGTGGGTGGTGGGCACACCATGGTTCTGACCACCACTCCTCTCCCCAGGATGACACACGCCCCAGTCAGGACTCCCTTCCAGAGAGAACAGTGGTCAAACTGGAAACCTCACCACGGTACAGGCTGCCTCAGGGCTTGTAGGGCTGTGGGGGGCAGTGATGGGGGGACCTGCGGCTCTTGTGAAGTGGTGGGTGGGTGCATGGCACCTGTGGGTGGTGTGGGGTGGCTGGCACACCATGGGGAGGCCGTTCTAGTGTGACCTCACCACAGGTTCCTGGTGGTGTTCAACCCTCTGGAGCAGGAGCGCCTGAGCCTGGTGCCCGTGCTGGTGGACTCCCCACATGTGCGTGTGCTCTCCGAGGAGGGGCTTCCCCTGCCCTCCCAGCTCAGCCCACACTGGGACTCTGCCATCAATGCAGTGCCTGATGTCTACCAGGTACAAGTTCCTTGGTGCCATCCCTGGCTTGTGCAGCCTGTACATGTCAGGCTCCTGTCCTTGCATGGGACAGTGTGGGACACCCTATGAGTCTTCCTCTGTGGCACCAAGTGTCCTCATTTCCCAACAGAAGCTCCCACTGCTCATGAATCCATGCCGAATCCCTCCTGAAGCTCTTGGCCTGCACAGCCTGTGTGTGCCAACCTCCTATCCTCATATGGGACACCATCTTATGAGCCCTCGTGGCCACGTGTCCCCCCACCTTAACACAAGCTCTCACTGCTCGTGAGCCCCTCATGAACTCCTCAACCTGTATGGCTCATGTGTGCCAACCTCCTGCCATAGGACACTACCCCATGAGCTGTCCTTTATGGCAGCAAGCATCCCCACATCCCAACAGGAGGTCCAGCTGCTCACAAAGCCCCAGACCCACACGCACATCCCCCTCAGCAGAAGCCCCAGAAGACCTGAGCTGAGGTCTTTGCCCTGCAAAGAGCCAGCAGGTGCCCTAGGGCGAGGCGCTGGCTCAGGTGCCCGGGTGCCTACAGGTTTCGGTGCTGGCCCGGCTGCCTGCGCTGGGGCTGCGTGTGCTGCAGCTGCAGCGCTCCTTCGACGGCCAGGCCACGCTGCCGTCCTCCCTGCGGCTCTACCTGCATGGACGCGATGTGCCCGTGCACAAGCCCACCGCCGTGCCCCTGCAAGTCCTTCCGGATGCCGCCGATGACTTCTGCCTGGAGAACCAGCACCTGCGGGCCTGCTTCTCAGGGCACTCGGGCCTGCTGCAGGTGAGTGCGGGGGCTGGTACCTGCCTTGGGAGCGAAAGAAGGGAGGGAGGCCTGGCAGTGCCTTGTGCCGGGGTGCTCACCACTGTTCTGGCCCTGCAGAGCATCCGCCAAGCTGGGGAGGAGCGGGAGCAGAGAGTGAACAGCCAGTTCTTTGTCTACGGCACCAGGACCTCCAAGGACAAAAGTGGAGCCTATCTATTCTTGCCTGACGGCGAGGCCAAGGTACAGGAATGGCCCCTGTGAGCTGCCTGGCAGCCGTGCTTATGGCCTCGTGTCAGTCCTGCAGGCAGCAGCCTCAGCACAACCCTCCTTCCCCACAGCCCTACAATCCCAAGGACCCCCCAGTAGTGCGGGTGACAGAAGGACCCCTCTTCTCAGAGGTGGCCAGCTACTACCAGCATGTCCAGGCTGTGGTGCGGCTTTACAATGTGCCAGGTGAGACAACATGAAGCTGTGCCAGGCAGGTCACTGGCCTGGAAGTTTCGGATGATGCTGCCCATGGGGCCAGCCCCTCACTGCCTGCCCACAGGGGTGGAGGGCCTGTCCCTGGATATGTCTTGCCTAGTGGACATTCGTGACCATGTCAACAAAGAGCTGGCCCTGCGTTTCAGTACTGATATTGAGAGTGATGACACCTTCTTCACAGACCTCAATGGCTTCCAGGTACCCAGGAGCCTGGGGAGGGACAGCAGCTGCCCATGCAGGGACAGCACTCCAGCCACTGACCTCTGTCCTTTGGCAGATCCAGCCCCGTCGCTACCATCGGAAGCTGCCACTGCAGGCCAACTTCTACCCCATGCCCACCATGGCCTACATCCAGGACATGCAGAGCCGCCTGACACTGCACACAGCCCAGGCTCTGGGTGTCTCCAGCCTCAGCAGCGGTGAGCCAGGGCTGTGGAGCTGTGCCTGCTGTGGAGCCATGGGTGTGCTGGGCACGGGAGGATGTGGAGGAGCGTGCTGGGTGTAGGGTGACTGTTAAAGCCCATAGTGCTGAGATGCCCTCTCTTCAGGCCAGCTGGAGGTGATCCTGGACCGGCGCCTCATGCAGGATGACAACCGGGGCCTGGGCCAAGGGCTGAAGGACAACAAGCGGACCTGCAACCGCTTCCGCCTGCTGCTCGAGCGCCGTGCCACCGCCAACAAGGTGTGGGGGCTGGGAGGCTGCAGGACAGAGGTTGGGCACGGTGCCCCACCCCTGCCTTAGGACAGAGCAGGGTGGAGGTGTCTGCAGAAAGCCACCTGTGACTGTGTGTGTACAGTCTCTTGCCCTGCTGCCCCATGGCCCTCCAGCCACTGCACTGTCATTGGATGGGGACAGACCTGGAGCAGGGCCTCTGGGGAGTGTGGGACCATGCTGGGGGTTAGTCCCTGCAAAGCCATGCAGGTGGTTAGTCCCTGCAGAACCATGTCACCCTTGTAACCATGGTGTTTTCATCCCACCCCCTTGCCACTCTCTATGCATGTGCCATGTCACCCACTCAGAGTTCCAGCTTCTTTTCCAAACTTGCCTCCGTGTTTAGAGCCTTGGGCTTCCCGGCGCCTGGACTGGCAGCCCTGAGGTAAAGGCCGGCCTGGCCCCGTGTCTCTCCCTGTCTGGTGCACTAGATGCTAGCCCCTAGCCTAGCCAGGCCCTGTAGGCCACCTGTAGTCCTACCGTTGGCTGGACTGGCTTCATGCCAGTTGCCTGGCCTGCAGCCACCATCCCTTGGTGGGTGCTGGGGAGGAGGTGAAGCCTGGGGATGGGGCAGCTCTGGGTGACCTGTGCTGGTGGGTGCCTGTTCTCTGGGTGCTGCTGGAGGGGCTGCAAGAAGCAGGATGTCCCAGGAGCCATGCTCAGGTTCCAGTGGCCCCTGCTATTCCCCAGTTCTGTGCTGACCCCCGTGCTCTCTGACAGATTCAGGATGGGCGCCCAATCAGCTTCCCCTCCCTGATGAGCCACATCACCTCCATGCACCTGAATGCTGAGGCCCTGGTCATGCCTGTGGTCCAGGAGAAGCTGGCTCCACCAGCCCTGCGCTCCTTTGCACCCCTTTCCACCACCCTCCCCTGTGACTTCCACATCCTTAACCTGCGGACGCTGCAGGCAGAGGTGAGCTGCGTGCCCTGTAAGCAGCCAGGGCCAGGAGCAGTAGGACTCCATGGGGTCTGTCTCAAGTGTGTCCCTAGCATAGCATCTCACACCCTGACTCCCTGGCAGGAGGAGTCACTCCCTTCAGCTGAGGCAGCCCTGATCCTGCACCGCAAAGGCTTTGACTGCAGCTTAGAAGCCAAGAACCTGGGCTTTAACTGCACCACCGGCCATGGCAAGGTAGGACTGGGCTGTGGCTTCTACCCGCTACTGGGTAAGAGCCAGGCTGGGGCCCCTGGCACATCTGGCACCAAGTCTCCTGTCTCCTGTGTTCATTGCAAGCCAGGATGGAGGATGAGGGCCCCAGGTCCTCCAGCACCAGCATCCCTGAGCCAGTGGCTGGACAAGAGACCCACACTACAGCCCTGCTCTGCCCCTTGCCCAGACAAAGCTGGAGGATGTTGGCTTCTCATGAACAGGGGTCTAGAGCCTTCTGTGATCCCTGCAGCCCCCAGCAAGGGAGAGCAGAGCCTGTATTGGGCTGGGCCAGGGTAGTGCTGGGGGGGACACAGGGTATGTGGGGCTGCCCCATGCACAGTGCTGCGCTGCCAGGCACCTTGTCCTGCTCACCTGGGTCACTCACCCTTCTTCCTGCTCTCTTCTTCCTTTCCTCAGCTGGCCCTGGGCAGCCTGTTCCAAGGACTGGAGCTGAGCTCCCTGCAGCCCACCTCACTGACCTTGATGTACCCACTGGGCACAGCCTCCAACGTCACCAATGTCCACCTGGACCCCATGGAAATTGCCACTTTCCGTGTCCGCCTGGGGTAGCGTCTCCTGGATCGGGATGGAGCAGACTGGCCGGGCAGCCTGGGAGCAGCGCGGGGCCCGGCAGCACCAGCATGGCCCATGAGGGGCTGGGCCAGTGGGCCCATGGCAGGCACTGGCAGGAGGTGCTGGACTTTCAGAGGCTGCTACCTTCTAATTTATTAGTCCTGTGTTCTCGGGTAGATTTCAAAGCAAACTGCTGGGGCACGGCAGTGCAGAGGCTGCCAGGCAATGCCTTGGCTTAGAGGCCGGGGCTGGGCAGTGCACTGAGCGCAGCACTGGTGGGGGCAGTGCTCTGCTGCTGCTGGCAGCATGGCTGCCCAGGAGGGTGCCAACCCCAGCGTCATGGGGTAGGGCCCATGCTGGGCTTCCCTCAACCCAGGGTGTGCCAGGAGCCTGCTGAGGCTGGGACAGCTGGCAGGGAGGTGCTGTGGACTGGAGGATGAGCTCACCTGGAGCTGGTAGGAAACATGATGCTGTTTCCAAGGGCCCCACTCGTGTCTGCTTTGTGGTTCTCATGCTGGTGGCGCTGGGAACGACGGTCCTGGAAGATGGGGGCCAATCTGCACATGCTCTTGGGGCTGCCAGGGCTGTTACAGACTCTGCTCTATGGAATTTCTGCCCTGAAGGTGGTCCTAGGGCTGATCTAGTTATGGGGCCCTGGGCATGTATGAAAGGCCAGTGGCATGGCCAGACCCTTGGTCTTGGTAGGAGCAAGGGGCACAGGATGCAGACTGAAGTTAGACAGCTGCCTGTATGGGCAGCAACATCTGGGCTATGCTTGGGAATGACCTCTCCCAAATTTGGTGTCTTTAACTCCTTTTTGGTGTGATCCTGGCAGCCTGGTACCTGCTGGGCGGCACCCACACATGCACCCTGGCACAGTAGCCTCCTGAGGCTGGAGCTGTCAGCTGTACTGTGGGCTGGAATTCCTGTAGCTGCTGTGGGAGACAGACTCTGCTGTGCCATGGAACACTTGGATCACTGCCATGGGGCACTGCTCAGTGGTGTGAAGCCCTCAGCTGGTGGCCATGCTCTGGCATCTGAGGAGCCCAGTGGGTCTGCAGTGTCCCAGGGGCTTTGGGAAGCCATGTCACCAGGAATGTCCTCCTTGTTGCTGTGGGGACTGCAAGGGTTGCCATGCTCCCCTGGTACCCCTGGGGCTAATTACTGCCAAGGAGTGCCAGCAGAGAGGGTTGTGGGGAGGGCTGGGTGATGAGGTGGTGCTGGCTGAGCTCTGTCTCAGTTTCCTGCACAGCTTTCACTGCAGCCCCTATTCCATGGGTTCAGCTGTGGTCCCACATGGCCAGGGCCCTGAGAATGAGCAGAGCTGATGGAGCCAGTGAGAACCAGCCCTGGCACCTGGGCACCTTGCACTGCCTTGGGGACAGCTGTCAGGAGGCAGCACAGTGGGCAGTACCTCAGGCTTGGTGTGTGGCTGGGCATGCAAGCACTGGCTCTTCATCTTTCTTCTCATGGCCATAAAACTCTTCCACTTCTACTAGCAGCTCTCCCAGAGCCTGACTAATGGCATGATTGGCGGGGGCCAGCGACTGGCACAGGGTCCTGCTGCCCACTGGCACTGAGCTGCTGAAGGGCTGTGGCACAACCTGCCTGCCCTCACTCCACATCCCAGTCTGACCTGCAGCTCTCACTGTGATCCCCAGATGGGTTGAGATGCCCAAGGCAGGCCTATGGACCTGCTGCAGGTTGGGGCCGGTTCCCCTCATCCTGCCCTTGGCCCCAAGAAGCTCATTAGTGATGCTCTTGCCTGCCTGTGATGGTCCCTTAGGAGCTGGCAGGAGTGCAGGAGGCTCTAATGGCTCCGGCAGCTCTTGATGGGCCGTGATGGAGGCGGAAGCAGGAGGGGCTGTGGTTTCTGCCTCCATTGGAGCCAGAGTCGCTTCTGCCTAGGGCTGGCCTGGAAGATGCTGGGTGGGCTCCTGTTCATGCTGCTCCTTGCTACAGCTCTGTGCCCTGGCCTTCTCGGGACAGGTATGGCCCTGCTCCAGCTCCTCCTGCTCCCTGAACCCATCTTCCCCATCCCTGATGAGGCTCTACCCCTGACGGAGGGTGGGGGTCTGTGCTTGGGGGATGTGGGGCAGTGCTGTGGAAGGTGGCCTGGGTGTGGTGGTGCTGGGGGTGGTCCCACTGTAATGCATCTGTGGAGTGGGAAGTGCTATCCCTGTGGAGTAGTGGGGAATGGGGAGGGGGCTGGGATGGCCCAAGGGCTTTCCTGTCCTCCCTAGCAATGTCATGCACCTTGCCTATGGTTTTCTCTGCCAGGGTGGTGGTGAGTGCTGCAGGCCATGGCACACAGGTGGTAGTGCTGGGTGGGGCTGTGCTCAACCAGTGCTGCCTATGGGGCTGAGGCTGAGACAGGGGCTTCTGTGTGGTGGCAGTGATGGGACCCCATGGGGCTGGGGTGCTCTCAGCCCTTCTCATCTCAGCCCCAGGCTCCACTCCACAACGTCCCTGCAAGTGCCACCTGTTTGGAGCTGGCAGCTGTCCCACTGGCATCACCCCTGCTGTCATCACACTGACTTGCCTCGCCACAGGGGTGAAGTGGGAGATAAGCTCCAGCATACACCCAGTGCCCACTCCTCACTGCAGATTCAGTGCAGAACCTGCACCTCTGCGAGGGCTACACAGGCCCTGATGGGCGCTACCACCCTGGCTTCTACTGCCCACGGCTGACTGACCCGGCCAGCCACCGCTACTGCTGCCGGCCCAGCCCACACACCCTCAAGTCCTGCTGCTCCCAGCTGGGCCTGGAGGCCCTCACCAGAGCGAACCTCTCCAGCCTGGCCAGGCCGGGTCTCCTGCAGTGAGTGGGGCTGGGGCTGTAATACCTGGGAGGGCAGCTACAGGGGGCTTTGGGATCCTGGTGTGGGGTTAGGGCTGTAATACCTGGAAGGGCAGCTACAGGGGGGCTTTGGGATCCTGGTGTGGGGCTAGGGCTGTAATACCTGGAAGGGCAGCTACAGGGGCGCTTTGGGATCCTGGTGTGGCCCTAGGGGTTGGCAAGGTGTCACCCTGGGGCCCAAAGCTGGCCAAGCCCTCACCAGTGTGGTTGTGCTACTGGGGGTCCATGGCCACCTCCTCCAGAGGTTCCCCCTTCTGCAGGAACCCGCTGGCCCTGCCCTTCGTGGGGCTCTACGGCCTCTTTGTTGTCCTCCTCATGGCCATCGACCTCTTCCACTTCTACCAGACCCGGTGCTACCGCCGCTGCCGCGTCCTGCCCCGCACCTGCTGCCCGCCCTGCAGCCTCTCGGAGGGGCAACCCCCTGCTCCCAGCCTGCTCCTGGCCTCAGTGGGCTCCCTACAGCACCCCCGGCCGAGCCTGTTGAGGGGGGACGGCGAGAGGGGGATCCGGGGGGTTGGGGTGCAGGGGATGCCGGGGGGTGCGCGGGGGGCACAGGGGAGACGCACAGGAGCTCGCACGTGCCTGGGGCCGCCAGGCCCCTGGGTGGCGCGAGAGGCGCCCGCCCTTTCGGGCGCCCCGTCACGTGACACAGGAGGGGGCGTTCCGGTTCCGTGGGCGCTCGGCGGTGACGTCACGGACCCGGCAGGAGGCGCGAGCGCAGCATCGCAGGGTTGGAAGGGACCTCCGAAGAGCTTCCAGTCCGACCCCCTTGCGAGCAGCACCACAGAGTCTAGCGCAGGCCGCACAGCAACGCATCCAGACAGGTCTCGAGAGAAGACGGCTGCACAGCCTCTCAGGGGAGCCTGTTCCAGTGCTCCGGTTCTTGATGGAGGCGGTGGTGAGCCGGCGTCAGGCGGGGCGGGACGGGACGGGGGCTGGAGAGAGCGCAGCCGGGGTTGGGACGGGCTGGTGGCTGCCGAGGCCTCGCTGAGGACGGGAGGGTAGAGCGGCTACTGGGGTCTTGAGGACCGCGGCAGCTGGGGACGGACTGGGCGCAGGAGAGTGGCTGCCGGGAGCCACCCGGGGGCTACCAGGGGGTCTGCCTGACGAGGCCGGAACCGGTGAACAGGGCCTTCCCCGGAGCAGCAGGGGGTGGCGGGTCCCTACCCCATAATCATGCCCGCGGCAGCCGCTCCTGGTGGGTCAGGGCCGTGCCCGCTTCCCCCGGGCACGCGTATCCCAGCCGGTGCCGTTGACAGGTGACGTCGGGGCAGCTGCGGGAGCGGGGCAACGCGCTCTTCCAGGCCGGGGACCACGCCGCCGCCCTCGCTGCCTACACAGAGGCGCTGAGCCTCTGCGATGCTGAGCCAGAGCGAGCCGTGCTGCACCGCAACCGGGCCGCCTGTTACCTGAAGCTGGTGAGAGCAGGGTGTAGCATCACCGCGGGGCTTGCCGGGGCCTGCCCAGCTTGCCAGGCCTGTGCTGCTGCTGGCTGCCCTGGCCCAGCCACCTTTACTGGCTGCCTGAAGCTGTCAGCTTCAGGGCAAGGCCCTGTCTGGTGTTTTCTGTGCCTCTTTCTCCCTCCATTGCACCCTGTCCTGCCTCCTGGCAGGACCAGGGCAGGCCCCTCATAGGTTTAGGCTGTTCATGTTCTTGGGGTATTCTCCCAGGCACTTGCAGCATCTCTGATCTCCCACCATGGTTAAAAGAAACGACATGGGGAACCACAAGGCCTTAACTAGAGCAGGAGCACTTGCAAAATTTTAGGGGCTCCTCAGGGACTCTATGAGGGTTGGATTCTGGGAAGGACACACGTTATGCTGGGCTGGTTGCTGTCCTGAGTGACTCTGTGCCCATCCCCAATGCTCACAGCTCTTTTCCCACTCAGGAGCAGCAGATGTTGCTGCTGCATGCCATGGGCTGGGCTAAGTGAGCCCTCACAGTCAGCACATTGAGCATTTCCCTCTTCTTGGCTCTCTCCAGGAGGACTACGCTAAGGCAGAGGCTGATGCATCCAAAGGTAGTGTCAGTGGTGGCTGGCAGGGGAGCGGGCTCTGTGCTGCCTGCCTGGGCAGAGTGGAGCAGTCCAGGCACGTGCCACTTGTCCACAGCCATTGAAGCTAGCGGCCGGGATGTGAAGGCTCTGTTCCGCCGCAGCCAGGCGCTGCAGAAGCTGGGCCGCCTGGACCAGGCTGTCAGTGACCTGCAGCGCTGTGTCAGCCTGGAACCCAAGAACAAAGCCTTCCAGGAGGCCCTACGTGCTCTGGGGAGCAGCATGCATGAGAAAGTGAGCTGGGGGCAGCGTGTGGGACTGCTCCAAACCCCCATGGCTGGTGTGGTGGACCCCAAGCAGCCAGGGCTGAGCTGCTCTTTTTGCTCTGCCTCAGATGAAGACCATGTCCTGCACAGACTCAAAGGTGGAGCAGATGTTCCAGATCTTGCTGGATCCTCAAGAAAAGGATGCAGATAAGAAACAAAAGGTCTGAGCTTTGGGGTGAGGAGGGGAAGAATGGCGGTCCCAGGTCAGCACTACTGGTTGAAGGGTGCTGCTCGGGTGAGGCCAGGCCTCCCACCAGCAGAATGTGCTCCCCGGGGACTGGGGCCAAAGGAGGGCCCCTGTGTCTGTGCTGGCTGCCCAGCCAGCTCCTGCTGGGAAGATTCCCTGTCCCAGAGGGTTGCATTCTGGAGAGGGAGTGACCCAGACTTCCTTTCCAAGGCTGCGCAGAACCTGATCGTGCTGGCACGAGAGGAGGCCGGGGCAGAGAAGATCTTCCAGAGCGATGGTGTGCACCTGCTGATGCAGCTGCTGGACACGGCCCAGCCTGACCTGATGCTGGCAGCTCTGCGCACACTGGTGGGGCTGTGCTCTGGGCACCGCTCCCGGGTAGGTCCCTGCATCACCCAGCTCCCATGGCAGGGCCTGGCCCTGGGAAGCTGCCACCAGGGTGGTTGTGGAATGTTGGTAGCCTCTGCCTGTGGCCAGCTGCAGCCCTGCTGAGCAGAGGTGCTGTCACTTGCTCGGACTGGGCTTGTGAGAACCTTATGAAAGGAAGCCATTCCCTGGCTTGAGTCAATAATGGTGTGACCAGCAGGACTAGGGCAGGGATCATCTCCCTGTACTAGACTCTGGAGTCGGTGTTGGGCCACTCACTCCAAGAAGGACATTGAGGGGCTGGAGTGGGCCCAGTGAAGGACAAGGAAGCTGGTGAAGGGTCTGGAGAATAGATCTGGTGAGGAGCAACTGAGGGACTTGGGGTTGTTTAGTCTGGAGAAAAGGAGGCTGAAGGGAGAACTTCTGGCTCTCTAAAACTCCCTGAAAGGAGTTTGGAGCTAGGTGGGGATTTGTTTCTTCTCCCAAGGAGCAAGGGACAGGATAAGGAGAAGTAGCCTCAAATTGCCCCAAAAGAGGTTTAGGGTGGACATGTCTTAGGAGGAACAACTTCTTCCTCTTGATGGTTGTCAAGGCCTGTCCCAGGCTGCCCAGAGCAGTGGTAGAGTCCCTATCCCTTGAAGGGTTGTAAAGCTGTGGAGATGTGGTGCTGAGGGTTGTGGTTTGGTGGTGACCTGGTGGTTCTAAGGTAACAGTTGGACTCCATGAGTCTTTTCCTACCAAGACAATTATGTGATAAGGTGCTGGGAAGTGCCTGAGGTCTCCATCAGATATTGTACTTGTACCTGCAGACTGCAGCTATCCTGGCCAAGCTGGGGGCCCCTTGTCTCGCAGCAGTGCTGGGTGTGGAGCATGAACAGGTTTCTCTGGCCGCCTGCAACCTGCTGCATGTGATGTTCGAGTCCCTCAAGGAGGGGCTGCAGAAAGACTTCCGTGGCAAGGAGGATGCAGTGGTGCTGGGTGAGTACCTTTGGCCTTAGCTGGCTGGCCTGGGGTGGGGAGAGGCCCTGGGGAGGTACTGTGCTGTGGTGGGCTCTTCTCCCACTGCCCTCCATGTCACTGCTCCCTGCCAGAGCCCCTGGTCCAGGAATGTTGAGATGGGAGCTTGGGGTGATGGCAGCATCTCCTGCTGGCCTTACCACAGTGGGATGAGACCTGTGCCCAGTGTGCTGACTGCCCCACACTGTCTCTTCCTGGAAGATTCCTCCAAGGACCTGAGACTGCTGATCAAGCACCTCCTGGAGCTGCTAGCGCTGGAAGGCGCCTCTGCGAATGGCCGTGACAATGCCCTCAACCTGCTCATCAAGGTGGTGCCTAGAAAGTCACCAAAGGAGACTGACAACAGCTTGAGCCTCTGGGTGATCGACCAGGGTGAGCACAGCAGCCTACAGCGTCCCTTAATTATGCCTGCACACCTGATTTTGCTTCTCACTGGGGTTTCTCACCTCATCTTGTAGGCCTGAAGAAGATCCTGGAGGTGGGAAGCTCAGTGTGTGGCACCCCTGGCAGCCTGCCCGTGACGATGAACAGCCGAATGAACGCCTCAGTTCTGCTGAGCAAGCTTTATGATGACCTGAAATGTGATGCTGAGAGGGAGAACTTCCACCACCTGTGTGAGGACTATGTGAGGTGAGCCTGGGTGCCCTTGAGCTGGAGAGTTGGATTGGTCTTGTAGAGCCAGCAGTCAGCTGGGGAGGCAGCAGCAGCCACATCCCTAGGCATTTTTGCTTCTGGTGATGAAAACAGATTTCAGGAGCTCCAGAGACTTGCTGTGCTGGGGTTCAGCAGGTATGGGGGTTGTGTGTGGCCAGAAGTAGAGGGTGGGATCAGCCTCCTCACTCCTAATGAGTTCCTTGCAGGAGCTGGTTCGAGGGGCACGAGCTGGCCGGGAAGCTGCGGGCCATCCAGACGGCATCGTGCCTGCTGCAGGGCCCCGCAGAGGCCGGGAACAGGGTGCTGGAGCTGGCTGGGATCATGGAGAGTGTGCTGTCCCTCTGCGCCTCTGTCTCTGAGGGCCACCAGCTGGTGGCAGTGGAGGCGCTGATCCATGCTGCCGACAAGGCCAAGCGTGCCTCCTTCATCACTACCAACGGCGTCAACCTGCTCAAGGAGATCTACAAGCACAGCGAGAGGGACAGCATCCGCATCCGAGCGCTCGTGGTGAGCATGCCGGGGTGGCACTGACCCACGGCTGATGGCCCTGAGGCCCGCGGGTCCCCAGCGCTGTCCCCTCCCTGCAGGGGAGCTCTCAGAGGCACCTGCAGGTGACCACCCCCATTCCCATATCACAGGGGCTCTGCAAGCTGGGCTCTGCCGGAGGCACCGACTTCAGCATGAAGCAGTTTGCTGAGGGCTCCACGATGAAGTTGGCCAAGCAGTGCCGCAAGTGAGTGGTGCCAGGCAAGGGGGCAGCAGGGCGGGGTGTCCCTAGCCTGGGCTCACGGGACCCTCTGGCAGGTGGCTGTGCAATGAGGCCATCGACACGGGCACACGGCGCTGGGCTGTGGAGGGCCTGGCCTACCTTACCTTCGATGCAGACGTCAAGGAGGAGTTTGTGGAGGACAAGGCGGCAATGCAGGCCATGTTCCAGCTGGCCAAGGTGCGTGGTGGCTGTTGTGGTGGGGCTCAGGCACTGGGGAAAGCTGCCGGAGGGGGCTGTGGGTGTGGCAGGGCTGAGTGGGCTTGAGCCCCGGGCTGTTCTCTCCATTGTGGGTGTGCTGGGTTGTCGCTGCAGTCAGAGGACAGTAGTGTGCTCTACGCTGTCGCTTCCACGCTGGTGAACTGCACCAACAGCTACGACCACGAGGAGCCGGACCCCCAGATGGTGGAGCTGGCCAAGTACGCTAAGCAGCACATCCCGGAGCAGCACCCCAAGGTGAGCAGGACACAGCCTGCAGGGAGGCTGTGGGTGGGCAGAGCTTGGATCCTGAGCTGGAGACAGGGTGTCCTCAGGACCTTCAGGAGGGGGTGGCAGCAGGTTGGTGGCACTGAGCTGAGCGGTGTCCTCTCGAGCAGGACAAGCCAGACTTCGTGAAGCGCCGGGTGCGGAAGCTGCTGGCAGCTGGCGTTGTGTCGGCGCTGTCCTGCATGGTAAAGAGTGAGAACCTGGCGCTCACCAACTCCTGCCGGGAGCTGATCTCCAGGTATGGCTGTGCCAGGGGCTGCCAGGGGAGAGAGCTGCTTCTGGGATTGTGGTCTGTGCCTGTGGTGGATGCGAGCTGCCAGGAGACGAAGGGGGACAGGGGGAGTGTAGTGGTTTGAGATTTCCTCCCAACATGAACTTTGTCAGAATCACTCAGTTGGAAGCAAGTGGAAGCTCTATTTAGAAGCAGACTACACTCTACAGTGGAATGCAATGAGTATGTACAAAATATACAGTATTTACAGGTACTTACAGGTGACAAACAACATGAAAACCCTCCTGGTCAGAGACCAGGAGAGCTGTCCCTCTGCCTCCCCCTTCCCTGTCCAAAAGGGAGAAAGGAGCAGAGAAAAAGTAAGTAGCTGTTAGAACTTCACCAAAACAATGCAGCCAAGGTCAGCAGAAGCAGGTTAATCTCTCCTGAGCAAAGCGAGCAGAGAAGAGAAGCCCCCACAGTGATTTGGTACAGCCAGCCTTATGGCAAATATCTTTCTAATGGAATCATTTAGAATGCTCTTTATTTTCTTGTTCACACCCAATAGTGATTTATTTACATTTTTCTACTTTTCTGCTTGGAATCTGTAACAAAATCTTAAAGCCACAGCCTAAAACTAGCACGGGGAGTCTGGTGGAGCCTGGGCCTGCTGCACCTGTCTGGGTGGGTGCTGTTGGAACCCACTGCACCAGGTTCCTGACTCCAGCTGCTTCTGCTTTTGTTCTCAGGGTCTTCCTGGCCCTGGTGGCAGAGGCAGAGGACCGGGGCGGTGTGGTTGCACAGGGAGGAGGCAAGGTGAGGGGACAGGCCCTGCTGTGGGGCTCTGGGAAGGGCGGGGGTGCCTGTGTTTTGGCTCCATCATCCATGAGCTGTTGGGAAACTGGGGCTGCTGTGACCTGGTTGCTGTCTCCAGGCTCTCATCCCACTGTCCCTGGAGGGCACCGAGGTGGGGCAGACCAAGGCGGCTCAGGCACTGGCAAAGATCACCATTACCTCCAATCCAGAGATGGCCTTCCCTGGAGAGCGGGTGAGGGTCTCCACTGTGTGCAGTGTGGGTTTGCCTGTCCCAGTAGAGGAAGATGGGGCAGGACCCCTGGTGTTCCCCAGAAAGGCCCAGGCCTGGCTGTGGCAGCAACTCTGCCTGTCGGCTGGGCCTGGGGCTCCCTCCCCCTTGCTTAAGGTTTCAGGCCTGTGCCGCTGTCTCTCCACAGATCTATGAGGTGGTCCGACCCCTGGTGAGCCTCCTGCACCTCCAGCGCACAGGCCTGGAGAACTTCGAGGGGCTGATGGCATTGACCAACTTGGCTGGCATCAGCGAGAGGCTGCGGTAAGGGCAGTGGGGCTGGCATGGCACTGGAACAGGGTAGGGGTGGAGCCTGGCCCAGGGGGGCTGCCTTAGGCCGGAGCTCTCACACTCACCCCACCACAGGCAGAAGATCCTGAAGGAGAAGGCTGTGCCCATGATTGAGGGGTACATGTTTGAGGAGCATGAGCTGATCCGGCTGGCTGCCACCGAGTGCATGTGCAACATGGCCATGAGCAAAGAGGTGAGGGGTGAGCTGGGCAGCTGCTCAGGGCTTCTGGCTCCCCTGTACTCCCCTGACACATTGTCACCCTCCTCTGCAGGTGCAGGAGCTGTTCCTGGCTGAGGGCAGTGACCGGCTGAAGCTGATGGTGCTGTACAGTGGGGAGGAGGACGAGAGGCTGCGGCGGGCGGCCTCAGGGACCCTGGCCATGCTGACCTCCCTGCACCCCCGATCTGCAAGCGCATCCCCCAAGTGGTGAGTGCCATGGGGCAGGGGTGCCTAGCGCCCCCTGAGACAGCACCCACTGTCCCATGTCCCCTCTCCTGGTGTCCTGGTGCTGGCCCAAGGAGCTGGGGCAGCCTGTGCTGCCTGTGAGATGGGGGTGCAGGGCAGCACTGAGGGCGGCTCTGCTCCCCCTAGACAGTGCACTGGCTGGAGATCCTGCAGGCCCTCCTCCTGAGCCCCAGCACCGAGCTGCAGCAGCGTGGGGCTGTGGTGGTGATGAACATGGTGGCGGCTGACCGTGAGGTCGCTGAGCAGCTGATGGCCAGTGAGATGCTGGAGATCCTCTTGGTGCTGGCCAAGGACCAGGACAAGCCACGTGTGGCCCAGGCAGCTCAGGAGAGCCTGGCCCAGGCCGTGTCCTATGGCCTCATAAAGCCCAACCCGGGCCAGGAGTGAGAGGTTGGGTGGGCTGCCCACACCTGCTGCCCCGGTCTGGGGCTCACTGGCTGCCCCGGGCTGGGGCTCACTGGCTGCTCCGGGCTGGCTCTGCCGCGGGCCCGTCCCGGCCACCCGCAGGTACTGGCACACGCTGCTACTGCCCTGGGGCTGGGGCTGCCTGCCCAGCGCCCCAGGGCGAGGGAGGAGGGGGCTCGCCACTGCCTCGCCACCGTCTGCCTTAACCGGGAGGGCCGGCCTGGGGCCCAGTACGGCGGCGGGTCCGCCCGGTGACACTGCACTAAAGCTGCTCTTGGACCACGGCCTGGAGTCTGCTCCTCTGTCTTTTGCGCCTTCGTCTCGATTCTGGCTCCTCCCGCCTCGTTCAGTCCCCGCCCCGTGTCGGCTTCCCCCGCCCGCCCCTTCCCGTCCCGCCATGGCGGCCGTGAGCCGCCGACCCTGGCTCGTGTTCGGATTCAGCACCGAGGAGGCGGCGGGGGAACCGGGTCTGGAACCGGGTCTGGGCCCGGAGCCGCGACGGCTGGAGCCGGGCTCCGGGGGATCCGCCGCGTGTGGCCCGCTTGGAGCTATGTGGTCGTGGAGACCGGTGAGCACCCACCGGCCCCGGGCTGCCCGCTTCCCCGTGCCGCCGGCCCTTCGCTCTGGCCCGGTCACCTCCTCCCCTGATGCCGAACCACTACGATGGGCACCCCTCACTCAGCCCTTGTCCGCCCCGGCTCCTGCTGGACGCGTGTCTGTCCTTGCGGAGCAGGCGCTCCCCGGGCGTTCCCCCTACCTGCCGGAGCTTCCGCTCCCCGTAGTGGTCTTGTCTGTCTCCTGCCGGGGATGCTCCGCCCTCCGCTGGCTGTTCCCACGTCCCCATCCCTGTCCCCTTGGGTTGTCCCTAACTGCCGAGGCTGTCTTTTGTCATCCTTTCGTGTTTAGCTCCCGGGGATGTCCCCCTGTCCCGTGGATGCTTCTGCTCGCCCTCCCGCCATGTCCCCCTTTCCCACGGATGCTCTGTCGTCCCCCGGCGGTTCCGATGTTCCCACACCTCCCGTGCCCGTCCCCCTGTGCTGCCTCTGTGCCCCCAGGGCCGGTTCCCCCACTCGTCCCGGTGTCTGACTCCCGTTGCGGCAGGCGCGGGGCTGGAGGTGCGGAGCGCGGGGCTGCGGCGACCGCTGCCGGGCTGGACCGAGGCGCTGCCCTCCGAGACCCACCTGGTGCTGCGAGGCCCGACCGTGGCCCAGGCCTGGCCGCGGGCGGCGGCTCTGCGAGGGGCGACGGAGCCGCCGGCCTGGAGCCGGGACCTGCCGCCGGAGACCCGGGCACCAGGATCCGCCGCCTCGCCGCTGCCGCTGCTGCCCGGAGGCTTCGCCGCGCCGCGACCTCCGTTTTTCACCCCGCTGCCCGGGGAGGTGCGAGCCCGGCGACTCGTCCTGGGCCACGAACACGTCCTGATGCTGGGAGAAGCCGGGGAGGTCTACGCTTGGGGGGGCGGCAGGTGAGCTCCGGGGTACCAGGGGTGTCCCATGGGAAGGATGCGACATGCAGCATGGTGGGTACAAGGGGTATGGAGAGGATGCCAGGGGGATTTGGGGTCGCAGCAGGGAGGGTTGGCAGCAGGTTTACTGGGGGGCTAGGAGGGGAGGCGGGGGGGGGGGGCTGCAGTGGGGGATTAAGGTTGAGGGGTGCTCGAAGCTGGGAAGGTGCTGCAGGGACTGATCCTGAGGGTTCTGGGGGTGGAGAGACAATCATGAGAGGGTACAAAAAGGACACCAGAGGGAATGTGGGGGATTCAGGTGAGAGGATGGCAATGGGAGGGGCTCCCTTAGGGTCTGAGCCCCTCCATTAGCTTTCAGGCAAAGACAAGCTCATGGAAGCCTCTGTAGTGTTGATTGATGAGTCAAGAGAGTGAGATAATGATCACAGGAGCAGTTAACTAACTGACCAGTGTGCATACCGCTCCTGATCCTGCTGTTCCTCACGGCAATTAGTGAGCTGCAATTAATAACTATTAGCTCACCTCGATTGCATACAGCTGGTGTAGTGCCAACCCCTTCCCCTTATCCTTCCCTCCCAGCACTGCCCAGGCTGAGGGCACAGCTGTGGCACTCCAGGCCTCCCTGCACTGCTTGGTCTCAGCAATGGAGGTGTGGAGGGGCTGTGGGGACTCGGGGGAGGGCTGTGGGGTGCAGCAAGGGACAGAGATACTGAGGCACAAACCCATCCCCTTTGCCATCAGACACAGATGATTCCCCAGGGCTCTTCTCTGCCAGGCTAAGCTGTTTAGTTTACCTTTCTAGACCCTTCCAGTTCTTTCTGCTTTTAACCCAGCTGTGGCAGTTAAAGCCTCTGGTGCTGTCCATCTGTGTCTCCCCACAGGCACGGGCAGCTTGGCCATGGCACCCTGGAGTCGAAGCAGCAGCCACGAGTGGTGGAGGCATTGGGCGGTGTGCCCATGACAGCGGTGGCAGCTGGCGGGTGGCATTCGGCCAGCATTAGTGGTGAGAGGCTGTGCTGGGTGCAGGGGTGGCCCCAGCAGGAACTGTCTTCTGTGACCCTGGTCACAGGGGAGCCCAGTGCCACAGTGCTGTGCCATGCGTGGCTGGTGCCAGCGCCCCGGAGCACACCACTGCCAGGGAGGCTCGGGGCTGAGCTGTGCCCTGGGCGCCCCTGATGCTCTGCCCCCCTCAGAGGCAGGAGATCTCTACATGTGGGGCTGGAACGAGTCTGGGCAGCTGGCTCTGCCCTGCAAAGCACTGGCAGAGGAGCAGGCACAGGCCAAGGACACAGGTGCAGGTGAGGGTGCCGCTGTTGGGGCTTCGAGCCCGGCAGGGCCTGGTCTCTCCCAGCAGCTGAGAGCTGGCTCTCCCCAGGGCACGCCGAGGTGGCACCGTGCCAGGAGCAGCCGGGGGCCGAGGCCGCTGCCTTCATCTCCATCCAGGCCTTGCCGGCACTGCTGGACCTGCCGCGGCAGCCGGAGGTCAGCAGGGTCAGCTGCGGGTCCCGGCACACAGCTGCTGTCACACGTGAGTCCCTGCCAGGGGCACGGGCACCAGCCTGGCCCTGGGTGCTGCCTGGGAACGGCAGGGGGCAGCTGAGGCGGGGCAGAGGCTGGCAGCACCCTGGCTGCAGGCTGATGGGGGCTGTCTGCTTTGCAGGAGGGGGTGAGCTCTACACCTGGGGCTGGGGTAAGTGATGCCAACCCTCCAGGAGCAGCTTCTGTCTTCTGCTTTCTGATGGTGGCTGCTGGGACTTGTGTGATGAGAGACTGCAGCACTGCAGGGGTCCAGGGCAGAGCCCTGCCGGAGGCTCCTGGCTGGAGCTGTTTGTACCAGGGACTGTATGGGGAGGTCCCAACCCCTGTGGTGTCTGCAGGCAAATACGGGCAGCTGGGACACGGGGACAACGCCAGCTCTGACCAGCCACGCCCTGTCAGGTACCTGGCAGCCCAGGGGCTGCGGGCGGAGGAGGTGGTGTGTGGGCCCTGGACCACCTACGTCTGCGTGCTGGAGGCCTGAGGAGGAGAGGGGCAGGCTCTGCTCCTGCACCCCTGCTGGCAGGACCCTGGCCCCTCTCTGCACCCAGGGATGGGGCAGGCAGCCCCTGAGGATGAACTGCTCTAGTTTAGCCCCTGCCTGGTGAGCAGGGCTCACAGCTTGGAGCTGGGCTGTGGCCCCAGGCGTGCTAAGGAGAGGCGAGGGCCAGGCTGGGAACAGAGCGCAACCTTTATTAAAATTATTTTTCTAAACCATTATTTTCTACAACATGTGTTTCATATAAAACAGCTCTTGCTTGCCATACATGAAAGGCCCAGCGGCTCAACCCCCCCAGATCCCCCCAGGGATCCCCAGCCCTGCAGCTGGTGTGGGGGCCACTCAGCACCATGCCCAGCCTGCAGCCAGGGCCTGCTCCAGCCCCTCAGTGTTCTTGGAGCGCGTGGGCCAGCAGGTGGAAATCAATACTCTAGGACTGATCTGAGGTACACACTAAGAGCCACGCCATGCACACAGCAGGCGCTAAACCAAGACATCTGCCAGGAGGCTCATTTTGGTTCCCTGCTTCCACCCCATGTGCAGGCTGCAGACCGCACTTGCCGAGGCACAGTTCCCACAAAGCTCACATACGCTGCCAGCTCCTCCTTCAGCATTCCAAGGAGCTGACTTGAATCTGGAGCAGCAGCATTTTGGCTCCTATCTAATTAAGAGTTTGTTACACCCACTGCTTAAGCAGCTCTCTTCACTACTGCTGTGTGGAGCTCCCTGCCTTAGCCCCTGCCCCATCCTTCACAGCCAGGTTTGCACTTCAGGCACTGGATGGTGCAAACCTCAGCAGAAGGGCACCAGCTCCGTGCCCTGAAGGTACTCACAGGACTGAGGGAAACAGGTTGCCCACTGAGGACTGACTCTTCAGCCAGCTGTGCCAGGACATGCAGGTCTCCAGCTACACTGAGCTGTCTCCCTCCTCTCCCAGGACTTTGTTTTCAGGCAGCACTAGAAGATGGTGAATATCTTGGGCAGGGTTTTGTTTGGTTTTCCTGGGGTGAGCACCAAAGATCCACCTGTCTCCATGGTTCATAAACTCCAGGGAGCTCTCCTGGAGGAGCAGAAAATGGCTTTAGTGCTGCATCTCTGTTCTGATCATTAATGCACAGAGGGAATCCTTACTGCCAAACACCCTCACTAAAGCAGCTTGGAACTTCAGAGCACTTCAGCTGGACTCTCACAGATTTATCTAAAACAAGGCCACTGCCAGCACCTTCCAGTTCATGTACATAAAGCCTTGGTGAGAGCAGCTCTCCCATGGAACTGCTGAGCTTGGAAGAAACCTTTGAGATCAAGTCCAATCCCACCATTACTGCTAAGCCACCACCTCCACGTGGCTTTGAAACACCTGCAGGGAGGGTGACTCCACCACCCCCTGGGCAGGCTGTTCCAGTGCCTGAGAGCCCTTTCTGGGAAGAAGTTTTTCCTAATATGCAACCTGAACCTCCCTTGGCATGATTTCATCTGCACCTGAAACACATGAAACTGCCCACTGCCCCCAGAGCCCATTGACTAGCAACAGTAACTCCAGCACTGCCCCCAGAGCCCAGCTGACATGACTGGATAGGAGCAGCAACTCCAGCACTGCCCATTCTGCCCCCAGAGCCCAGCTGACATGACTGGATAGGAGCAGCAACTCCAGCAGCCCATTCTGCCCCAGCTGACATTCTGCCTCCAGCAGCCCAGCTGACATGACTGATAGGAGCAGCAACTCCAGCACTGCCCATTCTGCCCCCAGAGCCCAGCTGACATGACTGGATAGGAGCAGCAACTCCAGCACTGCCCATTCTGCCCCCAGACCCCAGCTGACATGACTGGATAGGAGCAGCAACTCCAGCACTGCCCATTCTGCCCCCAGACCCCAGCTGACATGACTGGATAGGAACAGCAACTCCAGCACTGCCATTCTTGCCCCAAAACAGAAGACAACTGAGAAGGGACAGAACCTCCAGCATTTGGGTTCCCAGCTGAACCCAAATGCTCTCCCTTAAAGAGAAAGGGCTGTGCCTTGCCAGAGCTGTCTCCTGGAGGGCAACCAGGCCTGTGCCCAGGACTGAACTGCCCAAGAGCAGAGAGATGAACATTCCTTGGCAGGAACTTGTGTCCAGAGTAGCACTGGGAGGGGTTTGGTTACTGCTGGAGATGCTAATTTTAAACCTGGGGAAGTCAGAAGCCTCTCACCAGTGACTTGGAGCTCACTACTGAAACATCTTCCAGAATAAACTCCAGAGCCTGAAGAGGTACAACACAGCCCACGAGGTGAAAGACCAAGCTCCTGCAGAACAGCTTTGTGCTTCTGGTTTCCATCATTTCCCTCATGCAGGGACTGGCCCAAGGAGGACCCTTGCAAACAAGGCACCTGGAGCTGAAGCAGCCACCTCCCAGGCTCAGCTCTTCAGTGCTTCTGCAGCACACCAGACCAGCTTTCTCTGCTGGACTGCTCCTTCTCCAGGTGCAGCCCCAGCACTGAGGCCATCACCTCTGGGGAGAAGTAGCTGCGTTCCTACTACAGGTGGGAAATGTTTGGGTCCTTTATTAGGGCAGCCAGAGAAAGCTGCCTCAAGAGGGGTCTTCAAAGAGCCCAGGCAGCACTCCTGGGCTTCACTGCAGCAGCAAAGTCTCACTCTCAGAGGAAGGAGGAGAAGACTCCTAGGGAAACTGAGTCCAAGCTCCACAGACATCAGAATGCTGCCCACAGCTCCATGCTGAGCACTCTGGAAGGGGCTGTGGCTGCTGTACACAGAGGCAGCTTCACTCACTGCCTGCTGCAGTGTGACACCTACAGAAACACAGGCTGTGGCTGTTGGTAGGTGTAGGAAGGGAAATGGACAGCTTGTAAAGCCCCCAAATGGAACTTTGCTTTAGTTTAAGAGAAGATGAACTACTTTCCCCACACCATTTATAGAAGGAAAAGCAGCCCAGGCTCCAAGGACACCATGCTGCTGTTTCTCAGAGACTCTGGCAACACTCAGTGGCCTAAATAACAAACCCAACAAGTCCTCACCCAGCAGGGAACAAATCTACTCCAGAAAGCTTCACACTTCTGACTGCATCATAATGACCAAGCCACCTCACCAGACTGTCTACCAGAATACTTCAGCAGCCTGACTGGAAACAAAAAGCTCTTTCCCAGTTGACCTACCTCCACCCCTTACAGTCACCAAGCAATTGTATGGCCCCACTCTGCTCACAGCCCATATGGACATGCAGCAAGCCAAGGTTTCCACCATTCAGCCCCCTGGCTTGCTTTGGGACAGCTGACATCAGCAGAAGGAAAGCAGCTTTTAAGGCAGGTCTGCTTTCAGAAGCACCAGAAGTGAACACCCTCACAGCTCAATGCCAACTCCATGCAGACACAGTACACTCCAGTTTCAAATAATGCCTTAAGTTAACAAATCTGAAGTGATCCAGGCACTACCACACCTGGAACTGCACACCGAGGCCGCTGCACTTTCCAGCTGTGCCTGTGGGGTGTGAAGAAGGAGGAAAATGGTGGAAAAGCCACTCTGCTACGCGACAGAAGCGTCTGAGCCGGAGCAGAAGCACAAACACAGCTTCCAACAACCACCCAAACGTCTCACCACACTCCAAAGCGAGAATCTGAACGGCCACAGAGGTCAAGGGGAGAGCAGCCAGCCACAGCACAGTGCCCTGAAGCCTGGCAGGCAGCGGGGAAGCTGCAGGTGGATCCATCGGAGATCAGGAAAGGCCTCTTCAGGGTAGAAAATCGTCTGCCTGCCCCTGCCCAGCAGGCCCAGCGCAGCAGGCACAAGCCTCGGGCAGCAGCGGCCGCCCCGAGCGGGGATTAAGGGGCAGGGGCACAGCCAGCCTCCTCCTCCGCTTGGCACTCGGACTTGTCAGCTGTCACCGCCCGCTGCCCTTTCGCGGCGCCGCCACCCGGCGCCCATTTCCACACCGGCGGAGCCCCCGCCCGGGCCTCCCCGCCGCGGACGGGTGAGTCCCTCCGGCCCGAGCAGCCGGATCACCCCGGCGGGAGGCCTCCCTCCCCGCCGCGGGGCCCTCCCCGCCCTGCCCCGGGCCCGGCCTCGCCGCCGCGGCCCCGCACACGCGGCCCCATATGGCAGCGGCCCGGGCCGGGCCCGATCCGCCTCTCGCCGCCCCCCGGCCGCGGCCGGCCCGTGCGGCCAGCCCCGTGTCGGCGCCGCACGGCGAGGGCCCTCCCGGCCGCACCTTCACGTCGTCCTCCTCATCCTCGCCGGCCCAGCGGTCCACGGCCACTCCCGGCACCAGCCGCTTCGCCACCGGCTCCACCACCTCGAAGCTGTCGGCGTCTGTAGGGGAGAGGAGAGCGGGTGAGGGCGAGCGGACGGGGCCGGGGTGCCAGCGGGGCCCGGCGGCCGCCGCCACCTACCCCACGAATCCGCCGCCTCCGCCGCCATCTTCCCGCCGAGTCGCGGCCGCCGGCGCTGGCTGCGGGCACGGTGAGAGGCGGCAGCGCCAGAGCGGCCCCAGCAGCGCCGAGCGCGGGGCACGCCGGGACGGCGGCGGACTGAGGGCACCGCCCGCGGCGCTCCCACAGCGCCCCGCCCAGCGCGGGGCGGGGCCAGAGCGGGCGGCGGAGCCATGGCGGGAGGGGGCTGCTGGTGGCCTTTAGGCACCTTCCGAGCTCCCCTAGGCTCCCACAGGCCCCGAGCTGTCCCGGGGGAATCACGGGCTGGTTGGGGTTGGAAGGGACCTTTGGGACTGAGCCCAGCCATTACGGCGGCACCGCCAGCTCACCCCCAAACCATGTCCCGCAGCACCACGTCTCCACTGCTTTGAAACCCCTCCAGGGATGCAGACTTCACTACTGCCCTGGACATCCTGGGCCAGGCCTGGACAACTCTCAGGAGGAAGAAAGTGTCCCTCATGTCCAACCTGAGGCCATTTCCTCTTGTCCTGTCCCTTGTTCCTTGGGAGAAGAGACCAACCCCCACCTGGCTCCATCCTCCTTTGAGGGAGCTATAGAGAGCCAGAAGGTCTCCCCTCAGCCTCCTTTTCTCCAGGCTAGACAGCCCAGATCCCTCAGCTGCTCCTCACCAGCCCTGTTCTCCAGACTGTTCAACTTCCTTGGCCTTTGCTGGGCCTATTCCAGCCCCTCACTGTCCTTCTTGGAGGGGCCCAATGAAGCTGGTGAAGTGTCTGAGAACAGGGCTGGTGAGGAGCAGCTGATGCACCTGGGGTTGCTGAGCCTAGAGAAAATGAAGCTGAGGAAAGATGTCATTACTCTCTAACACTCCCTCAAAAGAGCTTGGAGCTGGGTGGGAGGTATACCAAACATACCATCAGCTTTTGTCCTTACCCATTGACCAGGCAACAAAAAAAACCAAAGAGACAGCTATGGCTCAAATCACATCCTCAGCTACATCCTCACCAAGTTTACACAGAGCTTCCCAAGCCCAGTGTGCTGTGAGTATAATTCTGGAAGTGCTCAGAACTGTGCAGTGACTGGGATCATGCTAAGTGCACAAACATGAGTGCACAAACAGCGCAAGTAAACTTCAACATCTGAACTAAAACAATTAAGCACTATTCCCATCCTACAGACAAGGAAATTAAGGGACGGAGATAAAAACCCTTCCCAGCACCACTCTGAGTCAGGAGTGCTAATAGGAAACCAGTTCTCAGTTTGAAGGCTTCTGCTTAGGAGGAAAAATTAATAATAATAAGGAAAATAGGCAAATTTGGCCTTGTGGCCACTTCACAAAAGAGACCTGGGGAATGTTCAGACTCAAGGCAAGAATCTTTTGTAACAACCCGAGAAACTCCATCTAGTTCGTTCTTCTTTGGCCTCCTTAGCCTTTAAAACACAGACAAGGCTTCTTCTCCTCCCCTTTTAAAGGCTGAAAACTGCCATGAGAATTGCCTTGCTTTACAGAAAAGAGCCTTCAGTGAAAGCTATCAGCTAAAAAATCATTAACCCAGTAGCCACAGCATGAATATTTAATACAAATCTTTATGATTCCAGGTACCAGAAATGACTGCAGAAGAAACACAGGTTTGTAGGACAAGAGATCTCCTCCCATTGTATTTCACAAGGTTCAGCCTAATGACACAAAGACATTTTTTAAAGTATATACATTAAAAAAAACAAACAAACAAAAACACACCCCCCCCCCCCCAAAACAACCCCCACCCCCAAAAAACCCCCAAACAAACCCAAAACCCCAAAGCAAAGCAATTTGACATGACATGGTCAAGACAACCAAAACCCGGTGATGTGCTTCACAAAGTCCACGCAGGTTAATCCTTAGCGGCCCACCCTTGCTTGCTTCCAAACCAAAATGCTTGCTGCCAATAGCTTGAGTTGTTAATTACTTATATATGTATACACACACATTTATGGGTTTTTTAAACAAAATGATGACTACCAGCCAAGGAGATGTCACACTTGCGTTTGTGTCTCATCAGCCACGTCGCAGCTTGTTCAGGATTTAAGGATCAGGAGCCGAAGACGGGAGCCCGACGTGCTGTGGGTTGGTGCAACTGAACGTTTAGAGCATCATCCAGATGCTGCTCCCCAGCTGGGTCAGCCTGAGGAGACAATTATTTTTCCAGGAAAAAAAAAAAAAAAAAAAAAAATTGTCTCCCTGTGAACTTCCACTTCATGGAATCAGAGAATCAATAAGGTTGGAAAAGACCTCAAAGATCTTCAAGTCCAACCTGTCAGCCAAGACCTCATGACTACTAGACCATGCCACTTCCCCTCCTCCCCAGCAGCTTGAGCTGACCTAAGGCCTGCAGCCCCGGGGGCCAGAGTCTATTCCCATATTCTCCCATGGTTGGTTTTTGGCTGGATCAGCTCCCAGCACAGGCTCAGGAAGTGGGTAGCAGAAGTGATCCAGAAAGAAAAGAAAAACAGGAGAGAAAGGATCTCAGCATCCCACCAGCCCAGGCTGCTGGGCAGCTCTGCTGCTATGCCAGGTCTTCTGGTCAGCCTTCAAACCCAACGTTAGATTATTCACAGGATGGATTTTAAATTCCCTTTTCATTCCTGTCCTCAAAAAAAGTTTTTTGGCTGAAGATACAACAGAACTCCTGAGCTGGGTTATTTCCCCCAGAGAGAGACATTTGACTCCTAAACCCAAAGACTTCTAGCTCAGGGCCATGGCCTAGCTGTGCCCCATGCCTGACATGCACCACACTGGGTCTGTCCTTGCTTGGTTTCTTCTGCTGTGGGCCTTTGCTGATGAATTTAATGCCATGAAACATGGACCTGGTGTGACTGCAGCTCATGTTTGCCATACAGCCCCAATGAGCCCTTTCACCAGAACACTGGTTTCATTTAACTACTGACAGTGGAAGACATTAATTTAATAGAAAAGCAATCGGTTTCTCCTGGCTCCTGCTGAACAAACCTGCCCAGCTGAGCTGGTATCACATCACTTGATACTCCCAGCTTTTAAACTGACCAGAGGTGGTGTGTTTTGCCTTTCTGCCCTCAACTTCTTGAATTGTATCAAGTTCTAACTGAACTCTCTGTATCTAGATTGATTTCAACCATGCAAACAGTAATTTTACACTGGGAATTCAGCTTTGCCAAGGTGTGCTCTCCAAGTCCTTCTAGCGGAACACAACAGGAGGCACAGTTAACTTGACTAGTTCCCCATGCCCAGGTGTACTTAGCACGACTCCAGTCCTCACTCAGGAGCACCTGGAGTCACCCAGCTGGCTCAGCAGCCACAGTTCCCTCCCTTGGCACATGCAGGGGCTCGCTTTGGTCTGTGTGAGCTGTGAAGTTATGAGTCCCATCATCTGCTTTAATACCCCAATGACACGTGGTTGGTTCAGCTAAAGAACAAAGGTCCAGTTTGCAATGTGACACTGTCAGAAAGCCAGAGCCAGAAGAAAAACCAGAGGAATGTGGGCATTTCCTCAGCAGAGTCACCGTATTAGGGTGTTTCTGGATAGCTTTCCTTACCCAACAAACAAGGGTGGCTTCACAGCACTGCAGACAGGTTGATGAGATTTCCACCCACTCCACCTTCTCCTCATCCTCATGCACGCCCTCTCCCCATGAGGGCTCGATGCCTCTTCAGCTGTACCAATCCAACCATCAGCATGACTGCCCTTGTACTTCAGAGGAACGACGTTTGGGGAGATGTGAGAAAAAGGACACTGGCTTCTGTCAGTGAGCAGAGGGACCTACTCCAGCAGCCCTGCTGTCCTCAGCAGACTGAGCCAGCACCTCAACATCATCTCCTTCAAACCCAAGCATCTCTGGTAATGTGCTGAAGTGTGCTGCTGGAAGGAGCCATGTCTCCTTCACATGCCTCTGGTTGATACCACTCCTGTTTTGAGGCAGTCTGAACCAGGTCTTGAAACATTCAGCCTTTCTGATCTGTTTCAGGAGCAATGACAAGATATTTTCCTACACAGGCAGAAGTGACATGAACTCAAAGTGGAAAGGATGACAGTTGCACCAAGGTGAAGCTATTCTAGCTACAGACCAACTGAAGGAGGGGAAAAAAAAAAAGTAACAAATTGACCATGTAGTGCCAAAATAAGTATGAAAGACCTTATTTTGCTGCCAAACCCAAGAATACTCAAACCCAGAATACATATGGACGTGTGAAAAAAATCAAGAGACCATCACCACGAGCAAGCAAAAGACCACAAATGAAATCACTGAGACCTTTGGAAATAGGATGCTGTGTTTTCTGGAAATACATAACAATGGAAGAAACAATCCAGCTCCAAGGTTAACTGCTTCAGTTGCACAGTCCTACATTCAAGACTCAAGTCACACACAGGGTGGAGACTCCCCCAGTTAGCAGTGTCAGTCTTGGTGGGCACCATTCCGTCCAGACTCGTGTCAGAGAAACAAGGAACGCTCACCTTGAGACCAGCAAGACGAAAACAACACCTGAGGGATGATAGCTTTGCTTCATGCCAAGACCCTTTATGCCAGACGTGTTGAACATCTCGAGGAACTTACACTTTGCAGGCAGCAGAGTCCTTCTGCAAAGGAAGCTCAGCATGAGAATCACCAGACTCGCAGCACAGGACGATATTTAACACGTTCGCTAAGCAGTCTCTTGGGACTCTTCTTGTGCATCTACCCAGAGCTAAATCCCTCACTTGACATTTTGATTCCCCTCACCGAGCTGATCATCCCAGGACAGATCCAGCTGTAAAGTGCAACGAATGCTTTGGTTTCCTTAACTAAAAGAAAGCACTTTCAGAATGGTTTTAGCCAAAGTCAGGACCCACGTGTTGAAAGACATTCTTTGAAGAGGTGATCCTCTCTTTTTACAGGTGGAGAAAAGCAAGGAGCTACTGAACAGACCCCGCTTTGTTCTGGCAGAGGAGTGAAATGCAAAGCGTTTGTGTGTACGAACATAAAATACAGCGGCGTCACGGCAGCTGCTCGGGGAAAGAATCCCACATTCAACAAGGTTTCACCATGAAAACCAAATCAAACCCTTCAGGTTTGGATTTCCAACTGCAAAACAGACGTAAAACACAGAGCTGGCAACCCCCCCCCGCCAGGGAACGACTCGAATCCAAGCTGACCATTTGCAAAAGCCATTCGACGTTTCCAGAAGCATCTCATGGAGATAAGGAAAAAAAAACCAAAGGGGGCAAAAATGGCAAGAAGGAAGGGGGTGGGGTGGGGTGTGTGTGTGTGGGTTGGTTCCAGGGCTCACATGGCTGCACAAAAGCATATCTAAAGGTCATGTTATGTACATTTTATTTCAATAAAGACATAAGACAAACAGCGTAAAGATGCCCAGATGCCCTAGAGATAAATACATTTAAAAGATTCTCATTAAAATGAATCTGTAGTATTTCTTTCCTGCAAGCAAAATACCTTTTTTCCCCCTCCCCCCTCCTTTTAAATACAAAAAAACCCAACCCCCAGTATTCTGAATTGCAAAGGTTTTCACTTTGTTTTTCTTTCCCCACTCCTATCCCTCCCCCCCCTTTTTTTTTTTGTTTTGCAGAAAGCCTGCCATGATGAATGGGGTGTTTTTTTGTTTGTTTGTTTGTTTTCTTTTCTTTTTAATGAATAAGGATTTTTCCACGAAACAGGCTTTGCTCTACATGCTAAGTTCTTTAAACAGTTCAGTGACACAATGTGCTAGCTACGTACACAACAGAGAATATAGTAAGAAAACACTCAACCTGATGAAAAGTTAAAATCTTCATTAATACACTGGAAAAAAGTTGACATAACTCATGCCTTTTTTTTTTGTCATTTTTCTTCTTCTTTTTTTTTTTCCTCCTTTTTTTCTTCTTTTTTTTTCTTCTTCTTTTTTTTTTTCTCCTTTTTTTTTTTCTTTTTTTTTTTTTTCTTCTTTTTTTTTTTAAAATCAAAAATACAAAAATTAAATGTCTTCCTAAAAAGATTTTCCTTATTTTAAGGACTCATTTGAAAATGAAGCTGCATGTAAATTTGTACAATAAAATTGTACAAGTAAACAGGTAATATACATAAAAAATTAATTGCCATACTTCTCAATTATCAGCTGTCCACCTTTAATCTCCAATACTGTACTTTCTTAACAAGCATACAAAATATCAAACTTCTCTTTAGAAAAAGTGCCGTTCTGTGACATCTTTGACACACAAACAGTCTGAGCCTGTGGCAGGGTAATGCAGTCGAGAGGCAAAGCGGCCCCGAACCTTTTCAACGAATGATCCCTTCCCTAAAAAGCCTCTGGAAAAAGGAGATTATTACACACACCATTATAAAAATATCCACCTCCTGGAGTGGCTGCATTAGAGAACCAAAGGCTGAGAGACTACTTCCAGAGAGCAGAGAAACCACTAGGATAGCAGGCGGGCTGCGGCGGGGGCCTGGAGTGTCTGTACCACAGGATTGTGCATAGCGACCGCCGGGTCCCTTCGCTGTCACCCCGGCTCTAGGACTGATTGTAACGCAGAGTGTCACAGGGGTACCCCCAGCCCATGCCAAAAACGTCTGAAAATACTGAGCCACTGTGCAGAACACTTCAATCTTGGAGGAAACAAGGCAGCAGTAATTGAATTGCATCAAACCTAAGAGGTGTGGCCAAGCTAGTTCTCCTGTCAAGATTGGCATGCACAGCATAGTCTGAGGTATTCCTTTGTCCATCGGTTGTTTGTGCCACTGCAAGATATTGTCTGTCCCAAGAACATGCCATCACAATGGTTTAAAACATTCTGAATATTAGTAATTCTTAGATTCTTCTTATCTAGCCAGTCTCTTGATTTTTTTTTTGTTTGCTTTTTTTTTTTTTTTGAGTGTGTGTGTTTTGTTTTAAAAGATTTCAACTACAGTAGAATATTACAGAAAGAAAAATATAAATGCTGGGGAAGGGTTGGGGGTTGGGGTTTTTTCTCTCTAAATGAAACTTACATGGGCTAAACCTAGAGAGTATTTTTAAACAAATATACAGTATGCAGGCAGAGGAAGCAGGAAAACGGCCAGCCAACTGTTAAAAACCAAAACAAAACAAAGCAAAAAACCCCAAAACCTTGAGGAAATCTGGCTATTTCCTGAAAAAAATTAAAAGCAAGCAAGGAAGGAAAAAGAAAGGAAAAAAATCTAAAAGGAGGAAAAAGAAAGGAAAAAAATCCTAAAAGGAGGAAAAAGAAAGGAAAAAAAACTAAAAGGAGGAAAAAGAAAGGAAAAAAAAACTAAAAGGAGGAAAAAGAAAGGAAAAAAAACTAAAAGGAGGAAAAAGAAAGGAAAAAAAACTAAAAGGAGGAAAAAGAAAGAAAAAAAAACTAAAAGGAGGAAAAAGAAAGGAAAAAAAACTAAAAGGAGGAAAAAGAAAGGAAAAAAAATCTAAAAGGAGGAAAAAGAAAGGAAAAAAAATCTAAAAGGAGGAAAAAGAAAGGAAAAAAATCTAAAAGGAGGAAAAAGAAAGGAAAAAAACTAAAAGGAGGAAAAAAAAATCTAAAAGGAGGAAAAAAGAAAAAACTAAAAGGAAAAAAAAGGAAAAAAAAAGGAGGAAAAAAAAGGAAAAAATCTAAAAGGAGGAAAAAAAGGAAAAAACTAAAAAGGAAAAAAAGGAAAAAAAAAAGGAGGAAAAAGAAAGGAAAAAACTAAAAGGAGGAAAAAGAAAGGAAAAAACTAAAAGGAGGAAAAAGAGGAAAAAGAAAAGGAAAAAAACTAAAAGGAGGAAAAGAAAGGAAAAAAACTAAAAAGGAAAGGAAAAAGAAAAAGAAAAAAAACTAAAAGGAGGAAAAAGAAAGGAAAAAACCTAAAAGGAGGAAAAAGAAAGGAAAAAACCTAAAAGGAGGAAAAAGAAAATAAAAGATAAACCCAACTCAACTGAAAGTAGTGCCTCAACTAAAAGGAATGCACAATGGAATCCTAATCTAATACAGGTGAAAGAGGAAAAAAAAAAAGCAAAAGGAAAAATGATAATAATAAAAAAAAAGGTAAAAAGGTTATAAACCTTAACAGGATAAAAACCCCCAAAATTAAAACAACTTTTACTGGCCATTCCTGTTGAAATGAGAATCTTAGAAGTAACAGAAAAGTGGCTACAAGACCCACTTAGAGCACCGAACAGAGAGAAAACAAAGAGTCCATTTTCAATCTCTGTTATATCAGAAAATCCTGTGTTTCAACAGGTCAAACTGCTGGTGGTGGCAGGAACAGAATTCTTTATAAACTGCAGATGTCCTGGACATTAAAAAAAAAAAAAAAAAAAAAAAAAAAAAAAAAAAGATAATAAATTGTTGTTGTTTTGTGGTTTGTGTTTTTTTTTCTCTTCCTTGGAGTTGCACTAGTTCTAAAGACTTTTCTGCTCTAGCCTACCTACTGTATTGTACTGAATGGATTCCATCTCAGAGAGAAAGTCTCTTTCTGTAACCCTTGATTATTGTTGGGCACCAAAGATAAGAAAAGCAAGACGGGGTACAAAAATGCAAAATTTCAACAGTAATGGCAATGTTTTGTGTCAGTCCAAAAAAAGGGTCCTGCATTTTTCTCCCCCTTCAGTAATGGGACAAAAGGCTTTAGTCGGGGGGTAGCAAGTCATGCAAGCGAAATCTGTCTCTGATGTGAGGCCGGACATCTTCGTTCTGTAGGGGGACAAAAAAGGGCAGGTTTTAGGAGAGTGAACACACCTAGAAGTCAAGACTTTAACTGGGTCAGTTTTCTAGCGCTGGTATTTTCACACAACAAAATATAAGCCAGGAATATATGTCACTACGAGACACTTAAAGCCATAGCTACACAACCCCCACAACAATTCAGCCAGGGATGGGCATTGCTTAATAAACGCCTCCAGAACTAAAAGGTGTGCTTTTCTTGACCAAGAGCAGTTAGAAATGACTGTCTGCCAGTTTCATTCTAAAAAGGTGTGACAATTCTCCTTTTCTTGACCAAGAGCAGTTAGAAATGACTGTCTGCCGTTTGCTGCCTAACTAAGTCCTGCTGCTGCTTCGAAATGCTGCCCAGAGAAGCCTTTGCAAAGAGACATGCACAACTTGCAGCAGTCTGCAGCTGACTCAAGGGTAATAAAAATCAACCTTAAGATCTCTGGAAATCCTTAAAAAACACACCCTAACATTGTTGGGCAGTGGGTAGGGAAGAGCCCCATGAAGGAGTCACTTACCAGCTCTACAAGTTTCTCCAGAAATGGAATCAATTTTAGGAGTTCATTGTCATTTTTATCCATGAACCAGCTTTCTATAGGAATTCCATTTGAAAGCTGAAGAAAAACAAAACCCGCCATCAACACACCGTTTACACTTCATTTATCTCCACTCAAGACTTCTGAAATAGCTTTTTTTTTTTCTTTTTAGGGGGGGAAAAAAATGATGTTTCCAAGCCAGAGTTTATGAATGGGGATTCTCCCTCTACAGGTTGTATTAAAAGTCTCTTCCAAGAGGTCTCGGTCCTTTACACGCAGCTCCATAAAAACCTCCACATCAAAGCTGCGACAAAGGCAGCTCTGAAAGTTCTGCTGAATGGAAAAGTGTTGGGACTTGGAGAGCATTTTATGGTTAAACACACACAGAACCCAACTGTGCTGTGGCAAAAGAGGCAAACTGGGGTTTGGATTGCTGTTCTTTAAGGTAGGTGAGATGCTGGAGACCATACTCCACACTTAGCTACACAACTCTGGGAAAACTGACACCACAGAGCGTGACGTGGGAACATCCCAGCAAAAGCAACTGTCACCCCCGTGCCGTTTCAGCCAGTGATCTCTTAATCTAAAGAGTGGGGGGAAAGAGGATGGGGTCAGACTCAGTGGTGCCCAGTGACAGAACATGGGCACAAACTGGAAGCCAGGAGGTTCCATCTGAACAGGAGCAGAAAATTCTTTGGTGTGAGGGTGCTGGAAGGGTGCTGGAACCCTGGAGAAGGCTGCCCAGAGCGGTTGTGGAGTCTCCTTGCCTAGAGAGATTCCAAACTCCCCTGGCCATTGTGATCTTGGACAAACTGCTGTGGGTTCCCCTGCTTTAGGAGGTGGGTTGGAGTGGGTGATCTCCAGAGGTCCCTCCCATAGCCCCCCATGCTCTGATTTAATGTTTCACTAGCATTAAAAGAATCATAGAATGTTAGGCGTTGGAAGGGACCTCCAGAGATCGAGTCTGACCCCTCTACTAGAACAGGATCACCAAGGGCAGGCCCTACAGGAACACATCCAGACAGATCTTGAAAGTCTCTAGAGAAGGAGAAACCCACAGAGTCCAAGTTGCGGTGGACTGGTGGTTTCTTTAGTTAATCTGCCTGGTTTTACACTGTGGTCATTGTAAGAAGTCCCTCAGTTTGCACTCCATCAGCTCTTCCCCAAAAGAATAGAAAAATCAAGGAAACCTGAGCTTACTCTGTAAACTGAAATACAACTCCTGAAGAAGTTAAATAAAAATGCAGTGCTACACTGTCTTCTGAAGGAAGAAGTGAACCCTTTCTGCCCCTTGAGAGCTGTCCAGGCCTGGCCCAGGCTGCCCAGGGCAGTGGTGGAGTCCCCATCCCTGGAGGGGTTTCAAAGCCACGGAGATGTGGTGCTGAGGGCCACGGTTTGGTGGTGATCTGGCAGTGCTGGGCTAATGATTAGGACTCCGTGATCCTTAAGATCTTTCCCAACCCAAACCTTTCCACTCTTCCATGATTTGGGAAGCTTTTTAGCCATTGCTGAGGTCAGCAGCTCCTCCCAGCTGTACCTGGTAAGCAAAGGCTTGCGGTGAATTGTCGATGATGATGGTTTTGGACAGGTCTCTTCCTAGGATGTTTAGGTCCTTGATGTAGTTTCCTTGCACGCAAACACAATGCTCACGGAAAAGTCGATGCCTGTGGTTAAGAGAAACCACCTCATTAACGAGACTAATTACAGCACTGACACTGCAGACAGAGAAGGAAAAGTTCACTTTGCCAAGTGCTATCCATTTTATTTCCTTCTCCTCATCTGTTTTGCTCTTTTCAAAAGAATTATTCCCTTTTCCCATTCTCTTCTGGGCTTTTGGCTGATGGAATTAGTAGTTAAGGTGATTTTATAGTAAGCTTGTGTTGGAAGAGAAAGGCTTGTCTCAGATCTAACCCTTGTCCACAGAGTCTTGCTTTGTCACCCTTTTTGCAGACACAGGATCACAGGATGTTAGGGGTTGGAAGGGACCTCCAGAGATTGAGGCCAACCCCTGCCAGAGCAGGATCACGTAACATTATAAGCTAGTGCGGGTCCTGAAATGATGTTGCAAGATTCTAAGATCAGAGATGAATTTTGCACAGGAGTCAATTTCTTGGGATTTCTTATCCTTTCATTTTGTTCCAGCAGTTAGAACACAGAGCTTCTGCATGTTAGAACACAAGGTAGGGGAAGAAATGTTTCCTTTTTATGTTTGTAATTAACCTATTTCAGTTATTAGAGCGGGGGTGTGTGTGGGGGGGAAGCCTGGAGGCCAAAACATTCCAACAACTTCTTCCTTTCCAATTAGCCTACTCCCTTTTAATTTATTACAGAAGAAATGGATGGAGAGACTGAAAGGACTCAGATTAAAAACAAAAAGCCAAAACTGAGTCCCACTTCATGGAATATCTGAAAACTAAGTTGTAGAGAGCTGGAGAGTTTGACAGAGTCCCACTCCAATGCCCTTCCTTGGAGGCTGCTTGTCTTTTTCAAGCAAGTTTTGGGCAGCTGTACACAGGGAGCTTTGTTTCATAGCAGGGTTGAGTTCCCAACGTTGCTGCAGAGGAAAACGAGCTGAGTGAGTTCATCTAGAGGGCCTGAGTCACAGGTGTGGAGTGCTGACAAGTCCACCTTTAGGCTAATGTCAAAACTCATCATGCCTCGATGGCAGCTTTTTACTGCTACGTGAATCACAGCTACATTCCTGCATCACATTCATCTTTCTGCTAATTCTTACAGTACTGTTAGGCTGGGTGTGACTCCTTCCTGGCCCTAACACAGCTACAGCAGTCCTGAACCACATGGATTGGGTTCCTACAGAAAGGTTTTCAGACTGGTTTGCTGGAAGTGAGAGGCCTCAAGCACAAGCCCTACAAGGAGAGGCCGAGGGAGCTGGGATTATTTAGCCTGGAGAAGAGAAGGCTCAGGGGAGACCTTATTGCTCTCTACAACTACCTGAAGGGAGGTTGCAGCCAGGAGGGGGTTGGTCTCTTCTCCCAGGCAACCAGCACCAGAACAAGAGGACACAGTCGCACGCTGTGCCGGGGGAAGTTTAGGCTCAAAGTGAGGAGAAAGTTCTTCACAGAGAGAGTCGTTCGCCTTTGGAATGTGCTGCCCAGGGAGGTGGTGGAGTCACCATCCCTGGAGGTGTTCAAGAGGGGATTGGATGTGGCACTTGGTGCCACAGTTTAGTACTCATGGTGTCTTGGGTGACAGGTTGGACTCGATGATCTCTCAGATCTATTCCAACCTTGTGGATTCTATGATTCTATGTGCAAACAGTGCTTTTGGACACATCCTGTGTGGTCTCTGATTCAGCTGGGCTCAGATATTCAGCGATGAAAGGATTTGCAAGTCTATTCTGTTTGCCTGTTGAGTGAGTGGTGAGGAAGCTTACCAAAGCCAAAGGAGGTTTCCGTTGTGTTTGTCACAAAAACAAGCAAAAGGATGAGTGTTCCTGGATGGAAACTAGTGAAGAGTTTATGCTCTTAGGGAAAATGAGTTCTGGCATGCCTCAATTACCACATGAAAACAAGGCTGCAACCTCTGGCTCAGTTGAAGCGGGAACCTTGTTATGTGTGGAAAGAAAATTCAGTTTTCATTGAAGAATGCTAGGATAAAATGGTGCAGGGAAGAGCTTTGCCAGGGATGTCCCAGGCACAGAATTCATACAGCTCAGCTCTGATCAGGGAGTTGTTTACTACCCTTAGTGGAACACCCTGTGTAGGGTGAATCCCTGAGAAGACTCCTCCCCACCTACCACAGCTCATCTTCCAGATGAGAGTAACAGAAACAATCTCATCTGGGAGAATTTCTTTGTGCTTTAAGGAACTGTCCTTGAGAAATGCCAGTCACTTCCAAACACAGCTCAGGAGTAAGGAGAGAAATGAAAATTCAACACAACTGCACTCTAAACCCCACCAACCGTTTTGTGATGGAATGAGAAATAAACCTCTGCTGGTTGCACAGATAACCACAACACTCAAAATTCATAGACGATACGTTCAATTTCCATAGCTGAAAAGAAATCTAATGCTCAGTTCAGGTTCTTCCTTCACAGTGTGGATTCCCAGGCAGCTCAAGCAGCACAGCTTTGGTACCCAAGAGTGCACTTTCTGCATCACCTTTGTTAGCGAGCAGCACTTGTTTACAAGACAGTTTCCTGGTTTTACCTGACCAGTTGCTTTTTAGGGTCTAGAATGTTCAATAACTTGTCTGCATACACCTTCTTAGAAGCAGTAAAAAGAATGATCTGTAGGTGAAAGGCAAAAAAAAAAAAAAAAAAAAAAAAAAAAAAAAAAAAAAGGAATTATTTTAGATACAAGTGTGTGAATATCAGTCAAAAATGAGGCTCAGAAGTAGTGTCTGATGGGGTTTTTTTTTACCTCATAAATCTGAGACATACGTTCCAGGAATTCTCGGAAGAACGGCCTTAACCGGACGTAGACCTGAAGCAGAGAAGGACTTCAGTAAAGACCCAAAAGTACTGCAGCTGTCACCCACACCCCCAGGTAGCACTTGGTACAAAATTAGGTCAAAGTGAGTATTGTGGATAAAATGAACAGCAAATATTAAACTTCCTGCAGGGCAGCAGCTTAATTAAACCACCATTAAGCTACGTGGCAGGCTGAGCAGCTCGACGGGTAGGATGATAAAATGAGGGCCAACAAATTTACTGGAAAAATCTGATGGAGTTAGGAATGACTTCAGGGAACAGATCACAGCTGAATGACACCTGAAGAAAAACAATGAAACTGGCTGCTTTGAGTAAACATTTTGAACCAGGGCTCACCAGCTGGACAGCATCAGTCCAACCACTAGAAAACATAAACTGAAGAATCTCTTGAACTCTTCCACTAAAATTGAGTAGGGGAGGTCAGAAGTGATGATCAAAAAAAGGGTTCAGCCTTTCCCAAACTTCCATAAACTCAAATAGAGTAGAGTAGACCAGAGCAGACCAGACCAGACCAGGTTGGAAGAGACCTTCAAGATCATCGTGTCCAACCCATCATCCAACACCACCTAATCAACTAAACCAAGCACCCTATCAAGTCTCCTCCTGAACACCTCCAGTGATGGTGACTCCCCAAGCACAGAACTGCACATATGCAGGAATTATTCCCTGTAAAAAACACATGCATCACACATGGAAAGCCTCTGCAAAGTCTTCTGGTGGTTTTGGGTTGGTTGTCGTTTTTTCTCTTCCCGAGATGATCACCAGCACATCATTAGCTCAATGGCAACCAAATCAAAATGGTCATTCAATGCCTTCCTTGCTCAAAGCACACAAGGTTAATGCTTTGAAGATGGGATGGGAAGGAAGCGTTCTTCCTTGCATGCAGTAAAAGGTTGGACGTTAGGACGAAGCTCTTTACAATGAGAGGGGTAAAATACTGGAACAGGTTGCCCAGGGATGTGGTGAAGGCCCCATCCCTGGAGACATTCAAATTAGTTGATGCGGCCCTGAACAGCCTGATCCAGTTGGAAGTGTCCTTGATGACTGCAGGGAGGTTGGACAAGATGACCTCTGAGGGTCCCTTCCAACCTGAAGGAATCTGTGAACCAGTTAAAATAAAACTCCAACCAGTTTTGGCTCCACTTGTAGCCAAAACCTTTGCAATTACCACCAGGACTGTCAATATACTTTTAAATCTCCACACCTGATGGTCTCACTGTAACTTCAGGAGGTGAAACCCAGAGACAGGTTAGTTAACTGGCCCAGGTGAAGCTGCCTTACTCACAGCACTCTCCAGCATGGTGAGACCCCCTGCCCAGCCTAGCAGAGCCTGGAGCACGCTGCACACCAGCACCAGGCTAAGGCAAATGCCAACTCACACCTAAACCATCCCTGAGAGCCTGCTCCATCCAGCTCGGCCTTGAACACCCCTAGGGAGGGGACATTCACAACCAGCACTGTTTGCTCATTGCACTGCAGTAACCAAGTAAAGCACCCAAGTTGGTGAGGGTAAGATGGAAAACTTGTAACACTGTTCCACCTGACCTGTGGAGCTCTAGAGTATCTTTCAAGTACCATGTAAGATCAAAGGGAATTATTCTGTGATAGAACCATAAAGATACACTTCAGCTGAAGAGCTGAGTGAAAGGATCTGCCTGTTGGCTATCTAAGGCCTGCTAGTGCAAGGAAGGTGCCCTCAAGTGAAACAGAGGGCAAGTTGATTCCATGTCTGGGATTTGAAGCCAGGCAACAGAACAAAACCTCTTTACCAAGAAAAAAAAGATCAATTTCTTTGCAAGATAAGCTGCTTATCTTATTATGTAAAGTAAAACATGTGCAAAGTCTAATGTCTGCAGCAGAAGAGCTGAACATTTCTTTTTGTTTTCCAGGCAGATGTAAGACAGCACTTAACAGATGTGAGATTTAAGGAGACTTCAGCTTTGCAAAGGCTATTTTCACTAAGTCAAAATCTTAAACACTGCTGTAATTTAGAGATCTTAATTATTTTCTTTTTGTCCAATAATGAAAACACAAAGAAATTAATTGTCTTAAAAGCCTGAAATAAGCCAGAGCCATAGCACTTGATGCCTGCAGATGGGTGAGGAGATGGAAATGCTGTGAAGCCAGGCTCACATTTCACAGATTCACAGAATGGTTTGGGCTGGAAGAGACCTTGAAGATTATCTCATTCCAGCCCCATTTGCAGCATTAGATTTAATGTGAGTAAGATATTCAGCAGGAAATTTGGCACTGGGCTGCCTTCTACTCTTTAAGAAATAATTAGTAGATAATTGGCAAATACTGCTGGAAAACCTACCCAAGAGTGGTCCATATTTTGACACTAATGGAAAGCTCCTTCAGAAATGTCTCCTCCACATCTAGCATTGTTTTCTGTGGGCTCTGTTATGCAATACTTTAAATATAGTAACTTGCTGACTTGCCTTCACTCAGCGTAGTGTCTGCTTCTCTGTTGCCAGCTGAAATTGCTTTCAAGATGTGAAGTTAATCCAGGAGGATGATACCAGAGGTGAAGGCCAAACCAATAAGCAAAATATCCCACATTTTAGATGCTCATGGATAGCTCACCACTGCCCCAAAATGCTAGGGAGGGTGTGAAACACCTGCAAACTTCTCTTCAACTGTTATGGATTCATAGAATGGTTTGGACTGCAAGGGACCTTGAAGATCATCTAACTCCAACCCCTAGCATTGGCAGGGACACCTCCCATTAAACCAGGTTGCTCAAGGCCTCTGTTATCACAGATTATTTGTCTTTTCACATATTACACCCTAGTTAAACATGAACTTAATTGTATCCTTTAAATATTTATCTTGCTTATTAGCTGTTATCTAGTAAGAGGGGAATGTTTTGTCTCGTGTGATGTAAACCCAGTAAAAGAGTGTAGTGATCAGAGAATGCAGGAGACTCTCACACCTGCAAGGAGCTGTTCCTTTGCAAACCCAGGCTTGACTCTAGAGAGAGCTAAGAGGAAACTGACCCAGGACCCACACAGTAACTGGGCCTTCCCAAGGGTTTATAGGCTTGTGTGCAATGCTGGTCAGTAACACTTCACAAATACTCTGACTTACTCTTTCCATTGACTTCAGTTCCCTAAAGGCAAGATCCTGGTTAGATCTCAGTATAAAAGTGCAGTCAGAAGAAGGCCCACAGGCAGAGGCAGAAAATACTCAGATCATACTGAGATCTCTTAAGAGAGGGAAGAAAAAGTAAAAGGAAAAGTAAACCCTCCTGATTCTGAGAGCAGTGCCAAGAACCTCCAAAGAACTAAATTCAAGGCTCCTTCTGAGTTCAGCCTGGAGGAAACTGTGCAGGACCAGATGATCCTCGGGGTCCCTTCCAACCTGGCATTCTGCAACTCTGTGATGGTTATCACCAAATAGGAGATAAGATAAAGCCATGTTTAAAAGTGATTTCAGCTTCTCAGATTCCAAGGGATTTAATGTAGAACAGTGAAGAAAACATTTTGAACATCAGGAAGAGCACCTGGGCAAGTGTCCTTTTAAGGTGCCTGATGGCCTAGCTCATTCTCCAAAGGCACTACAGTGGGGACTGATCTCATACAAGCTACATGGTGGAGTAGCTGTTCCTGCTCCCAGGTACATCACACAAAAGGACCTCAGAACAACAGCCTGGGTCAGTGTGGCACCTTTGGTAGCTGGAAGAGTTCCTCCTTCCCACGCTGGTTCCTCCATGGTATGTCAGTGTAAATCACACACAACTCACAACATCTCTGAAAGCAGAACAAAACCCTAAGTCTAGCAGTCTCCACAAGATGATAAAACAAGTCACTCTGAGAACTCAGCAGACTCTGGGAGTAAAGAGATAGAACTGGCCCTGGTGAACTGCACAGCAAGACCAACAACCAAGCCAGAAGGCAGGTAGTGCCAGGCTCTGAAGATGTCTCTACACAGAAATGATAACCAGTGTGGATTGGTTTTGCTATCAAGGGAAGAAAGTGGCTGAACCATCAATGTTCCTGCCTCCACCCTCTGGTAAGAAGACAAGCTGCTGCAGAGATCATGCACAGCTCTTAAAATGGACTTGTTGACCAACATCCATCCACATTTCCACTTGTAAACAGTGACCCCCATCCCTGTGCTGTGGTGGCAACACAGAGTGCTCCACAGGAATCCTGTCACAGGTCATCCACCTGGCAAAGTCTGACACCTACAGTTTATAACCCCAGCAGCTGTGAAATGCCAGACACTTGCTTATCTCTCTCTAAACAAGGGGATAACAAACACACAGAGCAAGAATTGCTATGGCAAACAAATCAAAAGGTTGATGTTGTTGTTGTTATCATTACCTGGTAAATGACATCTTGAAAAAGAACTGGAAAGGTGAGTGCAGCATCTTCTAACTCATTCAGACTACAGTGCACTAGTGTTTCATCCTAGTGGGAAAAGAAAAGATGGTGTAAGAAAAACAAAGAAAAGGCTGCAAAAAAAGGCAAAAGTAGCTGTTTGCTGGATTTTCATGCTCATTTGAAGGCAGGTTTAGCTAGTTTAGAACATTTACTTCTGTGCAAGTGCTCTCAAAATTGAAGAGGAATTCTTAGAAGGAATGAAACATTTCATTGTTCTTGCAGGCTGTGGAAAGTTTCATTTAGAATGGTGAGCTAGGGGCAGAATTAGGAGGAGATATTTCAATTGTGTAGGCTCTCCTGTCATCCAGCTCAAACCTGCATCTGTCAGACTGAATGATCTCTCCCTTCAGATGGCCACTAGAGGACAACTCAGCTCATAGTAGCCATGATAAAATAATGTTTCTGACATCACCAACAGGGTCTGAAACAACTTCCCAAACACAGGGACTAAAAGAAATTACTATTATTACTACTACTTTATTTATTGTTATTATCTAGTTAAAAATGGGTTTACACCCTCTAACAATGGTCTAAGAATCGAAAGCTTCATTCTTGACCAGTCCTGGATGTAAGGCATATAGAGCTGGAGGGATTGTCCTGTTTGTTCCATCTCATTTTTTTCCACAGTGGGGGACAACAACCCAAAAAACAGTGTGGGGGGACAGATAACTCTTTGTCTGAGAGGAGAAAAAAAATGTAATGCTTTGGCTTTTGAACAGGATGTGAAGTACTCAACAAACACAGCAAGCATTCTGTGTTTGCCAATATTGATTTTTCTTTAATGAAGACTACAACTGAAAATACTGAAAATTGTGTAACACTCAACAAGGCCTTTTTGGTTACTAATTCCAGCAACAATCAAAACAAAGGAAATGCTGCACCCTCCTGCTTTGAGGATATTTACCAAGTCTAGAACTAATGAGAACTCTGGTGTGCTTCTTGTTTTCAGTGGAAGAGCTGGCTTCCTGTTCAGTTGTTCTTCTGTTAGTGGTGGAACATGCTTGATGAAATAATATCTGAAAAAAAAAAAAAAAAAAGGACAGATTTTGCTGGAGAAGTCATAGAATCACTGAAAGGTTTGGGTTGGAAGGGACCTGAAAGATCATCCAGTTCCAATCCCCTGCCATGGGCAGGGACACCTTCCACTAGAGCAGGCTGATCAAGGTTTCATCCAACCTGGCCTTAAACACCTCCAGGGAGAGGGCATCCGCAACCTCCCTGGGCAACCTGTTCCAGCATCCCACCACCCTCACTCTAAAGAATTTCTTCCTAATATCCAGTCTCAATCTCCCCTCTTCCAGCTCAAAGTCACTGCTCCTCATCCTGCCAGCACAAGCCCTTGTAAAAAGTCCCTCCCCATCTCTCCTGTAAGCCCCCTTCAGGTACTGGAAGGCCACTACTAGGTCTTCCTGAAGCCTTCTCTTCTCCAGGCTGAACTGCCCCAACTCTCTTCCCATCCCCACAGGGGAAGTTCTCCAGCCCTCTCAATCTTCATGCCCCCCTCTGGACCCACTCCATGATGGGGCATCTCCATGTCCCTCATATGCTGGGAGTCCCAGAACTGGACACTGCTCCAGATGGGGTCTCACCAGAGCAGAGCAGAGGGGCAGAGTCACCTCCCTTGTCCTGCTGGTCACACTTTTTTTGATGCAACCCAGCCTTGTGGGCTATCAGCAACCACTGCCAGCTCATGTTGAGTTTTTGTCAACTGACAACCCCAAGTCCTTCTCCTCAAGACTGCTCTCAAGCCATTCCTCACCCCTGCCTGGATTTGTGCTTGAGATTGCCCAGACCCAGGTGCAGGACCTTGCACTTAGCCTTGCTGAACTTCATGAGGTTGGCTTGGACCCAGCTCTCCAGCCTGTCCAAGTCCCTCTGGATGGCATCCCTTCCTTCCAGCATGTCCACCACACTACACAGTTTGGTGTCATCTGCAAACCTGCTGAGGGTGCCTCAATCCCACTGTCCACATCACTAACAAAGATGTAGCCACACTACTGAGCTGGTAAGGCTGTAGCCTGACTTCATGTTTCAAACGTTTCAGGGCTGCACAAGAAGTATCTTAACACCCCTGCCCCCCCCCCCCCAGTCAACACACACTTGTTTGTTTTTTAAAGAGCTTTTGGAATTCATTTCTGTAACATCAAAATGTTTCAACTGAAAGAAGACAGTCTGAATCCCACACCCAAAATGATCACTTGACTGTTTTCAGCACAAAGGTTAGCACTTACGGATCAAAGACTTCCCAGTCTTCCTCATAGGTGGCTTCTGCATGGGCTGATGAGTAGCCACTGTCTGGGGATACTGGTGCTAAAATGCAACAAAAATGACCAAAACAAAGACATTTCAACAAAAATCCACAAGTGCTGGTCTCATTGACGCACTTCCCAACTGTGACAATTTGTGCTTGACACATGAGTGCCTCAAAACCCAGAGAATGACAGAGTGGCAGCTTGGAAAGGACCCCAGGGATCATCTGGCCCGACCTGTCTAGGAGATAGTGCAGCTGAAACGAGCTGGCCCAGCACCCTGCCAAGATATGAGCCTTAAAAGTGAGCAATGTAGGGAAATCCACCACTTCCCCTGGGAGATGATTCCAATGTCCAACTGTTCTCATGTGGAAAAATGGTCTGGATTCTAATTTCCCTTCAGGCTCCCCTGTGTGCCTTCATGTTTCCTCTCGAAATAGCCTGCAGAGCGCCTCAGGAAGGGCCTGATGTCACCTCGTGCTACAGAACTTCATGGCCTGGCCAAACCGCAGTATTGGATTCCCAGCAGACATCTGGGAAGTTGAAATCTCCCAGCAGAACAAAAGGCAGCGACTATGAAACCTCTTGCAGATGCCTGCAGAGTGCTTCATCAGCCTCATCATCCTCACTGGGTGAGCTGTAACAGACTCCCACCACAGTATCTGCCCTTCCTTTTTACCCGGAGACCTTCACCCTGATCACCACCATCACTGAGCATCGGGCAGTCACATCCCTCCCTGACGCAGGGCCACCCCACCACATCTCCTTCCTTGCCTGTCCCTTCTGAAGAGCTGGGATCCATCTACAGCAGCACTCCAGTCATGACAGCTGTCCCACATTTCAGGATGGCTACTATGTCATAGATGCCTCACAGCACAATGGGTTCCAGTTCCTCCTCCTTGTGACCCATGCTGCATGCATTGGTGGATTCACTGCAGCTGAGCTCATGGGCTCACCACCCTTTTAGGGAGTGTGACCCCAGTCCCTAGATTCACAGAATGCTTTGGGTTGAAAGGGACCTTAAAGATCATCCAGTTTCAAAACCCTGCTATAGGCAGGGATACCTTCCACTAGACCAGGTTGCTTAAGGCCTCATCCAACCTGGTCTTGAACACCTTTAGGGAGGGGGCATCCATGACCTCCCTGGGCAACCTGTTCCAGTGTCTCACCACCCTCACTGTAAAGAATTTCTTCCTAATCTCCAGTCTAAATCTGCCCTCTTCCAGCTTCAATCCACTGCCCTTCATCCTCTCACTACAAGCTCTTGTAAACCCCAGCAATCCCTTGTAGACCCCAGTTCCCACCAGAGAACTAGGTTACCTTGTTCTGAAACAAGGCAACAGCACAGAATGTATGGATTAGACCTGTGAATCACAGCAGCCCTTTTGCTTAAAGGTTAAACCTCCTTCCTCAAAAGGAGTCCTCAACAATCTCAATACTACCTAACAACCAATGTTTTGAGGGCCCAGGGAGGATGTAGACAACAGTTAATAGTTTGATGCTGCTCATTCACAAAGAGAAACTGAATTTTATAGGACTGTGGAGGTTGGAAGAGACCTTTGAGATCATGAAGTCCAAGTGCTTGCCTAGAGCTCACAATCTCACCACTACTGCTGAGCCACTGCCACTGACCCACATCCCTACATGCCACTGACCCACAGCACTACATCCACACAGCTTTTAAACACCTCCAGAGACAGTGACTCCACCACCTCCCCAGGCAGCTTGTTCCAATGCCTGAGAACCCCTTCTAGGAAAAAATGTTTCCTAATAAGCAACCTGAACCTCCCCTGGCACAACTTGAGGTCATTTCCTCTTGTCCTGTCTCTTTTTGCATGTGAGATGAGACCCACATTCTGGATATTATTTTTATCAAAACAGATGCATGAGAAGGCTTTTTTGAAGAACATGTGGAGAATTAAGACAGGATCTAGATGCTTCCCATTCACCTCCCCACACTGTTCTAATACAAGGTATCATATTGTGGTTCATGGTTGGACTTGATCTCAAAGGTCTCTTCCAGCCTCAACAATTCTGTGATCCCAGAACGTTAGAGACTTCCCTTCCCTGATCAGCAAGCCTGGGGTGTGCATTTTCACTGGGGGGTGTGTGTGTTTCCAATATTAATAAAAATATCTTTCTTCTGGAATCTATATACCAGGAATGGATGAAAGTTGCCAAAACTGTGGGTTTGGTGCAGAAAACAGGTTTGTATATTCGCAGCTTCCCAGACCATATCAGGTTGGAAGGGACCCTCAAAGGTTCATCTTGACCAACCCCCCTACAGTCAGCAGGGACACCTCCAACCGGAGCAGGCTTCAGACATCAAGCTCAGGATTGATACTGCCTGCCTGCCCCTAGAAAATGTGAAACATTAAATTGAAACAAAATGCAGGTGCTGAGATTTCCCTGAAAGTCCCAACTGCAGTCAGCCAGTGCACCTTCCTTACCTGTGAGCGGTGGCAGGTCACGGTCGCTTGCTTCCTCCACTTCTTCTAAGCCATTGTTGACAGCAGACCTGACCTGCACTGCTTGGCTTGTGTAAGCTGCTCCATTGGTTGACGTTGCAGTACTTGTGGTAATCTCATCTACCTGCTCCATATCAAGCTGTTTGACTATTTCTTCAGCTTCAACAGCCTGTCCTGGAGAGTCTGATCCTGATGTTCCTGAATGAAGAGTTCAGTACACTCAACAGTTATGATGTTAGAATCACAGATCCACAGAATGGCTTGAGTTGGAAGGGACAATGGCTTGACTTAGAAGGGACCTTAAAGATCATCCAATTCCAACACCCCTGCCACAGGCAGGGACACCTCCCACTAGACCAGGTTGCTCAAAGTCTCAGCCATCCTGGTCTTAAACACTGGTGAGAGCTGCTGGAGAGAGAGCTCTGCTTACTGTGCCCTGGCTAAGACATCTGTTTTCCCCACCTCAGACAAAATCAGCTCCAGCAACAGTTTTCAAAGGAATATGTGACAAAGCTTCAATGCTCTTCAAGTTTCGGTTTTTTTTTTTTCAGTCACCTTCTGGTTGGAAGAGACCTTTAAGATCATCTTCAAGCTGAGCTACCCATCAGAATGCTGCCAGTCACGATAAACCACCTAAAAAAACCCCTGCCAGAATAATTGACGGTGGCTGCATTTGATTCACATTACAAAAACAAGGATCAAAATGAAGACTATGACCAATTATTTTTCATTCTTCTTCCTCCCTTGGTGTGTTGTTTTTTTCCCCTTTTCTTTCTTTGTGTGTGTGTATTTGTGTTTTATTTTCTTCCCCCCCCCCCCCCCCCATGAAAGCAATGTTCTAATGTACATAAATTTATGGCTGCTTTTATTAATAACCAATCCTTTAACAATCAAGGAGCCTTTTGTCTGGTAACTCTTGGTCTGTAGGGCAGAAGCAGCAACTGCTCAAACCAGTTTCCCCCCTCCCCCTCCTCAGAACAACCCTATCATTCCCAGCTTTGCCTTCTTTAAAATGATACTCACCATTTTTATTTGCTGGTGAAAAGAAATTAAAGACAGGAGAAAAAATGGTTCCCAGTAAGGTGGTTCGGGGGGACTGCCAGGGGGAGGATTATCTTCCAACTTCCCATTTTGCTTCACATGTTGGTTTGTCATTTCATAGCTTCCAGCTTCTGTCAAAGAGAAGTCATGAGTTAGAACACCACACTTCTCTTTCTTACAGTTTTTCTCCTTCAGTGGTGCTCTTTTTACTGTAGGACAGATCCCTCTTGCCCATGGTTCAATTTGGTTGACAAAACAATTAGCCTAAGTGGTTAACATTAAAAAACCCATGAAAAGCCAACACTTCAGTACTCAAAGTGCCAATTGTCAGCACCACCTTAACAGCCCAGGTTAAGAAGTGCTCATTGTTTATACCAAGGGTGCTCCAGGTTAACAAATAACAGCAGCTTAAATCCTTGCAATGGGCTTGAGGATGGAAGGCTGTGAGCCGCCTTCTGTGAACCTCCTATGATGCTGTGAGCCCTTCCACAAGAGGTGGCAGTATCAGAGGGACTCCACTAGGTGGAAACCAGAACAAGTGGCAGTGGATCTCCAGTGGCTCCACTTCACCAGGTCAAGTCCATGGTTTGTTATTCTCCACACAGACTCATGTGCAGAAACACAATCAGGAAGTAGAAGAGCTTTGAGTTGTCATGGCAGACAACAGAGGACATAGAACTAAACAAGCCATAGAATCTAGACCTGCTCCAGCTCCTCAATGTCTTTGTTGGAGTGAGGGACCCAAAGCTGAAGCCAGGATTCAAGGTGTGGCCTCACCAGTGCCCACTACAGGGGCACAATCCTTGCCCTGGTCCTGCTGGCCACACCATTGCTGATCCAGGTCAGGATGCTGGTGGCCTTCTTGGCCACCTGGGCACACACTGGCTCATCTTCAGCCAGCTGTTGATCAATACCCCCAAGTCTTTCTCTACTGGGTCACCCTGCCCCAAGCCTGGAGCCTTGATGGGGTTGTTGTGGCCCAAGAGCAGGATCCTCACACCACAAAACGTGGCATGTAACCAGTAAGGCTTTATGTACAGCAAAGCACATCCTGGGACTACAAATGGCCATCTCCTGGCCCAGAGCCAGGACACCTCCTGAGCCTGAAATGCAGGAGTTGTTTAATTCCCAGGAACCAGTCCCTGTGCTGCCTGTCCATATGGAAGTCAGCAAATGTATGTTGTGCACACGAGCTGGGAGCCTTCCTGTCAGCTGAGCCTGCTGGAGCTGCAGCAGAGCTTCCCACACCGTGTCTACAGAAAACACAGGCTGTGCCAGCTGCAGCTCTGCAGAGGGAGAGCATCTGAGCTGAGAACTTCCATCCCTGTGGCAGTAATGTGGCTCTGGGTGCACCTCACAACACTTGATTTAAGCCATGGATTCACACAGTGCATTGGGTTGGAAGGGACCCTCAAAGGGCATCTTGTCCAACCCCTGCAGTCAGCAGGGACACCTCCAAATACAGCAGGCTGCACAGGGCCACATCAAGTCTGATCTCAAATGTTTCCAGGGACAGGGCCTCAACCACATTTCTGGGCAGCTTGTTCTAGTGTTCCACCAATATCATTGCAAAGAACTTCCTCCTACTGTGCAACCTAAGTCTCCTCTGCTCCAGTTTCAAACCACTGCCCCTTGTCCTGTCACCATAGGCCCTTCTAAACAGTCCCTCACCAGCCTTCCTGAAGGTCCCCTTCAGATATTGAAATGTAGCTCTGAGGTCTCCCCAGAGCCTCCCCTTCTCCAGGCTGAACAGCCCCAACTCTCCCAGTCTGTCTTCAGAGGAGATGCGCTCCACGCCTCTGATCATCTTTGTCAATAGTTTCTCTTTCACCCCTGAGCAGTGTCTGCACGCATCACTCAGGAAGGGGGTGCAAATCCAGTCTCTCTCCAGGAAGGACAAAGAATAACAGTAAGAAGTAACCCATCCCTGCATTTGATGGGTGCTTTCAGTGCCTAAGGACACCTGGCTGTTTCTACAAAGATCAGAGTTTGGAAGTGAGAAAATGGGAGAAGAGCTAAACCAAATAATTATCACTGGGTCTAAGAATAATCATTAAAAACAACCCAGTGAACTTGGTTCCAAGGTAGCTGGTCAGGATCACAGACCCAACTTGTTCTTACTAAGATAGAGTGGATGTGTCCTAGCAGTAATGTTGGACTGGCTATTAGAAAGAAGACTGGACATTAGAAAGAGATTCTTTAAAGTGAAGGTGGTAAGACACTGGAACAGGCTGCCCAGGGGGCTGTGGATGGCCCCTCCCTGAAGGTGTTCAAGGCCAGGCTGGATGGAGCCTTGAGCAACCTGCCCTAGTGGAAGGTGTCCCTGTCCATGGCAAGGGGCTGGAATCAGATGACCATCAAGGCTCCTTCCACCCCAAACCATTCAATGATTCTATGACAACTGCTGCTTACAGGCTTCGAAACCTTATTTTGCTGCTGTCAGCTCAGCCTTGCTTTCATTGAAGTCAATCCCCAAACCCTTCAACCTTCACCACTGGAGAAATTCCCTTTCTGAGTTACTGTGGAAGGGCTGAATCCCCATTCTCTTGCCCCAGCACACAGGCAGGGTGTTTACCAACCTCCATTCATTTGACTTTTCCGCCGTACTCGAGGCTTCTCTCCTGTCTGAGGGGTAGATGTAATCAAGTTATCAATATCCCGATCAATCCGACTTCTTTTGGCAGGATTTTCTCTTTCTTCCTTAAAACAGAAAAAAAAAGGGGGGGAACCAAAACAAAACAAAAACCATACTGAATAGTGCCTCTTTTCTCCATTGAATGCTACCAGACAAAGTTAGCTGCTACAGAGAAGTTTCAGGAAAGGTTCTTCCATGGTTCCACTTCCAGGTGCAGAACCTGCAAGGTCTGCTCAGACGGAATTCTGAGCTCCTTGAAACTGACACAGCTCGAGGTCAAGATCAGAACACTGCTGTAGAAAATGCCACCCTTCTCCCCAGTCTGAATCTCCCTCTTTTAGTTCAACCCATCACCCCTCGTCCTGTCACAACAGGCCTTGCTTAGAAGTCTGGCCCCAGCTTTCTGATTGGCCCCTGAAGTCCTGAAAGGCCACCAGAAGGTCTCCCTGGAGCCTTCTCTTCTCCAGGCTGGACAAGACTAAATCTCTCAGCCTGGCCTCACAGCAGAGGGCTTCCAGCCCTCCCAGCATTGCTGTGGCCTCCTCTGGCCCTGCTCCAACAGGTCCTGTCTCTGGTGTGCTGAGGACTCCAGAGCTGGCCCCAGGACTGCAGGTGGGGTCTCAGCAAAGGGGAAGAATCCCCTCCCTGCCCCTGCTGCCAGGGATCAGCACGGGACACAGCTGGGGCTGGGCACACTCAGTGTCATCTGGTGTCCAGCTTTGCAACCCCAAGTCCTTCTCCTCAGGGCTGCTGCCCAGCCCTTCATCCCCAGACTGTGTTTGTGCTTGGGGTTGCCCTGACCAAGTGCAGGACTTTGTACTTGGCCTTCTTGAACCTCATGAGGTTGGCCCACCTCTAAGGCCTATTCAGGTCCCTCTGGATGGATCCCATCCCTGCAGCACGTCAACCACACCACACAGTATAGTGTCATCAGCAAGCTTGCTGAGGGTGTCTTGACTGCACTGTCCACATCAACCACAAAAATGTTGGACTTGTCAAGAAGACATTTATTGTCCTCCATCCACAGAAGCTCAGTGGTGATTTAGATTCTGCCATAGCCACAAATGAACTACTCTGCAAGTTGTACACACACTATCTCCAAGAGTTAGAACGTTGCCATGGCAGCCACAAGACTACTTTGTTCAGTCATTAGCTCTTTGGAAGACAGCCCAGCAGTATCAGTATCATGCCATGCTAATGCCACTGGAACCACTCCAAGTCCTGCTACAGGCACAGGAGAGGACATGGGAAGGAAGAGGAGAAAAATGTGGATGTTTTATATTAAAAATCCTGTCAAGGGAAAGAAAAAAAAAGAAAAAGGAAAGAAGAATGACATGTGATGCAAAGATCTGGGAGAGGAAGAGATGAGAGAGTTAAAAACCCTTGAGGAGACAAAGGAAAGGAGAGCCAGGCATATTTCCCTTATCTCAACATCCCAGGGTAAAATGTTTGCCTTAGATTCCAGTGTTTTCTTGCAGCAGTTTCACAGCCAAACTGTTAACACTACTGAGCTACAACACAGATAGAATGGGAAGGGGCCTTGAGGAGCATCTAGCTCCAGCGTAGCACACATTAATCATCCTGGCTTAATGAATTCAAAAAGTGAAGGGGATTTGGCTTTTTATTTTTCCTGAAATATTTCTTTGTTGGTAGCTCAGTGTTTCTTTGAGAGCTAATTAACACATGCCATAAACTACTCAATTTCACTCCATTTTTGGCAGTTTCAGAAAATGCTGTTCCTTTCATTAACATTATTTCAACTTTGGCTTGTTGCAAAATTGTTTCGACGCTGAATTGTGCTCTGCAACTCTCTCAGAAGGAGGCTGGAGTGAGGTGGGGTTTGGCCTCCTCTCCCAAGTGTCAGGTGATAGAAGGAGAGGAAATGGCCTGAAATTGTGCCAGGGGAGGTTTAGGTTGGAGATTAGGAAAAGTTTCTTTCCTGCAGGAGTGGTCAGGCATTGGAACAGGCTGCCCAGGGAGGTGGAGGAGTCACCAGCCCTGGAGGTGTTCAAGAAACCTGTGGCCATGGCACTTGGGGACACGGTGTAATGGTCACGGTGGTGTCGATGGTTGGGCTCAACGCTCTTAGAGGGTTTTGCCAACCCAAACAATCCTCTGATCCTATGAATTCAAAGCCCAGCAAATACTCCAGAACTTAAAGTGCATTTTTATTTATCATATAGTTCCTCTGGGATACTTTTAAATTTAGTTAGGACTTCTTGGTAATTTAGCTCTTCTGGGCTGCTCCTCTTTAAAGTGTGCAGCCTCAGAATGTCCATATCTGGACAAGTGGGACTGGAGGAAGGGGGTCTCTCCATACAGAAAAAAAACCCCCTTCAGGTTTTGGAAGCAATTTTGAGGCCACATTCAGCCTAGCAAATTAATTAATACATGTTACTCTCTGTCAAAATGTGCATGCAACAGGTTTGAACATGTGAAAATGAGACAAGCTCAGATTTCTGTCAGGATGAAGTCAGAGGAGAGGTGGTGGTTTAGGCCAAACAAGGCTTGGATTTGATCACTGTGCAGGGGCTCTGCTCACTGCAGCAACACACTGAGAAGTCCTATGGATTCCAGGAGAGCTGAAGGTGTGAGGTTTGACCTTTTGTGACTGATGGACTCCTCAAGAGTTTGCAATAGAAATGCTAAAAATATCCAGCATATTTCTGCTTACAGAATTGCCTCCCTTAGTGGCCAGTGCTGGTAATTCCCACATTCAGGAAATCCTTAAAACCAGGAAAACCTACTGAATTTATTAGTGCAGAGGCAGCCTGATCCACTCCTTTATTGGACTTTCTTAAACAAGCCTGCAAGTGACTCCTGCAGGGTTGAATGTCTCTTTTTGACCTGACACAACTACCCCTGGTGCTTTTTGCCTTCCCATTCCTTACAGGAATGTTTTGCCCCCACCACATTACACATGCAATTATTCCTGGATGGACTAGAACGATTCCTAGATGGAATTCTAGGAATCTAATTCTATTCCATTAGGAATAGAAATTGCTAATAGAAGTAGAAAACACAAATAACTCTGGGTCTGGCCCAACGAAAAGCCGAGAGAAGAGCCCCACTGATCACAGAATCAGTAAGGTTGGATGGTGTACCTTAGGTGTGCTTCCCTTGATGAACTTTTTGATCGAGGACAACAAGCCAGTCTCATTTTTCTGTGGCTTCCCCCACCAACAGGCAAGGTCTCTTCCACCTCCAAGTGTTTCCTCTTGGCCCTCAGAGCTCGCTGTGTGTGGATTTGATTTGACTGCTGAGAAGCTTTCCGCGTTCTCAGCCTCATCTTCATCTGTGCCACATGTAAAGCTGTGAAAGGAGAACAGAGGAGCACTTAGTCATTGGAGAGAGTTCTGAAGCTCCAGATCATGAATTCAAAGAGTTATGTAATGCTGACAGGGTTCTGATGCACGGAGCTTTCGCAGCCTTGGAGATGCATTCATTAAATCAAAGAGGAGAGATGTTTAAGTTAAAGCCCAGCGTTGGCAGGAGAACAAATGAATATCATCTGGCCATGGACACATCTAACCATCAGATCCACGAGGTTTCTGCATGACTCTCAGAGATGCATATCAATATCTGAAGGGGTCCTACAGGAGGGCTGGGGAGGGGCTGTTTAGGAGGGCCTCTGGTGATAGGATGAGGGACAATGGTTTGAAACTGGAGCAAGGGAGACTTAGGCTGGATATTGGGAGGAAGTCCTTCACAGTGAGGGTGGTAGAACACTGGCAGAGGTTGCCCAGGGATGTGGTTGAGGCCCCATTCCTGGAGACATTCAAGGTCAAACTTGATGTGGACCTGAGGAACCTGATCTAGTTGGTGTCCCTTCTGACTGAGAGGGGGAATGAACAAGGGTCCTTTCCAACCCCATGCAGTCTGTGATGTTTCCAGGACCAAATGACTCAGTGCAGTGGCCTAGACAGCCCTTCCCAGCTCTGCCTTCCTCACAATACTTCATTTTAAATGTCTACATGAAATCTGAGATGAGCCATAAATCTCAATCCCCGTTGAGTGTTCACAGCAGAAGAAATCCTAAACGCCACCCTGCACTCAGCATGGGGGAGGCCACAGCAGCTCCAAGGAACCTCAGATGGATCATCCTCACAACTGCACTGGGGAATGAGCTCAGCACAGAAGACTCATGCCTGGGCAGTATTTATGAAAGCACAGTAAAAGGCCATTCCAGGGAACATGTCCCATTTATCTCCAGCCTCCAGTGAAGCTGCTGGTGCAGTCTGTGCACAAACAGAGCTGCTGTTCTCCACTGAAGGCTATGCCTCCTGCACTTGACTGCAGCTCATACTTGGGTTGATTTCAGTGGGACTACTCATGTGCTGCAAACCATGCTTCTACTGAACCAGGAGCAGAGGGGAACAAAAAGATAGCATGAAATCCATCCTTGGTTGAAGGCACTGCAATGAAAGTGACACACACACTTCCTACCTGAGGTCAGGACAAAAAGATTAAAGAAAAGCATCTTCTTATCATGACAGAAATCAGCATCTGCTCTCTGAGGTTCATTTAGCACTCATCTTCCTGATGAATGACCAGAATAAATAGCCTACAGCTACTACCTACCTACTAACACTTCTTCTAGAATCACAGGATCACTGAATTCCAACATGGTGGGGGTTGGAAGATCAGTCTCTGGAGATCATTCAATCTAACCCCTCTGCTAAAGCAGGGACACCGCAGCAGCTTGCCCAGGATCACAATGGCCGGGGGGTTGGAACCTTTCCTGAGGGGTCTCTACAACCTCTCTGGGCAGCCTGCTCCAGGGCTCCAATACCCTCACACCAAAGTTTCTCCTCCTGTTCAGATGGAACCTCCAGGGTTCCCGTGCCTGCTGCCCCTGTCGCTAGGCATCACTGACAAGAGTCTGGCCCCATCCTCTTGCCCCCAACCCTTTAGGTCTTGCTGAGCATTGAGCAGATCCCCTCTCAGGCTGCTTTTCTCCAGGCTCAACAGGCCCCAGGGCTCTCAGCCTTTCCTCCTCACAGAGATGCTCCAGGCCCCTCAGCACCTTCCCAGATGCCACTGGACTCCCTCCAGTAGTTCCCCATCTCTTGAACTGGGGAGCCCAGAACTCCAGATGTGGCCTCACCAGGGCAAAGTAAAGGAGGAGGAGAACCTGCCCACACTCTTCTCCTGCACCCAGGAGACTATTGGCCTGCTGGTCACCTTGTTGCCCCCCAGCACTCACACACAGGTCCTTCCCAGAGCTGTTTCCCAGCAGCTCACTCCTCACCAGTACTAGTGCACAGGGCTGCTCCTCCCCAGGGACATGACCTACACTTGCCTTGGTTGAACACAGAAAGCCAAAAACATGCTCAGCTGGAACAGTCAGGAGTGAAATATTTCAGTCACATAACATTTAACTGCCAGGCAAGGTGGGATTTAGTTTTTCATAGAGACACCTCCAGCATTTTCCATCTGTACCAAATACTACAACTGCTTACAGAGGGGAAGGGACAAGCCAGGCTTCTCCAAGGACTGAAGCAGCTACAGCAGCAGTGGGCTGAGGTGTGAGGCTTGGGGCAGGACACAGGAAACCACAGCCTGAATTCACACAACCTGGTTCCTTACAGCCTTGAGCTCTCTAGTTACAGAAGAGTTCCAGCTCCCAGCCTGGGAAATGGCCCTTTTCTTATCAATATTTGCAATAAAATGTGCATTTCCTTTAAAAGAATCTCCTGAATGTGGACAAAAATGCAACAGAGAAATAAGGAAAGAAATCCCTGAAGATTTTAACCCCATTTTCTATTCCTCCTCTTAGCCACTAGGAAGAAAAAAAAAAAAAGACAAAAAAGAGACAAAAATAACATCTTTACAGAAAGCTGCCTGTTAGCAGAACTTGCATCCTGACTTTTCTTTCTCACAAGCTGCTGCTAGACTGATTTTTGGGGTAGGATTAATAGAGGGAAGGACACACAGCAATAAACTTATGCTACACACAATGATAGGGGACCTCTGGAGATTGAGTCCAACCCCCTGCCAATGGAGGGTCACCTAAAGAAGGTCACACAGGAACATATCCAGGTGGGCCTTGAATGCCCACAGAAGGAGACTCCAGCACCCCTCTGGGCAGCCTGCTCCAGGGCTCCATCACCCTTAAATTAAAGAGGTTCCTTCTCATGTTTAAATGAAGCTTCTGATATTCCAGTTTGTGCCTATTACCTCTTGTCCTGTCACTGGGCACCACTGCTAAAAGCCTGGCTCCATCCTCCTGACACCCACCCTTGAATTACTGATTCCCATCCCCCTGGCTACTCCTCTCCAGCCTAAAGAGCCTCAATTCTCTCAGTGTTTCCTCCTCACAGAGATGTTTCAGTCCCCTCAGCATCTTTGCAGCCCTTTGCTGTACCCTCTCCAGCAAGTCCTTGACCTTCTTGTTCTGGGGAGCCCAGAACTGGACCCAGGACTTCAGATGTGGCCTCATCAAGGCAGAGTAGAGGGGGAGCAGAACCTCCCTCGACCTGCTGGCCACAATTTTCTTGATGCATCCCAGGTTGCCATTGGCCTTCTTGGCCCCAAGGGCACATTGTTGGCTTGTGGCCATCCTGTTGTCCACCAGCACTCTCAGATTCTTTTCCCCAGAGCTGCTCTCCAGCAGTTCAGCCCCTAACCTGTGCTGATGCATGGCTTTGCTCTTCCCCAGATGCAGGACTTGCACTTGTTGAATTTCAGGGAAGCTTCTGTACAGATCTGGAGGATCAAATGATAAACCCAAAGGAATTGCCAGACACCAATGGACAGGATGGTCCAAAGGGAACTCCAAAACATGTCACAGACACTGAGGAACACATTTTTTAATTCACATTGTGTGGATTAACTCAGGTACTTTATGTTAGCACAACCTCCAAACCCACATTATCCTGGGTGGCTGAAAAAGGAACAGTTCAGGTTTCTCAGTGCTCCACTATGTGGGAGATGAACTAATTCCCAGCCCTAGCAGGAAATCCAGCCCCAGACAGAAAATGGCCATTAAAGTTTTAAACAAACACTTTAAATCCATCAGTGCTGCAAGTTAAATAGTTTGCAGCTTGTTGGAATGAAGCTAGAGAAAAACAGCACTGTTTTGCCATGGTAAAAATGTTCTTAAAGCTCTCCAAGGAGCTCTAGTCCTGCCATGCTCTGAGGAGGGAATGTTATTAGCAGCATTATCAACCTGATTAGCAATTAATTTGGTTGAATTATAACTCTCTGAAATTCTTTACTCTGTGTATTGGAAGGAGATGGATATTAGACTCTGACTGGCTGACCAGCACCCCCAGGTCACAGAATCCCAGACTCTGGGTGGAAAGGGACCTTTCAAGCTCATCCAGTTGAATCCCCCTGCAGTCATCAGGGACATCTACAACTAAAGCAGGCTACTCAGAACCCCAAAACAACCTGACCTGCAGCAGTGCAGGGAAGAGGCTTCTCCCACCTCTCGGAGCACCCTGGTCCTTTTTCAGCCACTCTGTCCCCAGCCTGGAGCCCCCATGGGGTTTTTGTGACCCAAGTGCAGGACTCAGCACTTGGCTTTACTGAATCTCATCTTGTCGGCCTGGGCCCATCAATCCAGCCTGGACAGATACCTCTGTAGAACAGAAAAGGAGAGCCTTGAGAAAAGAAAGCTTAGGGGAGACCTTATTACTATGAACCAACACAAAAAGGGTGGCTACTAAAAAGATGGAGACTTTCTTTTTCACAACAAGTCCCATGTAAAAGACAAGGGGTGATGGGGGAAAGTTACTGCTGGGGAGATGCTGACTGGACTCCAAAAGAAAACGTTCCCTCATGAGAACAGTTGGACATAGGAATCATCTCCCAAGAGCAGCAGTGGATTCCCCTACGTTGGTTAGTTTTCAGACTTAGCTTGACAGGGTGCTGGGCCAGTTAATTTCAGCTCCACTATCAACTATAAAAGTTGGACCAGATGATCTTTAGGGTCCCTTTCAACCTGGCATTCTGTGATTCTATGATCCTAACCTAAATCCCAAAAGCTGAGGCCTGAGCATTGCTTGCCATCAGCCTTTTCTACACTGTGGTCTCCACTTAACCCAATAACAGACACTAATTTCTAGTCCCCTGTTCTCTGGACAGGGTGAAACAATCAGGTCACCCTGAAATACCTATGTTGAGGATCTAAGCATACACACAAGTGAGATGCTTAATTCTCATCTAGCCAGTTCAAAAACCTCTGAAAGGTAAGCATAGAGCAACAGTGAACTAACTCCAGTTTCCGGTTGCCAGTGGTCTCTGTGTGCCATGGGGAATTAGGAATTAAGTGAATGAACACCCAAATCTAATGGGGAATTAGGAATTAAGTGAATGAACACCCAAATCTAATGGGATTTGAGGTATTCTGAGATAGAAACCACATTTGTTACCATGTCACTTAAGACAGCTTGAAAAAAACAACTGGAAACCACCCCCGGTGTGAGCAGTGAGAAATCCAAGCTGACCACCACGTCCTGGGCAGGAACGAAACAGATACTAAACCCAGAAGGGTGTGAAAAGGAGTTGGACAAAAATGGAAAATATAAAGACTGACACTGGTGAAATCCCACTTGGAGAAGAAAAATATTACTTAACATTTGCTATACTAGAAAAACCAGGCAACTTCCATAACTGAAACATATCACAGAATCATAGAAGGGTTTGGGTTAGAAGCGACTTAAAAGATCACAGAATCCACGAGGTTGGAAAAGACCTCAAAGATCATCAAGTCCAAGACCTCATGACTACTAGACCATGGCACCAAGTGCCACCTCCAATCCCCTCTTGAACACCTCCAGGGATGGTGACTCCACCACCTCCCTGGGCAGCACATTCCAATGGGCAATAACTCTCTCTGTGTAGAATTTCTTCCTAACATCCAGTCTAAACTTCCCCTGGCCCAGCTTGAGACTGTGTCCTCTTGTTCTGGTGCTGGTTGCCTGGGAGAAGAGACCAACCCCCTCCTGTTTACAACCACCCTTCAGGTAGTTGTAGAGAGCAGTAAGGTCTCCCTGAGCCTCCTCCAGGCTAAACAAGTCCCTTTCAAGCTCCCTGTCAAACACACTAAGGCTGCTTTAAGTTCTCCCCAGAGCCTTCTTCAGGCTGAACAGCCCCACCATTCTCAGCCTGTCCTCATTGGAGGGGGTGCTCCAGCTCTTGGATCATCTTTGAGACCTCCTCTACACCTGCTCCAACAGTTCCATGTCCCTCTTGTGTTGAGGGCTCCAGAGCAGCAGGCAGGGTCTCATGAGAGACAAAAGGTAAGGATGTATTTCTCCAGCAAGGCACCACTCAACCCATCTGTACACCACTGCCAGAGGATTCTTTGTCTCATTTCACACCCTGGCTATCAAGTCTGGTGTTATAAACATCTCTAATGGACTTAACAACAGTTACCTCCAATCCTTTCAACCACAGAAGGTCCCTGAGCTCCATGTCTCTGTCAGGGAATAGTTTTCACTTGAATTACATTTGTGTTTCTTCTCTGAAACAAGCACAGACCAGAGACAAACCTGAACAGCTCTCAGTCAAAATAATCAAGTCCAAACATGTTGGTGAATTTCCCTCCTCAGCCCTGTACGGATCTGATTGCACCATAAGGAGCTGTTTGGGGAAGAGCCTGACATTAGGGAGGGCTGTGGAGACCAGGACCTCACATGGATGGATTTTGGCAGGATAGATGGAGGCTGAGCCTGATGTTGCTGCATGGAGACTGCACCAAACACACCGAAATTAGAACTTCAATTCTCTTTCAGGAGCTGGCAGCTCAAATCCTCCCTCTGTGCACCAGTTTGGTTCCTTCTCAGCATGGAAAGTTGATGCTGAAGAATTAAGGCTGCAACATTCTCAGTGATGAGGGAGGTGATTCTGCCCCTCTGCTCTGGTGAGACCTCACCTGGAGTTCCTGCATCCAGCTCTGGGGCCCCCAGCAAAATAAGGACATGGAAATGTTGGAGCAAGTCCAGAGGAGAGCTGAAGCACCTCTCCTATGGGCACAGGATGACAGAGTTAGGGCTGTCCAGTCTGGAGAACAGAAGGCTGCAGGGAGACCTTAGAGCAGCCTTCCAGTACCTGAAGGGGGCTACAAGAGAGTTGGGGAGGGGCTTTTGAGAAGGGCTTGTAGTGATAGTATGAGGGCAAATGGCTTTGAGCTGGAAGAGGGGAGATTTACACTGGAGATTAGGAAGAAATTCTTTACAGTGGGGGTGGTGAGACACTGGGACAGGTTCCCAGGGATGCCCCCTCCCTGGAGGTGTTCAAGGCCAGGCTGGATGAGGCCTTGAGCAACCTGGGCTAGTGGGAGGTGTCCCTGCCCGTGGCAGGGGATTGGAACTGGATGACCTTTAAGGTCCTTTCCACCCCAAACCATTCTCTTATTCTGTGATTCTAAAGCTGCCAACTGTCACCAAAGCCAACAGCTGTGACAAGCGATTCCTGAGCTACCCAGTGTCCCATCACCAAGCAGCTCAGATAATGCAGCCCGCACCGCTGAGAAACCGTCCTCGTTTCTTTCAGCTATTTCTGGCCACACAAGCTGGATCACAGTGGGCAGATCCACAGAAAGAGGAACCAAGAACAAATATTTCCTTCATTTTCCTTTTAAACAAATAATACCAGTCATATTTCGTCAGCACATTTTGTTACAGTGAGTGACCCAGATTTCAACCACGGAGAAACATCCCAACAAGATGTGTTCATGGAGCTGGCTGCAGTCCACTCACATGGCACTAGTGATGCTTTCACGAAGTGTAACATCTCATGCTGGTGTACAAAGAAGCCCAAGTCACCATGGCAGCAGGAGAGACATTGGTAAAGCCCATGTCTGGGCTCCCCAGTTCAAGAGAGGCAGGGAACTACTGGGGAGAGTTCAGAGGAGGCTGGGAAGGTGCTGAGGGGCCTGGAGCATCTCTGTGAGGAGGAAAGGCTGAGAGAGCAGCCCTGGGGCTGCTGAGCCTGGAGAAGAGCAGCCTGAGAGGGGATCTCCTCAATGCTCAGCAAGAACTAAAGTTGTAGGGGGCAAAAGAATGGAGCCGGACTCTTGCCAGTGGAGCACAAGGGGCAACAGGCACGAACTGGGACCCAGGAGGTTCTGTCTGAACAGGAGGAGAAACTTCTTTGGTGTGAGGGTGCTGGGGCCCTGGAGCAGGCTGCCCTGGGAGGTTGTGGAGTCTCTGCTGGAGATTCCAACCCCCGGCCATTGCGATCCTTGGCAACCTACTCTGGGTGACCCTCATTTAGGAGGAGCATTAGACTGGGTGATGTCCAGAGGTCCCTTCCCACCCCCACCATGACAGGATTCTGTGTGAGACTAGTAATAACCCCAATGTAATGACAAACATGTCTGGGCTCACAAGAAAGACAAGGAAAATTACTTTAAAATTATTTAATCCAGATAGGCCTCAAAGCACTTCAGAGACTTCAAGGAAATGCTTTTTATTAGTTCAGAGGTGTTGAGACTTTTGCCCCTCAAAGACTCTTAAGACTTTTTTAAACCAACTTCTTCCCCTTTCCTACAAAATTACAGCAATTTCATGTTATCCCAGCTGATGCAGTACCTATTTTGCAACATAGTGTGTTACTTATCACTGTGCTGTGGTTTTCTGGAGCTGCCTCCTAGAGAGACAACTATTAACTAGGAAACCATGACTCAAAGTCTGGAAGCAGTGCTGCTGTCATGTAGGTGAAGGCAGAGCAAAAAAAGACAATGGTTTAGAGGAACAGCAAAATAGACAATGTGGGCTAAGCAAATGTTGGTGCTTGGTTATGAACTCTGGAGAGATGTATGAAGAACCCATGAGTTACATCAAAACAACAGCTACCAATCATCTTAGAAAGAAATAATTTACAGTGAGGGTGGTGAGACACTGAAACAGGTTGCCCAGAGAAGCTATGGATGTCCCCTCCCTGGAGGGGTTGGGTGAGGCCTTGAGCAATTTGGTCTAGTGGGAGGTGTCCCTGTCCATGCCAGGGGCTTGGAACGGGATGCTCTTTAAGGTCCTTTCCAAGCCAAACCATTCTATGATGCTATGAAATCTAACTACCAAAGATGCAATGCAAATGGCACTTCTGGATTGTCTTCATTTCACTGAAAGAACCTTTTCTTTCACCCCATGTCTTTAAAGTTACTAAGTAATTTCCATCTGAAGTAAAAATCACGCCTGAACCTCTGTGCTTGGGTCCTCTACATTTTAACCATGCTCCCTCAGACACTCTGCTGTGGGCTCATATGGTTCTGGCACTGCCAAAGCTTAAAGCATCTCCCCTAAGAAAACCCCAAACATTTTCTTACCAAGATTTAGCCAAAGAATGAAGGAGGCTTTTTATAACTGGCCATTGGAACGGGCTGCCCAGGCAGGTGGTGGAGTCGCCATCACTGGAGGTGTTTAGGAAGAGTCTGGATGAGGCACTTGGTGCCATGGTTTAGTTGACTAGATGGTGCTGGGTGATAGGTTGGACTCGATGATCTTGAAGGTCTTTTCCAACCTGGTTAATTCTATTCTATTCACAGAAATCAGCTTTTCTGGGACTTTATTTTCCTGCTCTAGCAGTCGTATTTCTCAGCACCATTGTTTTGCCATTGCTTTGCTCAGGAGGCTTTGTTTTGATTCTACCACATGCATTTGGAACTGAAAGTTTATTCCCTCCTGGCCAAGGTATTTTTCTTTCCTGTGACTGAGGGTACAGGCTTGTAATTAATTCAGTCTTTTCAGTCTGGGTCGGACTGCTAAGCAGAGAGAGAAATGGTAATCGTGGGAGAGTTAATCTGAGAGCTGAACCCCAAAATCAGCTGCCAGAGGAAGATGCTATTTACAATCTCTGGTGCTGCCAAGACAAGAATTTCACATTAGTCATCTTCAGATTCTGTGGAGCTCACCGAGAGCTGAGATGTTTTGAAATGCAAGTTTGCAGTGCTGGGGTTTTAGATGAGTGGATAACAAATCCCAGTAGAACCAGTACTGTTCCTGGGGAGGTTCTGGGACAGACCAGCTGTCTTTAGACATATTAGGCTCTCTGGATATTTAATCCACGCTGCCAGGCACCCAGGGAGCCTATTTTTGGAAGTCATCTCCCTCTTGTTACAAGCCGGGGTAGAGACAGGTTGCTAAACACTTCCTGAAAGGACCTTCCAGGATATTGTCTGACCACAAAAAAAAAAATCCTCATGAGTTACTCTCTTCAATTGTTCTTCTCCTCCTCCACATTAGTTACCTTTTTAACTTTAAAAAGCCAACCAAAAGAGAAAAAGAAGAAAATTCAAGCTGAATAAACCCAAGTAAGCCTGTGCTGGACTGTGGAAGCCATGGAGTGACTCCTGTGTTTGTTGTGAGAGGCTAAATCGTTTTTTTGCAAGGTCTCCAGAGAGGAGAGAGCTGCATTTTGCTTAACTTCCCCAGAAAACCTAATCTTGCTCTACTTCACCTTAATCTCCCTGCTGGATCAGAACCACAGTCACCTATTCCACAGGACTTTGTCAGGTTGTTATCTCTTAAAAGGCTAGATAAGGGGCTTGGCTGCTCCTTTGGCCTTAAAAATAGCAGACTATTTTTATTGTAGGATAAAAACTCTTTAAACAATAATATGCCCTGGAAAACATTTTACCTTGGTGCACCAGAGAGCTTCAAAACCTCGAAAAGTAGTTTACATTGTGCTCTCTGCCTTGCCAGGAGCTGCTCTTAGGCTCCTCTCACACCCAGCTTTCCTGATTTACAATCAGCCAGCTCTGTAGCTAAAAGCAGGGAAACCACCACCGAGGTCCAGACTTCCACCAGCCACTGCCCATACAGATTTTAAACTGAACATTTTCTATCCCGTGCTGATGTAAACCTGCCCACCCTGCCCTCCCTGCCCTATTTCCTACACAGCAAACTTCATTCTTACAGCCTCTGAGATTAATTTGCTAATTCATGCAGGCACCCAAGGTAAAACTGATAGAGGCACTGAAGTTTTAACATCTTTGCTGATCTGTGAGCGGTGTATTTTCACATGTAACCTTAAAACCACAACACTGAGACATTATGAACTTGAATCTCATTCAGTGTCAAGAACTGAACTGAGTGGCAGGGACTCTGATGCCACAACAAGGAGGTTATTTTACAGACTTCATTTTATTTATTCCTCCCCCCCCCCACCATTTTATTGTGGGTGAAAACTCCACAAAAAGAAGGAAACCTCATTGGTCACTCGATGAAAATGTGTTGGTAAATACTCCAATAATAAAAGCCCAATAAGCACAAGTTACTCACAGCTATAAAAAGCCCTGCAAGCCAAATCTGCTCTGCACACACACTGCAAAGTTTCTACTCCTGAATGTCACTGATGTCTCTCACACTTTGGTCTGACGTATCCCTGCCACTTCAAAATGGGTGAGATGCAATGAAATAATAACTTGATGGCTGTAAAGCAGCAGATACAGCTCTGTAAACCAACAGGAGAAGATGGGGTTTGTCTAGTGCCTCACTTCAGAATGTTTATGGCTGAGAAAAAGGCAGGAGTGCAGAGCTACTACCACTGGTTAGTGATGCTGCGTGGTACAGGAGCACTCTCAGCTGCATGGCAGAGCTTGCAGCTCCCTGACAGCCTAACCCTGGAACTGCTGCCACGCTCTGAGGCAGCTCTGGCACTCCCAAGCCACCATTCAGCCATATTTTCAGGCCTGCTTAGTGAATAGAATAGACCAGACCAGGTTGGAAAAGACCTTTGAGATCATAAAGTCCAACCTATCATCCAACACCATCTAATCAACTAAACCATGGCACCAAGCATCCCATCCAGTCTCTTCCTAAACACCTCCAGTGATGGTGACTCCACCACCTCCCTGGGCAGCCCAAGAAATTGCTAGTTCAAAGGAAAAACAGATTAAATATTAGTCTTGATTGCTTTAGTGAGGGAGTTGAACAAATGGAAATGTCTCACCACAGAATCACAGGAAAAAGGGGTGGAATCAAAACTTACAACTCCTGGCAGGACAAAGGGCAGAAAGAGGAGTAAAGCAGAAAGGCCAGGGCACAGGGCTAAAGCTCCATGCCATCATCATCCATGGAGAACTCCAGAGAACCACAGAATGTTAGGGGTTGGAAGGGACCTCTGGAGATTGAGTGGAAGCTCCCTGCCAAGGCAGGTTCGCCTAGAGAAGGTCACACAGGAACACATCCAGATGGGTCTTGAAAACCTCCAAAGGAGGAGACTCCAGAACCTCTCTGGGCAGCCTGCTCCAGGACTCCAGCAGCCTCAGAGCAGAGAAATTTCTCTTCATATTGAGGTGGAACTTCCTGTGTTCCAGATTACACCCAATGTTCTTTGTCCAGCCACTGGGCACCTTTGAAAAGAGCCTGGCATCTTCATTTTGACACCCACTCCCCACAACTGCTCAGCTGCCAGTGTGCTCACTGGCATCATGGGTGGCATCAGCAGCATCACCACATACTCCTGGACGTGCCCAGAAACAGCTTGGAGCACTGCACTGGAGAGGGCTGCTTCCTCCAGGCAGGGCAAAGGAGGGCAGCCTGGTTTGGAGGAAGAAGGCTGAGCTGGGAGGATGCAACCTGTGCCACATGGCTTGCTCATGGCTTGGCCAATCTTGAGGACTGGCCAAGTGGGACTACAGCAGCCCAGAGATTGCTCAAAGCTGGTGTGAAAGCACAGCCTAAGCTTCTCCAGCACCAGCTGTGAGTCTGGGGTTTTATGATGATGTGATCGCTGAAACCATTCAGGTTTAAAGTTCTCTCTTTAATTGCTGGCAGGTTATCTTAAGAGAGACCATCTAGTCCCAAGCTTTTAAAGCAAGTCTTTTATGCGATGGGTTTTAATTTCTTATGGTCCTCCTTGGTGGGCTGGATTCTTCAGCATAAACATTGTGAGCTGCTTCTATTACTGTTGAGCTCTTTTACAGCCTTGTTTCTAGAGAAAATAAGGCTCCTACAACTGCAGTGCCCATCACTGTCTGTTGGTGTCTCAGACTTTCCTCCTCACAGAGATCACGGAATCACCAAGGTTGGAAGAAACCCCAAAGATCATCAAGTCCAACCTGTCACCACAGACCTCATGACTAAACCATGGCACCAAGTGCCACCTCCAATACCCTCTTGAACACCTCCAGGGATGGTGACTCCATCACCTCCTTGGGCAGCACATCCCAATGGCTAACAACTCTCTCTGGGAAGAACTTTCTCTTCACCTCCAGCCTAAGCTTCCCCTGGTGCAGCTTGAGACTGTGTCCCCTTGTTCTGGTGCTGGTTGCCTGGGAGAAGAGACCAACTCCCTCCTGTCTACAACCTCTCTTCAGGTAGTTGTAGAGAGCAATAAGGTCTCCCCTGAGCCTCCACTTCTCCAGGCTAAACAACCCCAGCTCCCTCAGCCTCTCCTTGTAGGGTTTGTGCTCAAGGCCTCTCCCCAGCCTCGTTGCCCTTCTCTGGACACATTCAAGTGTCTCAATGTCCTTCTTGAGATGCCCCAGGCCACTCAGCAGGTCCATAGCCTCCACTGGACATTCTCCAGTAGTTCCCTCTCCTGAGCTGGGGAGCCCAGGACTGAGTACAAGACTCCAACACCAACCCAGTGTCCCAAGGGGAGAGAAATGTCAAACATACCCATTCCTACAAGTTTTCTGAGAGTCAAAGGCTGTGCAGGTTGCAGACCCTTTTAGCATTCCAAATCATTTCAGACAGTCACAGCCCAGTCCTTACCCCACATGGACACACTCCACCTTGCCTCCTTTCCTAGCCAACCTCTGGAAACAACCAACCAAAAGAGCTCAGCTCCTCAGCAGAGCCCAGCAGTGAGTGAGCTGCCATGTGCTCCACTCCCAGCTCAGCCAGCAAACCCAGTGCAGGCACTTTGGGCACCAGGAGAGAGAGCAAAGAGGAGGAACTCTGACTGGAAGTGGGGGCACTTGAAATACTGTGGGCAGTCTGGAGGCACTACAGGAGAGACAAGAGGGCTGGAGGCCACCAGGGAACACTAGTCTGTGAGCAGCCAGACTTGATAGAATTGCAGAATGCATCGGGTTGGAAGGGACCCTTTTGAAGGTCATCTTATCCAACCCCCAGTTCTGCTGCTCAAGAAACATCATCAAGTTGATCAGGCTGTTTTAGCTTCTGCTCCTGATGATCTCCCTAAGCAGAATGCTTATTTATGACACAATAGGACAATAAGCCAATGCAGAAATAGAGTCTGAAGAAAAATGCTAAGCACACCACTCATGTAAATGGTTAACAACTTCTCTTCTTGAGCACTACAGTGGAACAAAACTCCTGAAAAGGAATATTTAAAGCCCTGCACATTAAAGTGTGTGGGGGAAAATTCCTCCTCTCCTCATCCTCTGATTATCATACATGTTATAAAGCAGAACTTGGGTTTTTAAACACTCTCCGAGGACAGAGGATAAGCAAAGCCCTCCCAGACTGGTTTGAACAACCATCTACGCAAGGCAAGTGCATTCAGCACAAGCAGCTGAGGAGAGTCCAGCCAGGCAGAGGGAAAAGAGCAGAGCTGAGCTATGGAGCTCAAGTACCAGGTGGGAAAGCTCATTCAGACACTCAGAAAACTGCACACATTTTTTATATCATTTGCTTTGCTCTGATGGTTGACTAAAGGCTCTTAACCCTCATTTACAACCTTTTCACATCACATTTGTCCCTCCTTTCAGCCGCCCTGAGCTGCTCCCTTCTTTCACAAGCAGCTTAACACCAACTTCAAGAGTGGCACAAGCACCCTCTGCCCTCTCCTAAGGCGAGGGGTTGCTTAACATAAATCTGCAGCAGAGTTTTAGTGTGAGGTTTTGCAACACACCTTCTCGTCACCCAGTGTGCCTGACAACAGCCTCAGAGCACACTAACCGATTCAGACTAAACTGATAGATACACAGCACACCAACTGATCCAAACCAAACTGGGAGATACACTTCAGCCACTACAGGAAACTGGTCAGACCCAGAGCAAACCTCCAGCACTGCAAGCAAGGTGGACATCAAGTCCTCAGCAGCCACCGGCTCGTTCTGCAGGTCTGCTCCAGACTAATTGACAGTACAGATGAAAACTGACAGCACTCTGAGGGAGCTGCTCTGACAGCAGAGGCTTTATCAGTGGGTTTATAGTTGAGTTCAGAAATTAAATGAAACCACAAAAAACCCCAACCCTTTACCCCAGTAATCCTGACAAAACACCACCTCTCTGCAAGCACAGACACAGCACCTCTAGAATTCCCTGCAGACAGCACAGGGCCAGCTAGTCAAAGTCCTCTCACCCTGCAGCACACCTCAACCAAAAGGGAACAGACAAAAACCAGAGGAGAAAGAGCAAAGACCAGTCTTCTTGAAATACCTTTTCAGCCCTGAATGCAAGAGCCCCTGATGACAAATGTTTATCTTTAATCATAAACTGTTTTCTGCTTTAGAGCCCTGTTGTGCTAATTGACTCAGGGCATTTTGGTATTAACCATTCATCTCAGAGACTGAACATGATCAAACCCTTTCCAGCTATAGAATAAGCAAAACAAACAAACCAAAAAAGAGAGAATTATCTTCAAATAAGAATTATCCTCTCTTCCATCAACAGGGAATTATCTTCAAGTAAGCTCAACAGGGTAATTAAGCACAATAATTAAGGCTGACACCTCTCCACCTCAAACTGCATCTATACAGTTTTGCCAACGGAGCTCTCAAAGACTTTTCTCTCTCTCTCAGCTGCCAGTCCCTGAGCCACACAAACCCAAGGAACTCTAAATGCACTAATTACAGCTCTTGAAGAGCATCACTTTAGCTTCACTGAAGTGTTAAAAAAAAAAAACACACAGGTTGGGAAGAAACTTTTGAAGAAGAGAAATGAAAAAGAGCAAGAGTTCACTACCTTGCTTTGCTGCTCTAACTAACATCCATCAGTTCTGCCTTGATAAGCAAAATAAACGAGCTTTTTCCCAGCCTGTTTACATTGATTTAATTACAACCACTTGGTCCTGACAAGAGTTGAAGGTGTCAATACACCCAGCGAGGTAATTCAATCAAATATATTTAAATCCAGTCTGCACAAAGCCCTTAAAGTACTTTTCACGTTCTTGGAGATATTTCTGCTGTCTACAGATTTCCTCCTTTATTTCTCAGGTACTCCTTCCCCCACCCTCCAAAAAACCCACCCAACAAAACCAAAAACTCCAAACCTTAACACTTCGGTTCTTACCCTGCTTCTTCCTCCTTCTGTTAAGCTCAGAAACAAAAACGTTGCCCATTATCCACTTTGTCTTATCCTCTTGTTTTCTTTTTCAGCTCCAGACCGAGGTTCCTCTTCAGTGTTTCTCAGTCTGACTCAAGGCTGTGGCACGTTTCAGCCACCTTTTAAATGGAAAATGAGCTCAGCCCTAAACTACAGGCTTTCTCTCCTCCCAGGTGATGGTTCTGAAGCACATGAGCAGGCTTCACCCACCAGCCCAAAGGCATGATGTGATTGATATAAAAGGAGACCTGCTGCATCCAAATAAGCTCCCCCGGGACAGGAAGATGAGGGAAGTTCCTGGTAAAAGGAGTTAAGAGAAGCAACTGGGGTAGTATTATCACATACAAAAAGGGTAGGTACTGGAAATAAAGCCAGGATACAGGGGACTCCAGCACCTGCTGCTTCAGCTTTCTCCTTCCTGAAACAAGGAATACCTCAAAAAGCCCACTGGGAGATGCAAACTACACAGATGAAGCAAAATCTCACTATAGGTAAGAAATGAATATACCTGTATGAGACTCTGCCCCAGCACCTCCAGCCCCTGTACAGGAAGCAGAAGATACCAAGCACCCCTGAAGGTCTATTGAGTAAGGCTAGCTGTGTTAGACTGTGTCTAAAGCAGAAGCTCTACCAGTTAGAAATGTGAAAGGAAGGGGGAAATGCTGCTTTTCCCCAGACAAAGACAGCCAGGGCAACAAACCTCCCAGTAAAGTGCAAACATAACTGGTGCTGGCAAAAGGAAGCCCTTTGTGTGGGGATTTTACCACTAACCAGGCTGGTGCTGCTGTGCCAGTGAAGTCCTTGTGGTATAGTCTAATCCCTAGATTGAATTACCTGCCTTCCTCTAATTAGCACCTCCTAAAATACAGGGTGAACCAAAGCAATCATGTTTGAGAATGGCCTGAAGTAAACTGAGTTCAGGTTTAGATTGAACTAGTGCAGCTAAAGCACTGCTTGGAACAACTGCTCTGATTTGATCCAAGTTCCTCTTAATTTACTCGCTTAAATTAGCTATTCCTAAGCATAGCCCAAATAAGGACAGGCTCCTCCAGATGAGGCTTCAAGGATGCTAACATGCCCTCCAGGATCACCTCCCTAGCCCAGCTCTGCTAGTAATGATGCTCCTGCTGGGTTGCCACTGTGTGTGTTTGTTTATATATATCTATGAAATAAAGCAATTTATTTATAGGTAAATTCAAATCCAATTGTTTGAGATTTTTTTTTTCTTCCTCCTACTTACACTTGATACATCAGCAATGAATAGCAGGATACAGCTTTAAGCATTGTGCTACCTGAAGTATTCTTTTCCAGCTGCTGTGGAGCTAACAGGTCCTCTTAGTTAAACTTCTTTTCTTGATGCTGTACTTAAAAGTTACAGTGCTACAAGAAATAACCAGAAGTTCAAAACTGAAAGTGCTTTATGCCTTTTAACTAGCTTCCTCCCCCAGCAAACAGCAATGCTGTGCTCAGACAGGGGTTAGGACTCTTAAGGTTAACTTCAGCTTCCATCATCTCTTTTCTGTGCAGCTCCAGCACTCGCATCACTCAGTGGGCAGAGGATCCTCATCAGATCTAATGCAGCAGATATCTGGCTTCCTAAATCTTGGCTTTGGGGTTATGTTTAACCAGATGCACAGAAGTCTGATTGATGGGGCTGGACTCACAAAACTTCCCCCAGAGAGCAGTGTTTTTAATGCCACAATACAGCAATGTGGCTGCTGAGTTAATCCTCTCCACCAGTACCCACTCATTTCCTTCCCCTTGGCTTGTCCACAGGTCTTGGTGCTGCCATAAAGAATGATCCCTCAGCCCGGGAAACTGAGGCAACCAAGGACCTCTGTCAGATCACACACCTGAGAGTGCTGGCAAAGGGGAATATGCACTTCTGGCTGACCCTCAACTTGTTTCCTCATACCAGACTGCCCTGAGGAGTGTTTTCCTTGGATCATGAGGCATGGTGAGAGAACTTCTTGTTTTCCACAGTTAAGAGAACCTTAATCAAGGCACTTGCTGAAACTGATCTGATTTGGAAGTCATTTATTGAGAAAAAGCTGATGCTCCCAACTGGGAAGCTACTGCCCAACCTCTGAACCTGATTACTTCAGTTGGGGATGATTCCACACTTCATTTTTCAAGTGCTGTTGAAAATGCCTTTGCTTGTGAATGTAGAATATTTGTTGTGCTAAAATCTTAACTAATGGCCAACCAGGCAGCTCCATTGGTAAACATGTTCTGCTGGCTCTCAAGTGACTGGTGTGCACCAGGTTCTCCATGCAGTCAGAAGAGCCACGCTCACTGCCACCAGTGCTGCACTTCAAACAATGTTTAAAGCACTCACCAGGCTCTGACACCTGAGACAAGCCTGGATAAAGCTTGCTGGTCCCTTACTGGGACATGATTCAACACCTGCCCCCTAAAAACTGGAACCCATTCTGGATTTCACTCATCAGCTATGCCTTTCTGAATCATATTTGGATTATGTGGACACTTCACTGGCTGTATAAACAACCAATGAACTCCTCATACACAATGAGGGGTGGGTGTCAGGAAGGTGGGGCCAAACTCTTCTCTCAATGGTCTGCAGTGACAGGGCAAGAACTAATGGGCATAAACTTGAACACAGGAAGGTCCATCTAAACATAGAATCAACAAGGCTGCAAAAGACCTCAGAGATCATCCAGTCCAACCTAATACCTCATGACTAACTAAACCATGGCTTCAAGTGCCATGTCCAATCCTTTCCTGAACACCTCCAGGGATGGTGACTCCACCACCTCCTTGAGAAGAAGCTTCTTTACTTGGAGGGTAGCAGAGCACTGGAGATGGCTGCCCAGAGAAATGGTGGAGTCTCCTTCTCTAGAGACTTTCAAGGCCCACCCAGATGTGTTCCTGGTGTGATCTGCTCTAGGTTAACCTGCTCTGGCAGCAGGAGTTGGACTCAATCTTCAGAGGTCCATTCCAGCCCCTACCATTCTGTGATTCGGTAATAGGCGAAAAACAATATTCCATTTACAACTTAGTGGTCACACTTCAGTAGGTTAAGCTTCATCAAAGAGAAGAATTCCATTCAGGCTTAGTCCTTTGCTTTCTGAACCACCACATCTGATCTACCTGCAGCAATGAATCAGAAAGGCACTTGTCTGAGAGCAATGCTCCTGAGGAGGTACAGAGTGAGGATGCAGACAAGAGGGAGTGTGGGGAGACATCACAACAGCCTTTGCACCTGGGATAATCTGAATAGTCCTGTGCTGACACTATCAAAGTCTGAAACACAAAAGAACTGGCTGCCTGAGGGAGACCAGGCTTAAAACACATGGATGGGGAAGAAATTGTCCAGGGTGTGAACAGGGAAATGCTGCAAAGCCCTAAACTGGAGAAGGCAATTGGAGAGTTACACAATGACACTGGCTTCAGCTGTGAGTCTGAAATGATCATGAAGATGTTCTGGAACTTCCAGTTATGCCTTCACAGAATGGTTTGGGTTGGAAGGGACCTAAAAGATTATCTAGTTCCAAACCCTTTGCCATGGGCAGGGACACCTTCCACTAGAGCAGGTTGCTCAAGTCCTCATCCAACCTGGCCTTGAACACTGGCAGGCTTGGAGCGTCCACAACTTCTTTAGCCAACCTGTTCCAGTGCTTCACTACCCTCATGGAGAAGCATTTCTCCCTAATGTCTTATCTAAAACCATCATCTTCCAGTTTGAAGCTATCAGCCCTCATCCTGTCACTCCATGCCTTTGTAACAAGTTCATCTCCATCTGTTCTGTAGGTCCATTCAAATACTGGGTGCCCACCCTAAGGTCTCCCTGGAGCCTTCTCTTCTCCAGGCTGAACAACCCCAACTCTCTCAGCCTGCCCTGCCAGGAGAGATGCTCCAGCCCTCACAACATCTTGATGGCCCTCTTCTGTGCCTGCTCTAACAGTTTCAGCACACATACATCTAGAAATGCATATTAATTTCATGTTTCTGCCAAATTCCATCTCTGTGTGACACATCCAGCTCTTACAGGCTCACAGAAGGGCTGGAAGGGAACTCAGTAGGTCACCTTGCCCAACCCCCTGGTCCAGCTTTTCTGGCAAGCTCTTTCTGAAATAGTTCAGTTTGATGTTCAATATTGGGTCTCACAAAAATATGCCAGTACTCCAAGTTATTACTTCACTTACACCTATGGAAAAGTTTCTTCCACAGCAATGAAATCTTTGCACAGAAAGCTGTTCAGAAAAGAAAATGTAATTCTCCAAGTCCCCTGCAGACACTGCTTTTGGTGGTATCAACCTCAGCAGCATTACAAGTGATCAAAGGAAACAAAAGCCAATACAGTATGGAAAATTTTTTGTGAGATGAAGAGCAAGTTTCCTTTTGAATCCAGCAGACTCCTTGGTTTTGAACTGCTTCATGGTGCTCAGCCTGCAACAGAGTCACCTTGGTGGGCAGTCACAGTGGTGGAAACCAAGTTCACCAACTTGGTGGAAACCAAGGCGAAAAACTACCTTTGAATCACGAAAATATGTACACCTCCAGCACGTGTGGAATGTTTACATCTTCAGGAAAACCAGCTAACTGCACCTCTAAATCTCTGCTTGACAAGACAATTCTTCCCTTCTATGAAAGGACTCTCTCAGATGAAACAGGAATGGCAGCTTCAGTGCATACTCCACTGACTGGAATGGGATCAAGTCCTAACTAAGTTCCACACCATGTTTTCAGGGGAAAAGTGGAGAGTGTTTTATGGAATTTAAGTCTGGATTTGGCTTGCATCCTAGAACATACATCTTGTTATGAAAACTGCTGCAACACTTCGAAGTGGGCAAGCCACAAGTGTCCTTGGAGCTATCCAGTCAACTGGAAATCACACAAGCAAAACCTCCTGAAGTAGAAAAGCCTGAAATTGGAAGAGGTGGAAGGGGGAGGTAAGGGAGGGGCAAATAATCTTGGAATCATCTCTGTTGTACAGAACTGTTCACTTGTGCCTACAGCATGAAGCAGTTACAACTTGTTTGCTGCTATTGTCACAGATCCAATACGTTACTCTAGCTCAATCATAATCTCTTCCTGCCTCAGTTCATCCATGTGTAAACCTGGTTCACTAACTCTTACCTTAATGTGTCATGGGGCTTAATTAATAACATTTAGGTCTTTTAAGCCCTCTACAAACATTAACTACTTCTTGTAACAAGTCTCTGAGGTATTATTATCCCCATTTTACTGATGGGGAAATGGCAAAAGAGGTTGCCACTTGCCCAAGGCAACAGAGTAATAGCTGTACTTAGAGATCCTCTTCATGGACTACTGGATTGTAACAGTGGAAACTGATCGAGAAAGGCCAAGTCCCTAATTACAACCTTCAAATAACTTGTAAAAGCACACAATAAGCAACTGGAAGACTATGAAAAAAACCCTCCTACCAGAAACAATAGGCTTGGGATCAGAACAAGTGCTACACTCATCATTGCAGAGGGAAATATCCCAGGAGGATTTAGGCTGGAGCTCACCAAAAGAGTCACAAAGAAATAGCAGGACCTGTCCCCTCATGTGCTCCCGAGCACCATGAAACTGAGCAACAGGCTTGAGCAGCACCCGTTAGAGCACAGAAGCAGCAGATAACCAATGTGGGATGCAACACGCCGCTGCTCACGCCGCGTCCCCTGCACTGACAGGGGATGCCAGTGGCGGGGTGGGATGGCAGTGGTCCTGCACGGTGCATCCCGGCCCCCTGTCCCCCGCTCCTGCCCTCCCAGGTGACAGCAAAGTTGGTGTCGTTTCCCTCTGCCCAGCCGCTGCCACCGTCCGCACCAGCCCTTCGCCGCCAGGGATCCCCGCCCGGGCACCCTCCAGCATCCTCCGGGGAGGCAGCGGGGCGGCAGCTGCCCGCCGTACCCCCTGCCCGGAGCCAGTGACAGGCAGGGCTGGGGCTACTGCCCCGGCAACAGGAGCAGCCAGCAACAGGCGCCCGCTGCGCGCCCGCCCCGCGGGAACCGCGCCGGGCATGGCCCGCCCGTGTGCGGCAGGGGCCGGGATGCCGCCCGCACAGCTACGCCCCTGAGCCGGCCCGGGACGCGCTCCCCCACGGTGCCCACCGCCGCCCGGGACGGGGCGGGCGGCGGCGGAGCCTCCCCGCAGGCCTCGGCCTAGAGGGGCAAGCGGGGGTGCCGGCGCGGGGGTGACAGCCGCGCCGCCCGCTCCGCCGGGGGCAGGGGGCTGGCTCAGGAGGGTTGCGTCCCCGCTCCGGCGTGGCCGGGGCTGGCTGGCCTCCGCGGCCGGCCAGGGGAGGGGACGGCGTGTCTCGATACGCAGCGGGGCGCGGAGCCTCGGCGGGCGGGCGGGAACGCGGGGCGCAAAGGGCCCACGGCGGGGCAGGCCCTGAGGGGAGGCTCCCGCCGGTCACTCCGGAGCGGCCACCCCTTCCTTTCCCACCTGATCCCGGGCTGGGACCCCGCGCTGGCTGAGCCGCCGCGTCACTTACCTGCGGGCGCAGGGTACTGGGGAGGCGGGCCCCTGGTGTTCGGGTCCCCGGCGGCCGGGCCAGGCCGAGCCGGGCCGGGCGGGCGCCGCTGTGTTTACACCGCCGCCAGGGCTCCGCGCTCCGCAGCCGTTCAGCAGCCAGTCGCCATTTCCCGCCTACCGACCTGCTACACCGCACGGAGGGACCCGGATGGGGAGAGGGGCCGCCGCGCAGGCGCGGCCCGGCCGGGGAGGGGGCCTGGGGCCGGCGGGCGCCGGGGCAGGCCGGGAAGGAGGGAAACCGGGGCCTGGCGCGGGGAGCGGCGCCCCGCGGCGGGCGGGGAGCGGAGGGCCCCGACCAACGTGGGTGCGGGCAGAGGGCCCACCCGCCTCTTCCCCGGGCCGGGAAGAGCCGCCGCCAAGGGCGGGAGGCTGCGCCTCGGGCGCCGGGGCCGAGGGTGGCTACGCGGAGGAGGAGGCAGCGGCCGCCTCGCTCCCTGGCGCCGCGCCGAGCACAGCCGAGCGCCCGCCGCCGCGCCCTGAGGTGAGGCGAGAGGCGACCAGCCAGGGGAAGGGGCGTGAGTGCTGCTGCCCACCGAGACCCAGGCTGAGGCGCGGAGGGGCCCGCCGTGCTCGGGAGGTGAGGGAGGGGAGCCCCCCCTCGTTGGCGGAGCGGCTGTAGTAGCACTCGCTCCCGGGCCGAGCCGCGCCGGCTCTGCTGGCTGGGGAGCTCCGGTGAGCGGCCGGCGGCTAAGTGCGGGGCTGAGAGGGAGCGGCGGCCTGGAGCCGGCTGGGTTCTGCTGCCCGCCGCGGGGCGGGAGTAGGGCTGCCCTGCGCTCCTCGGGGAGGAAGCGGCGCAGAGGGTTTGCCGCGGCCGGTGCGCGGCCGCTCCTGCAGCTGGAGGGGCCGTGGCGGTCTGCTGCCCCGGTGCCCTGCCTTCCCTTCGGCAGCCTGAGCACGGGCCCCGCGGCTTCGTCCGGCCTTTCCCGGGAGGCTGCCGGCGCCTGCCCGCAGGCTGTGCCGCCGTCCCGCCGAGGTTTGGGCTGCTGGGCTCGGGGAGCTTGACTGTCAGAGGCACAGGGCAGCGGTGGGCTGCGGTTTGAGCTGCTGCTCTAAGAGCCTGCCGAGACTGGTTCCACTTTCTCTTCTTGTTTTCGTTTTTAGGCATCGACTTTCTTTGTGAAGTGTTGAGGAGCTGCTTGCTGGCGGATTTCAATGACTGAAGGAAGCAGCTTGGCCATATCGAGCCATAAAGTGTAAGAGGATGTTGTGAGGTTAGAGTTGTAATTTGCATCCAGCTGAACTTGTGTATTTTTCTTTCTGCTAGTGATCGCTTTTATTCACTGAGCTTTTTAAACAGACACCTTCACGTTTTGGGGTAATGTTGTAGGACATGAGGAGAACTTCTAAAGGATTGATCAGAATGGAAAGCTTGCACAAAAGTAGCTTGTCCCCACGTTCTCTAGCAGGAGGCAGAAATCCCTAAGGTATTGTGTTCTCTTTTCCTAGGACCTGTTGACTCCCTCCTTAGCTTTAAAACCTGGATCTTATTATAAAAGTCCCAGCTCTCCAGTCACTTAAAATATTTATTGGCTTGTTAAACTGAACCACATCTGCTGCTGTGAAGCCAGGATTTGTTTCAAAATTCTATCAGAGGGCTGAGGTGTTCTTTAGTAGAAGACATCATAAAACTAATTTTACCAGTTTCTTAAGAAAAGAAGTAATAAAAAGGCAGGGGAAAGCAATGTAGTTTCCATCCAGAACAGCCTGGTGGTTGTTTTTGTTTTTTCCAGAGCATTCAAATGTTTCTAAACATACTCATTAACCATAGCACTGGGCTGTTTTTTGTATGATCAGCTGTGAAAGGGTAACTTGGACATGTTAAAACTTAGTGAACATCATTTGCAGTCCATTAAGAGGAACTAGTAGGGCAAGATAACTTGGTGATGTCTCATAGAACAAGCCCAAAAGGACATTCACAGATCCTTGGGAAGTGGGAGTTTTGAAAAAAATGGTAGGTGGAAATCCTTTCTAAATGGTGTAATTAGAGTGGAACTGGCTGCCAGAGGAAATCAGTCGGCAGGGCTCAAAGGGAGCAGATATTTGTGTGAACACCAAGAGGTGCATTTATGGGCAAAGCCGAAAGAACAGTGGAGGAGAGAGATTAAAGCATGAGACTCGGGCTTCAGACTCATCTTTATGGGAAGGAGAACTGCACTTGCCTGTGTCAGAACATTTAAAAACTGTCTTGTGCCCAGTGCTCTCCTCCAGCTACTTGGTTCTGAGCCCTGTTGGGGAAGGGGTGCTGGGCCAGCAAGAGTGGGAGCCTGTAAAATCTTGCTACTAATTGACATCGCTGTGAAGGCAAAGTTCAAGCATCCACCTGCTGTAACTTCCTCCCCCTTTCTAATGTAGACCACGAAGAGAGCTTTAGCTTTGCCTGTGAGACGCCAAACATAAATAATGCTGGCTGTGCTTTTCCACACCTGAGAAGCAATGACAAGGCTCCTGTGCTGGCGGCAGCAGCAGCAGCTTTTCCCCTGACAGTGGGCTGTCTAGATTCTAGGTGTAGTTTTCCTTCACAGAGAAACTGAAGGGGAAAAAAAAACCACCAATCTATAATTGCCAGGATGTTGCACATTCCTGAAATGATGTGCTCTGAATGTTGGTTTGAAGGCCATTTTTTCATTGTTTGTCATTCCCTTCAACTAGTTTTTCCTTGGTTGTTTCCTAAGTCTTGCTTGTGCCTTATCTTTGTGTTCCCATGCTCATTTAAAACAAAGAACTTTCTCTCTTGGTGTAGAGGTTAAGTATTGGTGACTCCACCAGTTTCTCTTAGTAACTTTCAGATGCCTGCAGTTTAGGGTTCTGTTTGGTTCAGGTATTGGGTTTAACCTCCAGCTATTGCATCTGGCACTTGGGAGATGCTGGAGTTCTTCCCACACATAGGGATCAGGTCACCCCTCAGAATTCTGCTTCGTAAGAGTCACAGCTACAATCCTAAATCTTGCCTTGTGGGCTTTTACATTTGTGGACAAAAAGGTTTAATTCCTTGGATAATTTTGGGAGATGGGAGTCTTCCTTAAAGTTCTCTCTCAAGTATTTTAGCATCTTTCTTGCAGATACCAGGTGGTACTCTGAGCACAGCCATTCAGTCCAGTTTCTTTTGCCAAAGTGCTGGCAACTGTGACCTGACTGAGAGACAGTTGTGGTATAAACTGGGCTTGTGTCCTTTAAATTACCTCATTTCCAGTATTTCTTGTTCCTTTTGCTTATCTGAAGGGGATAAATGTTGTTTAATAGGTAAACAGAACCATGCACTTGACTTGGATGAGAAGCAGCTCCCAGGCTGTGCTTGCTGCTCCATGCCTAGACGTCTGTGCTCCAATCTGTCTGTCCAGGAACAGCTACAGACTCGCTGTTCTCACTGCTGACACTTCAGCTGACAGCAATCAGAACTCAGATGGTCCTGAACCCCCTCAGAAACAAAAGCAAGCACAGATTTCCGTCAACTGTTGGGTATGTTTGATCTAGCACAGCGCAGCAGTGGAGGCTGTCATGAAATAAGGGGAGAAATGCAAAGTAGGGCTAGAAATACATAGCCACAAGTGGCCAGGTCCTGGTTTAGGAAGTTAAAATGTGGCGTGTCCATGCTAGTAGCTCCACTCTGGCTACACAAGGAGAGTTTGGTCTAGGTTGAGGAATTCAGAGTATTATGGTCTCTATACCTTCATGAAGTTCTTGCTGCTGGCTGGCTTGAAGCCCTCCCTGTGTTCTCATAAATACCTATATATGCCCCCAGTTATTTTTGGTTGGTTTGGGTTTTTATTCCTATTTTACTTAAATTACTAGAGAAGCATGGGCTCCTTAGTCCTGGGGACATCTGGAAGGCTCTAGTGCAGAACACCCTTTCTCCACACTGATGAAAAGCACCCAATCTCACATTTTACTAGTCTGTTGCAGCAACCTTTTGTTTTTATTCTGTTAAATATTCTGGTCTTTCCCCTCAAAGAAGGGTCTCAGGTTACATCAAGTTTAACTTTAGAGTTTTACACACTTGGGTCCCAGATTGCTTAAAGATCCATCTAGATCCTGGCATGAGGATTGCAGCTTTGTGCAGATTTGTGGTGTGCCAAAATTCTCCGTGTTATGGACAAAATGGAAAGTTGAGGGATACAGAATGCCTTCAGAGGCTGATGCTGAGCAGTGACAGATTCTGCCTAGAGCTCAGGACCTTGCTTCAAATAAAATAGCATTTTTTAATCCAGCTTCTGCCCAATATGCAAATAAAATAGTGGTATTAAATCTACTTATATAGAAGAAACCCTTTTGTATGCTCTATATTGTACCTGTAATGCCTTGGGAACGTGTAAGAACATTTTTGACAGCTGTTAAGAGGTTGATTTACTGTTTGGAGCGTTAACACACACCAGGCTTGAAGCAGAACTTAATAAAGGACTTTTGTACTAACATTTTACTGTTGCTACCTGAAAACCACAGTTTTAGGGTAGTAATGTCACGAGTTCAAATGAAGTTTGGGTCTGTGGCATAGGAAAGTTGGAGAAACCACTTTTTTCATGCTCTGTTGGGGGGAGGTGCAAGTAAAGAGCTGCTGTTAAGACACGTGGGAAAGAGTGAACCTGTGGAGCAGAGAGTTCTCCAAGTACCACTAAAACACGCCACACATTTGTTCAGGCAAATCCACCACAGTCTGAGGTGAGCAGTGAATGGGTGGTGTGCAGAAAAGTGCCTCCTGATGAGTGGATGGGCCATAAAGTGACAGATAAAGACCTGGCTCCTCTTCTTCTGGGTGTTAGTGTGGCCTCTTGCAGGTGACACTGAAGTGGGTGGAGATTGAATCATTTGATCACTGAGCTTTCAAAGCTGGTTTATGTAGATGGTCTGCTGCATGTCTTCATGTTAGACTGAAGCAGAAGTGTGATGGTATTTAGTCAACCTTGTGTGTTTTCCAGGCAGATCATGCTGTGCTTCACCAAACCCACTGAATTTCACTTGCTTGCAGGAGATTGGCTGTGCTGTGGCTTCTGCACTGTTGTGATTTTTGTCTTACCTGAAAATGTAAAATGATGGTTTAATAAAGGACAGACCCCATTAACTATTTGCTGTCTGTTTCATCTCCTCACTTGAATCTTCCAAGGATTTTAAGCAGAGTGCTCTTGGTGAACAAATGTAGTTACTTTTAACATGCTTCATACAGAGCTGGAATTTTGTTGTTGTTGGAGGGTGGGGGGTGGTTTGGTTTTGTTTTCATCTTTTGGTGAGATACTTCCCACCCCTTTGTTTGCTTTTCCTGATGTCCAGACTAAACAAGGTTCATCAGTGAGACTTGGCTCTGGTGGGATCCATGTTTTACCAACAACCCCAGAACTGGGCAGTTGGGGCTGACTGGAACGAGTCTGTTTGCTCTAAGTGCTGGTGTTTCTCAGCCTTGCTGAAATCATCCTTCAGTCTTAGCAGCAAAGTGCCAGTTTCGGCTCGTTGTTTTCCTTCTGCTCCCTAACAGAGGTGCCTGGAATTTCTGTCAGCATGGCTTTGCTGATCCCATCAAGCAGAAGAAAACACCCTTCTGGCTTCACACTTTCTAGGCTTGAGCACTGAATCAAATAATCTCCAGGGAAAATTTAATCTCCTTCACTCAATCCCTTTTATGGGGGTAGGGAGGAAGGAACATTGAAGCAAGGAGGAGGGAAGGGAGGAAAATACAGTAGCTGAGAGAACATGAAGTGATTTATGAAGGGATTTTTCCTCCCCTTTTTAACAAGCTACATTTTTACCAGCTTCAAATTCCACCTGTGTGTCTGAGGTAGAAGGGAGCAGTCGCATTTTAAACTGAAACAAAGAATTCTCTGATTTTTAACAACCTAATTGATTTGAGCTGCCTGTAATGGAGCAGCAGTTGCATAAGCTCTCAAAGTTCATTTCCCATTTGTATGCTAATGGCACCTCAAGTCGGGTTTCTTTTCAAGGCTGAGCATCAAAACAAAGCCCTGCAATCACTGGGTGCTCAGAAATGACTTGGGAAGATGTCTTTTTGCTGTTTCACCTTGGGCAAAAGTTTTTTTGGCCTCAGAAGGTTGATTTGCATGAACTGTGAGTGCTGGCAAGGTACCTCTTGGAGCTGGGGCTTTGAGAGTTGGTTATGCAGAGGGTGCAGGTGGTTTGTTCTCTTCATAGATTCAGAATGATTTGGGATGGAAGGGACCTTAAAGATCATCTAGTTCCAACCCTGCTGTCATGGGCAGGGACTCCTTCCACTAGACCAGGTTGCTCAAGGCCTCACCTGGTCTGGAGCTTGACATTTGAAATCTGTAGGGAATGGGATGATTGCAGTTTTCCTCCTGGCTGATAACCAGAGTTACCAGCTCTGGATATTTAAGGGAACTTGATGATCTTCAGAGGTCCCTTCCAACCCCTAACATCCTGTGATCCTGTGATTCCCCTAAACTTCCCCACTCAGAGATGTTAATCTGTGTCTGTGCTCTGAAGCTGGGAAGTGTTTAGTCCTTAATTACAGCATTGGTAGAGTTCACCCTGCTCAAATGGACACAGATAACTCACTGTCCAGAGCAGGCCACCCAATGACCCTACCACAGGCTGGTTGTATTGTAAGGTGGCAAAGGACCTGGGGGGTTGGTCAGCAGCAGCTGAAGATGAGCCAGCATGTACCCAGGTGGCCAAGGAGACCACCTGACATCTTGGCATGGATCAGCAATGGTGTGGCCAGCAGGAGCAGGCCAGAGATTGTCCCCCTGAGCTTACTCAACATCCCCCTCTCCCACTTTCCCCCTTTTTCTCTTCACTCTCCAATCAGTAGGAAGCTCCATTTTCCAACAAATGTGTAACTCACCTTGGTGGCTGTCTGCAGGTTATGGGAGCAAAGAGCTGTTCTCTAGGGACTTCAAAAGCTGGGGAGAAGAATGAGCAGAAATCATCCTAAAAAGGAGGAAAAAAAAAAAAAAAAAAGAGGAAATGGAATAATTGTAGTTTTCTGGTACAGGCAGAATAAAATCTGCTTTTGTCAGCTGCTGCTTTTTTCTCCCCCTCCTCTCCCCTTCCCCTCCCCCCTTTTCTTTTTTACTTCCACTGTAAAGATCTGTATTAAAATTCAGCTACCATGGCTTCTAGGAGGACAGTGTGCCTGCCTGGCTGGAGTGATCACTAGAGGAATAAATCCAGTCTGAATCCTGGTTTAAATACTGGATTTTCCATGCCACCAGGGCTGGAAGTCAGGCTCTGGGAGAAGCAGGTGCTCATCCTTGTTAAGGTGATCTGATGCACTTCACAGCATGTATGAAAATTGGATGAAAAGATGAAAAGGTTTTGTTGGTCCCATGAGATTACTGAAATGCTTGGCCATGTAGATCATGGAATCCCAGGCTGGTTTGGATGGGAAGGGACCTTTCAAGCTCATCCAGTCCAACCTTCCTGCAATCAGCAAGGACATCTGCAACTAGAGCAGGTTGCTCAGAGCCCCAACCAACCTGACCTACAATGGTTCTAGGGATGGGGCAGCTCCCATCTCTCTGGGCATCCTGGGCCAGGCTCTCACTACCTCAGAGTCAAACATTTCTCCCTTCTCTCCCATCTGAACCTCCCTCTTTTAGTTCCAACCATCACCCCATGTCCTGTCACAACAGGCCCTGCTCATGTCTCTCCTCAGCTTTGTGCTTGGCCCTTTAAAGTCCTTAAAGGGTACCAGAAGGTCTCCCTGGAGCCTTCTCTTTAGGCTGAATAACCCCAACTCTCAGCCTGGCCTCACAGCAGAGGGCTTCCAAGCCCTCCCAGCATTGCTATGGTCTCTTCTGGCCCCTCTCCACCAGGTCCCTGTCTCTGCTGTGCTGAGCACTCCAGAGCTGGCCCCAGCACTGCAGGTGGGGTTGCAGCAGAGGGTCAGAATCCTCTCCCTTCTCCTGCTGCCCACAATGCTGAGGATCAGCCCAGGACATGTCTGGGGCTGGGCTGGGAGCGCTCAGTGCCAGCTCATCTCCAGCTTTGCACCCCCAGCACCCCCAAGTCCTCCTCAGGGCTGCTCTGATAAGGTGAATTGAGTTACTGATAACCTGAGCCTTGAAACAGGAACTCGGTGAGCTGCTTCAGCTGTGCCTGGGTGTAGGGTTTGACAAAGCTCTGGGCTGGGCCACGGAGTGAAGCTGCTTTGTCTGCTCTCTCCTGCAGAGCAGTCCCACCAAACGTGAGAGCCAGTTTCACTTGAGCGTCTAGCTGGTGCTCTCGGGGAAGCAGATGTTTCAGTAGCTCTGAAATATGTCAATGTTTTGTGTGCTGCCATTTCCATGGCAACAGGGATTGGCTCAGCAGAAACAACCCAGGGACTGCAAAACTACAGCGTAAACCCCAAATGGAGCTGGGTTAGTCACTGGTATTTTTAGTCATCATCAGCACCGCTCGTGGTGTGAGCAGAACCTGTCTGGAGTCTGTGAGGTGCAAGCACGAGAACTGGCAGATCATGGATGAATAGCTTAAATTGATGTGCTTGGAAGTGAGCTGGGCTTTGACAGCCCTTTAGTAGAAAAACATGGCCTTGCTGCACCTTGCTCAGCATCAGCTCCTCACCTTGCTGGAGGGCAGGCACAGTTTGATCCCTGCTTGAGGGCTCCACCTTCCTCAAATGAGGTGAAACATCTACTGGGGGAGAGCTGAGATTGCAGCTAGTTGGCAAACTGGGCTTTAAAGTCATATAGAAGTGGCTTGTGCAACACAGAACTGATAATTTTTGGTCTTCAGGAAGATTTTCTTACCAGAAGTTTTTGACATTGGGGTTGGTGACACCCTGGCCCAGGGTGCCCATTGAGGTGGGAGATGCCTCATCTGTGGAACCATTCCAGATCAGATTGTTGCAGATGTCCCTGATGAGTACAGCAGGGTTGGACTGGAAGAGCTTTAAAGGTCCCTTCCCACCCAAATGATTCCATGATTCTGTGTAAAAATGAAGCAAAGCCATTTTTGGGGTTGCCTTCTTTGCCTCTGGGGACATTTGCTTTAGGAATGGTCAACTTACAGCCACTTACCTCAGTTCAGTGTTGCTGCAGCATTGAAAACCAGGATTAAACTGGTGGGACTTTAGCAGGGGGGTTGGACTGGATGATCTCCAGAGGTCACTTCCAACCCCCACCATGCTGGGATTGTGTGCACAATAAAACCTGATTGTGAATGGGGAGAAGGAAAGGTGACACCAGGCTGAGTCAGAATACAGTCACAGGATCTATTGACAGCTGAGCTGGGGGTGAACCTCAGCCCTTGCCCCTCAGCCTCTATTCTTTGCTCCAGAGCAGGTTCATTTCATGGAGTCAGAGCGGTTTGGGGTGGAAGGACCTTAAAGGTCATCTAGTCCAGCTCCCCTGCAGTGAGCAGGGACATCTGTTCTTTCTCCTCCATAACCACAGTCAGTCACTGATCTGGGTGCAGGAGCATTTGTGAGGGCACTTACCAAAGGGCAGCTCTCAGTTGCGGTGACCTTCACCTCAGGCAGCTTCTCAGGAACTCCGTTGTTTAACCCGAAGTCTCACAGGCTTCAGGGGGTGGAAGCAGCAGTTCCAGCATGTGCACTGCAGGGACCGACCCAAGCAGCTGTTGCACAGTGCCAGAGGTGACATCGTGACACACTTCAGGTTCTGTCCAGCAGGCACAGTGCTGCCACATTTCTCTTCCCTGTGCAAGTAGCTCAGGGTTTGCTGCCTGTGTCCCTGTGCCCCTTCCCACCAAGCACACAGCTTCTGGGACTGAAGCAGCCTTTCAGGTGGGCACAGTCAGGGAGCACTACCCCATGGGTAACAAAACCAAACTGAGAGGCATGTAGCAAGCTCCTCATCTCCATCACTGCCCCAGAGCTGGCCTCTGTGAAGCAACTGGAAGCACTGGAGCTGGAACCTTGACTTCTGCAAAGCCCTGAGCAAATCCAGATTTGAAGAGAGAAAAGGTAGCCAGAAGCTCACATACTTTAAACAACTTAATTTATTAGAACCCATAAATGCTGCTTTCATTAGAAGAACCAAGTTAACATCTAATTCAGGGTGAAATTACATTTTAAGACCAAAAAATGGTAATGCTTAAATACAGATTTTACTGCAGATGCTATTCTTAGGCTCCTGGCACAACCCATACTCGTTGTGCAGTGTTAGTGTGGGATCTAATTCTGAGCAGGTTCAGTGTTTTATCTTCAGCTGAAGGTACCATGCAAAGGGCTACTCCACCCTCCCCACCCCACCTCTGCCTCCTGGAGTACAGAATGAAACAAATTAAAACCAAAAAAATAATCCCCTTGAGATGCATCACCAGAATCTGACTTTCATTGCAGATTGATTGGTAGAAGATCCCTGTAGCCAAGAAAGAAGAATTAAAATGATCTGACCACTGAAATGGATTTAGAAGGTTCAGTGAACTGGAAGTGAGCAAACCCAAACTGTTGTCTCAAACCTGAGTACAGAGAGAAGTACAATCACCCACGTCATAGGCCCTAGCATGTCATGTCACAGTAGCCCTTTTGGAGAGGCAGGCTGGGTCCAAAGCCATTTCCACCACTGCAGAGGTACAGAATCAGCTCCATAAAAATCAGAAAGTGCTTAAACACAGGATGCAGAAGGTTCTGACTGGCAGGCCTTCTGATGGAGGAACTCCAACAGGTACCAAAGGGTCTGACTGACAAAAGCTGATGGAGAAACTCAAACCATGAAACACGGAGGGTGTTGAGACCGGTACCAAAGCACAACATCGTAAACCATCTGGAGTGGCTGTGACACAGGAGGGACAATGCTCTTGAGACAGTGACAGCACGTACAGCATGTCCACCAAGGGTAAGAGGGGCTGTTTCTCTCAGTCAGGTCCCACAGAGCTGTGGTAGATTTGTCTGTCCCTCATTAACACCTCTAACACCTACACAAAGACCTCCTACAAGCTGGGCTCCATTCTTGTGGTCACCTTTTCAATGTCAGTGTCACAACTTCTCAGGATGTACCCAATGTTCATTCTATTATCGCCCATTTCCAGCTCCAGCTACAAGATCTGGTCACTGTATATGAGAATTGGGATGGTACTTGCTTCTCAAGACCTTTATCCAGGGAAATGAAGGAAGGAGCAACACTCTGAGCACTCCGTTTTCATCCTCAGCTCACCTGCAGCCAGAGAGACACAGACCTGGTGGGGTTGTGAGAGGGGTGGTGTAGAAAAGGAGTCCTTTGGCTGTCCATTGTTTCCACAGGGTGTTTGTGACATCTGGTACAAACTGTACAAGTTCTGCAAAGTTTTCTGGGTGGCAGAAACGATTCAGGCCCTGTACTAGTGCTGGGTTTAACTGGAGAGATCATTACAGAAGGTGCAGTCTGAGTGACTGGCTGGACGTCACCACAGACCTGTAGGTTTCATACCATTTGCAAGAGTACAACTATGTACATCTGTACAGAAAGTCTCCTCCCCTTCCTTACTTCACTGATTTTGGAGTTTCCTCATCACTTTTCATCAGCAGCTCCCTTCAGAGTAAGAAATGCTGAAGTAGAAATGGTTCAGCTCTGCAGCACCTCGGGTTCCTCAGCTGAGCTCTCCTCTCAGCCCATTGCCACCTCACAGGACACCGTCACTGAAGCGTGACTTGCTGTAATCTGCCAGGTCATTCTGCAGGTCTCTTTCCTCATCATCTGCAATGAGAGCACTCAGATGGAATCTGATGTGATGCCACTGAGAAAATATTTAAGCACACTTTCCCAGAGCATGCTGCAAACACCAACATGTCCCCCCAGAACCAGGCTGCTCTGCTCACAGGGATGAAGTCATCGGGAACACAGAGAACACTGTGGGGCCGTGAGGGCAGCACCCTGGGACAGTGTCCTGGGCTTTATTCCAGCCACTGAGTGACTTAGGAGATGCCAGAACTGGTTAAAGTGCCTGCTGGAACTGGGGAATCCTCCTAGGAAGGTGTCAAACTCCCCCAGAACACCTGTCTTCAAAGTCAACCGCTCGGGGAGGTCACGCTGCCATTTGTTATCCCGCTCCAGAGTTAGCAGCTGTCAGATGCCACCCAGGCTGGGTACCCATGGGACAATGACCCCTGCAGGCCACGGCAGCACTGCTACCACCTCCTCCTCAGATGGGAGAGAGGACACCTTCCCCACAAACCTGACCTGGCACATTTCTCCTCAGTGATGGGGTTTTGACTGATGCTGGAGTTGACTCTGCTCTCAGTGTCTGTATGTGCTGGGTATCTACAGAGCCGACATCACAAGGGCTATCAAGATGCTGAGCAGCATCTCTGGGAGGAGCAAAGGCTGAGAGCCCTGAGGCTGTTGAGCCTGGGGAAGACCAGCCTGAGAGGGAAACTGCTCAATGCTCAGCAAGAGATAAAGGGTGGGGGACAAGAGAATGGGGCCATACTCTTGCAGTGGTGCTCACAGACACGACAAGAGGCATCAGGCACAAAGTGGAACCCAGGAGTTTCCACCTGAACCTGAAAATTCCTAGTTTGTGAGTTCTGCTTTTGGGGTTTCAGCCTCATGAAAAATCAACCCCCCCAAGCTTGTGCATCCTCAGAATAACCACTTACTGTAGGATGTTCCCAAAACCCATCAGGAAAAGGCACCTTCAGTGGTGCTTCAGAGCGTGTGAAATGTTCTGTGTTCCACCTGCTGTAGTGCAGATCTCTCCTGTGTGGCTCCTCACCTTTCTTCCCTCCCTAAGTGAGTGAGCTCCCAACCCCCACTTTGCATCAGTTCCTGAGCTTTTGCTGCATTACAGAGCTGTGCTCCTTCACCTTCAGGGAAGGTGGCTGCTCAGAGGTATGGAAAGCAACGTTTAGGGTTACCTTCACTAGCTGAGAAACCATCTGAAGCTCGTCAGCACTTCCACAATAGCTACTCATCATTACTTTATCACAACTCATCATCCTGCACATGAGGCAGGGACCTGATGGTGATCTGCTCCTGACAGCCAAGAGCTGAGGCTGATCTACGAGCACATGCTTTTGGTCGCCAAGAAACTACTTCAGAGCACGCAGCTGTCACTTGATTTTACAATCCTCCACCACCCAGCCACCACAAAACACACTGACTGCAGCAGCAGCAAACAACTCTGGAGTTCCACCTTGCACTTGGAGCAGGTGGCCCTGGCAAAGGGACATCAGATTGGAGACTGACACTCCCATCAACCCGCTGGTGTGTTCTCCTCAGATGACTCCAGCCCCAGGCCCACACACTTCTGGTGGCAGCAGAAAACCACAGGTAATGAACTGGCTTTGTCTGCAGATGCCACATGCCTGCTTCCAGTCATGTGATGTTTTTCTGACAGGCTTTAGACAAAAATTCAGATTGTTTTTTTTTTTTCCTCCCTCCCTCCCTCCACACCCCACCTCAGTTCTGCCTTCTCCTACCCTGCAAAGAGAGACTAAAGCAGACACTGCTTCTGGAAGCACCATTTGCCACCACTTGCATCACCTCAAGTCAACAAGTTCTTAGGAAACAACAGAACAAAGGGCTTGGGAAATGGAAGTCTGAGGTAGTAACAAACCCTGCTCAGCCCATTCTTCATGGAGCAGCTTCTAGAAGGTACTCTTTAATTAAATCCATTGTGTCTACACAGATATGCAGTGGGGTGATCAGAGAAGAGATTGTCACCAAATTTAAAGCTACCAGAGCAGTAACCTGAGAGATACCACAGCTAACAGAGAAATGGTTTTATGAGGCCATTTCCAGTCAGAGCTTTGGATTGCACTGTTCACATCACTGGGAATGGTTTAGAGCAAACATGAGGTCAGCTCTTGCTAGCCAAAGCCAACAGCTTCCCTGTGAAGACCACTGCAGCAACATGGTGGGAAGCAAACCATCATGGAGCTCTGGGGTGCAGCAAGAGCTGTGTCCCTGCCCAGCATGGGCAGTCAAAGAATCACTGATTGGTTTGGGTTGGCAGGGACCTTAGAGATCCTCCAGTTCCAACCCCCTGCCATGGGCAGGGACATCTCCCACTACACCAGGTTGCTCAAGGCCTCATTCTGCCTGGCCTTGAACACCTCCAAGGAGGGGGCATCCACAACCTCCCTGGGCAACCTGTTCCAGTGTCTCACCACCCTCATTGTAAATACCTCCTCCCAGCAGGTGAAGTGTAAATGCAAGCCCAAAGGTGCGTGGTTCAAGAGAGATTTAGTCACAGCTCCGTGGTCTTGATTAGCACCTCAAAGATCCTGTGCCGAAAGCCAGTTAAGGAACTATACTATGAGGATCCAGGTGTAGCCTTCTGCTGAGGGGAACTCATCAAAACCCCAACAACTGCTCTGATTTGCAGAGCTCAGACACACAAATGTGCCTAGCAAACCATGCTCTCCTCCTCACTCTGTGGTCAGAATGATCAGAAGCAGGTCTGCTTCCACAGCAGCAGCTCTCCATCTGTGCACCCTCCCTTAGAAGGCAGCTTGTACAAGCAAATTACAGCCCAGCAACACCCCATCCTGAGGAACAGACATCAGCAAGCCAGAGTGACTAAAAGTCACCACTGGTGTGGAGCAGAAGTGTAACACAAGGGGCCACATCTTCTGGAGGAGCAGCAGCAGCCTTTCCATTTAATCAGTAAGTTCATTAATTGCCCAGGGTTCTGAGCCACACTTTTCTTTTGCTTGTTCATGAGTTTCAAGCTGCCAGCCCAGCCCCAAACTGCTGACACTGCAGAATTAGCTGCATGCCCCCAGAAATCTGTTGGGTTTTTCCCTCAGCTTTTCCCATTAATTACACCAATTAAATACACACCTGAAAAACTAGCAGCTAAAAACTTCCATTAGGAGGGACAAAACCAGGGTGCCTAGTGGAAGGTGTCCCTGCCCATGGCATGGGGGTTGGAACTAGATGATCTTCAAGGTCCCTTCCAACCCAAACCATTCTATGAATCTCTGAACTTTAATCAGGGTGGGTTCTCCCCCTCTATTTCCCATTTCCTTAACACCACACATATATATGTATCTTTAGGGAAACATTTTCAGCCTGCAGACATGCAAACCTTCCCCAAGACATCACCAAACAGCTGGATGGAGGATGGCAGACAAGCAACGAGAGGGGATGGGCTGCCATGCAGAACCAGAGCTGAGCATGCACATCCAGGGGTTAGGTTGGCACAGGATTCCTGAGGCTGGGTTAGCAAGGAAAAGCAGGAGCTTGTTGAATCTGTGTAGAAGGCACAAAAACTGGCTTAGAATTGCTAAATCCAGCTCTCTGAGCACGCCACACCTCCAGGGAGGAGGGGACAAAAGTGGCTGTCAAAAGCAGGGCACTTCTGTGCCTGGTAATTGCTTTAGTGATGGCAAAAGGAACAGATCTGGGGGTTAGAGAAAAGGGGCTGGGTTTGCCTAGCAGAAGCTGTACACAGGACTGCAATCAGGTATTGAATCCTCTCCCTGAGAGCTGCTGGGACCTTGCTTTCAAACACAGCAAGACCAAGCTGCCAAGACTGCCTGAAGCTTAGCTCTTCTCTGCCAGGGATTTGCCCCGAATCACAAAGCTTTACACAAATTCAACAGCGTGGGTTTCATCACAATGGGATGGAGATAAGGCCCAAGCTCACCTTGGACGTCTTCTTCTCCACCATCACCATCCTCTTCCTCATTGTAAGCCAGCTCAGCCTGTTTGTCTGCCTCGTACTCACCCACGTTCCCATCATCCCCATTATAATCTGCCAGTTTAGAGCCCTGCTGCGGGTCCACAGGGGACTCATTCTCATCAAAGAACCGGCCTGTGAAGTAGGCAAAGGATTAAGTCAGAAGCAGAGAGGAAAGAAAACAGGAAGGTTCTCACCAAAGGCAGGCTGCAGGTTAAGACAGTCTCAGTGTTTGCAGAGCTTCAGCTGGAGGAGGAAAGGGGGAGAGGGAAGAAGGCTTGGCCAGCGAGGGGAGAACCACACGACTTATGGACACCTCTGGATCCTTCAGTGTTTGGATCTTGGTCAATCTGGTGGTTCTGAGCTTCACTCCCTGGAGCAAGGACAGAGCCAGAGCAAGCATCCCCCCACACTGCCCCAGCTCTGCTGACCAACCAACACTAGCAAATGTTTTCTTGATATGCTAGAGAGCTCATGGTGGAAGGGTCTGCACCTAGGCTTCTCTCATTGGAAGGGTCTGCACCTAGGCTGCTTCTGGAAGCTCCCAATAGAAGAGTCTGTACACCTAGGCTTCTCTCATTGGAAGGGTCTGCACCTAGGCTGCTTCTGGAAGCTCCCAATAGAAGAGTCTGTACACCTAGGCTTCTCTCAGTGGAAGGATCTGCACCTAGGCTGCTTCTGGAAGCTCCCAATAGAAGAGTCTGTACACCTAGGCTTCTCTCAGTGGAAGGATCTGCACCTAGGCTGCTTCTGGAAGCTCCCAATAGAAGAGTCTGTACACCTAGGCTTCTCTCAGTGGAAGGGTCTGTACCTAGGCTGCTTCTGGAAGCTCCCAATAGAAGAGTCTGTACACCTAGGCTTCTCTCAGTGGAAGGGTCTGTACCTAAGCTGCTTCTGGAAGCTCCCAATAGAAGAGTCTGTACACCTAGGCTTCTCTCAGCGGAAGGGTCTGTACCTAAGCTGCTTCTGGAAGCTCCCAATAGAAGAGTCTGTACACCTAGGCTTCTCTCAGCGGAAGGGTCTGTACCTAGGTTTCTTCTGGAGGAGGCTTGGCATTTTCCTGCCCCAACAGAGCAATACATTGCTGACCTGACCCATGGTGGTGTCTGCAGAGGGTGCTCTGTGCTGAAAACCCAGCCAAGGTCTGCCCTGCATCTCCACACTGATCTGTTTAACTACCTCATTCACCTGGCTTCACACTCTGGTCCCTTAGCACTTTTCAAACTGTTCTGAACCTACTATTTTTGTCTCCCAAGGAATTAAAAATAGTTCCAGACACTGAAACAATGCACAGGAAAAATGAGAATTAGCTGGAAGTAGGAGATGACAAACAGTGAAGCAAGCACACAATGAGAGATGAAGGTGTGAAGTTGGCTTCAGAGCTGGTGTGTAATGGGACACAAGGAGATCTGCACTGAGTCTGCAGGCTGGAGGGCTCATGTGCAAGTGAAAAAGTGTGATTAGAAAGGGGTAAGGACTGGAAATGAGCTGAGGAAAATCTCTGCCAAGACAGGTGGTGATCTGTATTGTATGTATGTATCAAGATTGTATGGTTCCAATCTTGGGGAGGTTGGAGTTACAACAGGCAGAGGGGGAAGTGAAATGGTTTGTGAAAACAGTGAAAAAGATCCTAAGCGGCAACACATGAACACCAGAACAGTAACCAGAGCTGATCAAAGAGTCACATCTAGAGCAGCCCAAAGGGACAGAAACAGAAGGTTTGGTTCTTTTCATTCAGTAAGCAAGAAAAGGCTGGGATCAGAAGTTTAATGTGTTTTCCATTCTCTCTTCACCTCTAATTGAGGAATCCTTGCTGTTATTTGTGGGTCTGGACACTGCCACAGTACACACAGAGAGAACTCTGCAATTCCCACCTGAAATATCAAACAGGTTGTGGAAAGACAACAGAACCCTCTGAACCTACATGAAAACCAAACCTCTGGATGTGCAGAAGTGAACAAGTGACAGATGAGTACCCCACAGAATGAAGAAGGAAAGGTTAAAATAATAACCAGAGATCCTAGAAGCACAGCAAGGAGCTGCAGCTGATTCCAGCAGCCCAGAGTACTGGACAGCTCTGGGGAGCTCAGGTCCCAACACAACTTCAGAGGCAGCTGCTCCTTCACTAGGGATGCTTCATCCTGCTTGAGGAGTTTGGTATTTCAGCCCAAGCTGCTGCAAACCAAGGCAGGAGAAGCTGAGCTCACAACCCCCTACCTCTAGCACTCAATTTAGGCTGGGCAGGCTTGACAGCAGCTCCACTGCAGAGTCAGGAGTACAAAAGCTTGAGGCAGGAGATGACTTCTTACACAACACCAGGAGAAGATCCATACTCTAACACAAAGTACATAAAAGACTCCTGGGGACCCTTTAGACAAACATCAGAACAAGAGTTACAGGTGGCTGGACCCAGCAATGCACCAACTGCTTTCTGAAGCAGGCAGCTAGGATCTGGGATCTTGATGGCATGGTGGATCTCCAATCACTCCAAACCTGATTGGTTCCCTTTGCAGGGACTGACTGCCTGAGGCACAGTGGAGTAACTTGTCCTGAAGCACAAGAGGTCAGTGACAGTCCCATGAGGTTGTCACTGCTGCTAAAATAGGCAGGCAGCATCCTCTGGAATGAGTTCTGTATTGACACAAGGTGTGACTCAGGGCTGGATCCCTATGAACAGGGCTCAGAGCAGCTGCTAGGTGCACCTTGAGGCCATTTCCTCTTGTCTTCTTGCTCGTTCCTTGGGAGAAGAGACCAACCTCCACCTGGCTCCAACCTCCTTTCAGAGACTTGTAGAGAGCCAGAAGGTCTCCCCTCAGCTTCCTCTCTTCCAGGCTGAACAACCCCAGGTCCCTCAGCTGCTCCCACCAGCTCTGTTCTCCAGATCCCTCACCAGCTTCACTGCCTTTCTCTGGACCTTCTCTAATCCCTTTGATGTCCTTCTTGGAGCGAGTGACCCAAAGGTGAACCCAGGATTTGAGGTGTGGCCTCCCCAGTACCATCCCTGCCCTGATCCTGCTGGGCACATTTATCCTGTGTATGTGACAGTCTCTCCCTCACTGCAATGTGCACTGACAGTGATTCCAGACATGAAGCAGCAAAGAGAAAAGACTAACCTGTGATGTGTCTGACTTTCAGGTACCGTTCACAGCCTACAACAGACATCCCATTCACTGCTCCTGCCCACACATCCAGACCCTTTCATCCATCACCGTGGAGACAGCCAACCCCCTGGAAGCCCAGGGACTGGCACAGGGAGCTGTATCATTTCAGCTGCAGTCACTCAGACAAGAGTGGGGTCGTCAAGAGGCTCCTTCAATCAGTTAACGAGAGTCTGGCACATCTCAGGATACAGGAAGTGGAAGCAAAGCTTGCACAGGCTGCAGGCCCATTTTAAACACACCTACAGCAGAAAAGATCCACCAGGGACACTGAGATAGCTGAAGCCTTCCCTAAAGACCTGTTTCTTAAAATCCCCAACAACAGAGCAGTGAACTGAAGTCCATTCCCTGCCTCTTCAACCATCGTCTTCTCAGAGCTTCTTCCCCCTCCTCATACAAACCCTGCCCTCTTTTCTTTCCTCTCCCCTAACTCCTTCCAGCTTGGCACCATCTCTCTTTGATGTTTAAATCCAGGGATGGCCTCAGAAGCACCAGTTAACCCAGATCCTTATCAGACATTCCTGGTAACGTATCCCAGAAGTAAAACCTCACTTCCAACACCTGCTCATGACCCATATCCACTGCTGGCCACATCAGCTCTGACTGAGCTGCTCACTTGCTATTTGTCACTTGCTCTGCACATCTAATTCTTCATCCTTTAGTTACTGGCTACTTTCATGGTTGCAAACATCTCCATTGCTGAACTCCTCACACATCATTTGTTAGCCAGCATCCAAGTCTCTGCACCACACCTCCGTGCCTCGGAACCTCCTCCAGGGATGGGGACTCCACCACTGCCCTGGGCAGCCTGGGCCAGGCCTTGACCAAGCCTCAAGGTGAAGAAGTCTTTCCTCGTGTCCAACCTAAACCTCCCTTAGGGAAACCTGAGGCCGTTGCTTCTTGTCCTGTCATTTCTTCCTTGGGAGAAGAGATCCAAGACCCACCTGGCTCCAGCCTCCTTTCAGGGAGCTGTAGGCAGCCTTGACTTGATTTAGGTGTGTAGTAATCTCCAAAAGGATTTAAATTACTATAGAGGAAATGATTTTTTTTCGTGGTTTGTTTTTTTCCTCTCTCTCTAAGGTGTATCTATTACCCATAGCATGTCACACTTCTTCTCAGGCTTGCTTTCCAGAAGGCCACCCACTGTAATGGTTCCAGCTGTCCATCACAGAGACAACATGAAGGCACTAAAGGAGATGCCACTGGACAACTTACTTTGCTTCATCTTCTGCAGGTCACTCACTCTGCTCTTTGGGATTTTTATGTGGTCTGTCTCAATTCTGTGCTCCTTTGGGTTTTCCATGTTTTCTTCAAAATTCAGGTGCTGGAGAGAATTTGGAGGGATCTGCTTGGCCACGTCAGCGTTGCCATCAGTGTCGCTATGCAGACCTGTGTGGTGAGGAAGCACCTTTGGTTTTCACAGGCTTCCAAAAGAAGGCTAGAAGGCAATTCATGCCATGTCAGTACCAAATCAACCCCAAACTGCCACCTTCTCAGCTGTGCCTGCTGAAATGCTTGATGAAGCCCAAAGCAACAACATCACCTTTATGTAGTTTGTTATCATAGAATCAGTCAGGGGTGGAAGGGACCACAAGGATCATCTAGTTCCAACCCCCTGCCATGGGCAGGGACACCCCACACTAGATCAGGCTGGCCAGAGCCTCGTCCAGCCTGGGCTTAAACACCTCCAGGGACGGGGCCTCAACCACCTCCCTGGATAACCCATTCCAGGGCTTCACCATGGGGAAGAACTTCCTCCTCACCTCCAGCCTGAATCTCCCCATCTCCAGCTTCATTCCATTCCCCCTAGTCCTATCACTACCTGAGATCCTGAGAAGTCCCTCCCCAGCCTTCCTGTAGGCCCCCTTCAGATCCTGGAAGGCCACAATGAGGTCACCTCGGAGCCTTCTCTTCTCCAGACTGAACAGCCCCAACTCCTTCAGTCTGTCCTCACAGGAGAGCTGCTCCAGCCCTCTGATCATCCTCGTGGCCCTTCTCTGGACACCTTCCAGCACCTGCAGATCCCTCCTGTAATAGGGGCTCCAGAACTGGAGGCAGTACTCCAGGTGGGGTCTCACCAGAGCTGAGTAGAGGGGGAGAATCCCCTCCCTTGCCCTGCTGGCCACACTTCTCCTGATGCAGCCCAGGATCTGATTGGCTTTCCGGGCTGCAAGCGCACATTGAGAGCTCCTGTTGAGCTTCTCCTCCCCCAGCACCCCCAAGTCCCTCTCCTCAGGGCTGCTCTCCAGCCAGTCACTGCCCAGCCTGGATTTGTGCCTCAACTCAGATGCAGGACCCTGCACTTGGTCTTGTTGAAGCTCATGATGTTGGCTTGTGCCCACCTCTCCAGCCTGTCCAGGTCCCTCTGGATGGATCCCTTCCCTCCAGCCTGTCTGCTGCACCACACAGCTTGGTGTCATCAGCAACCTTGCTGAGGGTGCACTCGATGCCACTGTCCTTGGCACCCACAAAGATGTTGAACAAGCCTGGTCCCAGGACTGATCCCTGAGGGACTCTGCTTGTCACTGGCCTCCCCTGGGACACGGACCCGTTGACAGCCACTCTCTGGCTGCGGCCATCAAGCCAGTTCTGCTAACTCTGCTTCGCCAATCTCCTAAGCATCATTTCTTGTTTCAAGAGCTATGACCTGAGGAGAAGGTTGCTGTAGGTCACAGGAGTTATGCTAAAAATAATTACCAGAGTCACAGGACTACACAACTGAGGAACACAGAGAAGCCTGGAACCCTTGAAACTCACTTCAAACCTTCTCTCAATAAACTCTCAGGCAAACTTTTCACTTGCCAGCTTTTGTTTTCTCATTAATTAAAGGGGGGAAAGTGAAGGACAACCTCAGAGCAACAAAGAGAGTCTAATTACTCCACAGTTTTGCCCTTTGGAAATAATCAGCTCTAGGGATGCACAGGCTGTGTGCTCACTGGCTCTGGGATTCTAACCTGCTGAGGCATCCACTGCCACAGGGAAGAAGTTAAGGAACTTCAGCTGCCTTTTCCCAAAAGAATCACCAAAGGGCATAACAAATCTCCAGCTGCTTGGTCACCTCTCAAACACAAACCCAGGACATTACAGCCCATGGGTTTCAGCAGGGCAGTGCTTCACACACTGCTTGCAGGGCAGGTATGATCTAACCAGAGAGACAGAGAATCCTTTGGGCTGGACATGACCTTTCAGATCACTGACCGTTGACCCAGCACTGCCAGGTCACCACCAAGCCATGGCCCTCAGCACCACATCTCCATGGCTTTGAAACCTCTTCAGGGATGGGGACACTACCACTGCCCTGGACAAGAACTTGACAGCCCTCAAGGGGAAGAAATTGTTCCTCATGTCCGACCTAACCCTCCCCTGGGGCAACCTGAAACCATTTCCTGCTTGTTCCTTGGGAGAAAAGACCAACCCCCACCTGGCCCCAAGCTCCTTTCTGGGAGTTGTAGAGAGCCAGAAGGTCTCCCCTCAGGCTCCTTTTCTCCAGGCTGAACAACCCCATTTTCCTCAGCTGCTCCTCACCAGCCCTGTTCTCCAGACCCTTCATCAGCTTTGTTGCCCTTCTCTGGACCTGCTCCAGCCCCTCAATGTCCTTCTTGGAATGAGTGACCCAAAACTGACCCCAGGATTCAAGGTGTGGCCTCACCAGTGCCCAGCACAGGGGGATGATCCCTGCACTTGGTCCTCCTGGCCACACTGTGGTTGATCTAAGGCAGATCATGGCATGTTCTCTCTGACATTGTGACCACTATATTAATTGTCTTTTCTGTGGATTTGTGTCCTTTCTAACAGCAATTCTTCTAAATCCTTTCAGTGCAGTTCTCTCAAGCCCTAAATCTCCCCTGCATCACTCTCCAGTGAGCTGCTGACAGAAACAGGAGGACACTGAGCAGTGACAATCTTGCTCTTTAATGTCCGAGTACAATTGGCTACCAGGAGATCAACAACCAACTCCTGACATATGCTGCAGCCCTGCCTAGTTAGCACCCCTAAGGAAGAATCCTGCCTTTAATTGCTCTCCTCTATTCAACTGTTGTTGGAACTTCTATCTCAAATTTGGCTGAAGTTGGTCAAAAGGCTCAGAAATCACTAGTGAGAAGAAGAGAGCCCTCAATCAACACCCTTAGTGCCAGACTAAGAATCCACCCGAGTTACTGCTTTTGTTTCTTGTAACCACTTCAGACCCACAAGATGGCTTCGTGGCATTTCCTACAAAATGCTGACCTGCCACCTGCTAATGAGACTGTACCTGGTGCCAGGTTTGGAGCATGGGGCTGTTCAGTTGGCAGGTTTATAACAGGCTGATGAGCTTCACTCTTAGGAGCTGAAATACGGGGCTTCTTTAGAGCTGTAACGAAACACGGGGGCAAAAGCATTAACAGGAAGCAGACACCACATTAGCAGGTCTTCCTCTACAACTTTCTTTTCCCCCTGTTCTTTGCTTGTTTTCAAACCACAGATGAACATGTGAAATACAATACTTTGAAGGGGGCAGAAGCATTCAGTTTTGACAGGTCAAACCACTCAAGCCCAGGCAAAATGAGAAGATTTCACACCCCGCTTGAATTCTGCTGCCAGAGGCAGACTTTAAGCTTTCCATTCACTACAAAACATTCATCTTATTCCACCAGGGCACCACCACCAAGAACCCAAATGTGAAACTATTAGAGTCTTTTCCTAACCAGTGGGAGTATCTTCAGCTTTAGCAGGATCATTATCTTCTATCTCAGGCATGCCAGCATCTCCTCCTGGTTTGATTTTCTCTGCAAGACAGGAAAAGGATATTCTGCCTTATTCACCTCAAGTCTGAAGAGTGAATTTCCCTCTTGTGGAAGGCTCCAAGACCAGAAGAAAAGTCCTTTCTCCAGAGAACATGTCCCATACTGATAACACAACCACAACACTGCTGAGGTCACTGCTGCTCTGGAGCAGCACTCCCAAGTCACTGCAGTCTTCAGGAAAGGATGGGAAGAGGACACACTGCTGCGGGTAGCAGAGTGAGGAAAGCCTGCTGCAAGAAGCTGGCTGGAACACACACACTGAGCTGATACAAGAAGGTGCTGATTCAGCAGCAGAGAGTGGGAACAAAAAGAACTCCTCTGCCTTTGGGAGAGGCCTACAGGGAGGAAACACCCACAGCTGTTACTCACCAAGAGCTTCCTGTACAGCCCCTGACAGTCAACAGTCCCCCTGTCCTGGTTGCCTTAACTAGCTAGAGACTTCTCAGGAGTCACCTTGTCACCCCCAGTCACCTTCTCCATGCAGACTCCAGCTCTCCAACAAGCTGTGCCTTCCAGAAGCTCAGCCCAAGACCATCCCACAGGGAGCAGCGAGGCCATCCCCAGGGCATGTGGGGAAGGAGAAGCCAAGTGAGCCAACAAAGTCAACACAAAAATATGCAGGGACCTACTGTCATTAAAGGACCCTGAGAAGGACATCAGTCACTGGCTAGCTGCAGACTCTAACTTGGTACAACCACATGCTGCTTATCAAGTGATCTGAGCCAAAGAATTCACCATTCTACTGCAGAGGAACACACAATTCTGTGTGACAGCAAAGGAAACACCGCCAGTGGCCCAAAAATCTATCAGAAATGACCAAAAAAGGGAAGTACCTTTGCCATTTACAGCGTGGTCTGAAGGCTGCTCGTTCTTCACTGTGTTTTCATCTTCTGCCTCTTGAACAGTCTTAGATATTGCCTGGTCATCATTACTGGGATTGACTTCAGTGTCTTTACTGGACTGACTTTTTTGTGTGGCCTGCTGGAACAAATTCATAAGGAATCAATATTAAGCAGATCCCTGAAAAATCACAACTCAAACGTGCTCAAATTCAAGCTTACCCACATCTGTGGGTGAGGTATCACCAAATCAAACAGCTGCAGAAGTCCCCTGTAAGTCAAACTGAATTCTGAGGGCAGGGACACAGCTGAACAGAAAATGTAAACCAGCAAGGCCCTGTGACATCAGTATTGGTGTGGGCAGCTCTTAAGCAGAGGCCTTAAGCCTCAGGTCAGAGATTCTCTTCTAGATTTTGAGAAAGTTCTGACTGAAATCTACTTCAATCTTCCTTTTTATTTGAAGTGTTTGTAAACAGAGATGAAGCCAGGAAATGAGAAGCTAAGAAAAGGAGGTTAGTTCATCTGTCTGTAGGAAAGAGGCCCCTGTTCTACTGGCAGCTTGCACCATGTAATTACACCCCTGGCACCACTCAAATACCACTGCTACTCGCATCGCATTAGCACCTCGAAGCCGTAGCAGAGATCAGGTTCCTCTGTACAATAACATATATAATATGCTGTAAGAACACAGATCCTACCCTGGAGAGCTGTAAAATAATGCCCATTTTACAAAGGAGCAGCTGAAATCCTCAGCAATGATATCACTGAGGATATCACTGGATATCCTCGGTGCAGAGGAGGCTGCACCAAAGAATGAAGCCTGATCTTCCAGGCTCAGTGCACTGCCCGAGCCAAAGAGGCAGTGAACCCATCAGGGCTGTGCAGGGTGATATTTCAAAGTTAGGGGTGAGATCACAGAATCACAGAAGCATTTAGGTTGGAAAAGACCTCCAAGTTCATGGGCTCCAACCATTCCCCCAGCACTGCCGGCTCACCACCAAACCACGTCCCTCAGCACCACACCTCCACAGCTTTGAAACCCCTCCAGGGATGGGGACTGTGCCACTGCTCTGAGCAGCCTGGGCCAGGCCTTGACAAACTCTTCAAGGGAAAGAAACTGCTCCTAACATCCAAGGCCTCCACAGATCTGAAATGTTGACTCCAAACAATCAGCTCTTCTAATGCAACAAAAGAAACTTAGCTGCTCATTACCTTTTGTTCCCGCACAAGTTGGTCCATTAATTTCTTGATGTTTTCTTCATGTTGCAGTCTCATCTCCTTGATCTGCTGCCCACACTGCAGACTTGATTAGAAACACATTGTTAGCTGTATTTCATTTGGTGCATCTGCTCTCTCAGAAATAAAATGGAGGGGGGTGGGGGGTGGGGGGGAAATGAACTGGCACAAAAAGCCAAAGTTAAATCTCAACTAGAATAGTCCAAAAAAGCCATGTGCTGGAAGTGGGAAGGGACTGGACAAAGAAAGAAAGCAGAACTGGAGAAAAATAGGGACAGAGCAGAAAAACAGTGACATAAACAGAATGGCCCTGGATGCCTCCTCCCTGGAGGTGTTCAAGGCCAAGTTGGATGAGGCCTCGAGCAACCTGGTCTAGTGGAAGGTGTCCCTGCCCATGGCAGAGAGGTTGGGACTAGATGATCTTTAAGGTCCCTTCCAACCCAAACCATTCTATGAATCTATGAATGTTTCCTTCAAAAGCAGGAAAGCAACAGGGAAGTCAAGCTTGACAGTGAATCTGTCACCACTAAAAGGGGAAGGTATCTCTCCTGGCTGTTGACACACAAGATGCACAACTACGACTCATCAAGACCTGAATGACAGCCAAGTACCACAACTTCCCCAACAAGCCACAGAGACATCAACCCAGTCCTAAAGCACTCGGTCTCCCACAAACACTCAACACCACACAGAGTATTTTTGTGTATGTGAAAGTTTCTAATGTTCATCTCTCCCATTCCTCAGGACTTCAGATGTTCTCCTGCTTCTCTATCGTAAGAGGCTGAAGCCAACTTAAAATTTCAATCCTTTCAACTTCAGTTGAAAGAAAAGAAAGTTACACCCTCAGACAGACAGCAGTCAGCAACCTCAGGGGCTACCAGAACTGGGTGGATTGAGTTCTTCACAGTGTTTGTTAACCAAGATTTACAGAATCACAGAATAGTTTAGGTTGGAAGAGACCTTAACGATCATCTAATTCCAAACCCCTTGCCACGGGCAGGGACACTTCCCACTAGACCAGGATGCTCAAGTTCTCACCCAAACTGGCCTCAAACACCTCCAGGCACTGAGCTACAGAGTAGGGCTGGGAGCTGGAGTAGCCTCTCAGTCCTGTGACAGAGGAGGTGTCTTGGTACTTCACTCTGGGATTCTGAGAGGTAGTTCTGACCTTGTCACCCCAAAGTGACAACCCTTTTCTCAGAAACCTTCTAGAGTGACTGTATTGATCATGGAAGTATGAGAAGCTATTTCCAGCAGCAGCAGCAGTGCCTGATGAGGGTGAAAAGCAGAGAAACCACAACTGTTTCTTGGGGTCATAGAATCCTAGAATGGTTGGGGTTGGAAGGGACCTTAAAGATCATCTAATTCCAACCCCCCCACAGGCAGGGACATTTCCCACTAGACCAGGATGCTCAAGGGCTCAGCCAAACTGGCCCTGAACACCTCCAGGGAGGGGGCACCTACAACCTCCCTGGGCAACCTGTTCCAGGGTCTCACCACCCTCACTGTAAAGAATTTCTTCCTAATCTCCAATCTAAATGTCACCTCCTCAAGCTTCCATCCATTCCCACTCATTGTATCTCCATGTAATGAAAAAAGAAAAGGCATGCAGACTTAAAGTTATCCAACACAGTTCCAATAAATCAAGATATTTTTTTCCTTACATAGCAGCTCACTTTGGGTGGAGGAGTAGAACACCAGAAAGAGTAGAACTTAGAATAGAATAAACTAGGTTGGAAGAGACCTTCAAGATCGAGTCCAACCTATCATCCAACACCATCTAGTCAACTAAACCATGGCACCAAGCACCCTATCAAGTCCCCTCCTAAACACCTCCAATGATGATGACTCCACCACCTCCCTGTGCAGCCCATTCCAATGGGCAATCACTCTGTGTAGAATTTCTTCCTAACATCCAGTCTAAACCTCCTCTGGCACAGCTTGAGACTGTGTCCTCTTGTTCTGGTGCTGGTTGCCTGGGAGAAGGCACCAACCCCCACCTGGCTACAACCTCCCTTCAGGTAGTTGTAGAGAGCAATAAGGTCTCCCCTGAGCCTCCTCTTCTCCAGGCTAAGCAACTCCAGCTCCCTCAGTCTCTCCTCACAGGGCTGTGCTCCAAACCTCTCACCAACCTTGTTGCCCTCCTCTGAACACCTTCCAGCAAGTCAACATCCTTCCTAAACTGAGGGGCCCAGAACTGGACACAGGACTCAAGGTGTGGCCTAACCAGTGCAGTGTACAGGGGCAGAATGACTTCCCTGCTCCTGCTGGCCACACTGTTCCTGATGCAGGCCAGGATGCCATTGGCCTTCTTGGCTGCCTGGGCACACTGCAGGCTCATGTTCAGCCTACTGTCAACCAGTACCTCCAGGTCCCTTTCTGCCTGGCTGCTCTCCAGCCACTCTGACCCCAGCCTGTAGCACTGCCTGGGGTTGCTGTGGCCAATGTGCAGAACCCTGCACTCGGATGTGTTCAGTCTCCTGCCCTTGGACTCTGCCCATCTGTCCAGCCTGCTGAGGTCCCTCTGCAAAGCCTCTCTGCCCTCCAGCAAATCAACTCCTGCCCCCAGCTTGGTGTCGTCCGCAAATTTACTGATGATGGACTCAATGCCCTCACCCAGATCATCAATAAAGATGTTAAAGAGCATGGGGCCCAGCACTGATCCTTGGGGCACACCACTAGTGCCTGTCCGCCAGCTGGATGTGGCACCATTCACCACCACTCTCTGGGCTCGGCCCTCCAGCCAGTTCCTAACCCAACACAGTGTGCTCCTGTCCAAGCCATGGGCTGACAGCCTGGCTAAACTCAAACAGCTAGTAAGTCAAAGTGAGCACTGCTCAAGTTTGAGGACTGGGCAGAAAGAGGATTAATTTGCCCTTGTTAATATCTACAGATGTCCAGCACACCTCCTCCCATGGTTGCCACCACTCCTGAAGGCACACACCTGTCATATTCCAACCTCTTGGTGAGGTAAGTGTTGTTCTTCTTGTACTCGTGAAGCTGATCTTCCTGGCGGATGAACTCCTGCCGCAGCTCTGCCAGTTGCTCTAGAGGGAAGAGCAAACAAAATGATTTAATTAACATTAATATAGAAAGAAAAGGGGAGGGGGCAAAAGGTGCCCCACAGCATGCACAGCTTGCCAGACAGGTTCCACATTTGCTCAAGGTGTATGTTCTGTCTTCAAATGGAAAGGTTATTAACCTCACTTGGGAAAGCAAATAAAAAGAAGCCAAGTCAGTGAGGTGTGCCAACGTCACTGCAGGACAGGACAATTCTTCTGACACGGTGGCAAACCCCCTGGCCTGGCTTGGGGTTTGCTGCAGTCTGAGCTATTCCTGCCTCAGGCAAATGAAAACCTACCTGTGAGGCTGTTTTTGCTGAAGGACCTGGGTGCAGGCGGCGGGAGGATGGGGAAATCCAATGTGTGCCCCAAGGGGGTGTGACTATAGAGCCAGGCAGAAACACCAAGTGTGTTTGCTGGCATCTTCACTGCCCCAGGCCTCTCTGAAGCCCACACACTAAGACACAAGTTTGTATGCATCAGCCTTAGAAGGTGTTTTCTGAACCTTTTCTAACCCAGCACATCCCAGCACTGCTGATCCAAACTACACTAAGCTGTGTAGTTGATCATGAAAGTGATTCTAATCTCTTGGAAGTGAGCAGTGCCAGAGCAGATGTTCTTCCTGCAGACACTCAACAAGAGCCAGACCACGTAAAACACAACAAAATGTCACCGCTGGAACGTTCCAGCACCACTTGATCTTTCATTTTAGGTCTGTTCTGCAGGACCTGGCAGTTAAAAACCACCCCAACTTTCCCAGCCCGCCCCATCACCAGCAGCCACAACCCTCTTACCCTTCAGACGATGAATGTCTGCCATCTGATAGGAGATGTTGTTCTGCAGCTTCACCTGGGAGGAAGGAATGGTTAGATTGAAATGCAGACAGGCAGCAGGGAACAGAAGGGCTGGAGCACAGGACTCAGGGCTGTTTGTCTGCCTCATAAACCACTGATTCACAGATCGCATTGGGCTGGAAGGGACCCTCTCAAAGGGCACCTCGCCCAACCCCCCCGCAGTCAGCAGGGACACCTTCATCTAGAGTCGGTTGCTCAGGGCCACATCAAGTTTGACCTTCAACTTCTCCAGGAATGGAGTCCCTACCACATCTCTGGGCAACCTGTTCCAGTTTATCACCACCCTCATTGTGAAGAAATTCCTCCTCATGTCCAACCTAAATCTCCCCTGCTCCAGTCTCAAACCACTGCCCCTCATCCTGTCCCCACAGGCCCTTCTGAACAATCCCTCCCCAGCCTTCCTGGAGGGTCCTTCAGGCATTGGAAGGATGCTTTAAGGTCTCCCTGGCGCCTTCTCTTCTCCAGGCTGAACGGCCTCAACTCTCCCAGACTGTCCCCACAGGAGAGGTGCTCCAGCCCTCTGATCACCTCTGTGCCTTCCTCTAGACCCACTCCAGCACTGTGTGTCTCTCCTGTACTGGAGGCTCCACAGCTGGACACAGCACTCTGGTGAGGTCTGTGACCGGTTTAGGCTGTGCCTTTAAGAAAGAGACACTTTCTGAACACTCTAGCCAAATGTTTTGATATTAGAATGAAAACAATGATATGCTAATTCAATTTCATTGGTGGGACACGGCTGTAGTTTTTTTGTTTAGTCTTTCAGTCGGGGAGGGTAGTCAGTCAGTCGTCTTCTTCTTCCCCCTGTGCTGTGAGCTGGCTCGTTTCTCTCTACGATTCTTGCTAACCAGATAAGAGAAAACTAACTTTTGCATCCGCTTTAAGCTTTAACAAGTTTTCACCCTTTTAATTACCTTCCTTTCTCTCTCTCTTTCTAACCCTTTTGGGAAAAAGGGGTGGTAGGGAGGGAGAAGGGGGGAAAAGGCCGAACCCCCTGGCCGCAGGGGGGGGTTGGGGAAAGGTTTCCTGTTGCTGTATATTTCTGTATATATTGTAAATATTGTATATTTTTGTACATATTCACTGCATTCCATATCTGCTTGTAAAATACAGCTTTCATCTGCTTCTCCGGCTGAGTTAGCTGTGGAATTCTTCTGTGTGTGGGGGGGAACCTTCCTACTCCACCACAAGGTCTCACCAGAGCAGAGGGGCAGGATCACCTCTCCCATCTGCTGGCTATGCTGCTTTTGAAGCAGACCAGGCTGCCAAAGGCCTTCTGGGCTGCAAGTGCCCATGACTGCCTCATGTCCAGCTCCTCATCCACCAGCACCCCCAAGTCCTTTTCTGCTGGGTTGCTCTCAATCTCCTCATCCCCCAGCCTGGATTGATATAGAGGACTGTCCTGACCCAGGTGCAAGACACAAAGGATGTGCAAGCTGGAGCCCAGGAGGTTCTGCCTAAACATAAGGAAAAACTTTTTCACTATGAGGATGACAGAGCCTTGGAGGAGGCTACCCAGATAGGTTGCGGAGTCTCCTTCTCTGGAGACATTCAAAGCCCACCTGGATCTGCTCCTGTGTGACCTTGCTCTAGGTGATCCAGCTCTGGCAGGAGAGATTGGACCCTGTGATCTTTTGAGGCCCCTCCCAACCCCTAACATTCTGTGGTTCTGTGTGAAAGGATCAGCAGAATGACAAAGGATCAGCAGAATGAGGGCCACAACCTTCTTGTAAATACACCTAAGGTATGTTCAGTTACCTGTGAGTGATGTCACCAAGCTCAACACTGGATTTAGGCTTGGCTAAGGAGGACCTAGAGCTATTTCCAGAACATCTATCAAAAAGTAGCTTGGCAGGACTAAAATAAACACCCTGCAGGAAGAGATGCTGAATTGCCAGTGTCACAGCCTGAGTGTGTAAAAATAAATGAGCAGCACCACTAGCAGAACCCAGTTTTACCTTATGTGTATTTAAAGTAAAGGTTTGCTGTGATGCTGCCTAAAATTCCTAACACATTTTATTTTTAACAGAGACTCTGACACCAGCAGACTCCCACAGCAGCTTTTAATTTGCTATTTTTAGTAAAGGGGAGGAAAAAATAGCAGTTAAAATAAATAAGAAATGCATGGGCACGAAGGCAGTAAGGAAAGATGCTTGGTCTTGCTCTTACATGAAGAGAGGTGTAAAACCAAAAATGAGCACAGAGGCACGTGGAGAACATCCTTCTGACAAGGGCTTGTAGTGACAGGATGAGAGGTGATGCCTCTGAGCTGGAAGAAGGGAGATTTAGGCTGGAGATTAGGAAGGAATTCTTTACAGTGAGGGTGGTGAGACACTGGAACACGTTGCCCAGGGATGCCCCCTTCCTGGAGGTGTTCAAGGCCAAGCTGGATGACACCTTGAGCAACCTGGTCTGGTGGAAGGTGTCCCTGCCCGTGGCAGAGGGTTGGAACCAGATGATCTTTAAGGTCCTTCCAACCCCAACCATTCTAGGATTCTATGACCCCAAGAAACGGTTGTGGTTTCTCTGCTTTTCACCCTCATCAGGCACTGCTGCTGCTGCTGGAAATAGCTTCTCATACTTCCATGATCAATACAGTCACTCTAGAAGATTTCTGGGAAAAGGGTTGTCACTTTGGGGTGACAAGGTCAGAACTACCTCTCAGAATCCCAGAGTGAAGTACCAAGACACCTCCTCTGTCACAGGACTGAGAGGCTACTCCGGCTCCCAGCCCTGGTCTGTAGCTGAGTGCCTGAGGCAGTCACCCTTGTTTCCTGTCACAACAAACCAAACCCACATGCACCCTGGCTCTCAGACTTCCTCCACCCACCTCCACCTTCCCTTTCTGTGAATTATTTATGTTTTTAGTACCGTTTTACCCAATGTTTTGGTGTTAAAGAGTCATAGAAGGGTGGGGGTTGGAAGGGACCTCTGGTGATCACGGAGTCCAACCCCGCCTTGACAGCACAGGATCACCTAGGGCAGGTCACAGAGGGAAACATCCAGGTGGGCTGGAACATCTCCAGAAAAGACTACACCACCTCTCTGGGCAGCCTGCTCCAGGGCTCTGCCACCCCCAAAGAAAAGCAGTTCCTCCTTACGTTTAGACTGAGCTTCCTATGTCCAAGTTTATACCCCCTTGTCCTGTCAGTGGGGACCACTGAGAAGAGTCTGGCCCCACCTTCCTGACACCTCATGCTTCAGTTCAAAAGCACAAGTAACCTGTGGTGGGTCCTTCACATGGAAACACTGAAATATCCTCTGCAAGGCTTTCTACACCAGCATGCTCAGTCTGACAGCTCTTAAGTGAAGGGACTGAAGCTTGAGGAGGGAAGATCTCGATTGGAGATTAGGAAGAGATTCTTTACAGTGAGGGTGGTGAGACTCTGGAACAGGTTGCTCAGGGAGGTTGTAGGTGCCCCTTCCCTGAAGGTGTTCAAGGCCAGGCTGGATGAGGCCTTGAGCAACCTGGTCTAGTGGAAGGTGTCCCTGCCCATGGAACTGGATGATCTTTAAAGATCCCAACCAATCCAAACCATTCTATGGATCTGTGACATCAGGATAGGAGAACACATGAAGATGATTTGCTGAGCATTAATGAAGCATCCTGCCTTATTTTGCAAAGCCATCTGCAAGAGTGACCAATCTTTTTCCCTGTCTTCCAGCCCAATATTGTCCTCTCCCAGAACCCAATACATCTACAAATGAAGAGATGCTGGGAGGCAGGGAGTTTGGTTTTCCAACCTTCATCTATCAGAATTCATCCCACAGAAGCCTCCCCACTGGTTGGCTTCTACTCACCCCAGAAACCACTGGGCTTGCAGTGGGCTGGGGGAGTTCTGTGCAGTGTCCTCCAGTCCAGACCTATTTGTACTGCTCCTGTTTCTCCTTCCAAAGCTGCTGTCTGTTGGTGGAAGAAGATAGCACTGGTTTTACCACACAATCTTTCACTTTGGGGATGTTGACTTTCAGGGAGAAGTGACAGAATTTACATCCCCAAGAGCTCAGCTGACAGCTCAGCTGTCCCTCATCTGAAGGAGAGACAGGGAAGAAGCTTTTCTATGATTCATGGGATCTGTTCCACCTACACATGCAAAAATCACACTCCACAAACCATGGCCCAAGTCCAGTTCTCTGAGCTGTGTCCTCCTTGAGTCCAGACCAATTTGTTCTGCTCCTGTTTCTCCTTCCAGAGCAGTTGGGATGCAGAAGAGAAATTCTCTGTAGCCCAACGAGCTCTGCAGAGGGAAAACTCATCGCAAACCCAGCGCCTGCTGGAGCTACCTCCACACCAGGCAACCTTCCAGTGCTGGATTGGAATGGTCTATGGAGAACAACACAACAAACAGGCTGGAGCTTATCTGTGTGCAGCAGGATGGGACACTGGGGGGATTGCTTCCTGATGAACTGGTGGTAAATGGGAAACACCCACCCACACCTCCCTGGGAGCTTTATCTCACAAGAGCAAACTCTGAAGCGACTGCCACAGCACGAGCAGGTGGCCCTGATCCTCTGGGCAGCTTCACCAGCCTGGGCACTCCCAGCCATGGCTGGGGCATGTGCTGGAGCAGCACAGGAAAGCTCTTTAGAAGTCTGTTTGCACAAGATCACGCCACAGGTCTGGGATCCTTCTATGCCTACCAGCTGCCTTCTCCGCAGCAGGTACCACTGGCAGCTGCCTGGTGGGAAAGGGTCTGAGGGTGCGGGTTGCCAGCTGCCAAAGGTGAGCCAGTGTGTGCCCAGGTGGCCAAGGTAGTCACCAGGATCCTGGCCTGGATCAGCAGTGGTGTGGCCAGCAGGATCATGACAGGGATTGTTCCCCTGTACTGGGACTGCCGAGAGCACACCTTGAATCCTGGGTTCAGTTTGGGGCACACACTCTGAGGACATGGAAGGGCTGGAGTGGGTCCAGAGAAAGGCAACAGAGACCTAGAGAACAGGTCTGGTGAGGAGCAGCTGAGGGTGAGAATCAGCCTGGAGGAAAGGAGGCTCAGGGGAGACCTTCAGGCTATCTACAACTCCCTGGAAAGAGGCTGGAGCCAGGTGGGGGTTGGTTTCTTCTCCCAAGAAACAAGGGACAAGAGGAAGTGGCCTCAAGCTGCACTAGGGGAGGTTTAGATGGGACATGAGCAACAAGTTAATAAATCTCCATGTGGCTGAGCTTAATCTCTTCATGAGGGGGTTGGACTAGATGACCTTTGGAGGTCCCTTCCAACCCATTCTATGATCCCACTTGTAATAAAGTTCTTCCCCTTGAGGACTGTCAAGGCCTGTCCCAGGGTGCCCAGGGCAGTGGTGGAGTCCTCATCCCTGGAAGGGTTTCACAGTTGTGGAGATGTGGTGCTGAGGGCCATGGTTTGGTGGTGAGCTGGCAGTGCTGGGGGAATGGCTGAACTCTGAACTTACAAATATTTTCCATCCCAAACAATTCTGTGATTCTAGAATTCTACAGTCATCACAATCAGTACAGCACTGCAGAGGACACTGTGACCATCAGGAACACAAGGTAAGACTGGAAGATGCTCTCAACGTCACCGCTGTAAAGCTACAGCACTGCAACCTGAGGAGCTCTCAGGGAGTTTTGGCAAGAGGAACATCCCCAGCTGCTCCCCAGGACACTTCACTCAACAGCTTCATCCCATGGAGCACCAGCCAAGGGACAAGGCTGCACTACCCACCTGGCACTGCCAGTGACTGCTCTGGAAGGAGAAAGGCAGCTCCTGAGAGCTGCAATCAGAGAGAGCTATGAACCTCCGGACAGCTGCCACCTGGAAGCTCTCCACCACCAATTCCTGCCACTCAGTCATTTTATTGAGCTTACTGCAAAGGGATGAGCAAAGCTGTGAGAAAGTTTCCTCAAGGTATGGTATTCAAATAAGCATGAAATCCTCAGGAAGCTTGTGCTAACCAAACACCAGGGCAACCATCAGCCCTCTTTGCCTCCCAAGAGGAGCTCCAAGAGAGAGCTCTTTGCTTTGCTCTGAGCTCCAGCAGATCATAAGCTCCTCACAGGGTGACAGAAGAGGAGAATTCTCAAGAACTCATGATTTTTCTTGTCTCTTTTTTTAAACCCAAGGTCACACTACTACATTTGCTAGGAGCAGACAATGTTCTGGTGCAGTGTGACTGGCTCATTACACACACAGGGGAGGGAGGAGAGAGATGGTTTGCGTTTGACTACAGCCACCACCGAGCCAGGAGGAAGCTGCCTGCAGAAATTCCAGTTGCCTCAGCACTGGGAAATGTACATTGGATCTGCTTGTCCACTAGGCAAAGATCTCTTAGGAGGACAAAGGAGCATAAAGCAGAGCTGATCTGTGGTAAAAACCAGAGCCTGCTGTCATCACTTGATACCCTGGGAAGCATCAGTGGTGGTGGCTTGTTACAGCTCCTGCATTTTACAAATGGACTAAGAGTCACAGAATGGTTTGGGCTGGAAGAGACCTTTAAAGATCATCCAGTACCAACCCCCTGCCATGGGCAGGGACACCTCCCACTAGACAAGGTTGCTGAAGATCCCATCCAACCCGGTCTTGAACACCTCCAGGGAGGGGGTATCCATCCCTGGGCAACCTGTTCCAGTGTTTTACCACCCTCAATGGAAAGAATTTCTTCCTAATCTCCAGTCTACATCTCCACTCCTCAAGCTTCATAGGTAAAAATCTCAAGATCCTGGGGAAAAAAAGTCAGTTTGTTCAAAGAACTTCCTTGGTGAGGGACTTCTAACAAGGGCTTGTAGTGATAGGACGAGGGGTGATGGCTTTGAGTTGGAAGAGGGGAGAACCCAAACAGCACGGGAAAGGGAATTCCAACTCCGTGCCATGACTGCCCACCTCCTGGGTTTTCAGGCTACCACCATCTTTGGCTGCTTGTTTTTATCAAATAGGACAATGACAACTGAACCTATTTCCCCTCTGTTTGCCTCTGTAAATGTTCAATTAAAACCCAACCAACGCCCCAAAGGCCCAAGAGTTCAGAAAACCACCAATTTTCCTTCACAAGGAGAAGCATCTTTGTTAAAATCTTGACTGCTTTGATCTGAGCTCAGTTTCACTTACTCAACCTCAACCACTTTGTTTTCTGTATGGAATCCTTGTAAATTCAACTACATTTTGCAGCATCACAATATTCTGCCATTCTAGTATTTTTCATCTGTGGTCTCAGCTGCCTTCATCTCCTGTGGAGAGCATGAGTATCCACCATTAACTCCCTCCTCAGGCTTTTTATTCCAATCTCAGGGAGAGACCTAAGAAATATCAGGATTCCAATCTAAGACCAACAAAAATTGAGAGCAAGTTTGCTGAACACCCAAATGGCTTAGCTTTAATGGTTCAGTAGGAAAGAAAACACAACTTAAATGCAAACTAAATCGACTTGAAGGAGCCTGTAGCGAGAGATTCATTGAATGATTTGGGTTGGAAAGGACCTTGATGGCCATCTAGCTCTAACCCCCCTGGCAGTTCAGATTTCCCTGTGACAATTAAATGTGTTTTCTTGAGCTGCTCATCAAATGTGTGACACAAAAGGGCTAGGAAAAAACCAAACTCAGGCAGTAATAACCCTGAGAGGGTAAGATTTCCATAAATCCTACCATGCCAAACAGCACCCAATTAGCAGAATTAGGAACTGCATGCAAATAAAGTGCACACCACCATTCCTGGCTGGGGAGAGAACTTGTCTGCTCAACTCCTCTGTCAAGCGCTGCCTGGGAGGGTTGTGAGCGCGGAACAAAGCTGAGGCAGTCGCTCATTCCCCCTTCCACAACAAAAGAAATCCCCAGGCCACCTCCACATAAAAGGAAAAGCTGAATTTTCTATTTGCTTGTCCCTGAGCAGCTAATGAAAATGACACCTACTGTCGGCTGCAAGAATTTTGGCTTCCCAAGCACACGCTGACTGCATGAGAAGCGGAGCCCGATGTGCCAGGCATTTTGAGAGAGACAGGGAAAACTAGCTCGGGTTGCTACACCTCAGCGTTTTGTACCTGTCTCATCGTCCCTCAGGCCAAGCAAATTCTACTTCCAGGGCTATGCAGGAGCTTTTGGATCGGTTAGGAGAGACCAAATAATCTCGGCAGAGGAGAAAAGCTAATAAATTAAAAACATCAAATCAAATTAAAACCAGCCATCTGGCAAACGGTGAGCTGCGAGTGTCTGCACTGCTAGTACACGCGCTGCCTGCGCTGGATGCTCAGCTGTTTTCTGGGGTGCAACGGAGAAATCCGAGCGTGCCGCAAAGAGAATCGCAGAGTCGGTGCAGACCGGATGAGACCTTTCAGATCATGGAGTCTGACCACGCACTGCCAGGTCACCACCAGATCTCCACGGCTTTGAAACCTTCCTAGGGGAGGAGACTCCACCGCTGCCCTGGGCAGCCTGGACCAGGGCTTAAACATTGTTTCAGTGAAGGATTTTTCCCCATTATCGAACCTAAACCTCCCTTGGCACAACTTGAACCCTTTTCCTCCCATCTTATCGCTTGTTCCTTGGGAGAAGAAACCGACTCCCACCTGGCTCCGGTATCCTCTCAGGGAGTTGTGGAAAGACAAGGATGTCCCAACAGCAACCAAACCCAACGCACCACGTCTAGAAATCAGTGCCTCCGGCGGCTTATACCATCCCTAGGCTCCAGGCGCTGCAGAGGCACCGGCCACCACCAGGCAAGAACGAACCGTGCCCCACCCAGGCACAGCCACCCCGCAGAGTCCCGGGGGACCCTCACGCTGCCCCGGGCAGCCTCTGCTTTACCTTGCTGTCCTCGCACTTCTTCACCTGGCCGTCCCTCGCCTGCAGCTGGCTGCTGAGGTGGCTGTAGTCGGCCTCCTTCTGCTCCAGTTGTTTCTTGTGGGAGTCGACCTTGCCCATCAGGTCGGAGTTCCTCTTCTCCAGTCGCCCGCGGGCCACCTCGGTGCGCTTGGCCTGGCTCTGCAGCTCTGCCACCTCCTCCTGCAGCAGAGCCTGGCGGGACGAGGCGTTCCAGCAGTTGAAGGCGAGGATGGCGATCACCACCAGCAGCGCCACGAAGACAAGGGAAGGCAGACGGCCGCCCCTCCGGTTGGCCCCGAAGCCCACCATGGGGGAGGCCGCCGGGCGGGGGCTACACCCGCTCACCGCCTCCGCCCGCACCTGAGAGAGGTAAAGCAGGGCCGGGAGGCTGGGGGCGCAGAGAGACTGCTCAAGGAGCCGGGCGGCGGGTGGCGACGCTGCCCCAAGGGGCCGGGAGCATCCCTGGCTACGGAGGGCCCTGAAGGCGACGTGACCGCAAGGGAGAAAAGAGCAACCGAGAGGAGAGCGGGCTGCCCGGGGCGGCCGAGGGGAGCGGGGAGTGGAAGCCTAGGCGGGGGCAGGGCCGCGGTCGCGCCGCCGTGGCCGCTCCCGCCCCGCGGGGAGGGACAGGGACAGGCCCCAACGCTGCGCTGGCGCCGCCACCGCGGCGCGCTACCCCGCCCCCTCGCCGGCCGGCAGCGGGCAGCCAGGGCTCCGCCCCTTCCTGCGCAAGCACCGCCTCTTCCGGCACCCGTGGACCTGCACTTGTCGCTCTCGCGAGAGCGCCGCCTGCCGCCGCGGGGGAGCCGCCATTTTGTGCTGGGGGCGGAGGGGTGGCGGTGGCGGGTGGGTTGGCGGTGATGGGGCGAGCGGAGTTGTGTCGCCGGTGGGACACTCGGCGGCACCGGGACCCTTGAGGGGTGGAATGACGTGGAATAGCGGCGGCTGGGAGGAGCAGTGGAATGGGCCGCGGGCGCTTCTCCTGAGCGATGTTTCCCAAGGAAGCGCAGCGGGGCTTCCAGTTACGTGAGGAAATGAATGCTTTGTTTTACAATAAATACCCAGGCAAAGCATTAACTCTCCATGAGATTGCCTCAAGCCGTTAATTTCTCCTGTCGTTATGACACGGGTGGCTGACGGGAGAAGAGGCGGCAGGACTGGAGCGAGTTGGCTGCTTGGTGGGTTTCCGGCAGCACCCACAGCCGCCTCTCGGGTGTGGGGGTGCAGAGCGTAGCAAAGCCAGACACGCAGGTTTCGCTGTCTCGGCACCGTTATTTGTTAGTCCATGTTGGGATTTAAGTAGCACTTGTGCAGCGCTTCTGTATCAAGCGCCTCGGGAGACAGCTGCTGCCGTGAGCTCCCTGCAGCGCACGTCCGACACAATCCCAGTACAGAATCGCCAAGGTTGGAAGGGACCTCAAAGATCAAGTCAAACCCATCACCACAGACCTCATGACTAAACCATGGCACCAAGTGCCACCTCCAATACCCTCTTGAACACCTCCAGGGATGGTGACTCCACCACCTCCCTGGGCAGCACATTCCAATGGCGAATCACTCTCTCGGCGAAGAACTTTTTCCTTACCTCCAGCCTAAACTTCCCCTGGCACAGCTTGAGACTGTGTCCTCTTGTTCCGGTGCTGGTTGCCTGGGAGAAGAGACCAACCCCCTTCTGGCTGCAACCACCCTTCAGGTAGTTGTTGACAGCAATAAGGTCTCCCCTGAGCCTCCTCCAGACAGCCCCAGGAAAGGGTTTGAGAGGATGTAGGAGAAACAGAGGGGGATCGATTTTGCCACTAAAAGGAGGAAAAAGAAAGACGCTGAAGGAATAAAGTGTAAAACATGTTCCTTTCCTGAGGCACTGAGGATCTGCCAGCTGTGATGATGGTGTCAAGCCATCTATAAATACCCCTTTCTCTTTTCCACCTGGTTTTACACCATGTTTGCATGCCAATATTTGCACGTTGGCACTTTTAATTGCTGCCATGCCGGTAGCCAATTAGTTTGCCGGTCTGCTTTCTGCAGATGGCAGTGGAGATTCACCTTCTAAATCTGGTGCTGCAGATCTTTACTTCGTTGTGAATTTGAACAGTTTCAGGTTTTTATGTTTTCCTTTTTTTTTTTTTAAGTTTGAGGTTTTCAGTTTTTAAGTCTGCCCTGCTTAGCTTTTTCTTTCTGGATGCACTTCTGTACAGACCTGAACACTGTGAGGAAGCAAATGTTTGTCTAAATCATTTAAATACAATATAAAGAACAGATTTGGTTTGGGTTTGAAGGGGTCATCTAGTTCCAAACCCCCTGCCATGGAGAGGGACACTTCCTGCTAGACCAGACTGCTCAAGGCCCCATCCAACCTGGCTTTGAGCCCTTCCAGGGTTGGACCTTCCACAGCTTCTCTGGGCACCTGGCTCCAGTGCCTCACCATGATCATGGGGAAGAATTTCTACTCAAAATCCCGCCTCTTCCAGTTTGAAGCCATTGCCCCTCATCCTGTCACTACAAGATGTTTGAAGACACAGCATTAGAAACTCAGCCCAATACTCGGTCACATCACAGACTGCTAAACAGAGGGTTGAAGTCCCATCTTCCTAACCTAAACCACTTGGAGGGTTACATGAGGTAAAGGGTCACTGTGTGCTGCTGCTCCATGCTGCTCAAACAAGGAGCATGCAGGAAATGGCCTCAAGTTGCCCCAGGGGAGTTTAGGTTGGACATGAGGAATGATTTCTTCGTGGAGAGGGTTGCCAAGGGCTGGCCCAGGGCAGTTGTGGGGTCCCCATCCTTGGAGAGGATTGAAAGCTGTGTAGATGTGGTGCTGAGGGACACGGTTTGGCTTGGCAGTGCTGGGTTCGTGGTTGGATTCCATGATCTTGGAGATCATGCAATTCTATGACTTGATGATTCTAGCTTACAGCATGTGAGCCCTTATCAACCAAGCAAACACTCCAACTTCCTAAGCTAAGGAAGTTGGGTGTTTTGATCTCGGTGCTGTTACAGCCTAGAACAAGGTGTTCTTGTGAGCCTGCATTTCATAATCGAGGCCTGAATGCTAATAACCTGAAACCACATCCTCTCTCCTGGTCTGTCTGTGCTGTGGTGAGCAGAAGGCATTTAAAATCTTCCAGAAGTAGATGGGACCCTCAGCTGGGGGCTGATTGCTCACCAGAAAACTGCCTGGGGTGGTAAAAAGGATAAGTGAGAAATGAAATGCTGCTGGATGCTGTAAGACCAGATGGGTCAAGGGGGAAGGACATTTCATCCCTTGTTTGTTTGGATCTAGGGCATGTGTGGTGGTGGACAGAAAAGCAGCAAAGCTCCCAATGGCCTTGCTGGCTGCCCACAGTGCACACACTGACTGACAAAGACCTGGAACTCCCCAGGAGATGTCTGGCTCAGCCTTGCAGGAACTGCTTCAGAGCTGCCTGGACATCATCATCTTCTGTAGCATTTACAGGCCAGTCACAGCCCTTTCCTCTGGCTGCTTTTGCTAAGCAAGAAGGTTTGTTGATGAGATGCATCCTGTCCATCTGATTTGCTTCCTCCCTCCAGACATTTTACTTTGCAAAGGAATTGCTGATTATTTATTTCCACTTTTCTCCCTCTGGTTGTAAAGCTTAAGATACTCAGATTTGGGGGAGGGTTTGGTATTATTGAGCTGGGTTCAGTTTTGGGCCCCTCATTTCAAGAAGGACACTGAGGGGCTGGAGCCCCTCAGAGAAGGGCAGTGAAGCTGGTGAGGGGTCTGGAGAACAAGTCTGGTGAGGAACAGCTGAGAGACGTAGGAGCAGAATGATCCTGGTAGTGAAGGAGCACAAAGAGAAGTGAAGCAAGCTGGAGGAGCTCACATCCACACACATGTGGGGACCTGGGCATCTGTGCACACTACAGACACACCTCATGATTAAGCAGTGAGGGTCAGCTGGGCAAATCCTGTGCTGCTGAGGTTTGCTTCCTTATTTTCAGTGCAAAGACATTCCTGCCATGCAGAAAAAGTGTCTATTATCCCTGGAGTAGTGACAAGTAGGGAACCTGCTGAGTGTGAGGTCAGGCAGGCAGCCTACCAGTTCAGGCTTCTCTTTTGAGCACATCCTTGTGCAGGCCTGTTCAGCAAGGTGTTTTAAAGGGTTGGAGGGCAGAGTGCTGCAGGAATTCCAGCTGTGCAAATCCCATCAGATGCTGAGGGGGAATGAAAAGAATCACAGAATTGTTTGGGTTGGAAAAGCCCTCTAAGATCATTGAGTCCAACCATCAACCCAATGCCGCCATGGCCATTACCACCATGTCCCAAAGTGCCATGGCCACAAGTTTCTTGAATACCTCCAGGGATGTTGACTCCACCATCTCCCTGGGCAGCCTCTTCAATGCCTGACCACTCCTGCAGGAAAGAAATTTTTCCTAATCTCCAAGATAAACCTTGCCTGGCACAATTTTAGGCCATTTCCTCTCGTTCTATCACCTAGTACAAGGGAGAAGAGACCAACTCCCACCTCACTCCAGTCTTCTTTCAGGAAGTTGTAGAAAGCCAGGAGGTCTCTCCTCAATCTCCTTTTCTCCAGGCTGAGCAACCCCAGGTCCCTCAGCTGCTCCTCACAGGATAACAGGCTGCACCTCAGAACAGTGCTTGTAGAAAACCCAAGTGCTCCTCACACATTTGGAGGTCTTGCAGATGGGAACACCCAGCACAGGAGGAGGACAGGAGCTGGTGGCACATCCTGCAAAGAGGTCAGAGGGATGTGGAGTGAAGTACCCTTGGAGCTGGCTGTAGCTGTGCCCCCAAAGTCGGTGGAGAAAGCTTTTGAAGAGTCTCTGCTTTCTTGAGGGAACATGTTCCATGTGCTGTGGAGGAGCAGCTGTGGCTCAGCAGGAGTGAGGACAAGCCTCTAATGCAGCGTGGTGTGGGGCTGTGGTTGTGGTTTCACCGAGCATTCCACTTCAATTCCTGCTTTGGTTTGTTGCCGGGGAACATGAGCAGAGAGAGAAAATAATGATTTAAATGTATCACTGCTAAATATAAATGAGTTTTTGTGGGACAAAGAGGAGGCTGCTGTAGCTCGAGGGGTTTTTGCTGTGCCAGATTTCAAAGGCTCTACTACAGCCAATAATGTTCTTGGAGCATCTTAAAAGCAGTTGTAAGTGTTGTTACAAAATTGTTGAGGTAACACACACAGAGCTGCTGCCTCCAGGGGCGTGTGAGTGTTCAGGCAGCCACACACATGCTCCTGCCCCTCTGCTCTGCCCTGGTGAGGCCACATCTGGAGTACCTGGTCCGGTTCTGGATCCCCAGCTCAAGACAGACAGGGGACTGCTGGGGAGAGTCCAGCAGAAGCTACAAAGATGCTGAGGGGTCTGGAGCATCTCTGTGAAGAGGAAAGGCTGAAAGCCCTGGGGCTGTTGAGCCTGGAGAAGAGCAGCTGAGAGGGGATCTGCTCAGTAAAGGGTGGGAGGGCAAGAGGCTGGGGCCAGACTTTTGTCAGTGGTGCCCAGTGACAGGACAAGGGGCAATGGACACAAACTGGAACCCAGGAGGTTCTATCTGAAGAGGAGGAGAAGATTCTTTGGTGTGAGGCTGCTGGAGCCCTGGAGCAGGCTGCCCAGAGAAATTGTGGAGTCTCCTTCTCTGGAAAGATTCCAACCCAGGCATTGTGATGCTGGGCAAGCTGCTGTGGGTGCCCTGCTTTAGCATGGGGTGGGGGTGGATTGGATGATCCTCAGAAGTCCCTTCCAGCCCCTGCCATTCTGTGATATCCATATGCTGCTAACTGTTACTGGATTTATCTGTGGGGATTCGAGTCCAGGCTGATGCAGGTGTCAGACCATCCCATTAAAGTTTGAAGAATATCTAACAAAAATGTGTGTGTTGCCTCTCTTTCCCCAGATGGTAATGCCCACAATATGCACATTTATATATCCCAAGGGCAGGTACTCTGTGGTTTCACTCTCAGAACAGTGAAGCTCTTTCTCATGTGTGATTGCTGGAATTGCCTTCTACTAGAGGCTCCATCTGCAAAACCCTGCTGCTTCCAGTAGAGTTAATTAGCACTGATTCATATGAGCTTCAAGAAGACAGTGGACAATTCTTATTCCATGTAGAGCATGTCTTATTCCAAAATAAACCTTCTGTCTGGCACAAGGTATTAGATGGAGATGCTCTGTGATAACTGGAGGTTGGTTTCAAACAGGCTGTCGTGAAACACCTCTTAAAAAAATTATTTTGGCAATCTGAGTGCTGCTAAAACAATGGATTTATGGAGTGGCTGCAAGGGTGGCAGCTTTATGTTTGTTGTTGCCTGTGCTAAATGTAATAGTAGCTTGAGGACAAGATTGGAAGGCATTGAAGCCTCTCCAGCTTCTCCAGGGAATTTAGATGAGATCAAAGGAAGAAATGTTTGACACTGAGGGTGGTGAGACCATGGCCCAGATTGCCCAGAAAGGTGGGAAATGCCCCATCCCTGGAGCCGTTGCAGGTCAGGTTGTTTGGGGCTCTGAGCAACCTGCTCTGGCTGCAGATGTCCCTGCTGGCTGCAGGAGGTTGGACTGGATGAGCTTGAGAGGTCCCTTCCCACCCAAACCATCCCATGGTGATTGTATGGCATTTGTCTGGCCCGCTCCCCAAACCCCTGCTTCACGGAGGTGCTCTACTCAAGGCAGCTTCACCACAACTTTCAAGGTGATTTTTTTTCCCTTGAGCTGATAGAGCTGCCCTAAGGACAGCTGCATGCCAGACAGATGCTGTGGCACCTGAGTCCCCAGCGCCTGCTGGCTGTATCACAGCCTGGCATCTCAGCACTAGATGGTGCCAGGCACCACCGGGCCTTGTGCAAGGAGTGGAAGATCCAGTTGCAGGAGCACTGGAGCGAGGCTTTCCCTCTGGACCAGAGCTATCAACCTGCAGCAAACAATGCTCATCAATTAGAGCCTAAGTACCAGCGTAGGATAACATCAGCAATTAAGGGCCAAATGCTTATTAAGGATTAAGAGATTCGATGAGAGCTCACTGGGCTGTGGAGCAGTGCTGCAGCCTGGTTCATTCTCAGTTCACTGCTATGACTCCTAGTTGAGAAGGGTTCATTTTGCTCTGGTAGACTGCAAATTGAGCAGCAGAGATTGCTGCTCTGTCTGTGTCAAACCAGGACATAGAGGAGCTTTTGTATTCCCAAGTGTATCTTCATAACATCTCATGGGGTTGTAGAACCACAGAATGGTTTGGGTTGGAAGGGACCTTAAAGGTCATCTAGTTCCAAACCCCTGCCACGAGCAGGGACACCTCCTTCTAGACCAGGTTGCTCAAGACCTCACCATCCAGCTTGGCTTTGAACACTCCCAGGCTTGGAGCTCCACAGCCTTCCTTTGTCCTAAACCAAACCAAACCAAACCAAACCACAACCCAAACAAAAATCCCCTACAAAACCAAACCAAACCAAAAATCAAAGAAACAACGCACACCCCTCCTCAAACAAAACAAAACAAAACAAAACAAACCCAAACCAACCCAAACCAAATAAATTATTACAACTCATGGCTTGGAAAGCACTTTTATTCATAGAATCACAGAGTGGTTTAGGTTGGAAGAGACCCTTCAGATCACAGAGTCCTACCAGACCCAGCACTGCCAGGTCACCACCAAACCACGTCCCTCAGTAACACATCGCCACAGCTTTGAAATCCCTCCAGGGATGGGGACTCCACCACTACACTGGGCAGCCTGGGCCAGGGCTTTACAACCCTCAAGGGGAAGAAATTGTTGCTCATGTCCAACCTAAACCTCCCCTGGGGCAACTTGAGGCCATTTTTGTCTTGTCTTGCTTGTCCTCCATGTGTTTATTTCTTCCTTAGCAGTAGAAAGAACAGGGACTGAATAATAAACTGCTGCCTGGAATATTGACAGACTCTACTGCTCTAGCAGGAGCTTGCATCTCTGTGCAGGACAAAGGAGTTTGCTGAGCTGAGGACCTGTCAAGCTGTCCAGGTCATGGTAGATCGCTGTGTTTTCAGTGAGATGAAGCTATGCAGCTCTCACTTCATTTCAGTGTCAGGGAAGCAGCTGCCATTGCAGCAGCTGATATTTGCTGTCTCTCCAGCACAGAGATGTTCTCATCCCTCCTCTCATTATGCTCCTCATGTAATGCAGAGGTCATCTTCCCTGGTCTGGGATCCTTCAGAGAGCAGTGAGTGGCACAGAGAGCCTGTGTAGGAGAGGAGGAGAAGGAGAAAAGAGGAAGCTCCTTGCAGCAATCTCACAGCTGACTGCTGTACCCAGGTATGGATCAGGTATATATGGTTTAGAGAAGCCTGGATGTGCTGGAGTCCTCCCTTAGCAGGACACAGGCTTTAAAGTGGACCAGGTGACTTCCCAGTTCTCTTCTGGGTCTGCTGAACATAAATGACTGCAGTAAAATCCTGGTCTCTGGTCCCGAAGGAACTCACAGACTGATTCACAGAATGCATCGGGTTGGAAGGAACCCTCAAAGGTCATCTTGTCCAACCCCCTGCAGTCAGCAGGGACACCTCCAACTAGTGCAGGCTGCCCAGGGCCACATCGAGTCTGACCTTGAACGTTGCCAGAGCCTCCACCACATCCCTGGGCAACTTCTTCCAGTATTTTACCACTGGAAGCAGGCCTTGTGCTCAAGGGGTAAGGAAGAGCTGACACAGGTCAGAAATGTGATACCCGATACCTGCTCAAGAGCAAACAGTTCCATTATATCCAGAGAAGTCCTTGTGTCTTTGGAAGTTAGAGCTGGCCTGAAGTACCACATCCATCCAGGGCTCTGAGGAACAGTCTTTGATGTGCTAAATTAGGTTACAAATTATTTAAATCATGCTTCCAGAGAAAATTCTCATTTCCTGCAAACATGATTCTGCCGGCCCCTGCCTTTGCTCCTTGTCCTCTGCCATGTACCCTCTCCACATGTTTGGTTGCTCTTTAAATACCAAGCAGCTTCCCTCTCCTCACTCTGAGTTTGTTTCAGAGCTCAGCCTAATGAAGCCCTCTGAGCCAAGAGCTGCAGAACAAGAGGGTCAATTGTGCTCCCACTTCCATGGTGGGAGCCTGGAGTCACTCCACCGAACGCACTGCAGTAAATTTCCATTAGCTTCAGCAGAGCTGCTCCGGACTGGCAGCTCGGGGTGAGCTGACTCAAAGCACTCAGAGCATCAGAAGGGCACTGAAGATGAGCCACTACCATGAGGAGCTCCTCACAGGAAGTTTTCTACTGCATGGGAAGGAGGAAAGGAAAATCCGTGGGACACAGCCAGGCTGCTTCATCACCAGGGTGTCCTTGTGAATGCTGTGGTGTAGGAGCTGCACCCTGTCAGGCTCTTGGAAGAGGGAAAAAGAGGACAGGTGGGCATAGGGAGACATCTTGAAGCTTGAGGAGGGGAGATTTAGACTGGAGAATAGAAATTCTTCACAGTGAGGGTGGTAAGACACTGGAACAGGTTGCCCAGGTTGGTCATGGATGCCCGCTGCCTGGAGGTGTTCAAGGCCAGGCTGGATGAAGCCTTGAGCAACCTGGGCTAGTGGGAGGTGTCCCTGCCCATGGCAGGGGGCTGGAACTGAATGATCTTTAAGGTCTCTTCCAACCTAAACCATTCTATGATTCTATGAATCTTGGAGAGCCATAGCAGCTTCACCTCTCCAGGATAGAGCTTCACCTGTGTCCTCCTGCCTTCCTTCACAGCACCTATTGCACACACAAGAGATTGCTGAGGAGCAGAGCAGCCTGTTGCAGCAGTTGCTGACTGAGAGAGTCAGGAGTAGTTGGGGTTGAAATGGATTACTGAACATCATCAAGTCCTCCTTCTTGGAAGGCAGCTTAGAAGTCCAGTTCTTGTTCCTCTAATGAGGAAAAGCAATGAAGCTTTTCATGCCAATTGGTTTAATTTCTCTCTTTTCTAAATCCTTTTTCCAGTGGACTGTGGTTGGCATCAAGAGCATTCCTGGGGGAGCAGGAGGATCAAGACGAAAAACGACTGTCAGGGCAGCTTCCACAATGGGCCTAATTTAATGGGATGGCTGCAGCCCAGGATGGAGGTTGAGTAGTAAAGTGATGCAAGTCAGAGAAGAGAAGATAGGTCAGGTAAATAACATCATCCAGTGTGTTTTCTGTGAGCAAGCAGAATGTGAGTCAGGGAGGAATCTGTCTTTGTCAGGGGCTCCTGCTGATCCATTTCTCCATGGATCAGCCGCACGTAAAGTTAATCTGCTTATGCAGCAGCTGAGAAACTAAGATGCCCTCAATGTCCCCATCTCATCTCGTCTCATCTCATCCCTGCATCCAGACAGAGTCCCAAAACACCAGGGGAGCACAAATTCCATCTGCCTTTGGGGTGTGCCCACCCCTCAACCCTCTCTCATTTCCTCTTCTCTACTGCATGCCATTGAGTGGACCAGGCTGGAGGAGTGATGAAGTCCTCCTGCCTGAGGACCCATCTGGGGTGGAAGCTTGTGGGTTTAGAGAGCAGAGTGCCCTCAGCCTCAGTGTCACTTCAGATTATCTGGACCACTGCCTCTGGTGGCCAAGGGAATCCCATGTACATTGTGTCCTCCAAAGCCTTGTGCCTGGGCTGGCCTCCACTGATGGCTCACTAGCAGGAGCCATGTCAGCCAGGCTGCTTCTGCATGGCCATGGGTTAGGCAGAGGGGCTGGCTGTCCTATAGAGAAGATGCTGTAAGCCTTCTGCTCCTCTTCTGCAGCCTGCCAGGGAGTCTGGTTCCTTTCTGCTGCCCATGGAGACTGTCCCTGGCCCCTTACTATCCTTGTCCTTATCCTGTGAAAGTGCTGGTTTGTGGGGTGCCCACGTGGGGTTTGGAGATTCAAAGCCACAGTGGAGATGCCCGATGGACTGGGTAGGGATGTTCAGTGTCAGCACTGCTGGAAATGCACTGGGCAGGTGGGGAGCAGTGCCACCAGGATTCCTATGACCTCATCCCAGCCTGGCATTGGTATTACCCCAACCACCATAGGCTGATGTCCCTAGCAGTGGCAACCCTGGGCCATCTAGTTTGCCCAGTTGTCCAGTTTGTCAGCGTGTGCTCCAAAGTGTAACCAGAGAACCTCAAATGCCACAATGATAATGAGAAACCTTCTGGTTTTAACCATCTGAAGTGTGTGGGCTGTGAGGTTCAGCATCTTGTTTGCAAACTCCAGTAACAGCTGGGTAATTTAATCTGCTTCCTTTTTATTTCATTCATTGAGAGAATCACGGAGAACATCTCCACTTTATTTCACAACAACACTGCAAGGGCCTGGCAGGACTAATCCCTGATGCTTCCTCTGATTCACTGGTGATTTCTAGACAGAAGCAATGGGAGGTAATGGACGTTAAACACAGTTATCATTGACCACACACCACCCTCTGACCTGGCTTCCTTCCCACCTTGCTGTATGGGCCAGGGCAATTACTTTCCCTTTGTGTGCTCTCCTGCTGGCTTCGGGAGCAGGTAGGAGACGCCACAATGGCTGTTTAATTCTCGGCGAGCTCATCAAGGTCTGTGCTCTGTAATTTCCTGTAACAGACGCTTACAAGGTTATTGCCATGGGGATGATTCTCCTTAGATGCCCAGGGACTCTGCTACCTGCTCTTGCAGAGCTCTGCAGCACCGAGCTCCATGTTGGGCAGGTTCCAATTTCAGTTTGAAGGCTCTGGCTGCGCAGAACAGCCCACGGTCAGGACTCGCCTTCCCTGCTGCGTCAGGACGAAGCAGAGCAACCTCTGAAGGGACCTCTTAGCAGATGGAGGGGACACATGGTGAAGCTTTTGGGTTCAGGGAGAGTTGAGACTGGTGTGTGCACTTGTGTTCATGTCCCTGCCTTCTCTGTTGTCCCTGACATTTGTGGTCTCAGTCACACACTGCCCTTTTATTTCAGTTTACTCCCTGGAGGGGAACCACAGCCATGGTGGTCTGAAAATGCTTCAGAGGATCCTAGAATCATCAAGGTTGGAAAAGATCCCCAAGATCACAGAGTCCAAGCATTAACCCAGCACTGCCAGGTCACTACCAAACCAGGTCCCTGACTACCACATCTCCACAGCTTTGGAACCCCTCTAGGGATGCTGACTCCACCACTGCCCTGGGCAGCCTGGGACAGCTCTTAACAACCCTTTCCATGAAGACATGTCCAACCTAAACCTCTCCTGGGCCAACTTGAGGCCATTTCCTGCTTGTTCCTTGGGAGAGGAGACTGAACCCCACCTGGCTCCAAGTTCCTGTAGAGAGGCCAGGGAGCTGTAGAGAACCAGGAGGTTTCCCCTCAGCCATATCTCCAGGCTGACCAACTCCAGGTGCCTCAGCTGCTCCTCACTAGCCCTGCTCTCCAGACCCTTCACCAAGTTTGTTGCCCTTCTCTGGACCTGCTCCATCCCCTCAATGTCCTTCTTGGAGTGAGTGGCCCAGGATTCGAGGTGTGGCCTCACCTTCCTCATGCTCACAACCTTAGAGATTTTTCTCCTCGGTCAGCACCACACGGAGCAACATCCAATTCTCATCACCTGAGCTCCTTCAGCAGGTTCTCTGTCTCAAAAAGTTAATTAGATTAAAGTGTTTTAAAAAGCCTTTTCACAGTGAGTCAGGATCAGAAGGCAGGATGCTTTGTTTAGGAAAGCAGGAGCCATGTGTGATATCAGTTAATTGGTTCAGGTAGGACTTGGGTCACTCAGCTGCTGCTGAGTGTCTGAGATGTAATAACAAAGCCCTTCAGCTGAAGAGCACCCCAGTGCTCAAGGCACCTGAAGATGTGCAGCAGGCTACAGGTTGGCACAGAGCTGCCGCCATCAGCTGTGCCCCCTGTGGTCCTGAGCAGTGCTCAAATGTCTTTAGGCAAGGAGCAGACACCAACTAGCACCATCCTGCAGTGGATGAAGAGAGGAGTAAGCAGCGGGTGGCCAAAGAGGAGTGATTATTCCCAGGGACCTCTTCAGAAAGGTCATCCTCAAATGGCTTTAGTGCAGCTTCTCAAGGCTGTTCCTGAGGACTGTTTCTGTGACACTGATCCACATTTTTAGCCCAGTTTTTCCAAGACAGGAGGCTTTGCTATCATACCATCTGCCTGGCTGCAAGTCCCCTTCTGAGAGCTTCTGTGCCTCTTGTCCACTGTGGCAGAAGTGTGCAGGGCTGCAACATCTCACGTTCTTCAGAGTGCTGAGGTTTGTGGTCAGACAGTCTTGTTCCCATTGGGCTGAATGAAGATAGAAGGACTGGAGTCCATCAGGAGGTGTCTGCGAGGGCAGAACAGAGAATCTTCTCAGTGGTGCCCAGTGACAGGACAAGGGTCAAGGGGCACAAACGGGAATCCAGGAGGTTCCACCTGAACAGGAGGAGAAAATTCTTTGGTGTGAGGGTGCTGGAGCCCTGGAGCAGGCTGCCCAAGGAGGTTATGGAGTCTCTTTCTCTGGAGAGCTTCCAAACTCACCTGGCCATTGTGATGCTGGGCAAGCTGCTGTGGGTGCCCTGCTTGAGCAGGGGGGTTGGACTGGGTGATCTCCAGAGATCCCTTCCAACCCCCACCATGCTGGGATTCAGGGATCCTGTAACGGGGTGTCTTTAGTTCAGCTCTTCACTGAATTCCTGCTCTTTCTTCCCAAAGCACCTTTAAGGGTCTGGCCACTCCCAGCTGCTTAGGTAGAGATATTTTTAGGGGTAAGTAGGTCTGTACCTGTGATGTTCCTCTCATTCGCTCCTTTCTGAGCCTGAATCCTTCCTCTCAGTTTCTCGACCACCCACTCTGCTGGCACCTGCCATGCTCTGAGATGGGATCAGGCAGTGGAGAACCTCAGCTCCATCCCTCTGTGCCCACAGCCACACTGCAGCTGGGCTCTGCCACAGGTTGGCCCCTATGTGTGTGCTCAGCTATACATGACCCCACCAAGCAGGGTTCTCTTCATAAGCAGGTTCTTTAACTAATGTCTTTTCAAGGCTAGATTAAATTGCAGACAGCCCTTGAGGACAGATGCTGGTGGCTCTGATCTTGCCATGTCTGCTAAAAATGATCTCCCAGGGTGTCACAGCACCCTGGGCTTGCAGAAGAGCCTCCTGATCTGTGGGGTGAACTGCTGCCGATACTTGGACTTCCCTCCCCCTGCACGCTTTCTGCCCTGACCAACCCAGGGTGTAACCTTGTGTCTTTGGGGCCAGGTTTGAGCTTTAATTTGGGCCAGAAGTTCAAATGGTCGAAGTTCTGAGATACACCAACTAATCTTTCTGCACACTTGAGATTTATGCATGATTTCAAAGCAAAGGTCAATTGTTCCACAGTGCTTGGTAGGGCTGTTTATTCAGTTGGACAAAACCATTCATTTTCAGAATGAGACAATCATTTTCTTGTTCCTCAGTCTTCTATGGAGAAGAAAGAAAACACTTTCCCCTCCAAGTCTTTATCCTGTCACATTAGGGCAAGATCTAGCATCTACCAGATTGGAAAATGCTTTGAAATGTAGAATTTTTATCTTACAAGTCTCCTTGTTTTGGACTGAAGTTTGCTCTTGTAAAGATTGACCCCAAAGACAGGGGGGGAACAGAGCAGGAACAGGCTTCTGAGATACCCACAAAGTGGTATCAGGCATTTGAGATTGTGCCAGGAAAGTGTAGCTGTGTTCATCTAACAAGCCAATGGTCACCTTCAGTTACACCCCTAGGAGAGATGAAGCTTTATAATCACCAAATGCAAACCTCTCTTGGGATGCCTGACCATGATCCATGGGGATTGGTGCTTTTGGGGTGGTTTTGACTTCTTGGCCATTTCATCCTGGTTCAGGGAGGCTCTTTCCATTTCCACTGACGAGAGTCAACATGCAGAGGAGCTGATTCTGTTCCTTGGCTCAAGACTCTGCTCTGAACCTGGATTGCTGTGCAGTAAGAACATCAAATTCCATCTCAGCCATGGCTCCAAGCCACAGCTTATGTTTGCTTCCAGCACTATTGAAGTGCTTCCCTCTGTCTAGACTCTTTCTGCTCCTTTTCAGTGCCTTTTGCATGCCCAGAATTTTGTGGCAGCAGCCTGGGAGCGTAACAGCCTTGCCCTGGAGAAACAGCCATGGAGACAAAGAGAGACATGGCATCCTGAGGTGCATCAAGAAGAGTGTGGCCAGCAGGTCACAGGAGCTTCTCTTCCTCCTCTACTCTGCCCTGGTGAGGCCACATCTGGAATACTTGGTCCAGTTGTGGGCTCTCCACTTTGAGATAGACAGGGTAGAGCAAAGGGTTACAAAGGTGCTGATGGGACTGGAACATCTCTGTGATGAGTAAAGACTGAGACAATTGGAGATTTTAGTCTGGAGAAGAGCAGCCTGAGGGGGGATCTCATCAATGCTGATCAATGCTTCAAAGGTGGGTGTCAGGAGGCTGGGGCCAGGCTTTTGTCCGTGGTGTCCAGTGACAGGACAAGGGATAACAGGCACAAACTGGAACATCAGAAGTTCCATCTAAACATGAGGAGGAACTCCTTTAACATGAGGGTGATGGAGCCCTGGAACAGGCTGCCCAGAGAGGTGGTGGAGTGCCCGTCTCTGGAGATATTCCATACCTACCTGGATATGCTCCTCTGTGACCTGTAGGTGAGCCTGCCTTGGCATGGGGGTTGGACTTGATGGTCTCCAGAGGTTCCTTCCATCTGCTATCATTCTGTGATGACTTTGTAAGTTGTTTACACTCACTTGCAGTGTTGGACTCTAAAGAACATTTCCTGCCTTCCTTCCAGGCTGCCTTGGCTCATACCTGGTTTGGGTAGATGCTCCACAAGCAGTTTCATGTCCAGCTGCCAGTGAAGCATATTCAAGCATTTGCCTTCTACATCTCACTGAATCAAAGAGTTAAGTTCTTGGTCTGGTAGAGGGCATGCTAGAAACTGCTGGTTCAAAGAGATTAGGCCCAGTAACTAAAGCATAATTGCTATTAATATTTGTCTTCCTAATCAGACTGATCTTTATTGCTCAGAGGATTTTTTCCTTCCTTGTGTTTTCCCAGGAACATTTATTGTGGATGAATCTGGAGCCAAACCAGGGTCATGAAGATGTTTGGGAAATGTTTGTAACTAAATGAGTCCAGCACAGACACTGGCTTGGGTCCCTCACAAGATCTCTGTGGGGATGGATCTGACCTCCTCTCCCTGCCTAAAACAGGGCAGATGGGCAGCACCTTCTGGTCATGGTGTGGTTATATTGATGCACAGAAAACACAGCAGACTAGAGTCACTCCCAGACCATAGCCACCCCAGACCACAGAATCATAGAATTGCCTCAGATGGAAGAGACCTGTAAGATCATCAGGGCCAACCTTCAACCTAAGACCACCATGGCCCTTAAACCATGTCCCAAAGTGCCATAGTTGCCTCCAGACCATAGATAGTCACATGTCAAATAGCTTTTGATGGTGCATCTTACTCTTTGGTTCCCTTGCAACCCCACTTTTCCCTTGTATAATTCTTATCTTGGTGGGTCTGTCACCTACCTGAGGTGAGAAGTGGGACCTGGACCTGTTAGGAGAGTCAGAGCAAGAGCAGATAATGCCCCATGTCACTTGTTTCCCTCTCAGCAGGACACGAAGGCAGGTACCTTGTCATGTGCAAACTCCATCCTTCAACACAGTGTTTGTGAAGACTAAACTCACGGTGCAGCACATTTCAGTCTCATGTCATTGCCATTTCTCCCTGAACGTTTGTGCTGGAGCAGTGGCAGTGGTGGATGGGCTCTGCTAGAGAATCACAGAATTCTGGAACAGTAGGGGTTGGAAGGGACCTGTGGAGTTCATCAAGGTCACCCGCCCCTGCCAAGGCAGGATCACGTAATGCAGATCATGCAGGAACACATCCAGATGGGCCTTGAAAGTCTCCAGAGAAGGAGACTCCACAACCTCTCTGGGCAGCCTGTTCTGGAGCTCTGCCACCCTCACAGTAAAAGAGTTCCTTCTGATGTTTAGATGGAACTTCTGTTCAAGTTGGTGCTCTGTCATTCCTGGCTTCCTGTGTTTCACTGTGCAGAGAACAGGTTTTCCTTCTCCCTCGGTTTTACCTTCTCCACCTGCTCTCTCCATCACACTCCTCCCCCAGTTTCTGCTTTTCTTGTTTCTGCTTTGCTTCCTTTGCCTTTTTCTTCTCCAGCATTCATGTTCCCCCCAAGTGCTGCTCTGCAACTGCAGGAGAAATCCCCAAACAATCTGCCAGCCCTTTGAAGAGCGGTTGTGTTCTGCCATGTCAGCTTAATTACTGCGTCCCGCTGAGGATGCAAAGGTCTCCTAGGAGGAGTGAAGAAACTGTGACTGTGGCCTTCAGCCTGGGGACTGCGCCTGAGGGATTGCAGTTCTCCAGTGAGATCCTGCCATGTGGCCTCTTGACACCTCAAATGTGCCTCCAGCATCCAATTGTGTGGTATTCCTCCCCAGGGAGGTCGTGGATGTCCTTTCCCTAGAGGTGTTCAATGCTAGGTTGGATGGGGCTTTGAGCAACCTGGCCTAGAGGAAGGGGTCCCTGCCCATGGCAGGGGGTAGGAACTAGATGATCTTTAAGGTCCCTCCTAACCCAAACCATTCTATGAATCTATGAATCTGTTCTAGTCATTAAGGACAGGATTCTTATAGACCTGTCACAGAATCACATGTGGTTGGAAAAGACCTTCAAGATCATCAAGTCCAAAGTGTCCTTCAAGTGCTGAGCTCTTCAGTTGTGGTCCAGAAAAGTGCTGAACAGTGTGTCCAGGATGAAATGCCTTGTTCAGTAGCTGGCTGAACTGGGTCAGCAGTCATCACACCATGCAGGAGCAATCCACACAAAGGGAAATAAAGTCCTGACAGAGTGACTGGGAGCAACTCCTGGTTCAGGTCCTGACCGACCATCTGGCTTCTCTGTGTGCCTATGCTGATTGTTCTCCCAAGGAGCAAGTGATAGAAGAAGGGGAAATGGCCTCATGTTGCCCCAGGGAAGGTTTAGGTTGGACATGAGGAACAATTTCTTTGCCTTGATGGTTGTCAAGGCTGCCCAGGGCAGTGGTGGAGTCCCCATCCCTGGAGGGGTTTCAAAGCTGTGGAGATGTGGTGCTGAGGGACATGGTTTGGTGGTGACCTGGCAGTGTTGGGTTCATGGTTGGACTTCCCACTTTGCAGCTATTTGATCCCCCCCCCGCCCCATGGCTTTTTAGTGCTGGTTAATGGAGCCAGAAAAATCCAAGTCTGAATGAAACAAGATCTGGTAAAAGCTTCCATGGTTTCAGATGATGGGCATCAAAGATCTCTCACCAACTGCTTCTGGTAGATGGTTGTTGCTGATGTGATGCAGAAGCTCTTTCTGGATGCACTCTAAGGCTACAACCTTGTCCTGAGCCATGGGGGAGGATTCATGGCTGTGTCCCATGAATCCTTCTCTGGTGCCAAGCACTTTGGGCAGGATGAGACTCAGTGGTGTGAGCCATCTTCTTTGCCAGCAGGAGTTAGCCCATGAGAAGACATCAAGCATGCTTTATTGCACTGCTGCACGTCAGCTCTGCTAACCCTCCTAAAAGTGGGCAAAATGATCCTAGCAGAGAGCTTTCTCACCAAAAAAAAAAAGCCAGAGGAGGAAGAGGGCATCTCAGGCTTCTCCCTGCTCATGCGCACTTCCAGCCATCAAGGCATCTGGTGAGTGATCCACAGTGACATGTTAGAGTTGAGTTACATCTCTTGTCATAGGAGAAGGCCTTTAAAGGGGTTTGGTCATAAAACTGGATTAAGAGAGGTTTTCCCCTCCTGGGAGTGAAATAAGCCAGCTCACAGAGTCTAGGGAAGCTGTGTCCAGTAGGAATCATGGGATGCCAGATGGATTTCCACCTCATCAGATCCCATCTCAAGGAACAAAGGATGTGAACTTGAACATAGAAGGTTTCATCTCAACATGAGGAGAAACTTCTTGACAGTGAGGGTGCACTGGAGCAGGCTGCCCAGGGGGCTATGGAATCTCCTCTGGGAACTTTCAAAACCTGCCTGGATGCATTCCTGTGTGGACTACCCTAGGTGATCCTGCTTTTGGCAGGGGGGTCGGACTGGATGATCTCTGGAGGTCCCTTCCAACCTCTAACGTCCTGTGATTCTGTGATCTCCAGCATGCACAGTGTGAGGTAAAGGCCAAAGCTGGTGGTGACCATACATCATGACCACCTCTAGAGCTCTGCTACCAACAGAGGGCTGCCTTTTGTTTGCCATGGCAGAAGCAGAAGATCTTGTTTAACATGAGACCTATTTGCCTTGGCTCAAGCAGGAATTAATAGACTAGACTACACTAGACTAGACTAGACTAGACTAGACTAGACCAGGTTGGAAGAGACCTTCAAGATCATCGCGTCCAATCCATCAACCAATCCAACCCACCTAATCAACTAAACCATGCAACCAAGCACCCCAGCAAGTCTCCTCCTGAACACCTCCAATGAAGGTGACTCCACCACCTCCCTGGGCAGCCCATTCCAATGGGCAATCACTCTCTCTGTGTAGAACTTCTTCCTAACACCCAGCCTAAACCTGCCCTGGCACAGCCTGAGACTGTGTCCTCTTGTTCTGGTGCTGGCTGCCTGGGAGAAGCGACCAACCTCCACCTGTCTACAACCTCCCTTAAGGTAGTTGTAGAGAGCAATAAGGTCACTCCTTAATGTGGTGGCTCGAGCTGGGCTAACTGAAGACTTGGAGTGACAGGGTCAGCCTGGCAGGCTGTGACAGTGACAGCCAGGCTGCCTCTGTACCTGTGAGCTACTGCAGCACTGCCCCTTTCTGCTCTGGGCAGAAGATGATCTCCTCCATCTTTATGGTGAACTTAGAATGGATGGACTGAGTCTACTCTGAGCAACTTGCTCTAGATGCAGATGACCCTGATGACTTCAGAGCATTGAACTAGATGGCCTTTAAAGGTCTCTTCCAATGCAAGACAGTCTATGATACTCCAGAGCAGATATGGACCTCTTCGGTGGTGAGACAGTGGCATTGCTGAGCATTGTGCTGAGGGGCCTCGAGCACAAGCCCTATGAGGAGAGGCTGAAGGAGCTGGGACTGTTTAGCCTGGAGAAGAGGAGGCTCAGGGGAGACCTTATTGCTCTCTACAACTACCTGAAGGGAGGATGTAGCCAGGAGGGGGTTGGTCTCTTCTCCCAGGCAACCAGCACCAGAACAAGAGGACACAGTCTCAAGCTGTGCCAGGGGAAGTTTAGGCTGGAGGTGAGGAGAAAGTTCTTCCCAGAGAGAGTTGTTAGCCATTGGAATGTGCTGCCCAGGGAGGTGGTGGAGTCACCATCCCTGGAGGTGTTCAAGAGGGGACTGGACATGGCACTTGGTGCCATGGTCTAGTAGTCATGAGGTCTTGGGTGACTGGCTGGACTTGATGATCTTTGAGGTCTTTTCCAACTTTGTTGATTTTATGATTCTATGATTGAGCAGATCCCCTCTCAGGCTGCTCTTCCCCAGGCTCAACAGCCCCAGGGCTCTCAGCCTTTCCTTCTCACAGAGATGCTTCAGATCCCTCAGCATTTTCACAGCTTCTGCTGGACTCTCTCCACTAGTTCCCTATCTCAATGGAGCTGGGAGCCCAGAACTGGACCAAATACTCCAGACAAGAACTTTCCATCTTGTTGTGCATCACAGACACCTTCACACCAAGCAAGCAGGTCCTTGTGTGGTTATCCGCTGCAGCTGTCATTGTCTCTTCTATTTCACCCTGTGAACCAAAGATGATGTCAGAGAATGAAAGAAGCTAAACTCCAGAGAGGGGGAACAGCAGAATTAGGAAAAAAACAAAACAAAACCCCAGCTCTGTGCTTTCTGCTGGGCTGCTCAGCATGAGATGGGCTGGAAAACAACAAGTGTGAAGCCCAGCCTGGCCCTCTGCGGGGACCCTTTGGTGAGCCTGGGTGCTCACATCCATGCCTTCCAGTTTATGTTAAAGACCAGAGATAAGGCTGCTTCCCTCCAAAGCTCTGGAGATGTTGGCCTCCACAACTTGTCTTGCTTCTGCAGGAACAGATGTAACCTATTTGTGGGATGCCTGAAGGGCGTGAGGAAAAGGTCAGTGGTTAGGATGCAGCTGACACGCTTCAGAAGTGCACTAAAATAGCACAACTCGTTAGACTTGAAGTTCGAGGAGCAGAATGTTTGGAGTTAAGGATGAGATTGATTTTAGTAACCCCCTTGGAGCTTGGTGGCCCATTTGGGGCAGAAGAGTTTGAAATGGAGGGACTTTTTCCTGCCTTTTTTTTTTTTGGCCTTGTTATAAAATGTTCATGCTGAAGGTCAAGGGAACTGAAGTCAGGACTTCTGAGGCCACTTCCGTGTCTGATGTGGTGGACGTGCACTCTCTGTATTCTCTTTTCCCCAGTAGATAGGCTGAGGGTCAAACCCTGTTTGTGATCCCTGTGTGACCATCCCACTGGTGACCAGGGTAACCTTACAGCACTGCTGGGTCTCTGAGCATCTCTGCTGAACTGTGTTCTTAACCTCTCCGCTCTCCCGTGGCCAGCTCATGGGTGAGATTCATAGAATCATAGAATGGTTTGGGCTGGAAAGGACCTTAAGGATCATCCAGTTCCAAACCCCTGCCATGGGCAGGGACACCTCCCCCTAGCCCACGTTGCTCAAGGCCTCATTCTACCTGGCCTTGAAGAATCCCAGGTCCCTCAGCCATTCCTCCAGCCTGCTGCTGAGCTCCTTCTCCTTGCTTTATGCCATGCCTAATTCCCATGCAAGAAGAGTCCTCTGATCCTTCGCCAAGGATCCTCATGTTCTCAGCCCTGTTTAGTTGGATCTGCTGCAGCAAGCTGACCTCTCAGCTGAGAGGCCTTCTCTCATTTTCCCTGTGCTCACATTAGTGCAGCAGCATGTTTGGGGTGTGAGACCATATGTGAGACCAGATTGTTGTTCCCAGGGCTGGCACTGCCATTTTTATCTCCATGCAGCTCCTGATGGAGCCTTGAGAACAGCAAAGAGCTGCCTCCTTCCCCCCACTGGTGCCTGGAGAGGTGACATGGAGGGGTCTGTCTGCAAAAATGATGTGGAATGGGATAAATCCTAGAATTATAGAATCATTTTGGTTGGAAAAGATCTTTAAGATCCTTGAGTCCAGCCAATATGTAGACCTACCAAGTCTGGTGTTAAATCATGACCCATCTGGATGCATTCCTGTGTGACCTGCCCTAGGTGATCCTGCTCTGACAGGGCATTGGACTTGATCTCCAGAGGTCACTTCCAACCCCCTACCATTCTATTATTCTGTGATTCACACCCACACTAGGATGGAGCAACCCTGAGCTGCCCTCCCAGGATCCTGCAAGGCTCCAGTGGGGTTGTCCCAGCTCAGCCCAGCTCAGAACTTGGGTCAAAACAAGAAGCTGTGACAATGCCACTGTGCCCTGCTCCAGATCCCTGCATCTTCAGTCCTCTAATGAGCGCTTGTGGAGCAAACACCATCAGTGACAGTCTGTCAGCATCTCTTCATGGTCCTGTTGTTGGAAAGCCATCCCTGGTAGAACAGCTTGTCTGCTTTCAACACATCCACGTCCTCAAGGATGGGTGGATTTGCTTCTCTAACTCCAGATTGGAAACTCCGTCTGGGAGCCGTGAAAGCAACGGCAGAAGGCAGCTCCTTGCGTCCTCCTGGGAGAGGATGATGGGCTAAGGCAATCAAACCAGTGAGACCACTTTGTACTTCAGTGAGAGTGAGCCAGTGAGGCAGCTAAGAGACTCTCCCTACAGGAACACAGTCTGCTGGACACCCATCTCTCACTGCCAGGTGCAGGCAGGAGCTCCTGCCCCTCAGCAGCATGGACCAGGATCAGTGTTGATCTTGAGCAACCTGGTGGAAGGTGTCCCTGCCCATTGCAGGGAGGTTGGAACTAGATGATCTTTAAGGTTCCTTCCAACCCAAACCATTCTATGAATCTATGAATCTATGAATCCAAGACAAAGGAACTCATTCTGTCTCCTTCATCCAGTCTGTGACAACCGTTTCCTTTGGCCTTCCTGGAGATCTGGAGCTCCAGGCAGCTGCCTGCACCCAAAGCATACTCTGAGCAGCACTGAGGCCAGGCAGGGAGGCTGTGCAGAAACTGCAGGTTGTCCCGTGTCCTCCTGCCCCTAAGACATATAGGAGAGGGACAGAAACTACCTCACCTGGCAGTGTCTTGATGTTAGGACTGCTGCTAGTTCTTAATGAAGGCAGCAACAAGTGGCTTTGCTGTGGGTGGGGTGGTCAGTGGCTGCTGGGAGGATACGAGGAGACAGAGATCTTGCTCAGGACCTCTGCCTGTGCTAGTGCCCAGTGGTTCTGCATGGGCAGCAGGTGGAGGGAGGGGGTTCTGGCCCTCTGCTGTGCTCAGCTGAGACCCCACCTGCAGTGCTGGGGCCAGCTCTGGAGTCCTCAGCACAGCAGAGACATGGACCTGCTGGAGAGGGGCCAGAGGAGGCCACAGCAATGATGAGAGGGCTTGAAGCCCTCTGCTGTGAGGCCAGGCTGAGAAAGTTGGGGTTGTTCAGCCTGGAAAAGAGAAGAAGGTCTCCAGAGAGACCTGGTGGCCTTTCAGTGCTTAAAGAGGTGATTGGAAAGGTGGGGGGCAGACTTTTGAGCAGGGCCTGTTGTGACAGGACAAGGGGTGATGGTTTGAACTGAAAGAGGGAGATTCACACTGAAGAGAAGGGAGAAGGGGTGGTGAGAGCCTGGCCCAGGTTGCCCAGAGAGGTGGGAGATGTCCCATCCTTGTACCCACCACAGGTCAGGCTGCTGGGGGCACTGAGCAACCTGCTCTAGTTGGGGATGTCCCTGCTGACTGCAGGGGGCTGGACTGAATGAGCTTGAAAGGTCCCTTACCACCCAAACCTGTCTGGTATTCCACGATTATGATGGTGAAAGCCCTGGACAGTGGGAGTGCAGCATTTCCTGCCTTGCTTGCTCCCTTCCTTAGGGAGAAACAGGTCAGCTAGCCGGCCAGGAGTGGTGGTGCTCCAGGATGAGTCAGTCTGGGAGGTGAGGGATGCTGCCCAGCCCATGACTCACTCTGCTTCTCCTGGTGCTGCACTGGGCAAGCGCTGCAGAGCACTCTGGATGCTCCTCAGCTGGGGACTCCTTTGTTCCCCCCTGGGGAAGAGGTTGCCAGGCTGAAGGTGCTTTGTTGTGGTGGCTGTAAGGATCTTGGGCTGCAGGGTTCTGCAGAGCCCCTGGGCTGGCCACAGGGTTGTTTGGGAGCAGGGATGTCTTTGCCCCCACCCAGGGCCCACCTGCCTGGCAGCAGCATGGGTGCAGGGTGGGGGGCTGCCCACACCCAGCTCTGGAGGGTATTTTTAGGAGCAGCTTTGCTTGGCATCAATAAACCTGCTGCTGTCATCTCACAGTCACGAAGTGAGACAGAGCAGGAGAGCAGGCTCGGGGGCGGGGGCAAGGCATGAGATGGTTTAGCAAATAGGCTCTGCAGCAGCCAGCAGCCTGCAGGAGAAGGTGCCCTGCCCTCCCTGGAGCTGGGGAGGCACAGTGACTGTCCCTGCTGTCACCAGAGGTGTGCTGGGCCTGCATGACAACTGCAAGCTGCCAACTGCCATCCATGGGCAAGTGAGAGAGAACAGCAATTCCAGCCCCCACTGGATCTCTGTCTTTGGTGATGGTGGCTGGAGAAGGTCCTGGCTGCCCAGCTTGTGCCCAGAGCCCACCACTGTGGAGGATGAGGAGGGTGAGTGAGGAGGAGGAGTGTGGAGGATGAGTGAAGAGAACGAGGAAGATGAAGAGAATGAGGAGGATGGGTCCTGCTCTCACCTGGTTACTGTTGCTTGGGAAACCTCTCCCTCCACATCTGCCTGCTCAGCAGAGTGGTTCTGCCTCCTAAAAGGTGATATTGGGACAGGGCTTGAATGTCTCCAGGGATGGGGCATCACCACTTCCCTGGGCAGCCTGTTCCAGTGTTCCACCACCCTCATAGTAAAGAACTTCTTCCTAATGTCCAATATCAATCTACCCTACAGCCAGACAGAGCACCCAGCAAGCACAATGCTAGCAGCTGCTGCAGGAAAAGGAGCTGGGAGCAGCTTTTCCTCCCAGAGCCAGAAAAGCTCAAGCGCTGGTGCACTCACATAGCACAGTTTGGCTGTTGGTAATAGAGTCACAGAATTCTTTGGGTTGGAAAAGACTTCTCAGATCATTGAGTCCAACCATTTACCTAACACCACCGTGGCCACTAAATGATGTCCCAAGGTGCCATGACCACAGGTTTCTTGAACTCCTCCAGGGATGGTGACTCCACCACCTCCCTGGGCAGCCTGTCCCAATGCCTGACCACTCTAGCAGGGAAGAAATTTTCCCTACACCTCCCCTGGCACAATTTCAGGGAGGTGAGGACCTTTGGGCTCAGCTGAGCAGCTAACCTGTGAGATCTCTAAAGGAACCATTGGCCACCATGAAAGAGAGAGCCTGCAGCTCACAGAATCACAGCAGTATGCAGTGATGTTCACGGCTCTCACCACCCTCAAGGTCAAACATTTCTTCCTTCTCTCCAGGCTGAATCTCCCTCTTTCAGTTCAAACCATCACCCCTTGTCCTGACACAAGAGGCCTTTGAGCAGAGTGGAGAGGAGAAGGCATCATAGCCACAGGTCCCCTGGTCCTGCTGAGCAGACACTTTACTGCTTCTTTCCTTTTTTTAGTTTTGAAATGTCAGCACTTTGCGTTCCCATGGGAACCCTCCCCTTGCCATTGGCACTCCCTGCCATTTCAAGAGCCTGGGCCTGGAGGGGCTGCGGTGTCTGGAAGCCTGTGCTGGCCACTCCTGGTTCCCAGCTCACTGGGTGTGGGATCCTTTCAATACAATACAATACAATACAATACAATACAATACAATACAATACAATACACCAGGTTGGAAGAGACCTTCAAGATCATCATGTCCAACCCATCAACCAATCCAACCCACCTAAACAACTAACCCATGGCACCAAGCACCCCAGCAAGTCTCCTCCTGAACACCTCCAATGAAGGTGACTCCACCACCTCCATGGGCAGCCCATTCCAATGGGCAATCACTCTCTCTGTATAGAACTTCTTCCTAACATCCAGCCTAAACCTCCCCTGGCACAACCTGAGACTGTGTCCTCTTGTTCTGGTGCTGGCTGCCTGGGAGAAGAGACCAACCTCTGCCTGTCTACAACCTCCCTTCAGGTAGTTGTAGAGAGCAATAAGGTCACCCCTGACTCTCCTCTTCTCCAGGCTAAGCAACCCCAGCTCCCTCAGCCTTTCCTCATTGGGCTTGTGTTCCAAACCCATCACCAACTTCATTGTCCTTCTCTGGACACGTTCCAGCAAGTCAACATCCTTCCTAAACTGAGGGGCCCAGATGTCATGCTCCTTACCTGGATGTCCTGCTCAGAGCAGGGCTGAGCCCAGCACCTCTTGGCTTGCAGGGGCAGCCTCAGAAAGGTGTGACTGGCCACTTTCACTGCCCCTGTGTTCTCCCAGGGCTTTCCAGGAGCATCTCTGACATCATCGCTGCATCCTGCCTGGGCACTGCCAGGGGATCCTGCACTCCCACACCCCATTTTCTTCTTGGCTGTATTAAAACTCTCCAGATAAGTGTGTTGGGCATGGTGTGCCTCAGCTGCTCTTCACAGAATCCCAGCATCCCAGCATGGTGGGGTCTGGAGGGGACCTCTGGAGATCAGCCAGTCCGACCCTGCTGCTAAAGAGAAGGAGATTCCACAATCACTCTAGAAAGCCTGGTCCAGGGCTCCTCAAAGTGCTGCTCAGCTCCAATTTATTAATCCTCATAGATCCATAAAGGAGCTTCAGCCTTTGGGCTGTGTCTCAGGGGCTAGAGAGTCCACACTCACAACACAGGAATGCTGGGCTGGCTTAGGAGAAGGCAGTGAGGAAGCAGAGCAGAGTGGAATCACAGAATGGTAGGTTTTGGAAGGCACCTCTGGTGATTGAGTGCAAGGCAGGCTCACCTAGAGAGGGCCACACAGGAATACATCCAGGTGAGTTTGGAATGTTTCCAGAGATGGAGACTCCACCACCTCTCTGGGCAGCCTGCTCCAGAGCTCCACTACCCTTAAATCACAGTTTAATGGCTGTGGTGGTCTTAGGTTGCTGGTTGGATTCAATGATCTTAAAGGTCTTTTCCAACCCAAGCAATTCTGTTTCCATGATGACTGATTCATGTTCAGATGGAATTTCTGATGTTCCAGTTTGTGCCCATAACCTTTTGCCCTGTCACTGGGAACCACTGGAAAAAAGCCTGGCCCCACCCTCCTGACACCCACCCTTGAAGTACTGATCAGCTTTGATGAGATCCTCCCTCAGGCTGCTTCTCCAGACTCGAAAGCCCAAATCCTCTCGGTCTCTCAGGGAAGGGGAAGCCTCTGTGCTGTGACTCTAAAAGCTGGGGGCAAGGCTGTGACGACAACCCAGATAAATGAGCTCCTGTAATTCGTCAACCAGCTCACAGAGATTCCCATCCCTTTCCTAAGAGTGCTTCCACAAGGATGGTTTTTTTCCTTGGGGGAGCTATCTGAGTTCCTCTGCACAGCATCTCCTTTTCCATTGCTTTCCTGCAGCTCTCACAGTCTCCGACTCCCGCAGCACGCTGAGGTCCGCAGGGACGGGAGAGTTTCATGTTGACTCTAAATAAAAGGGTAACTTTACACAAAGAAAAGCAACCAAACCCCAGACAAAGCCAAGCCAAAGCCCCAGGGTTTCCCCAAGTGCAGGAGGACGTTGGATTTGCTACCCAGCACCGCTGCTGTGGTGCCCAGAGACCGGCCCTGCTACAGCACCGTTGGACACCCCCAGCTTTCATCCTCTCCCCATCCACTCCTCAAGGAAAACACTTGGAAAGGCATCATTTTTCCTTAGGATTCATCAGCCTGTACAGAGGATCTAAGCTGTGGAGCAAAGGCCACTTACTGCAGAACCAGTGGACGTCATCCTTGTGTTGATCTTCTGGGATTAAATAACTCAGGCACCTCAATGTGCTTCTGGAAGTCAGGGGCCCAAAACTCAGCCCAGGATTTCAGCTGCAGCCCCACCAGTGCTGAGTACAGGGGGATGATCCCTGCCCTGGTACTCCTGGCCACACCAGCCAGGATGCTGGTGACCTTCTTGGCCATCCAGGCTCACACTGTGTCTTAAACCACTTTCAACCAGCACCCCCATGTCCTTTTCCACCAGGCAGTTTCCAGTCACTGCCCCAAGGCTGGAGCATTCCATGGGGTTATGGTGACCCAAGGGCAGGACCCGGCGCTTGGCCTTGTTGAACCTTCTCCCGTTGGCCTTGGCCCACCGATCCAGCATGGCCAGATCCATCTGCAGAGCCTTCCTACCCTCCAGCAGATCAACACTGCCTCCCAGTTTGGTGTCATCTCCCAGGTGGGTGCCTCAGTCCCCTCGTCCAGATCATTGATTAAGAGCTTTAAGGAGAACTGGCCCCAGCCAGCACCGAGCTGTGGGAGTCTCAGTCGATGGCCAAATAGGTTTGTGCCATCAAGACAGCAGCATGTTTGAAGATCATCTCCAGGGACAGCAGCACCTTGGGGCATTCACAGCCCACAGGTGGGCTCTGAATTGCTACCACAACTCTCTCCATCTCTTTCCACCCAAGATGTGCAGGAAATGCCCCAGGCTCTGAACTGGTGGGGATTGTCCCCTCCCAGCTGACAGCCCAGGGACATCTCTGCCAACACACACATTCTCTCTGCAGTTCTCTTGCAGCTCCAATCCCTCCCCAAATCTGCACACAAAATGAAGATAATAAACAGTAAATGCTCGACCCGGGCTGTTGGATTTGCAGATGCAGAAGCACCCCAGGAGTCCCTTTTCAGCAGACAATGGGGTTCTAGCAGAAACAATCTGAAGGCAGTAATTGCAAACATATTTAAGGGAAAAATAAAAGTGAGTTGAGGGAAGCATGCCTGCAGCATGGACATGAACATACCTCAGGACCACCTCTGAGGCTCAGGACCACCCTTCCCTCTGCCTGTTGGCAGACACTGCTCTAACACCTCTGCCCTATGTGTGCTCCAGTCATGGAGCTTCACCTCTTCCTCCTGCTTTGGAAAATCACTGACTGAGCAGTTGACTCCCCAGCCCACTGGCACCAGCCTGCCATCACGGCGTGTCACAGCCTGACCAAGGGCAGCAGGATGAGGCCCATGGGCTGGGAGTGCTGTGGCAGGCAGTTGTCATTCCATATCTGTCTGTGGAACCATTGCCTCCAGCAGCAAGCTGGGGCTGCCAGAGCAGACCTCCTCCACCCAAAAAGGCTGTGGAAATGTTGTGCAGATGGAGAAGAAGAGCCTCCAGCCCTCTTTCACAGAATCTCTGCATGGTGGGGGTTGGAAGGGATCTCTGGAGATCATCCAGTCCAACCCCCCTGCCAAAGCAGGGCACCCACAGCAGCTTGCCCAGCATCACAATGGCCAGGGGGGTTTGGAAGCTCTCCAGAGAAGGAGACTCCACAACCTCTCTGGGCAGCCTGCTGCAGGGCTCCAGCATCTTCACACCAAAAATTTTCTCCTCCTGTTCAGATGGAACCTCCTGGGTTCCAGATTGTGCCCACTGCCCCTTGTCCTGTCACTGGGCACCACTGACAAGAGTCTGGCCCCAGCCTCTTGCTCCCCACTCTTTAGCTCTTGCTGAGCATTGATCAGATTCCCTCTCAGGCTGCTCTTCCCCAGGCTCAACAGCCCCAGGGCTCTCAGCCTTTACTCCTCACTGAGATGCTCCAAGCCCCTCAGCATCTTTGTAGCTTCTGCTGGACTCTCTCCAGGAGTTCCCTCTCTCTCTTGATCTGGGGATCCAGAGCTGGGCCCAGAACTCCAGATGTCACCTCAGTAGGGCAGAATAGAGGGGAGGAGAACTTTGCTTGACCTGCTGGTCACGCTCTTCTTAATGTAATCCAGGAGGCCATGAGGACACGTTGCTGGATCATAGTGACCTTGTCCTCCAGCTCTCCCAGGTACTTCTCTACAGAGCTGTTTTTCATCAGGTCACCCCTCACCTGTACTGGTGCAGAGGGTTGTTCCTCCCCAGGTTCAGGACCCACACTTGGCCTGGTTGTATTTCATGAGGTTTCTCTCACCTGGCTCTGCAGCCTGTCCAGCTCTCACTGTTTGGGGAAATGTGGAGTTCTGGCAGTTGTGGGGATGTTTTTCTGCAAGGGCTCACCAAGTCTCTCCCCTCTCTGGTTATGGTGAGAAGAGTCATTCCCAATAGCTGCCCCCAACACCCGTCCCCATCTCTCAGTGCCATCCCTGCTTGTTGCCATCCCACCTACCCCATCATGCATAGTGGGAGCCACAACCATGCACTTGGCTTCTCCTGCTCATCTTGGCTCCAGACCCAGCCCTACAGCTCCTAAAGCCAGCACTGGATGGTCCCCATATGCCTGCCCTTTGCAGCTGCCGGGGCAGCTTCCCATCTTCCCCTGCAGTGAAATGCCAACCGAATTCCAGTAGTGCCTGGGTCCTCCCATGCCTGATGTCCTCCCACTCGTTGTGGCTGGTTTGGATGCTGGCTCTAGTGTTGTGAGGGCACCTCCTCAGGAACTGCTGGTGCCCAGGGAGCTTGGTCCTGCTCCTGGGGTGGTGGGACGATGGGAGCTCTGGACAGATGAGGGTTTCCACTTAAAGGACAAGACTTCAGCAGAGCTGATCAGGCTTGTGGTACCCTGGTCTCCTTGGGTTATGTGCCCAAGTCCCTCAACCATCCTTCAAAAGTAAGTGGTTACTTACACTGAAGTTTCTGCATGCACATCAGGGGCAGCACGAGCAAATCCAAGGCCTCATGGTTGAGCATGAAGCCTTGAGCAACCTGGTCTAGTGGGAGGTGTCCCTGTCCATGGCAGGGGTTTGGAACTAGATGATCTTTAAGGTCCTTTCCAACCCAAACCATTCTACGAACCTATGAACATCAGGAGCCAGGGGGGGCAGAGCCTAAGATGGAGGGGAAAGAATCCCCAGGCGGCTTTTCCTGCTGCCTTATTTCTGCACCCTGCTGAGCGCCCTCTGCTCCATATGCCTCACATTTTCCAGCCGCCTTCTGCAATAGGAGGGGTCTCCAACTGAAACAATTTGGTGACTACTGTAGGATAGATGATGTTTTCCTGACAGAGCCTGTGATTACTTTTCAGTCATGGAGAGCAAGAAGCAGGACTCTCAGGGAAATGCCTCCAAATATGACAAGAACCACAAGAGATATCACAAGGGAAGTGGCGGACCAAGGCAAATTTCACTGGGTGTGTTGTTGGGGACTGGCAGCAGCCCCAGTAATCTGTTTGCTTCCTGCCCCAGTTCACAGTAAAGTGTCACAGACATGGGGACAGAGATCCCCTTCACAGGAAGGGTCTGTAATTAGAATGTCAGGGATACTGCAACTGGATTCCTGGCAGGATTCAGAACTTCTCCCTGTTTGTGTTCCCCAAACACAAAGCAGAGCACAAGGAGCTGCTGGGAATGTGTGTCAGTGTTACCCTGGTGAGTGCTCAAGGAGACTGCCACTGGTATTTGCCCTTTTGAGGGCTGGTGATGTAAGTGCTGGCCAAAGTAGTGACTCAGAGGAGAAGATCCTGCCTGCCCCACCTCTCCCTGCCTCCAGCCTGAGCGTCCCACTCCAGCTCTGCAGGCAGGGGCTCAACCCAAAGCAGTTGTTTGCTGGGAGGGGACAGTGTGGATAGTCACACCTTGTGCTGTCTGTTCTTCACAAGCATCTTTCTCTGGCAGGTGGTGCTGAGAGCAGACAGTGAGCTCCCCACCATGAAGGACTTGACTGTGAGGAAAGTTAAGGCATTGGAACAGGTTTCCCAGGGAGGTGATGGAGTCACTGTCCCTGGAGGTGTTAAAGAAATGTGTGGACATGGCACCTGGGGACACAGTTTAAGGGCTGTGGTGGTCTCAGGTTGAAGCTGGATTTGCTGATCTTAGAGGTCTTTTCCAATTGAAACAATTCTATGATTCTATGAATCCAGGGATGGAGAGCCTAAGGAGAGTCCTTAGGAGCAAATAAAAGGCTGGTGGCATTGGTCCCATAGGGAACCTGACAGAAGATACAGGCTCTGCCTCTTGAGGTAACCATTTCCCAGGAATGATGGAATTACAGAGTCATTTGGATGGAAGAGACTGTTCAAATCATCGAGTCCAACCCTTACCTCAGTCCTAACCCACGTCCCTCAGCTCCTCATCCAAACATCTTTTAAAGCCCTCCAGGGATGGGGACTCCACCACCTCCCTGGGCAGCCTGGGCCAGGCCTTGACAACACTTTCCATGAAGAAATTGTTCCTCATGTCCAACTTGAACCTCCCCTTGGGCAACCTGAAACTGTTTCCTCTTGTCCTATCACTTGGTTCCTTGGGAGAAGAGGCCAGTCCCCACCTGGCTGCAAACTCCTTTCAGGGAGTTGTAGAGAGCCAGAAGGTCTCCCCTCAGCCTCCCTTCCTCCTGGCTGAACAATCCCAAGTCCCTCAATTGCTCCTCACCAGATCTGTTCTCCAGACCCTTCACCAGCTGTGTTGCCCTTTTCTGGCCCAGCTCCAGCACCTCAACGCCCTTTGAGGGGCCTTCTGGTACGACCTTGATCTTATCATGAAACCACCAGGGCTCAGTTTCCGCCCCTCAGCAGAAGCAAATTGCATCCTGATTGCCCATCAGCAGGGCTCCTCACCCACAGTCTGCAGTCCCTTCTCCTGCTGGGTGCTGGGCACTTCAGAGGAGTTTGTGCTGCATGTATCATCCTCAGGATGGGCTTCATGCTCCCCTTGTGGGGAACTTTCTGCTCCTCTGAGCAGCAGGCACGACTCTGTTCTGTCCTCCTGGGGTTTTTAGACACAATCCCTGAGTGAAGATCACCTACTGGAAAACAAATACATCTCAGAATTCAAAGACAGCTACAGCTTGAGCACAAAACTGCAGGTAATGGAGACTCCAAACGTGGAGAATTCCATGTGGGATTTACTGTGTTAATTATTAAAAAGGGAGAGGGAAAAGGGACATTACTCATCAAAACCATGTTGCTGTCCATCAAAGCAGAACAGAGAGGGGTTTGATAAAGGCATCTCCCAGGCTTTGATAGGTCCTTTTCAGGTTGTTTGATGGAGAAGCATGGAATGGTTTGGGTTGGAAGAGACCTCTAGAGCTCATCCAGTCCAACCCCCCCTGCAGTCATCAGGGACATTTGCAGCTAGAGCAGGTCGCTCAGAGCAGCATTCCCCCTTCCAAGGCTGGGGGTGGGCTTGATCAAGGGGCTCCTGCATTGCCCCCACGAGGGTCTTTGGCAAGAAAGGCTACTTCTGTGTCAAAAAACTCGGCAGAACTCGGTGGAGGAACAAAGTCGGCAGCCGAGCAGGCCAGGGGCGAGAGACTCCCTGGCAGAGCAGTGGCGGCCGTGCCGTGAATGCTCTCCTCATTAAGCCGCTCAGCTGGCTCCCGAGCTTCTGTTCCCGGTGAAAGCAGCACCTGCCAAGGCTGAGGATCCCATTCTTCATTAACAGCTCAGCTGGTTCAGAAGGGAGCTCTGAGGCAGATGAGAGCAATTTATGCAGAGTGGGCTCCATGACAAAGTAGCAGCTCCTTTAGTGCATACAAGCATCTTTGTGAGAGTGCCCAGATGGTTGGGGAGCCAGCCCCGCGCCGCCTGAAAAGCGCCCTTGTTGTTCTGGGTGCTGCACCGCGGCTCCCAGCAACGCACTGGGCACGGCCTGTCCTCCTCCTGGGAGCTGCAGGAGTTGGGCTCCCGACAGACAGTCTGCCTCTGCCACATCTCTGCCTCTGCCATCACCTTTTCTAGCAGAATGAAGTGGTCTTCAAGATGCTGTCCGCTGTCTGCGTCTCCTGCTGCTGCACCACTGCCTCTGATACCTGCTTCCCACTCTGCCATTTACATTAATTGGATGTTTAGATCCAGTTGGATTATTTAGATGCCTGTTGGATCCAAGATAACAGATCCTGGTCCTCCACTGTGGCCTCTATGAGCACAACTATCACAAGGCTGCGCCCAGCCTGTTGGGCAGACCCAGTGTGGGAAGCAGGGGCTGGGAAAGACCCATCTCTTGTTACCCATCATGGGGACAACCCATGAACTGTATGGCCTCAAAGAAAAGCACCAGGATCCCAGTCCCACCAGGCTCCCAGTCTGAAAGAAAAGCACCAGCATTCCAGTCCTATATGGATCCCATCCTCACATGTCCTTCCCACAGTGAGGATACATGAACCTGTGTCAGGGATATGTGAGGCTGGAGCAATTCTCCTTTGGAGTGGAGCTGGGAAGAGGTTTGCTAGCCAGTGTGGGGCAGGAAGGGATGCACTGCAGCAGAGAATGGTCTGGAAGGGTTGTGGGGGAGCCTGTGCTGCCCAGGGAAAGGTGAAGAGTGTGGGGTTAGAAACATCTCTTTGGCTGGGAAGGCAGGGATTGAACAAAGCTGAAGCAGAAATGATAGGAGCAGTTAGCTGTGAAGTGGGAGTCTAGAGCTGGGACTCACAGAGGGAGGACAGGAGCTGCACTGCAGCCTCTGAGTGCAGCTGCAGGGGATGGACAAGAGACTCCAGGAGAAGATGGACTGAGCTGGGAAGGTGCCTGTGCTGCAGTGGGACACACTGAAGGCACCTTAACACAGCCCCTCACTGTGACCTGTTTGGTCCAGGCATTGTCTAGTGTGTGTGGAGCTGGGGGCTCACGGGAGCGCTGCTGGAAGCCTTCTGTGCAGGGGTGGTTGTGGAGAGAGTGTGACAACTAGGCACACAGTGTCCAGGGCTGGAGTTCTGCAGCACTGCTGGCTTGGCTCCCATCCCTGGTCACTGCTGACACCACCACTAGGTTATCTCATTTCTCCAGAGCAGCATCCAGGAGACCACTGACCACCTGAGAGTCCCATTTTTCCAAGAACTAGAGATGGAGCTGTTTGCTTCCACACCTCAGCTCCATTCACCTGCTCTGGGGTGAGGATACCCTCCAGGCACCCTCCAGAGCCTGCTCCACATCCTCTGTCAGGCTTATTGCAGCAGGGGCTGCACCCTCTGCCCTGTCCTTCTTCCTGCAGGCAGGAGGTCATAGAATCCCAGGCTGGCTTGGGTAGGAAGGAACCTTTCAAGCTCGTCTAGTGCAACCCCCTGCAGTCATCAGGCACTCTGCAACTACAGCAGGTTGCTCAGAGCCCCAAACAACCTGACCTGCAATGGTTCTAGGGATGGAGCAGCTCCCACCTCTCTGGGCAACCTGGGCCAGGCTCTCACCCCACTCAGGGTCAAACATTTCTCCCTTCTCTCCATTCTGAATCTCCCTCTTTTAGTTCAAACCATCACCCCTTGTCCTGTCACAACAGGCCCCGGCTCAAAAATCTGGCTCCACTTTTCTGATTGGCCCCTGAAGTCCTGAAAGGGCACCAGACGGTCTCCCTGGAGCCTTCTCTTCTCCTGGCTGAACAAACCCAACTCTCTCAGCCTAGCCGCATAGCAGAAGGCTTCCAGCCCTCCCATGTTTGCTGTGGTCTCCTTTGGACCCGCTCCAACAGGTCCCTGTCTGCGCTGAGCAGAGGACTCCAGGGCTGGCCCCAACACTGCAGGTGGGGTCTCAGCAGAGTGCAGCAGAGGGGCAGAATGCCTTCCCTCCCCCCGCTGCCCATGCTTCTGGGGATCAGCTCAGGACACGTCTGGGGCTGGGAGCGACCGGTGCTGGCTCGCGTCCAGCTTTGCACCCCCCAGCACCCCCAGCCACCGCCCCCCTGGGTGTGTTTAGCGGCAGGGGCTCAGCAACCCGGCAACCCATTCCGACGCCTCCGAGAACCCCCTTGCCCCCTCCGCCCCCCTCCCACCGCCTGGCTCAGCATCAAGCACCCAGCCCCCGCTTCTCCCCTCCCTCCCCGCACCCGCGGACCCCCCCAGGCCGCCCGGTGGGGGCGGTGGCTCCGCGCCTCCCCTGCCGCATTGGTTTGCGGCGGAGCCCGTCACGGCCGCGGCGCAGAGATTGGCCCCCGCAAGCCTCTGCCGGCGGGGCCGTGTGTGTCCGTGGGCACCCCCGCCCCTCAGATCCCCGGGCCCTGCCTCTGCCCCCTCCCCCCCACCCCACCCGCCGAGCTCCGCGGCCCGGGCTCTGCGCTCGGCGGCTCCGCTCCGCAGCGGCAGGGCCGGGGCTGGGGCTGGAGCCGGGGCTGGGGCTGGGGGGGCTGATTCCGGTGCCCCGCCCCGCACCACCCCGCACCGCCCCGGCAGCGGGATGTGAGCGGAGGCTCCGCCGGTAGCTCCGTGCTGCTCCGCGCGCCCGGGAAGATGCTGAGCAGGTGGATGAGCGGCAGCAGCAGGAACCTGGACCGCGAGTACAACTGCACTGTGCGGCTGCTGGACGACAGCGAGTACACCTGCACCATCCAGGTCAGCGGCCCGGGGGCCTGAAGGGTCCTAAGGGGGCATCGGGGAACGGACAGCCCCGTACCGGGGTCGCGGTGCCCCCGCAGCCGCGGCGCTGCAGCCCGCAGCCGGCAGACAAAAGGAGCGGCGGAGCTGGGGGGGTGGGAATGACGGTGGTGGGGTGCTGCTTCTGCCCCGCCGCTGCTGTGAACAAAGGCGGACGCCCCCGCCCTCCATCCCCGGTTCCCGCCGCCACAGGGAAGACTCTCCCCCAGCCCTGCTCCGCCGCCCCCGCCGCGGAGGTGTGCGGGGCTAGCTCGAGACCTCCGGGGCTGGGGATGTCTGCAATCACCGGAGCGCTGTCGGCGCTGAAGCGGGGCAGGAGCAGCCCGGGGAACCGGGGGCAGCCGCGGCCGGGCCCCGCGGAGCTCGGCGGTGCCGGCTGCGGAGGCTGCGCGGATCGGACTCGGGTGCGAAGTAAAGTGCCGGGGTGTACCGGTCACTGCTGAATGTAGCGGCGCTGTACCGAGCAGGGCTGGATGTATCGGGGATGCTGCCGGGCAGCGGTGGATGTACCGGGGATGCTGCCGGGCCGGGAGGGCTCACCCCGGCCTCCGCCGCATCCACGGGTGCCCCGGTTCTGCCTCCCTCGTTAGGTCTGTCCTAATGAGTGGCTGGATTTTGTAACTGTCCGGAGCAGACTTCAGAGCGGTGGGGACCGGGAGAGCCTCTGCCGCTCCCCATGTGCCAGGGCAGGACGGGGACCGGGACCCGGACCCGGGGCAGTGGCCCTCCGCCCTGTTATTGCCTCGGTCTGCGCGGGACCAGGGTTGTATTTCCAAAAACTAGCCAAAAAAAAAAACAAACCCAAAGCCAAACAAACCCTCAGCATCCCTGCTGCCAATGGTTGGGTAACGGGACCTTGGGGCTGGAGGGCTGAAAGGAGCATCTCCGGCTTCGGAGGCTTTTCTTTCTCCGTTCCCACAGTTATCACTGCAAAGGAGCTCTCCCAGCTGGAGCACTCACAACTCTGCTGGTACCAGCTGGCTGCAGCCCAGTCCACAGCCAGTGGAAAAATTCGGAGCAGAGTTTTGGGTAAAGGTGACTCAATAACACCCAGCTCCCACCTTCCAGTCTTCTCGGGGTCTCCCCGTTCCCCTGCTCGGAGGAGGAGGAGGGAGCAGCTTTTCATCCCCAGGCAGAACTACGCTTTAAATGCTAAGGGAATGCTGCAGGCTGGGGAGGCACCGTCATCTCTGCTTAAATCCCCTCAAATAGCTCAAACCTAGCGGTGTTTCGTGCAAAGAAGGGATGGGGAATGCTAATGCTGCTCCCTCCCTCGCCTCGCCCCCCCCCCCTCCCGGGTTGTAAAGTGTGACCCAGTAAACAACTCTTAACGGCAACCTGGTTGGGTTTGCATGAACACAACTAATTCTGGGGGAAATGAAATGGAGAGCTGGCGTTTGGGGGGAGAAGGTGTAGGCGAGGCAGCTGGGAGGAATCTGGATTCTCTGCCCTTAGGATAATTTAAGAAGGTGGCGTCATTCTGCGTGTCTTTTTTATTATTATTACTAAGAGCAAACATAACTCCATCCCATATTTCAGTGCCTTGGTGTCTGTTGAGCGCAGTGAGTGGTGGATCCTGCTGCTCAGCTTGCCTGGCCTAAGGTATGGAGAAGGAGCTCCTGTTCCCCTCACCGCCAAGGTTACCCCAGCTCAGTGTTTGTTTTCTGTGGCTTCCGTGCTGCTTTGGAAGCCAGATATTGATAATCTGTGCAGGATCAGAGCAGGCAGGGAGCGAGCTACCCCTCTCCGAGGAGGCTGGAGTGGTGAATGAGTTTTGAAGGTCATTCCCCCACCGGCGCGGATCCCTCGCGTGGTGCCGAGCTCCGGAGCTCTTCCTCACCCGGGCTGTCTCCCTGCCTGTTGGCTCTGATGGATGCATTTCTATTTTTGACTGAAACAGGGAGAAACTGCCCAAAGGCTCAGTCACCGCTCTTGTCCGCGGTGCTGGCACTCGGCTGGGGAGTGGAGAACTTTGTGGCTTGTGGGGTTTTGTGGTTTTGTTGCAGCGTGAAGGTGTTTCTGTCGCTCAGCCCTGCGCCGTGTGGGGCTGTGGTGGGTTCTGCACCCTCCCTGGAGGGTGGCCCATCGGATGTGTCACCGGGCTTCTCCTGGGCCGGGGGTGGGGGGTGGGGAGGAGGAGGCACGGGAGGCAGAGCTGATTTGAAAAGCTTTTATTTACATCTTGGGTAATGGCGCTGGGCAAAGCTGGCACCAAAATTAACCTCTGTCTGGGTGAGCAAGGGCTGGGTGCTGCTGGGTGACACCTTGAATATTCCACTTCAAAATAAATCCTTTTTCATTTGATTATCCCGTGTTTACACTGCCAATATTCCCATGCTGAACCAATGCTTTATTGTCTGAGCTTGGATGAATTCTTCCTCTCTTTTACCCTAATTTTCACTCCCGAAGAACCCATCCAAGCAGGTGGAGGAGCCTGCAGAGCTCAGCTCCGGGTTTTTTAACCCCATCGGGCTCAGGGATGGTGTATGGGGAGCACAGCTGCTGCAGACAGTCTGCAGTGGGTCAGCAGCTCCATAAACCGTTTTGTTTGTTTGTTTGTTTGAAATATATTCTCATAATTTTCTATTTTGGGGAGAAGGTCACCCTAGTGTCCATCTCCACTGGGTGCTAGGGACGGTGTGTGTCTGCCTGTGGGTCTCAGCCCCTTGCCAGGACTCAATAGCTGCCTGAAGATGATGTTTGGTTTCCTGACTCATAAAAGCTGCTGGTTTAGTAATATTACATACCACCAGCCACATTTGAGGGCAATATAGATGTTTTTCCAGCCTGGGGACCATCGGTTGTGAGAAGGCAGCAATGCTCCATCCCTTGGTGGTGTGCTGCGGACCCTGCTCCCATGGGTGACATGTCCTCAGGGGGCAGCCAGGCTGGCAGAGGGGGCAGCCATTCCTGAAGGGTTCTTGTCCATCTCCATGGCATGGGGCTGCCCTGGAAGCGTGTTTAATTTCTGTTTGCCACCTTGTCTCCCAACACACCGTGGAGCAGTTGGCAGCCCAGCAGCCTCGCAGCCGCCGCTGGAATAAGGCAGCTTTGAAAACCCCGACGCTCCCTGCCCGCTGTGGCTTCCCTGTGACTGAGCCGCTTGTCTGAGGAAATGGTTCGAATTCTTCACCGTGGCGTAAAAGGCTTTGAAATAATTAAGGGTTTGCTCAAGCCTCATCGAGCATCCCCTCCAGAAGGAGAGCGATGCTGTGTCTCAGACCTCAGGAGCAGGGCGCGGACGTGGGGACGTGAGAGAATCGACATCCAAATGCAGCTTCCTAGGCTCGGAACGTCAGAACTTTCTGCCTAAGATTGGGAATAAATGGAAACGAGCCTCTCGAGGAGGCTCTCGGACAAACCCCCGTTTCCACACGAAGCACAAAGTTCATTAGGAGGCCTGACAGGATCGTTAATAACGGGCGGTCAGCACAAAGGGGAGCCGTGGGGTTTGTGCGGCGCGTGCTCGGCGAAGGTTATTTGTTCATTATCTTTTTATCTTCTCAGAGTTTCCCGTTTCTGGTGCTGGGAAGTAGGTTAGCAGACCGCTGCTCGCCCAGTGGGGCTCTCCTCTTAAGTCCTGGGCTCAGATGATGTCTTCTGCACCAGAGTTTGCTCCCCGCTGCTGGGGGCACCAGAAACCGGGAACATTTGTGCCTGCAGGTTTAGATTCATAGATTGATGGAAGGGTTTGTGCTGGAAGGGACCTCAAAGACCATCTCTTTTCAACCCCCCCTGGTGTTGGCAGGCATACCTCGAACCAGATCTGGTCCCAGAGCTTCCTCTTCCCCCACCACAGCTAGGGTGTTGGAACAGGGAGTGATGTCCAACCTGTTGTCAGAAACACAGAGTAAGGCGGACTTTGGGTTGGGCTGTCTGAACATCACAGAATGCCAGGGACCTCAAGGATCATCTGGTCCAAGGTAACAACAGAGTTGAAATGAGGTGGACCAGCACCCTGTCAAGCTGAGTCTTAAAACTGTTCAGTGTAGGGGAAGCCACCACTTCTCTTAGGAGATGATTCCAACGTCTGACTCTTCCCATGCTGACAAATTTTCTTCTGGACTCCAACTGGAATCTCTCCAGCAGTAACTTGTACCCACCACCCCTTGTCTTTTACAAGGGACTCCTCATCAAAAGGGAGTCTCCATCATCCTGGTAGCCACCCTTTAGGTACTGGAACATGGTAATAGAATAGAATTAACCAGGTTGGAAAAAACCTTCAAGATCATCAAGTCTGACCTATCACCCAACACCATCTAATCAACTCAACCATGGCACCAAGCTCCCCATCCAGTCTCTTCCTAAACACCTCCAGTGATGGTGACTCCACCACCTCCCTGGGCAGCACATTCCAATGGACAATCTCCTTTCTGTGAAGAACTTCTTTCTAACATCCAGCCTAAACCTCCCCTGGCGCAGCTTGAGACTGTGTCCTCTTGTTCTAGTGCTGGTTGCCCCTGCTCTTGTGGACCAGCACCAGTGAGGCTCCAGCAAAGCCTCCATGGTAGTAAGGAGAAGCCCAGTAGCAGAGTCTCTGGGCTGCAGTGGGTGCAGGGTCCTCCCCTCCAGCCTGGAGATCCCAGAGATGGTGACAGCAATGCCAGCAGGTTTCTCTGGCCCATTTGCTGTTGACTCCATTCAGTGTTTTCATTTATAGCATTGGGACTGTGTTTGCAGTGGCAACAGGTGGTTCTCCTCAGATCCTCTGCGCGGAGCTGCGCGCCGTCGGGGCAGCATCTCTCGTCCCCTGCTCCCACAGTTCCCTACAGATGGTCTGTGGGCTTGGGAGAAAAACTGCCTGGAATGCACAATAAATTTGGAGACAAACAATCGAAGCTGAGAATTTCTGGGGTTTCATCTCCTTTCTCTTTTCAAATCAGGCTCCAAGCATGTAATTTTGAATACAAAAGGCAGCTGAGGGAAGCATCCACTCAATGTCCCCCAAGAAAAACACCAAACCCCAGGGACTCATTTTAATGGGCAGCAGTGCCAGGAGTTGTTACAGAGACCCTCTGGAGGTGGGTCAGTGCTGCTCCTTCTTCACCACCCAAACCTCTGCTTTCTGCTGACTTTCCATACCTTCTACAGCCTCACCTGCTGGGACACTGCTGCTGTCCTCCTCCCGGCGGCTGGGGCCCTGAAGGAACTGCTTTGCTTAGTGCTTTCCATACACCATGGTGAAGACAAATGGGTTTACACTATAGGTGGATTTACACATGCTGTGGGTGGATTTACACACGCTGTAGGTAGCTTTGCACACTCTGCAGGGGGATTTACATGCTGTGGGTGGATTTACACACGCTGTAGGTAGCTTTGCACACTCTGCAGGGGGATTTACATGCTGTGGGTGGATTTGCACACACTATAGGTTGATTTACACATGCTGTGGGTAGATTTACACACATTATAGGTGGATACACTCAGTGTGGGTGGATTTACACATGCTATAGTTATACATATACATCTCTACAGATGCACACACACACAGCAGCACTGTTGGGGAAGCTCTGTTCAGCAGTGTGATGAAAGGAGACATTTTCTGCTCCTGTCATGTACAAATCAGGCAATGCACAGGAGGAGGCTCTCTTCAGGTGTCTGGGGAATGCTCAAAGTGCCTTCAGCAGCCCACTTGTTTTTAATCCTTGACTTGCTCTCCAGGAGCTTGGAGGGATTGTCTGTATGGGAATGATGTCTGGGGCCACATTCCAGCAAAGCCATGACTGGCACCACGCTTTGGTTTGCCATGTACGAGACCAGAGGCACCAAAAGCATCTGTGGATCCTCTCTGTTGTGGTTTTCTAGGTGGAGCCTTGCAGGCTGGCTTCTTCTGGAAGTTGTGTAGGAAGATGGGCAAAGACTGTGTGGTGAGCAAGACCCTCACTGAGATGCTGTCAGCCTGGAAGCTCCTTCACAGCTTGTGGGAGAGGGTGTCCTCTCCAGGGTGGCATTGCATGTGAAGGTGGTTCCCAAGCATGAGCAGGGAATGGTCTCTGCCCACATAGTGTTGGGTGAATTTCAGTGTTAGTAGCCAGTGGAGTCCCTATTGGCTTGCAGGGCAGTTGTTCAATAGCCAATACATGCTGCTACCTGTTCAAGGGTGGTGTGTGCTCATCTTTGGAGCTGGGTGAGGTGGGAGTTTGCCAGTGGAAAAACCCAAACCCTGTGGTGCCCTCAACACTTCAGCCTTCTGGAGAACATGTGTGCATGTCACATACCCCATGGTAAGCACTGTTTGTGCAGGTCTGATGGGAATCACAACCTGACCTGCAAAGCACCTGTGTGCTCCCACCTCTGCTAAGTCTGCAGGAAGGGGGTGGCATCATGGAGCAAACCATCCAAAATCACCTTGCTCCTGGCTTCCAAGCAGCAGAAGCAGCATTGCACTGCTGTCAGTTGTTAGAAACTGCTGCAGGGAGAGCTGAGCTGTGCTCATGTCAGCAGCCGCCTGGTTGTGGTCAGCACAACCAACCCTTCCTTGGTTACAGAAAGCTTTGGAGGTGATTCTGCAAATAAGGAGGTTTCAGGTCAAATTCTTCTCTTTGGAATCTTTCCTGAGAACTTTCTGGCAGTGGTGTGGGAGAGATGTTGTGGTGATGACCCAGAACTGCCCACGAGGCTGATGGGTCCCAGAAGTGGCTGCTGTGGCTCCTGCACAGCAAGGAGGTTATGGGGAGCAGGTCCTGGTGGGTGTGGGCTTGAGTTTGTCCTGCCAGGGCTGGGAGGTGGTTGGAAAGGAGGAGGCTTTAGACTTCTTGTGGCAGGTTTGCAGTTAGTTGCTGCTGGTGGTTGTTCCAACCAACCCTCAGAAGCTTCAGAACGTGGGAAATAAATCCAGATTTGTCTCTTCTTCAGCCACCCCTTGTGGATTCCCTCCTTGTATTCCAATGGATGTTGTCTATTCCAGGATGTTGTCTACAGGGGGTTGTACATGCCTGGAATCACAGACTCACAGAGTGGTTTGGGTTGGAAGGGACCTTAAAGATCTTCCAGTTCCAACCTCCCTGCCATGAGCAGGGGCACCTTCTGCTAGCCCAGGTTGCTCAAAGCCTCATCCTACCTGGCCTTGAACACCTCCAGGGAGAGGGCACCCACAACCTCCCTGTGCAACCTGTTCCAGTGTCTCACCACCCTCACTGTCAATTTCTTCCTGTCACCACTCACAAACCATCCTTGGGCTGTTGGGCACATCCCTACCTGACCATCTTGAATGGAAACCTATTTTTAACCTTCATGCTCCAATTCTGCATGTCTTTCCCCACCTCCCCACCTCCCCCCCAAGCCTGCCTCTTATTTTGTTGTTGTGCTTTAGGATCTGATGACATTTGTGTCCTGTGGGACACTGGGGATAGAGTGAGAGGAAATGGCCTGAAATTGGACCAGGGCAGGTTTAGGCTGGGTATTAGGAACAATTTTTTTCCTGTAGGAGTGGTCAGGCAGTGGAACAGGCTGCCAAGGGAGGTGGTGGAGTCACTCTCCCTGAAGGTATTCAAGAAATGCATGGCACTCAGGGACATGGTCTAGAGGTCATGGTGCTGGGTTGATGGTTGGGCTTGATGATCTCAGAGGGCATTTCCAATTCCATTTCACAGTAGAAGGTGGCTGTTAAACGTTCAGCGAGGTGTTTCCATCTCTAGACACAGGAGCAGCTGCTGCCCTTTGCTTTCAGGAGCATTTGGAAATGAGAGGAAGAGCGGAGAGGTCTGAAGCTGCTGTAGCCTCATCCTCAGGGCTGTGACCAGGGGGTGGATACGTGACAGCCCCACACGAGCCTTGCCAACTCCTGCTCTCTGGCACAGATTTTGCAATAATCTGATTTTCCAGGGATTTACCAGTTGAGATGTGCCAGGATGTGGTTGTGTCTGAGGTGACCTTTAGGTTTGGGGCCAGCTGGGCAGTTTTCTGTGTCTGCTGCGTGGTGATGGCCAAGAGTGAGCTGAGGGCTGGGTGTCAGGAGGCAGGGGACAGGCTCTGCTCAGTTGCACCCTGTGACAGGACAAAGGGTAATGGATATTAACTACAACACTGGAGGTTCCACCTCAACACGGGGAGGAACTTCTTCACTGTGAGGGTCACAGAGCACTGGAACAGGCTGCCCAGAGAGGTTGTGGAGTCTCCTTCTCTGGAGGCTTTCAAAACCCATCTGGTTGTGTTCCTGTGCGACCTGCGATGGATTCTATGGTCCTGCTCTGGCAGGGGTTGGACTCGATGACCTTTGGAGGTCCCTTCCAACCCCTAACACCCTGTGATGCTGTGGCATCTGCAGAAAGCCCCTGGTCTGTAGAGCTTCATCTTTGCCCAGAGGCCGTGGTGTGCCCTGTGCCTCAGGCTCGTTTTTCTACGCAAAATGAGGATTTTTGTCACAGCCGCTGGAGTGATGCCGCGGTCCTGGGGGGCAGCCGGGCGCTTTGTTCCTCCAGCATCCTCACTTTCAAGATGCAAACTGAGCCCTGCCCTTAATTACACTCTGGCAATTAACGTCTGTGTGGATTACCCTCACTGGGAGCCTTCCTCTCCATCAGCAGGAGCGCCTTGGCAGCCGGGGTTGCGTGAGGAACGCTGCTCGTTCCGAACACGCAGAGCAAGAGCCTGTCCTGCTTCTTCTGCCTTCGTGTCTGGAGGGGACAGCAGAGTAAACCAGAGTGAAATCTGATTGTGCTCATGGAGTCAGCAGCTGTCTCTGCAGATAGACATCAGGAGCGGGGCCACCGAGCAAGATGGGGCCGGTTTTACGTAATCCTGCCATAGAGCAGAGCCGGGTTTGAAGCCACAGCATCTTCTAGCTGCTCCAAGGATCACCTTGGGGCACCTACTGGTGGATGATGCCAGTTTTCCTCGTGGAACCCATGGTGAGGTCTTTTCTCCAACATTGTTCAGGGGGAGAATATCAACTTTACTGGTCAGGACCACGTTGTTCAGGGGGAGAATATCAACTTTACTGGTCAGGACCACGTTGTTCAGGGGAGAATATCAACTTTACTGGTCAGGACCATGTTGTTCAGGGGGAGAATATCAACTTTGATGGTCAGGACCATGTTGTTCAGGGGGAGAATATCAACTTTGATGGTCAGGACCACGTTGTTCAGGGGGAGAATATCAACTTTGCTGGTCAGGACTACGTTGTTCAGGGGAAAAATATCAACTTTGCTGGTCAGGACCACGTTGTCCAGGGGGAGAATATCAACTTTGCTGGTCAGGACCACGTTGTTCAGGGGGAGAATATCAACTTTGATGGTCAGGACCACGTTGCTCAGGGGGAGAACACTGAACAATGTGGTCCCGATCAGGAAAGGTGATGGAAATGGAAACTGCTCTTCTGAGGCTGAGATCCTCCCTAGGATTGTGGGATTTACTTTGTAATGCCAAGGTTAGGAGATGCCTCCTGAAGAGGGGTGAGTGTCAGAGGGCTCAGAGCCATGAGATGGCTGCACCCGAATCATCCCACCATGACCCTCTCACCATGATAATCTTAACCTATTTTCTGTGGGTTTTGGAGTTGGGAGCCTCCTTCTGCTCCCAGCCAGGTTGTGGTCCTGCTGGAGCTGAGCAGATGCTGAGACCCATTTTTCCTGTGCTGGGAGAGGCAGTTCCCTGCACCAAGCATCTCCTTGGAAGTCGAAGGTCCGCTTGTACTTTAGTCCAGAAGCAATGGACTCCTGAGCACGGAGGAAAAGCCCAGGCTGGTTTGGGGAGCTGCAGGACAGGGTGAAATAAGGTGGGTAGGTACTCACCAGGTCCTGGTGTCTCACCAGACAGACAAGAAATGATGATTCACAAGAGCTCTGTGGAGTTGTGCTCTGCAGGGCCAGAGAGACCTTGTCTGGTTCATCCTGGATACCAGAACCTGATCGATGCCGCAGCTGGAAATGGAATATTTAGGCTGCATGAGGTCTGTTACCAAAGACTTTGATGATCTGTCATCTTGAGGAGGTTTCTCTGTTTTTTTCCAGAGGGCTTCTAGCAGGGTTGGTCCAATCCTGCTGGCTTTAACTTGGCTCATAAGCTGAGATCCCAGAGGGACTATCCATCTGGCTGCCTGTGTGGGATTTCTCTTTAATAATAATAAAAAAAAAAAAAAAAACAAACCAAAAATTGATGAAGCCATTCTGGAGCTGGAGAGAGACTTTAGGAATGTCTAGATTGGGTCTTTCATAGTGATTATCTATGTGCTTAACTCCTGGAGTGGACAGTGGATTGGGGCTGGAGGAAAACAAAAGCTGGAATCCAATATAGTTACCCATGAAAAATAGGTAGGAAACATGCTGAGCAGGGACTTCTCAATCGATGTCCTTCTCATTAGCCCTGAGCTAGATCCTGTGCTGACTAATGCTGCTGGCCTGCAAACAAGGGCTTCTTGAGCATGGAATGAGGACAGAACATCTCTGGGATCTGAGACCCTGGAGCTCCTGCGACCATTGGATGTGAAGGGGAAGGAAGGGACAACATGAGGGCAGGAGGAAGCTCAGCAGCAGAGGAGAGGGCTGGGGTTGGACACGATGGTGAGGCAGGATCCAGGGGTGTTGGGAATGTGGCTGCTGTGCCAGGCCATCCTTCTCCATCCCTCTAGGAAACCCTGTGAGCCTCGTGCTGTCAGGACTTGTCTGAAGCTAAACACAGCTCCTGCCCTTGCAGTGGGACTGTCGAAGCTACCTCGGAAGGTAACGCTCCTGGACCAAGCTGCTGCCTAAATCTGGGTGTTCCTGGGCTGTTCCTCAGTACTGGATCTTTTTCTGATCCAGAATGGACTTTCTTGGCCCAGGTCCTTGCTACTGCTGGCCTTCCTGCCTTCCACTTGCATTTATCACCTGTGTGTTTGTGGGTTTGCATCACTGACAGAAAACTCCCAAACCTGCAGGGGACAATTCCCCAGCCTGTCACTGTTGCTTGGGCCAGCTCCTTAAGATGGGGCTTTAACCACTTCTGCTTTCAGATGACAGATTTCTTCATCTAGGACTTTAGGATAAAGCAGAGGGTCTGGGGTGCAGCTGCCCTTGGAGGGGATAAGGGGAGTTGCTGCCTTCTGCCTCAGCTTCCTTCTCTGGGCTGGAGTGGGAGCTTCTGTGTCCCCTTAGCAGAATGAACACTGTCCATCAGCTCAACACCTGGCTTCTGCTCTAGACATCAGTAAAATGCTGATGCAAAATGAATCCCAACATAGGGTTGGGAAGGCAATGGGCACAAACTGGAACCCAGAATGTTCCATATGAACAGGAGCAGAAAATCCATTGGAGTGAGGGTGCTGGAGCCCTGGAGCCGGCTGCCCAGAGAGGTTGTGGAGTCTCCTACTCTGGAGAGCTTCCAACCCCCTCTGGCCATTGTGATCCTGGGCAGGCTGCTGTGGGTGCCCCTGCTTGAGCAGGGGGGTTGGACTGGGAGGTCACTTCCAATCCCCACCACACTGGGATTCTGGGATTAAATTTGATGACAGATTTCTCTCTGCCCTTGTGGGATGCCCCTCACAGTTGATGGCAACATTGGTCCCTTGGCAACGGCCCCCAGAACTAAATAGCCCCACAACTAACAGGGCTTAGAGAAAATGAAAGTGGCAAAGGATTTCCTTTAGTGACTCCAGTAGCACCAACTGCATGTTAGGAACAATTTCTCCCCCTTGAGGGTTGTCAAGGCCTGGCCCAGCCTGCCCAGGGCAGTGTTGGGCTCTCCATCCCTGGAGGGGTTTCAAAGCTGTGGAGATGTGGTGCTGAGGGCCATGGTTTGGTGGTGACCTTGCAGTGCTGGGTAAAGGGTTGGACTTGGTGAGCTTTAATGTCTTTCCCAAGCCAGAGGAGTCTGTGATTCTACAACTCCTGAAGGGCTTTTTAATTAACACCAGGCGGTGGTTAGGAGGATGTCACCTGGCGTAACAGGAGCCTGTGGCTGAGGTGCTTCGGGCTGCTTTGGTTCACACCTCTATGGGTTGGGTGGAATTCTCAGCAGTTCTGCTGGGCTCATCCAAGGAGATGGTTTTGGACACTCTTAATCCCTGTATCCATGAATTGATGCTGATGAGCTGTGTCACATCCTAGGGCTGCTGGAGAGCAGGAGACAGCCCCTGTGCCCCGGGTTCAGCAGGATGCTCCTTGAGGTCCTTCAGAGCTCCACCCTGCACCACAGCTTCCCTCAGCTGCAGAACTGGGCTGACAGCTCATCCTTGTTCCATCCAGGTCTCTCTGAGGACATGTTGGTGAGAGATTAGGTGCAGGGAGTCCATGAAGAGGGATGTGGTGTTTGCCATTCTCAGGTTCCTCAGCTTGCTGGGGCCAACACTGTGGGCAGTGGAGGTGGTTTCATCCCAGGGTGATGTTGCTTTGCAGTGGGGACGATTTCACAGTGCAGAATTGTCCCTGATGTCCACAACAGCTTGTCTGCTGGTGATAGGATTATTTGAGATCTGTGACAGCTTCCTGGGCCAGCTTGTGCTGGCGCACCTGGTGCAATACGCTGGTGGTTTTGTCATGCCCATGTTGCCCGAGGAGCTCTGCAGTTCCCTCTCCTGTTGTCTTCTCAGCAGCTGGGCAAAGGAATTCTGGTGCCATTTTGCTGGCATTCTGGGCAAGGGGATTTGGGTGGGCAAAGGAATTTGGCTGGGCAAAGGAATTTGGCTGGCATTTTGCTGGCATTCTGGGCAAAGGAATTCTGGTGGCTTGTTGATGTTGTTGTAGTTGTAGTGCTCTTCCAAGTGAGGAAGCCGGTGTGGAGCAGCGCTGTGCAGAGCAAGCCTGGGGGGGGGGGGGGAGCACTTGCAGCCTGCTGGCTCTTAGGTGTGTTTGGGGGAAAATAAAATCATCTGAGAAACTACAGGAGCCCGAAGAGACTCTTTTGACTGCGCTTGATTCTTCCCTAAGTGCTCCAATTATGCTGGCCTCTATTTGAAGTGTCAGTTGGACACGGTGATAGCACCAAATCCACGATGCTTTTGCCTGGATGGCATCCACCACCCCGGGGCGGGGGGACACGACACTGGAGCTCGGTGTGAGCTTAGCAACAGATTCACTCCAGCCCTTAAAATATTGATGGTGGTGTAACCCATACACATTTAAGTGTATCCAGCATCATCCCACTCGGCTCCTACCCATCATCACTTCTGGAGAGGCTCCAGAGAGCCTTGCCGTGAGTGGTGGGAAGCGGCTGCAGGTGGCCATGCATTGTCTGGGGGGGTTAGAGCTGAGATTTAGGGCTCATAAACTTGTTTCTGGGTTGCTCCTGAGGAGCTTTGCACGGAGCTTGCAGTGGTGACCAACTGGGTGGGCTTGGAGGTGCAGACTGAGTGGTGGTTACTGGCCACTGAGGAGGGATTTGGATGTGGGGCTTGTCCTCGTTCTCCCAGCCACCCCCAGCTCTCTGTCAAAAGCAGAACAATGAAGAAGCCTTAGGAGAAGATGTCTCAGACATTTCAAAGCCACTCCATTGCTCACTGCTCTCCTGGAGCCCAGGGGTGCTGAGGACCTGTCACCGTGGTGGGACCTTGTGAGCTGTCAGATCACAGCAGCTGGCTTTGGGGGAGTTGTGCAGCTCCTGGTATGGCTGAGGTGATTCAGGGCTCCTCTGAAGCTATCAAAAGCCAAAATGGGATGGATCTTCTCTTTGGCTGGGAGATTTGTCTGCACAGGACAGTGCTCCTTCCCTCCCTTCCTTCCCTTTCCTCCCTTCCTTCCCTTCCCTCCCTTCCTTCCCTTCCCTTCCTTCCTTCCCTTTCCCTTCCCTCCCTTCCTTCCCTTCCCTCCCTTCCTCCCTTCCTTCCTTTCCTCCCTTCCTTCCCTTCCCTCCCTTCCTTCCCTTCCCTCCCTTCCTTCCCTTCCCTCCCTTCCTTCCCTTCCCTCCCTTCCTTCCCTTCCCTCCCTTCCTTCCTTCCTTTTCTCCCTTGCTGGTTTTCAGTCATGTCCTGTATGGCCAGAAGAAAAACCTTTCTGTGGAGAGGAAATGCTGCTGACTCAGGGTGCTGGTTAGATGGAGTGGACTGGGCATCATGCTGGTGTTGGGCTGCAGGTTCTCCCAAGGCAGTGCTGGTGCATGGAGGAGGGTGGCACCTAGTGGTCCCTGAGGCCCCCTGGGTGCTGGTTTCATGGAAATTAGTCTGAGATCATTGTGCAGGAGATTCAAAACTCATCAGAACGGGAGCTGCTGATGCCTCCTCCCTCTGCTCTGGCTCAGAGGTGAGTTTGTGCCTGGATTCTTGTTATGCTCAAACAATTTGTGGTGAAGGCCAGCCCAGAGAAAGCATTCGGATGTCAGGTCCCATCAGACTACTCTGGCGTCTTCATCTGCCCCCTGCACAGTCTCCTCCATCGCTCTCCTCACTGCTGCTCCTTCCATCATGCCTGCAGCTGCTGCCTAGTGAGTAGCACTGGCCTGGGGGTTCATCCACTCAGCTGTTCTGAGGTGAAGGAGAAGGGCCCAGCTGGGTGTCTGTGCAGGGTGAAACCTCTCCTGAAGCCACTTCAGCTGGGGAGGGCAGCAGCAGGAGGGACAGGGTGGGCAGTGCACATGGCAGAGCTGCATCTCGGTCCCTATCAAGTATGCAGGCGTGGTGGCCTCCATGCCAGCTGGTCTTGGGAAGCTCCTGCAAGGTTCTGAGCTGGAGCAGAGGGCCTGTTGAAGGACAGGAGGGCACGGGCTGAGTGGCAGCAGTGACCAGGGGCTGCTGATGGCTGCTAGAACTTGTCTCACATCCTGGGGTGATGTACTGGGAGGCCATTTCGTTGTGTCCACAGCAGGTTAACCTCCACGGAACACATTACCGAGGTGCTACCAAGGTTCTGGAGCAGGAGAGCCACCACTCTGAGCTGTGTCAGTGCAGCCAAAGCCTTGGTGCTCTGCAGGGACATGTGGGTGCTATGGGAGTTGGGGATGGGAATGACAAAAACCTCAGCTGGAGCTGCAGGAGGGGAAGTGCTGTGAGACTAGTGCCTGTTTCACAGGTTTCACAGATTGCATCATGTTGGAAGGGACCCTCAAAAGGTCATCTTGTCCAACCCAGTCATCTGTTCCTGTGGTCTGGGGAGGAGAATGAGGACTAGGGGGAATGGGGAAAAAACAGAAGTGGGTAGATTCAGATTGGAGGTTAGGAAGAAGTTGTTCCCCATGAGGGTGGTGAGACACTGGCACAGGTTGCCCAGGGAGGTGGTGAAAGCCTCATCCCTGGAGGTTTTTAAGGCCAGGCTGGATGTGGCTCTGAGCAACCTGATGTAGTGTGAGGGGTGCCTGCCATGGCAGGGGGTTGGAACTGGCTGATCCTTGAGGTCCCTTCCACCCCTGACAATCCTATGATTCTGTGACTTCCCAGCAGGGACTGGGGTGGGTGGCCATTCCCAGCATGGATGCTGGTATCACTGGTATCTGTGTGTGTCAGCTCTTTCTTTTACCTTTTTCTCCCTTGGAGGCTGAAATCTCCAAGCACTTCACCTCCTCCTGGGCTTTCTCCTGACCCAGAAATATTTGTGCCTGCCTGCGGTTGTCTGTGGTGACCGCAGGCCATTGTGCGCCGGGGCTGAGGAGCACAACCAGAGCTTTTTGTGCTCCTGGCGGTCTCCATGGGAATGGGGCAGTGGAGCCTTTTCTTTTCTGGGGAACATCATTCCCGTGGCCCCTCCCTGGGAAGTGGCAAGCCCCAGGCGATCTTGTCTGCCTCATCAGGGGCTGTGGTGGGTGATGAGGTGGCCACCACGGCTCCCAGTGTGTTCGGCCTGCGTGCAGGAGCCGTGCTGGTGCAGGATGACACCCTGATGCTGGCTGTTGAGGTGATGTCTGTTAGGATGATGTCCACAAAAATAGGAGCATCAGGATTTTCAAAAGGTCTGGCCAGACACAGAGAACAATCCCAGAGACCTGGGATTCTTTGGGAATTCTTTGGAATATTCCTTGTTTCGAAGGTCCAGCTGAGCAGGTTCCTTTCCTTGGGCTGTGTCCCTGGGGTCATCCTCTGCCCTCACCTCCTTGGACTGTTGTGTTGTGGCTGTTGTGTTTCAGTGGCTGCCAGGAAGGCAGGACTGGACTGTTTCCATCCACACAGGAGACAGGGTTGCTCCAAAGTGACTCCAGGGCATTAGCACTGCAGACAGAGAGGTGTGGCTCCATGCCAGCCCTGGAATGGAGATGTGACATCTGGCCTTGGTGACCCTGGGACCATGAAGGGGGTGCTGAGACCAATCCATGTGTGAAGACGTTGCAGAAGAGGTGGAAGCAGAGCAGCAGATCCTCAGAGCAGCTGAGGAGCTGGGGCAGGACGCATGAGGGCACCACTGGCAGCAGTGGACCCTGCGCTGCGTGTGCTGGTGGTGCTTCACCTGCTCTGAAGGGCCAGGAACTGGGTTTCCAGCCAAAAAAGAGTCAGCTTTAACAAGCCAGTGTCTTGCTGCTTGAGGGATGATTCTTGCCAATCTGCCACTTCTTCCTCTGATCTGCTAAAAATAGTCCATTATTTGCAGGCACATCCTGGAGCCTAACGAGCTCTTAAGGTAATTACCTTTGGGTGGGAAGGAGCTGAGGCTGGGGGTGTTCTCCTTCCTCTCTACTCTGCCCTACTGAGGCAAGATCAGTGCTCAGCAAGAGCTAAATGGTGTGGGGGTAGAGAATGGGGTCAGAATCCTCTCAGTGGTGCCCAGTGACTGGACAAGGGCAACAGCTACAAGTTGGAACCCAAGAGGTTCCATATGAACAGGAAGAGGAACTTTGGTGTGAGGGTGCTGGAGGCCTGGAGAAGGATGCCCAGAGAGGTTGTGGGATCTCCTTTGGAGAGATTTTGAACCCACCTGGGCATTGTGATCCTGGGCAAGCTGCTGTGGGCACCCCTGCTTGAGCAGGGGGGTTGGACTGGATGATCTGCAGAGGTCCCATCCAACCACCACCACCATGCTGGGATTCTGTGACTGTTATCTGGGGAGGTGGCAGGAATCACCTGTCCATGTGGATACCTGCAGCTACCCATCCACTAAATGATGGTTTAATGCATTTTAATTTCTCCAAAACAGCATTTAGGATGCTTCTCCGGGGCTAGGAGTTACCTTAACAGGAAGTATGATACAGATTGAGAAAAGACAACCTGCTACCCCCTCCATCAAGCTTTGACCCACAAGAGGTCACTCTAAAAGCCACCACTTCCCCCTGAACCCTCTGAGGCCTCTGGCCCATCAGCTCTTGCTGCATAAATGCTTTAAACCCTCTTTGGTAGCTGGGCAGCTGGTCCCTGCCACCTCCCTAGATCCATCTGAGCTGCTGGCTTGGGCAGGGGGGACAGCCCTGGGTCAGTCGGCAATCTCTGGTGGTCCTGCTATGCTCCCAGCTTTGGAAATCCCTTTGCCAGGGTTTGTCCCAAAGAGGTAAATGACATCCAGGGCTGCTGCCTCGGTGTAATTGATAAGCTATCAGGAATATCAGCTACTGAGAACCTTGTGTCTGAAGCAATTCCTGTGAGGCTGGAGGAGCTGATCCCGATCCATGTAATCCTGGGGCTTTGCTTTATCGTGGTCTCTGGTGGAGGTACACAATTACACCAGGTTTATCTCTCTGCACTTTCATCCTCAGACATTCCCACAACCTCTCCAGCCCCAGGAACATGAGCACCTGTAGAGAGAGCCTGTGGAGCCATAGCTCATGTTTTGTGGAGACAGGGTTTCCTCCTCTTTCTGGTTTCTCCAAGCTGGTACCAACCCACCCCCTCCTGCCCCTGCGATGAGGTTGGTGGCTGCAGGTCACAGAACCATAGAAATCACAGAATGCACTGGGTTGGAAGGGACCTTTAAAGGTCATCTGGTCTGATCCCTTGGGACATCTGCAACTAGAGCAGGTTGCTCAGAGCCCCACTGAGCCTGACCTTGAATGTCACCAGGGATGGGGCATCTCCCTAGGCAGCTTGTTCCAGTGTTCCATCACCCTTAAAGAGCTTCTTCCCAATGCTCCATCTAAATCTACCCTGCTCTAGTTGCAGACCATTTTCCCTTGTCCTAGTGCTCCAAGTCCTTCCAAACAGTCCCTCCCCAGTGCTCGTGTAGCCCCCTTCAGCTACTGGAAGGCTGCTCTAAGATCTCCCTGGAGCTTTCTCTTCTCCAGGCTGAACAACTTTCCCAGCCTGTCTGCATGAGGGAGCTGCTCCAGCCCTCTGCTCCAGCCTCCTCTGGACCTGACCCAGCAGTTGCATGTCCCTCTGGTGTTGGGGGCCCCACACCTGGGGCTTTCCATCAGCCACCAGCGACTGCAGGCTGGAGGGTGCTGCGGGAGCCGACTCCCTCACATGGCACCTAGTGCTCCGCTCGTGTTCCCCCCCCGGGCTGACACGAGCAGGGGGGGGTTGTGGTCCGCGGCTGTCAGCGCTGCAGATTATTTTGCAGAAGCTTCTTCCAAACACAGCCCGTGTCAGAAATCAGGCTGGATGGCCGCGCCGTGCCCGTTGCTCTTCAGGATGAGGCTGTCGGGGAGCATCGAGCGCTTTGCTTGATGTGCCCTCGCCGGCTGCGCGGCTCCGAGGACAAAGCTGGCTGCTTATGCAAGCCCTGTGGAGGGGGGCACGGACCTCAGCCCCCCCCAGCCAGAGGAGTGACGGCTGCTGTAGGACGGACTGACAGATGCTGCGGGACAGACAGCTGGCGCCAACAGGCAGAGCAGGGGCGATGGGTGGTGGTTAATGAGACCCTGCGGGCAGGAGGCTGGGACGGGTCTGGGTGCCTTTGCCAGGCTCCATCTCTGAACACTCCCCAGTCTGTCGCACTCCCCCATCCTGAGGGTCTGATGCCGCGTGGCTGGCAGAGCAGGGACCCAAACCCACCATGGGAGGATGAGGTGATATCCTGAAGCTGGGGGACAAATTGCTGTGGATGCCAGAAGCAACTGCAGTGGCAGTCAGAGCAGCTTTGTGATGCCCACATCAGCACGAGCTGCTTCCTGCAGATAACAACCAGTGCCTGCTAGCAACATACCCAGGCGTTAATAGAATCATAGAATGATAGGAGCTGGCAGGGACCTCTGCAGACCATCCAGTCCAACCCCCCTGCTCAAGCAGGGGCACCCACAGCAGCTTGGCCAGGATCACAATGCCCAGGTGGGTTTGGGAGCTCTCCAGAGAAGGAGACTCCAGAAACCTCTCTGGGCAGCCTGCTCCAGGGCTCCAGCGCCCTCACACCAAACAAGTTTCTCCTCCTGCTCAGATGGAACCTCCCGGGTTCCAGTTTGTGCTTCTTGTCCTGTTGCTGAGCACCACTGAGAAGAGTCTGGCCCCATCCTCCTGGCTCCCACCCTTCAGATATTTGTAACCATGAATAATGAGTTCACAGTCGTGCTGTTGGGAGGATGTGACAGTGACACAAAGGTCCTTCAGAGCAGGGAATCGTTTTCTTTTAATCACCGTGTGCCAGCACCTGGGCTGGGGCAGGGCCTTGGCTGTAATTGGTACTAATGAACATGAGCACAGGCTGCCCAGGGAGGTGGTGGAGTCATCATCCCTGGAGGTGTTTAAAAGATGGTTGGATGTGGTGCTGTGGTTTAGTGGAAGTGGCTTAGCAGCAGTGATAGGATTGTGAGTTCTAGGTGAGTAGTTGGACTTGATAATCTCAAAGGTCTCTTCCAACTTATGGGTCTGTGATTCTGTGTCTGTTGGAGGATGAGGTGGGAAGCTCTGCATCCTGCAGTTCTCTTCCTTTAGTACCACTTTGATTTAGACCAGACCCCAAAAAACCCTGTCCTGCTGCTGTGATGTGGGAAGGGGCTGGGCTAGACATGCAGGTGGATGGGAGGCGCTCCTCCATCCATACTGGGGAGCAGGTCCCCTTGGATTTGTCCCATTCCTGGGCTGGGCACAGTCTGTGCTGCCAGAGCAAAGCAGATGCTGTGATGGTTTGGGGCTGTTTGAGTGCCAAATGCTTCTGGCAGCATGAGGTTGGACAAGATGACCTTCAAGGGTCCCTTCCAACCCAATGCATTCTGTGATTCTAGGTTTATGAAGTGAATTAGCAGAACTACCAGGTCAGACCATCCCAGCTTCACAGAATCACAGAATGTTAGGGGCTGGAAGGGACCTCCAAAGGTCATCCAGTCCAATCCCCCCTGCCAGAGCAGGATCACCTAGAGCAGGTCACACAGGAATGCATCTGGGTGAGTTTTTAATATCTCCAGAGAGGGAGACTCCACAGCCCCCTCAGGTGTGGTTCATAGGATGGCATGAAGCAGCTGAGAATAGGCAAGATGATGTTTCACTATCTTACCCTTTTCTTGGTGCCCTGTTGTCATTGTGCCGTAAAGTGCTTGAGGCTCTGACTGGAGGAAGCAAAACATCCAGCCCAGAAACCAGCAAAGACTCAGAGTATCTGACAGGCGCCGTGCTCGGGAGGTCCACGGCGCCGTGCTCGGGAGGTCCATGGTGCTGTGCTCGGGGAGGTCCATGGTGCTGTGCTCGGGGAGGTCCATGGTGCCGTGCTCGGGGAGGTCCATGGTGCCGTGCTCGGGGGGAGGTCCACGGCGCCGTGCTCGGGGAGGTCCACGGCGCCGTGCTCGGGGAGGTCCACGGCGCCGTGCTCGGGGAGGTCCACGGCGCCGTGCTCGGGGAGGTCCACGGCGCCGTGCTCGGGGAGGTCCATGGTGCTGTGCTCGGGGAGGTCCATGGTGCTGTGCTCGGGGAGGTCCATGGTGCTGTGCTCGGGGAGGTCCACGGCGCCGTGCTCGGGGAGGTCCACGGTGCTGTGCTCGGGGAGGTCCACGGCGCCACGCTCGGGAGGTCCACGGTGTTGTCCAAGCTTTGAGGGCCAGTTTCAGGGCCCCTGATGCTGTCTGGGCCCCAGTCTGATGCAGACACCCTTGCAGTTACTGACCCATAAGGTTTGACTCAGATGGGGCTGGGACAAGGTGGTGACAACATTCATGGTCCTTACCAAGAGACTTTCTCTTCCTTCACGTCCCACAGTCAGCTTCTCTCTGAAGCTCTGCTCTTCCCAGGCTGCTCCCATCCCCGGGCTGTGTGGACAGTGCCTACACCCGTGCCAGGTATGGGCTGGGTACTCCCAGTCCACACTTTGCCCCACACTAAGATGGGAGCACTGGGAGGGACAGGCGACTGCTTCTTTCCATAGTGGGTTCCCCTTGTCCTCCTCCACCTTTCATTTGCACTTACACCCCATGATGCTGGGAAGGAGGTGGCTTTGTCCCTGACCGGTGAAGCAGAGGTGTTCTGTGCATGCTGGCAGAGTCTGCCTTGGCCCCCTGACGTGTTTCTGAAGGTGCTTTAGCTACCTGCATCTACAAAGAGGCTTGGAATCCAATCTCCACAGCCAGAGCCTCCATTTCCTGTGCTAAACTCCAGCATGTGATAAGGAGCAGTGGCTTTGGAGATAGTGAGCAGGTTGGAGATGTTTCCATGTCAGACCTGATACGAAGACATGCCTGGAACTGAAGGCTGTGCCCTGACTGCCAGGGGACATCACCGTTCTCAGAGCTGCCAGTCAGAGCTTGTCCCCCAACCCCATGTGTTTCTGACACAGGATCAGCACTGACCATGCAGCCACCATGAATTCCTAGCGTTCCCCAGCCTCTGCTGGAGTCACAGGATGGGCTCCTTGGTTGCTGCTTCACTGTGGAGAGCAGCAGCTGAGAATGGAGCTGTCCTGGAGGTGTAACTGAGGTAGTCTCTGCTCTGTGGTGCTGTGAGGAGGATCTGGGCAGGTGGGATCTGCAGCAGGACTGAGCAAATGCTTAACACACAGACCATGCTCTGCACAGAGGTGCTGGTCCCTAGAGATGTTGATACATCAGAGATGGAAGCCATCACCACAATGCTGCTCTTGATAAATCAGTGCAACTGCTGCTGATTTCTCCAACCCCTGAGGCCTTCCCAAGGTGTTTCCATTCCTTCAGGTGTCACAAAACATCACTTCCCTTCAGCAGGGGCACTCTGAACACACATGGAACCCGCTGATGTAAGAGGAACAGACAGGCAGAAGCTTCCCTGCATTAAGCTGGAGTTGTAGAGGCTCATGCATGCTCCAGGAGGGTAGATGTTTGCTGCCACCCTGGGCTCTTCACATTCAGGGGACATGTGGCACCTTGGAGCCACCTTGGTTCAGCTGCTGTGTGAGCATGGTGAGGGTGAACTGCTGGAGAACTTCCCTCCTCCTTCCATCCCTTGGTTCACTTTGGGTTCTTGTTTCCACCTGAGCACTCTACTAAGTGAACTTGCTTAAGAAGATGTTTCCAAGGGCATGTCCAACCCTTTAGGGGAAGGAGGTAACCATTGATCAAGAATTATGGAATCAGTCATTTGGGTTGGAGGAGACAGCTTTGAAACCCCTCCATGGATGAGGACTCCACCACCACCCTGAGCAGCCTGGGCCACACCTTGACAACCCTTTCCAGGAAGAAATTGTTCCTCATGTCCAATCTAAACCTCCCCTGGGGCAGCTTGCTCCTTCCTCTTGTCTTATCCCTTGTTCTTGGAAGAAGAGACCAACTCCCACCTGCCTCCAAGCTCCTTTCAGGGAGTTGTAGAGAGCTAGAAGGTCTCCCCTCAGCGTCTTTTCCTCCAGGCTGAACAACCCCAGGTCCCTCAGCTGCTTCTCACCAGACCTGTTCTCCAGGCTCTTCACCAGTTCTGTTGCTGCTCTTTGAACCTGCTCCAGCCCCTCAGTGTCCGTGCAGTGAGGGGCCTAAAACTGAACCCAGGGCTTGAGGTGTGGCCTCACCAGTACCCAGTTGAGTGGGACAATCCCTGCCCTCATCCTAAATACTCTCCCCTTCCACTGGTGAGATGCTCTGGTCTCTGGTGGTAGGTTAGGGACATGGGAAGGCTCATGTGTGGCAGGAGTCCATGCATCTGTGCTATTTTCTCCTGCTCCTCGGGCAGCTCTTTTCACCCACTCAGTGCCACACACCAAAACCCAAGTGCCCATAAGCAGACACTGAGAGGAAGACCAAAAGCCTTTTTGCAGGCATTGGAACAGGCTGCCCAGGGAGGTGGTGGAGTCACCATCCCTGGAGGTGTCCAAGAAATGTGTGGGCATGGCACTTTGGGGCATGGTTTAATGGTCATGGCGGTGCTGGGTTGCTGGTTGGGCTTGATGACCTTAGCTTTCCCAACCCCAAGGATTCTCTGGTTCTATGAATTTGCTTCATTTGCAGAAAGTGTCACATTTCCCCCATTTTAGGGGCTGTGCTGTAGATGGGAGCTGGTAGCTGCACCCCACTGAAATGTGTGGGGCTAACTGGGCATCTCCCCACGCCCCTGGGGCAGACAGAAAAGTCTCTTGGACCAGGGTCTGTCACTGCCACAGGCATGTTTGAAGCCTTCACCCAGGGCCCAGGAAACTCACTGCTGCAGGAAATGCTCCCTTTTGGGTTTGCTTCTGAGGGAGAGCATAAAAATAGGAGTTCTTAAGGTCTGGTGCTCTCCATCACCAGCAGCACCTCAGATCATTAAAGCCTGAAATAATTTTAATTGGATCCAGAACTCACAAGAGACTTTTTTTTGTGCTGTGGTGGAGCTGGACTAGTTTCTTTGACATCATACCAAACATCTGAGCACAGGAGTGAGTCCCTGCTTGGCTTTGCAGTGCCATAGGTCAGAAGTTACTGGGTCTGCCTCCAGCTCCAGGCTGGGTTTAAACTGAGGGAGAAATGTTTTGTTTCCTTGGCAGTGGGTAAACACCACTTGCAAAGCCCTGGATTGTTAGTTTAAGGTCTCACAATGAGTGCTCTCACTTAGCAACACCCTGCTGATGAAGGTGTGGGTCAGGGGGGGCTGTATACCTCCTGCCCTGCTGGGGTGGCTTTGGGGGTGTGAAGATCAGACTTCAGTGCACCTCTCTGTGTGTCCCCATTAAAAATGAGGAGCTTGTGCCAGTGAGTGGCAGGTCAGTGACCCTCACCCACACCAACAGGCTTCTCAGTTCCTGTGTCTTCAGAGTGCCTGGACCTCCTAAAATTAGTTAGACATTAATCAGAGTGATGAATCAGTGCTCTGACTGCAGAGAGCTGGGGGAAACCAAACACTCAACATTCCATTTGAGTGGACTGGGCTGAGAACATCTGCACTCCAAGAAGGACATTGAGGGGCTGGAGCGTGTCCAGAGGAGGGGAATGGAGCTGGTGAAGGGTCTGGAGAACAGAGCTGGGGAGGAGCAGCTGAGGCACCTGGGGTTGTTCAGCCTGGAGAAAAGGAGGCTGAGGAGAGACCTTCTGGCTCTCTACAACTCCCTGAAAGGAAGTTGGAGCCAGGTGGGGGTTGGTCTCTTCTCCCAAGGAACAAGTGACAGGACAAGAGGAGATGGCCTCAGATTTCCTTTGTGGGGATATAGGTTGGACGTGAGGAACAATTCCTTCATGGAAAGGGCTGTCAAGGGCTGGCTCAAGCTGCCCAGGGTGGTGGTGGAGTCCTCATCCCAGGAGGGGCTTCAAAGCTGTGTAGATGTGGTTCTGAGGGACATAGTTTGGTGGTAACCCGTCATGGTTGTACTCCATGATCTTAAGGATGTGCTCCAACCAGAACAGCTCTGTGGTTCTGTGGCTGTGATGGGGCTGTCGGTGGTTTCCTTCCAGCACAGGAGCAACCAGGGGATGTTTAAAAATGTACAAAGAGGAGTCCCAGAGAGCCTTGGAGATTTGGCTGTGTTTGAGGAGGACTCTGGTGCACAAACAGCTCTTGCTGTTTGCCCAGTGCTCCTCTGGCTCGTTGCCATCAAACGGTTTTCATGCGGTGAACAAAAGCACAGGGGAGGTGTGGCCAAAGCCCTGGCGGTGTTAAACCCCCAGGGGCTCAGGACCCTGTGGGGTGGGAGAGAAGAGGATGGAACAGGTGCAGAGAGGAGCAAAGAGGCTGTAGGGGAGTGCAGAGCAGGGCATGCTGGCAGGAGAGGGATCTGGAGACGGCTGGCAGAGGCACCGGGGGCACAGTCTTGAGCCGCACAGGGTGCTGGCCCCAGCCCTGCCCTTGGCCGTGGTCCCTCTCCATGGGCGTCTGGCGAGTGGCTTTCGAGGAACACTGCAGCACCTGTGCTTGCCTGCCAGCCCTGCCAGCCCTGCCAGCCCTGCCAGCCCTGCCAGCCCTGCTGCCAAGAGCACAGTGAGCCCTGGGCCAGCAGACCACAGCGAGTGTCAGACCATGAGACCATAGTGAACCGTGGTCCAGGAGACCATGGCAAGCCCTGGACCATGAGACCACAATGATCCCTGGACCATGAGGCCATGGCAAGCCCTGGACCGTGAGACCACGGAGGGGAGTGGAGGGATTTGTGGCCATGCAGGCACAGAAGACAGGCAGTGAATGGTTGACATGTGATGGAGGGGGTGAGATGTGGAGGGGTTCCTGGGGATGGAGGGGGTGAGCTGTGGAGGGGTTCCTGGGGATGGAGGGGTGAGCTGTGGAGGAGTTCCTGGGGATGGAGGGGGTGAGCTGTGGAGGGGTTCCTGGGGATGGAGGGGGTGAGCTGTGGAGGAGTTCCTGGGGATGGAGGGGGTGAGCTGTGGAGGAGTTCCTGGGGATGGAGGGGGTGAGCTGTGGAGGAGTTCCTGGGGATGGAGGGGTGAGCTGTGGAGGAGTTCCTGGGGATGGAGGGGGTGAGCTGTGGAGGGGTTCCTGGGGATGGAGGGGATGAGCTGTGGAGGAGTTCCTGGGGATGGAGGGGGTGAGCTGTGGAGGGGTTCCTGGGGATGGAGGGGATGAGCTGTGGAGGAGTTCCTGGGGATGGAGGGGATGAGCTGTGGAGGAGTTCCTGGGGATGGAGGGGGTGAGCTGTGGAGGGGTTCCTGGGGATGGAGGGGGTGAGTTGTGGAGGGGTTCCTGGGAATGGAGGGGGTGAGTTTCCTTGGGAAGGAATGAAACCTTTCTGGGTCTTTGCCCTGGCCCATGGCCCATGTCCCGCAGGATGTGAGCAGCCTGCCAGGAGCAGTGCCAGCCTCGGGGCTGGGTGGTGCTGCAATGCAAGCCCAAGGCAGGGTGGCCAATCTCTTCAGCTCCTTCATTTCCCTGGAATTCGAAATCAAAATCTCCCTTATTTTGATTGAAGTGTCAGGGGCTGGGCTTCTCCAGGGCCATCCTGTTGGGTACCAGCAGCTCCTGCAGCCAATCCCTCTGGAGTCACTCCTTACACAATCCTCATTCCCATGCTGCAAATGGCTCCCTTGGGAAAAGGTCCCATCCCACTGGACCCAGGGACAATAAGGCTTCTGTTAGGAATCCAAGATGTTGGGGCAGGATTGGGAACTTGGCTTTGGGATCTGCTCCAGGGAGCAGCTCGGGCTGGAGCTGGGGGGAGGGAAAGCATCTCCTTCCCCAGCATGGCAGAAAGTGGTGGTGTATGTGGGTTTGTACTGGGAGGATGAATGTGGGAATCCTTCTGTGACCCAGCAGGCAGGCAGAACTAACTTGGAGTGAGGGGGCAGAATGTATGCAATGAACAAGGACTCCCCTGTCTGCTGCCCAGGCTGGGGGTAACTGGTCTGGCAGAGCAGGATGCTGGAGTGGGATGTTGCAGGAGGAGGCTGGAACAGAACTCTGGAGTGGGATGCTGAAGCCAGGGGATACTGGAATGGGAGGATGCTGGAGTTAGATGCTAGAATCAGAGGATGCTGGAGTGGGGTGCTGGAGCAGGAGGAGGCTGGGATTGGAGGCTGCTGGAGTGAAGAGAGAAGTAACTGGCACAGTGGGAGGCAGCTCTGACACAGCCAATGACTCAGGCTGCCTCCAACCTTGGCACCCAAGCTGGGCTGCCCTGATGCGAGGGCGAGTGGCTGGTGAACAATGCCCACGATGTGCCTGGCACAAAGGGGCTTTTCTTCACCCAAAGCATGTGTGGCCACTTGCTCCAGCTCCTTTTCTCCCCCAGACAATGACAGGAAACCCTTTCCTTGTGCTTGGAGTTTTGTTGGTGGCTCTCGGTGTCTCCCAGGCAGGGACTGCATGGTCATGCTGTTCCCTGTGGCATCAGCTGGGGCAGAGCAAGTCCTCACCCTGCACATCACCTTGCAGAACCCAGTACTGCTCCTGGAGGCCCCCAGGGCTTGGTTCCAAACACAGGTTGCAGGTGGTGCCATGATCCCCTTGTCCTTCTGTCCAGTGCCAACAAACTCCATGGGTTTGCCTCATTACAGGCACTGTGGCAGCACCTCCTGTGCTTGGAGCTGGGAGAGGGGCTCCCTCCTACCCTGAAAACCCCACAGGGAATCTTGGACCCACCCTGCTGCAGATCCCACAGGTCTGGCTGATCTCACCCACCTGAAAATACAGCAAGAGGGACATTTTGGGTCAGGAGATGGTGAAAAGGGTATGAAGTTGTCTCAGGGGGTGGCAGGTAGATGTGGGAGGTGGAGATGCAGCATCAGTTGGCAGGACCTGGCCACCCCAAAGGGCCATTGTGGGAGAGATGATGAAGAGCTTGTTGTGATAGGGTGAGAAGGAATTGATTGAAGTTTGAGGAGGGCAGGTTTAGACTTGAGATTAGGAAGGAATTGTTTACAGTGAGGGTGGTGAGGCACTGGAACAGGTTGCCCAGGGAGGTTGTGGATGCCCCCTCCCTGGAGCTGCTCAAGACCAGGTTGGATGAGGCTTTGAGCAACCTGGTCTAGTGGGAGGTGTCCCTGCCCATGGCAGAGGCTTGGAACTGGCTGATCTTTAAGGTCCCTTCCAACCCAAACCGTTCTGTGATTCTATGACAATGGCCCTGCTGTGGTGAAGGACTCAGCTTCCCCTTTCTCTGTGGCACTGGCTGGTAAGCACCGGAGTGCCGGCGGTGCTGTGATGACGATAAAGATAGCACTAAATGAAAACACTTTTTTATCCTTAAATCTCCTGCTTTTATCTGGCTGTGTGCTCTGCAGGCATGGGCTGCTTAATCCTCCTGCCCTGCGGAGCTAGCGGAGAAGCTCCGCTGCTGGGTCCCGTGTTTGATGCCCTCCAGGCTCCTGCTGCAGCTTTTCATCTTTGGTCATCCTGCCCAGGAGCCCAGCCAGCGCAGATGATCTGCCAGTCTCTGTCTTTAGAGCTCATTTCGTGGTTTTGAAAGATTTATTTGAATAAATTGCTGGATGAAAAGTGGCTTTCAACTTGCTGACCTGCTGGGGTGCTGTAGCCCTGCAGCGGCGCCAGCAGGGACAAGCCAAACCTTAGAAGCTCTCTAAATGAGTTGGCTTTAAGGTGCTTTGATGCAAAGCTAATTGAGCAGAAAAGGGGGCTCAGTGACTCTGAGTGGGTTAGAAATGGAAAGCAAACTTCTCCCTATGTTTGCATGGCCAAGGTGTTTGCCAAGGTTGGCTTGGGCTGATCGTGGAGCAAAAGCTGGCAGTGCCAAGGAGGCATAATGGTTCCTGGCAGATGCTGAATGCAAAACCAAACTGGTCCCCAGCTCCTGTAGCTGGTGAGAGTTGCGTAGCAGTGTAGTGATGAAGAGCCCGGTGTGTATCAGCAGGTATCACAGTATCACAGTATCACCAAGGTTGGAAGAGACCTCGAAGATCATCGAGTCCAACCTGTAACCACAAACCTCACAACTAGACCATGGCACCAAGTGCCACATCCAGTCCCCTCTTGAACGCCTCCAGGGACGGCGACTCCACCACCTCCCCGGGCAGCACATTCCAATGGCGAATCACTCTCTCGGTGAAGAACTTTCTCCTCACCTCCAGCCTAAACTTTCCCTGGTGCAGCTTGAGACTGTGTCCCCTTGTTCTGGTGCAGGTTGCTAGGGAGAAGAGGCCAACCCTTCCTGGCTACAACCACCTTTCAGGTAGTTGTAGAGAGCAATGAGGTTGCCCCTGAGCCTCCTCTTCTCCAGGCTATACAACCCCAGCTCCCTCAGCCTCTCCTCATAGGGCTGTGCTCAAGGCCTCTCCCCAGCCTTGTTGCCCTTCTCTGGACACGTTCAAGTGTCTCGATGTCCTTCTTAAACTGAGGGGCCCAGAACTGGACACAGGACTCAAGGTGTGGCCTAACCAAAGCAGAGTACAGGGGCACAATGACCTCCCTGCTCCTGCTGGCCACACTATTCCTAATGCAGGCCAGGATGCCATTGGCCTTCTTGGCCACCTGGGCACACTGCTGGCTCAATATCAATATCAATATCAATATCAATATCAATATCAATATCAATATCAATATCAATATCAATATCCATATTAGCAGGTATCTATATCAGTATGTATCAGTAGATATCGATACCAGTGTATATCAGTAGATATTGATATCAGTACATATCAATAGATATCAGTATCAGTATGTATCAATAGATATATCAGTGTGTATCAGCAGATATTGATATCAGTACCTATCAGTAGATATCAGTACCAGTAGATAATGGTATCAGTATGTATCAGTAGATACCGGTATCAGTACAAATCAATGGATATCAGTATCAGTGTGTATCCATAGATATTGTTATCAGTACATATGAATAGATATTGGTATCAGTATGTATCAGTAGATACCAATATCAGTACATATCGATAGATATTGATATCAGTACCTATCAATAGATATTGGTATCAGTATGTATCAGTAGATACCAATATCAGTACATATCGATAGATATTGATATCAGTACCTATCAATAGATATTGGTATCAGTATGTATCAGTAGATACCAATATCAGTACATATCGATAGATATTGATATCAGTACCTATCAATAGATATTGGTATCAGTATGTATCAGTAGATATCAATACCAGCACGTATCAGTAGATGTCGGTATCAGTACATATCAATAGATATCGATGATATCGATATCAGTACATATCAATAGATACTAGTATCAGTACGTATCAGTAGATATCGATATCAATACGTATCAGCAGACATCGATATCAGTGCATATCAGCAGATATTGATATCAGTAGGTATCAGCAGATATCGGTACGAGTGTGTATCAGTAGATACTGATATCAGCAGGTATTAAGCAGGTATCAATAAGGACGCGGTGTAGCAGTGGCCCTGGTTGAGTTAGGTGGTGCTTGGACTTGATCTCGTGGTTGGACGGCAAGCTCCAGGCGAGCAGTTGGCTTTGATGAGCTCAGAGGTCCCTTCCAGCCTCAGCGGTTCCATGGTTCTGTCTCCAAGGTCCTTCCCCACCGTGGTGCATCTGTCGTCCAGGGCCTCGGGTGGGACACATCTTCTTGGCACTTTGCTCGCGTGGAGCTCTCCTTGAGGTGTGCTGGGCAGCGCTGCAGGCACATCCGCACCCCACTGGCAACCGCGCTGACCGCAAGGAGGGTGCAGGTCCTGGGCATCAGGCAGTGCCACCCCTGGGCTGATCCGGCATGGTTCAGCCAACCAACACAGGAGGAGGCTCTGAGAACCACTTGAAGGTTTGTTGTAATAGGATAAGGGACAATGGATTGAGGCCTGAGGAGGGCAGATTTAGACTGGAGATTAGGAAGGAACTGTTTACAGCGAGGGTGGAACAGGTTGCCCAGGGAGGTTGTGGATTCCCCTCCCTGGAGGTGTTCAAGGCCAGTTTGGATGGGGTCTTGAGCGACCTGGTCTGGTGAGAGGTGGAACTGGGTGATTTTTAAGGTCCCTTCCAACCCAAACCATTCTAGGAATCTATGAAACCTCTTGATGTGCCAAGGCCAAGCAAGGTGCAGCTGAAGGTGGGGAAGACATTGGGCTTCTGACCTGCAGTGGGGTGAGGATGCTCACCCCGGTCACCCCAGCAGCTCTGGGTGTGTTTGGAATGAAGTAGCACAAAAGGTGTCACTTGTGAGCATCTTGTCGTTAGTGGTTGATGAGCCTGTGCCGTGGTTCAGAGCATGTGGGCACGGGAGGGCACTGCCAGTGAGCAAACCACTCAGCTTGGAGCCGCACTGGTGGCATTGGGCCTCCGAGGAGACGCTCTCCAGTTTTTCCTGGAGAGCTCATTGCAGAGACAATCAGGGCCCCTGGTAAATAGGATGCAGCTGTTACTGCCACACGGTCCCCAGGAACTCCTCTGAAGCCTCAGTGCTTGGACAATAAAATCCTGTCCCTGGTTGGTGTGGCAGCGAGTCCCTCCCGTTGCCATGGCTCCAGCATCCTCCAGAGATGCTGCTGGCTTCTCCTCCCAGCCTGCTCACATCCAGCCTTCCTCAAGCTCTAGCTGCTCCTCAGCTGGGTTCTTTGCGCTTCAAACCATCGGCAGTTGCCTCCACACGGACCTCTGGATCCACACCCACTTGGCAAAGTGATCCCCTTGACTCCTGCCACTTTTCCCAGGTACTGTGGGTAGCATGGGTAGGGTGGGTGCCAGGGGAGGCTCAGGTTGGACATGAGGAACAATTTCTTTCCTGCAAGAGTGATCAGGCACTGGAACAGGCTGCCCAGGGATGTGTTGGAGTCACCATCCCTGGAGGCGTTCAAGAAACCTGTGGCCACGGCACTTGGGGACATGGTTTAATGGCCATGCTGGGGTTGGGTTGATGGTTGGACTTGATGATCTGGAAGGTCTTTTCCTACCCAAACCATTCTGTGATACTATGAGTGGGGTCATGGAACCATAGAATTGTTGAGGTCAGAAGAGACCTTTGAGATTATCGAACCCAACCACTCTCCTAGAGCTCACAATCCCACCGCTGCTGCTCAGCTGCTACCACTAAACCATGGCCCTCAGCACCACACCTATGCATCCACCTGCAGGGATGGTGACTCCACCACCTCCCTGGGCAGCCTGTTCCAGTGCCTGATAACCCTTTCTTCTGGGGAGAAATTGTACCTTGTGTGCAACCTAAACCTCTCCTAGAGAAACTTGAGGCCATTTTCTCTTGTCCTGTCTTTTGTTGCATGTGAGAAGAGACCAACCCTCACCTGACTCCAAGCTCCTTTCAGAGAGTTATGAGAGCCAGAAGGTCTCCCCTCAGCCTCCTCTTCTCCAGGCTGAACAACCTCAGCTCCCTCAGCTGCTCCTCAACAGACCTGTTCTCCAAACCCTTCACAGCATTTTCTGACCTTCCCTGGACCTGCTCCAGCCCCTCAATGTCCGTCTTGGAGTGAGGGGCCCAAAACTGAACACAAAATACCTGTTCCTAAGGCAGGGCTCCTGCTGGCGTTGTGTGCCACCACCCTGCTGTGTGAGGAGAGCTGGCTCCAAACGGGAAGTTGGCAGCAAATTGTGTCATTGGCCTGGATGGGTGCCCCTGTCCCACCAACCTCCTCCCCGAGCTCCTGTGTGAGGCTCCTGCAGCCTCAGCCCTGTGCTCAGCCCCGACACCTCCAATTCCTTCCTCCGTACCCAGGGTTCCTCAGCTCCTTTCTCAGCTGATGTTTTTTCTGCTCAGGAAAGCAGTGAGGGTGAAAATTTAAATGAAAAGCCAAAGAGGCTTCAAAGTGAGTAAATTGGAAAACAAACTCCATGGAGAAAGGAGAAAAGGCCTGAGACATCCAAGCGATTGTGTGGGTAGAGATGGAGCTCAGCCAAAACTGAGCTCATTGTCTTTGTGTCCCCCAGGAAGGCTAAGGGACAATTAGTTCTTGGGGCTTTAGGGGCTTTCTGGGTTCCTCTGCCTGCTTTTCTGCCTCTGGTTCTGAGACTTGGATTTTAATGAGGAGTTGCCGTGGTGGTCTGGGCTGGTCCCGTGCTGGGTGAGGAGGAGGATGGAGTGAACAGAGAGGATGCAGACCCAGTAGGTTTTATGGTGGTCCCCAGACCCCAAAGCATTGTCTGGAAATGGAGACACAGGGACTCTTTGTGGAACAGCTCCAAAGCCCAGAACTGGACCCAGTACTCCAAATATGGCCTCACTAGGGCACAACAGAGGGGCAGGAGAACCTCCTTGGCCACAGTCTTTCTCATGCACCCCAGACCATTTGCCTTCTTGGCCCTGAGAGCACGTTGCTGGCTCAGGGTGACCTTGCTGTCCCCCAGCACTCCCAGGTCCTTCTCCAGAGAGCTGCTTCCCTGCAGGTCAGCCCTCACCTGTACTGGTGCAGGCAGTTGTTCCTCCCCAGGTGCAGGACCCACACTTGCCCTGCTTGACCAGCCTGAGCTGATGCGATCCAGAGGCACATTTTGGGTCAGGAGATGGCAAAAAGGGTATGCAGGCTTCTCAGGAGGGTGGCAGATAGGCATGGGAGGTGGAGACACAGCCCTGGTGGGCAGAAGCTGCCAGAGGGCTTTGTGGTGGTCCCCAGACCCCAGAGCATCATCTGGAAAGAGGGTGACAGGGATTTTTTTTGGGGGGGGGGGGGGTAGAACACCCCCCACCACGTGGCCCCGGGGGGCTGTTTGCAGCCAGATGAGCTGTGGGTGATGCTGTCTTCTGGCAGGACTGCAGGAGCAGCTTGCTGCTCTCCCCGGCTGGTGTGTGGCCCGTGTGACATGAAGCAAAGTGACACTTTTGCGCATGATGTCACACCCCGGCCGCCCACCCGGGGCGCCGCGCGGCTGCCGCTGCCGGCAGGCGGATCCGGGGCAGCTGCGGCCCCGCCGCCCGGGGCAGTGAATTTCCATCCTCTCCCCTGCACTTCACCACTCTGCTCACCCCCGGATCGTCTCCTCCGTGAGCGGGAGGAAGACGAAAGAGGCTCTGCCGCGGCAAGGTCTGAGTGGTGCCGGTCATGAATGGGGAGGCAGCAGGGAGCTGTGGCCGTGGCTGGGTTGTGCTGGGCAGAAGGTCTGATGGTGAGTGGCACAAAATTACAGAGGGATGGAATGCTTTGGGTGGGAAGGGACCTTTAAAGCTCATCCAGTCCAATGCCCCTGCAGTCAGCAGGGACATCTGCAACTAGAACAGGTTTATCAAGGCCCCAGACAGCCTGACCTGGAATGGTTCGAGGGAGGGGGCATCCACAACCTCCCTGGGCAACCTGTTCCAGTGTCTCACCACCCTCTCTGTAAAGAATTTCCACCTCATCTCCAGTCTCAGCCTCCCCTCTTCCAACCCAAAGCCATTGCTCCTCATCCTATCATCACAAACCCTTGTCCAAAATCCATTCCCTGCTCTCCTGTAGACCTCTTCAGGTACTGGAAAGCTGCTCTAAGATCTCCCTGGAGCCTTCTCTTCTTCAGGCTGAACAGCCCCAACTCTCTCATCCTGTCCCCATAGGGGAGGTACTCCAGCCCTCTGATCATCTTTGTGGCCTCCTCTGGACCAGTTCCAGCAGTTCCACATCCCTCTTTTGTTTGGGGCACCAGAACTGGACACAGTGCTCCAGGTGAGGTCTCAGCAGAGCAGAGCAGAGGGGCAGAATCACCTCTCTCATCCTGCTGCTCACACTTCTCTTGCTGCAGCCCAGCACATGGCTGCCTTCGGGGCTGCCAGTGACCACTGCCACCTCACATTGAGTTTTTCTACCAACTGACACCCCCAAGCCCTTCTCCTCAAGACTACTCTTGAGCCACTCCTCACCCAGCCTGGATTTTGTGCTGTGTCTATAAAGAGACTCTATAGTCTTTACCCATCCTTTGCAAGGTCACCTTATGTGACAGAGGACATCAGCACTTAAGTGTGAGGCACAGAAATGGTCTGGAAGGCTCCTTCAGACACAGGGCTGTTAGGAGGGTCACCCATCAGCAGCACAGCATGGAGACGTTCTGTGCTGATTCAGGAAGCAGGACCTGGGCTGCCCTGGGGTGAGCAAGGAGGAGGAGAAGACAGCTTGGGAGGGGTGTGGGGCTGTCACCAGGCTTGAGTTTGGTGGTAGGTGGTGGAGCGAGGGGGCAGGACTTGTGCTTGGCAAAAGAGATGGGAGATGGGGGTGAGTTGCAGAAGGGGAGCAGGACTGGCAGGAAGAGCAGAGGGTGTGCAGAGTTACAGGGACCTGTTGGAGGGCAGTCTGCTGCTGAAGGAGCCTGCTGCATAAAACTACAGCAGAGGAGGTTCCACCTCAATGTGAGGAGGAATTTCCTCACTGTTAGGGTCACAGAGCACTGCAACAGGCTGCCCAGAGGGGTTGTGGAGTCTGCTTCTCTGGAGACTTTTAAGACCCATCTGGACGTGTTCCTGTGGGACCTGTGCTGGACTCTATGGTCCTGTTCTGACAGTGGGGGTGGACTCGATGATCTCCAGAGGTCCCTTCCAACCCCTGACATCCTGTGAGCCTGTGGTCCTGTGAAGGATGATAGGGACGACACGTGGTGGCTGAAGCTGCTCATGCTCTTTCCTGATGACCTGGCTGGTAACAAACGAAGGTTTAGAGCAATGCCTAGAGGTTGTGTTTGGAAAATGTTGCTCTGCCCTTCCTTGCCTGTCTCTGTGAGGGTAAAGGAGCACTTGTGGAGTCAAGGCACTTCAGCATTCCCATGGGATAGGACACCAAAACACGGCTGAGATGCTCTTGATGACACAGACCTGTCCGCAGATGTCCTAATTCCTCTTTATTCTCATCTTGTCCATCTTACACACCTCCCCCAAAGCCAAACCTTGGCCCTTGCTGGGATAGAGGAGGCTGTCCAAGTATGGGAGTGCTTCCATGGGGGTCCAGCCTTCACATGCCCGTTCCACATCACCTCCCAGTCATGCTCCCCAGCACTTGCTGTGGTCTACAGACCAAATGATCTTCAGTGCTTGCAGGGACTCTATTCTGGAGACTGTTGAGAAGCCTGGGACCCCAGAGTGGGTGGCAGCCAGCTTGGCTTGAGGTTTAGGGATGCTCAGGACTGCCTGGCACAGACACTTGAGAGCTTCCATAGATGAGAGCACACCAGAGAACCTGGAGATGGCACAGGTGTCCCGTGAAGGCTGCCCATGATGCTGAGGAACCCAGCAGCACCTCCTGCTTGGGATCACTCTGGAATTGCTCATTCTTTTCAAGGGGGCTGCAGGAAAATGGTGCTTTTAACAGGAAAAAGTGGAGGTGTTTCACCTTGTAGGAAGCACCTTCCATGTATCCTTGATCTCAGGAGACATTCTGGTTTGAAATGTGGAGGTTTTAGATGCCCTGCGAGCGTCTTGGCAGGGCCATCCTCCGTGCTGGGGCTTAGCTGAGCTCTTCATTTTCCCTCCTGCCTCAAGTACCTCCTGGAGGTACTGAGAGCCTCGGCTGAGTTTGCTGCATCATCTCTTTCTGAGCTCATGGCAGAAAATCCCTCTCCTTTTCTTTTTTGGTGCTGCTTTTTCTCACCCCTCACAAATGGTTTCGCTGCAGGGGGTCTGAGGAGGCTCAGGCTCGGCTGCAGGCGTGAAATGCTGACTTTGACACTGTGGAAGCTGCTCATTATTTAGCAAATTGGACACTGTTGAAGGCAGAGGGGGCAAGGGAGGCAGAAGCCACGTGTCCCAGTGTCCCGTCCCCACCAGTAAGAGCTGGGTTGTGCTGGTGCTGAGCTCCATCCCGTGGCTGGGCACATCCCAGCGAGGAAACTGGGATTTGCTCTCCCACCAAGCCGCGGTGTGAGCTCCTTGGGGTTTTCCGCTGATGGGAAGAGGAAAGAGGAAACAGTTGGCGAGCAGAAACCTTGCAGTCAACCCCCTCTGGATGGTATCCTGCTCCCCCAGCTCCTCCTGCTGCCCCGAGCTGAATTTCCTGTACGTTGTGAGCGCTTTATGCCGAATTTTCTCCGTGGTTTGAACGCTTCAAGGTGGGTGTGGTAAAAATGGTCATTAGTAGGTGCTGGGAGGGAGATTTAATTACTGCAGCACAACTGGAGTCTGGAGGGCACCATTTCCTACCACAAACGGCTCTGTTTCAGCATCACAAAAGCTGAATAATCCTCTCTGACAGCTTTTGTCTTTTTATAGCCATAATTAGCCCAAAAGTGCTGTGGTGCTGAGGGCTGGGCAGAGCTGCCCGGAGAGGAACCTGCCAGCTGCATGGCTGGAGGGGAGGACGTCTCTGCAGACTTCAGAGGTGGGGATGAGGACAGAGAGGTGATGAGGGTGTGGGAGGACTCCAGTGCAAACCCAGTTCCTCCAGAAGGGAAAATCCCTGGATTCTGCTTTTGGTTTCTTGACCTGAAAGGCACGTTTGCATTTTAAGGTTCCTGCTGGGATGCTGGAACCTGTTGGAGCTGTGAGCTGTGATGACAGCTCCGGAGGTGCTGACTGCACAGAATAGCAACAAAAAAAAACCCCACCCCACCCCACCCAACCAAAACCAACCAACCAACCAAACCCCACCAAAACAAACAACCACCCCAACGGCAACAAAACCCCAAACAAAACCCAACCAACACAAAAACAAACCCCGCAAAACCAGACAAAACTCCCACCCCAACGGCAACAAAACCCCCAAACAAACAATAAACCCCTCAAACCAACAACAACAGCAACAAACCCAAACACAAAGCATCCCCAACCCAAAAAGAATGGAACCTAGAAATCGAAATGTTTGGTCTAGGTGGAGGGATTTGGGGGGAGAAACCGGATAGAATAATGGGATGTTGTGTTTACCCCCTGCTATGGCCATGCCCAGGGGATGGGGCACGAGAAAGGCCAGAGGATGAGCAGAGGGCTGGGGCACCTCTCCTGTGAGGACAGACTGAGGGAGCTGGGGCTGTTCAGTCTGGAAGGGTGGAAAAGACCTCTAAGGTCATCAACCTTCTACCCAGCACCTCTGTGACCACTAGACCGTGCCCCAGAGTGCCACATCCACTCATTTTTAATGTGTTTTTAATCCCAGTTAGACCCCAGAATCCTACCAGGTCCATCAGGGTGGTGTTGAGAGGGAGGAGGGTGGAAGCGGCTTCCCAGGGAAAGGTTTTGGTCTCTGTCTCATCCCACTTATCTGAAAGGTTTTGTCAGGTGTTGTTGTTGCTGCACAGTTGCCATTTTGTGAGGGTTTGGGGTGTTTGGGGCTGATTTCGTTCAAAAGCTAAAATCAGAAGGTTGTAGGTAGCTGGTGGCTTCAGGTCAGGTGGGTCTGAGCAGGGTCTGAGCTGTCTGTGATTTTTTTCAGCTCCCTGCAGGCAATTTAAAGCTTTTCCCATGGCATGGAGCTGGGACTGTCCCTGTGTGTTGTGGCTTTGGTGCTGGTCCTCCTCAGCAGCAGGATGTTGAGTTTACCCCCTGCTATGGCCATGTCCAGGGGGATGGGGCACGAGAAAAGCCTGAGGATGAGCAGAGGGCTGGAGCACCTCTCCTGTGAGGACAGACTGAGAGAGTTGGGGCTGTTCAGTCTGGAGAAGAGAAGGCTCTGATGAGACCTAATTGTGACCTTCCAGTATCTGAAGGGGGGTACAAGAAAGCTGGGGAGGGACCTGTTAGGGTGTCAGGGAGTGATAGGACTGGGGGGAATGGAACAAGAATAGAAATGGGTAGATTCAGGTTGGATGTGAGGAAGAAGTTCTTCCCCATGAGGGTGGTGAGACACTGGTACAGGTTGCCCAGGGAGGTGGTGGAAGCCTCATCCCTGGAGGTTTTGAAGGCCAGGCTGGATGTGGCTCTGAGCAACCTGCTGTAGTGTGAGGTGTCCCTGCCCATGGCAGGGGGGTTGGAACTGGATGATGCTTCAGGTCCCTTCCAACCCTAACAATTCTGTGATTCTATGCTCAGGCTGGCCAGGATGTGCTGCAGGCTGCTGCTCCTCTGCAGCGCCAGCTGCAGAACCAAGCAGAACAGAGGCATTTGTCTTCCTGTCCCTGGAGCTGCACAGGGACAGATGGATGCTGCCCATGATGTCAGAAAAGATATCTTCAGGGGGATGAATCTTTTCATAGAATCAGGGAATCATTTGGGTTGGAAGAGACCTTTAAGATCATTGTGTCAAACTGTTACCCCAGCACTGCCAGGTCGCTACCAAATCATGTCCCTCAGCACCACATCTACACAGCTAGGAGACCCCTCCAGGGTTGGAGACTTCACCTCTGATTGAGCAGCCTGGGCCAGCCCTTGGCAACCCTTTCCATAACGAAATTTTCTCTCAAGTCCAACCTAAACCTCCCCTGGCACAGCTTGAAGCCATTTCTGCTTAGTCTATCACCTGATACCAGGGAGAAGAAAATGAGCCCCACCTGGTTCCAAACTCCTTTCAGGGAGTTGCAGAGAGCCAGAAGGTCTCCTCTCAGCCTCCTTTTCTCCAGACTAAACCAACCCCAGGTCCCTCAGCTGCTCCTCACCAGACCTTTCTCCAGACCCTTCACCAGCTTCATTCCCCTTCTCTTGTACCTGCTCCAGTCCCTCAATGTCCTTGGAGCGTGGGGCCCAAAACCAGCCCCCCTATGCAGGAGCAGCTCCAGGGCTGGAGGCCGCGGGATTTTCCTGGGAAAGCCACTGGAATGTGGTTTCCCTCCTGCCTTGGGGGCTCCAGCCAAGCCAGGCCTCATTAATGATGATTATTCTAATATCCCTTTTATGGTGTTTTAATTTCATAACAATGCAGCCTGCAAAAGGAAGCATTTCCAGCGTGGCTCTGGGCTCCCTCAGGCAGGATTTATTAGCATCCCTTTTTGTCCATATTTCATGTTTATTGCTGCCATCTCTAATTAAGGGAGGGAAATATGCCTGAGGTGGGCTGAGGGGCCTTTGGAACAGCAATCATCTGCAATCCAAGCTGGGAAGGAGCTCTTGATGTTACTGACACCACTTCCTGTGCTTCAGAAGGGACGAGGAGCTCTGCACCCAGCACCTGGGGGTGGTTGGAAATGAACAACGAGGTTCTGCTGAAGGTAGGTCAGTGCAGTCGTCCTGAGGAGTATTCCAGGCTCAGGAGCTGAGTCTTTGCAGCCAGCATCTGGTGATGGTTTCCATGCAAACTCAGGAGCTGAGATTTGCAGCCAGGGTCTGTTGATGGTTTCCATCCAGGCTCAGGAGCTGAGTCTATGTAGCCAGCATCTGGTGATGCTTAAAATGAACAATGAGGTTCTGCTGGAGGTGGTCTGTGGCAATGTCCTGAGTGTGTGCCAGGCTCAGGAGCTGAGCCTTTAAACTAAAGGTCTGCTGATGGCTTCCATTCAGGCTTAGGAGCTGAATCTGGGAGCTGTTTCTGAAGGATATATTCCAAGCTTTCCATGCTCCATCCCCCTCTCTAGGTTACTGGGGTGGGCTCAGGTGTTGCCTAGGAGGATTTTACACTTGGGCTTTGGTCTGAGGGATGGGAACTGTTCCTGCAGAAGCTGGGACTCCACTGTAGATGTGGTGCTGAGGCACATGGTTTAGAAGGGGGCTCGGTAGTGTTGGGTCAATGTTGGACCTGGTGATCTTAAAGGTCTTTTCCAGCCTGGATGATTCGTGGTGCTGGGAGGGTGGACAGTGCTCAGAGGCAGGACTCCTCAGGCTGGTGACCTAATTCTGCTTTCCCTGATGAGATAAACCCCCCTCGCCCCCACCCCTTTGCACAGCCCTCTCCAGCTGCGCTCTCCTCCCCTGCCTGTCCCCATGCTTCACTTGCTCTTCCACCACTGCTGATCCCCATCCCACGCTGAGGGCTTCCCAAAGGATGTTTGGCACGGAGCTGTCCCCAGCAGAGTGCCCCCATGTGCTGGGTCTGGAGGTTCAGCTCACAGCAGCCTCACTCCAGCCCTCCCATCAGAAGTGGAGCAGTTCTCCTGCGCTGCTTTGGGCTGCGAGGGGCTTATGTGGCCAGCTGGGCTCCAAACAAGGACTTTCTGCAGCTACAGGAGTAATCCCCTGCCTGACATCATCTAATCAGAGCTTTGGCTGAGGGCACCAGGCTGTGTGTGGGATTTGGGTCCCCAAAGCTGCTGCTGCTGCAAAGGGCAAATGCCCTGTGCCTGAGTGTGGAGGACCAAGGTGAGGCTCTGTGCTGAGGGTCCACACTGAGGGGCTGGGGTGAGGCTCTGTTATGATGCTCTGTGCTGAGGGTCCATGCTGAGGGGCTGGGGTGAGGCTCTGTTATGATGCTCTGTGCTGAGGGTCCATGCTGAGGGGCTGGGGTGAGGCTCCGTTATGATGCTCTGTGCTGAGGGTCCATGCTGAGGGGCTGGGGTGAGGCTCCGTTATGATGCTCTGTGCTGAGGGTCCATGCTGAGGGGCTGGGGTGAGGCTCCGTTATGATGCTCTGTGCTGAGGGTCCATGCTGAGGGGCTGGAGTGAGGCTCTGTTATGATGCTCTGTGCTGAGGGTCCACGCTGAGGGGCTGGGGTGAGGCTCTGTTATGATGCTCTGTGCTGAGGGTCCATGCTGAGGGGCTGGGGTGAGGCTCCGTTATGATGCTCTGTGCTGAGGGCCCATGCTGAGGGGCTGGGGTGAGGCTCTGTTATGATGCTCTGTGCTGAGGGCCCATGCTGAGGGGCTGGGGTGAGGCTCTGTTATGATGCTCTATGCTGAGGGTCCATGCTGAGGGGCTGGGGTGAGGCTCCGTTATGATGCTCTGTGCTGAGGGTCCATGCTGAGGGGCTGGGGTGAGGCTCCGTTATGATGCTCTGTGCTGAGGGTCCACGCTGAGGGGCTGGGGTGAGGCTCCGTTATGATGCTCTGTGCTGAGGGTCCATGCTGAGGGGCTGGAGTGAGGCTCTGTTATGATGCTCTGTGCTGAGGGTCCATGCTGAGGGGCTGGGGTGAGGCTCCGTTATGATGCTCTGTGCTGAGGGCCCATGCTGAGGGGCTGGGGTGAGGCTCTGTTATGATGCTCTATGCTGAGGGTCCGTGCTGAGAGTCTGTGATGAAGGTCCATGCTGAGGGGCTGGAGTGAGGCTCTGTTATGATGCTCTGTGCTGAGAGTCCGTGGTGAGGGTCCATGATGATGGAACACGGTCAGGGTCCTTGGTGAGGGCCTGTGGACATGGTATGAGCCCATGTCCTACATCCAGAGAGCCAGAGCTGCGTGTGCAGCAGGCTGCTGAGGTCCCCATGTGATGGAGATGCTCAGGGTAGCTGTCCCCAAGGTCCCCTGTGCCCCAGGGGACCCAGGAACTGCAGCTGTCAGTGGAGATCTGTCCTGGAATTCAGGTTGTGTATGAACTCAGCTGCTTTGGAGCCCATGGGACAGCTCTGGGCCATCTTTCTGTGAGTTATTTTTATCTCCCCAGATGAAGGTCTCTCCAAGCAGCATTTGAGGCTGCTGTTATTGCCCTGGCAGGGATGGCCGAGCAGGACACTGATGTGAACACAAAACATGTGGCTGCAGGCAAGAGAACTCAGGCTGTTTCTTGCAGAATCATGGAATCTAGGTTGGAAGGGACCTCAAGGATCATCTAGTCCAACCTGCCTTGGCCCAAGCATGATCTGGATGAGCTGACCCAGCATCCTATCCAGCTGGATCTTTAATGTGTCCAGTGTTGAGGACTACACCACTTCCATGGGAGATGATTCCAGTGGCTCATGGTCCTCATTCCAATGGCTAATGCTCCTTGGTGGGAACAATTTTTAATGTCCATGATTTTCAGTGCTGCCAGGAGCTGATGCTTCAGAGCCATCATTGGAGTCTCATTGGAGACTGTTGAATGACCTGGCCAAGCTCAAAGGGGTTGGACTTGGCTGCAATTGCCACATCAGGAATATCCCCAAAGCTCTGGAGCAGCTCTGCAGAGCACACCCTGCTCAGCACCCTGCCTCGCACCTTCTGCCCATGCCCCAGCATTTCAGCCCTGTGAGCTCCCAGCCTGCTGGTGGGACTGTGAAACTCATCTCCAAATGCTCCTGGGCAGGAAATCATTACCAGATGGCTGGTGGAGCTGGGGTCTCCTCCCAAGCTGCATCCCTGTGCCACAGCTCTTGGTGGCTCCTCTAAGTGTGGCCTTAAAATCGGATTGAAAGGAGGTGTGTGGGGTTGTCAGTGGTGGCCTCCCAGAGCTTGGGGTGCAGGCAGAAATTAATCATAGGATCAATAAGGTTGGAAAAGACCTCAAAGATCATCAAGTCCAACCAGTCACCCAAAACCTCCTGACAACTAAAGCATGGCACCAAGTGCCATGTCCAATCCCCTCTTGAGCCCCTCCAGGGATGGTGACTCCACCACCTCCCTGGGCAGCACATCCCAATAGCTAACAACTCTCTCTGGGAAGAACTTTCTCCTCACCTCCTAAACTTCCCCTGGCACAGCTTGAGACTGTGTCCTCTTGTTCTGGTGCTGGTTGCCTGGGAGAAGAGACCAACCCCCCTGGCTACAACCTCCCTTCAGGTAGTTGCAGACAGCAATAAGGTCTCCCCTGAGCCTCCTCTTCTCCAGGCTAAGCAACCCCATCTCCCTCAGCCTCTCCTCATAGGGCTAAGCTGTGCCAGGTCCATGCTGTCCCCATTTTTGTGCCAGCAGGAGCTGATCCCTCACTCATTTCCCCCAGAATCAGCTCAGATAGGTGCCATCAGGCAGGACCCTGTGGCTCATGTCAGGAGGATGACCCCAGCTCATGCAGTGAAGGGTCAGATGACAGCCGTGTCATCTGCTGTCATGTCTTTCACCAGGCAATAAAGCATCGCAGTAATTAGGAGGGATGACCTCGCCCCAGTTAGTGTAATGAGGTGGTTGCTCAGCTCAGCCTCCTCAGGGCATCTTCCACCTTTTGGTGTCCCTTCTCTGAGGGGAGAGGTGGGAGCTGGGCACTGATCCTTCTGCCTGCACCTCCAAACTGTCCAAAGCCATCCCAGACGTCTCATTTCCAGAACGCCAGCCTGGCAGCGGGGGCACTGCCCAGGTACAGGGTGAGGAGACCTTCTGGTGGGCTTTCAGTACTTCAAGGGGCAATCAGAAAGCTGGGCACAGACTTCTGAGCAGGGCCTGTTGTGACAGGACAAGGGGTGATGGTTTGAACTAAAAGAGTGAGGTTCAGATGGGAGAGAAGGGAGAAATGTTTGACCCTGAGGGTGGGGAGAGCCTGGCCCAGGCTGCCCGGAGAGGTGGGAGATGCCTCATCCTGGTGCCCACTGCAGGTCAGGTTGTTTGGGGCTCTGAGCAACCTGCTCTGGTTGCAGCTGTCCCTGCTGACTGCAGAGGGTTGGATTAGATGAGCTTGAAAGGTCCCTTCCCACCCAAACCAGTCTGGGATTCTGTTCCATGACTCCATCCCTCTCCACACCATGTCCAGTGTCTCTGCCTGGGTTCTCCAGAGCTTGGGTTCTCTCCCCAGAGTGCTCCCAGGGATTGCTCCTGGCCTTCACCAATGGTTTTGTGGAGGAGCAACTTTGGATTTCAATCTGCAATGTGAATCTCGGTGCCCACGAGCTCGGCCAGCTGGCAGGCAAAGGTGGCACTTTCTATTGGTATCTCAATTGATAGGCAGCCACCAGCCCACCATGCTCTGAGAGGACAGTCCTTGCTGGAGCCTCCTGCTCCACAGGCAGGGAGTGGACATGAGCCATGTGCTGCTAGAAGCCACTCAGCCCATGGAGAGGGTGGTGCACCCCAGGAGAAGCTGCCCTTGGGGTGCAGGGTGGTGGAATGGAGCTTCTGGGGCAGGGGTTGGCATCTTGCTTATCGGGACACCATGAAGAGAGGAAGCTGAATCCTGAGAGCTGATGGAATTTTAGTAACTAAAGGTTGTGTGGAAATGTCAGAGCCACAGCTGGTGGGTCCCATGCCACCATGGCCCTCTCCCTGCCCTGGGACCTGCCATTTCAGAGGCTGTGCCTGTCTGTGACCTTGGCAAAGTCATTTCATGCTGCGGCTCTCCGAGAGTTTGAGGGTTTGGGGTGTGATGGGCAACGCTGCAGCCAACTTCTCCATGGGGCTGAGAGCCCAGAAGGCTCTGTGGAGGGTCTCAGCCCTGCAGTGGGCTTGATTGTGAGCAGCCATGGGGCTTGGAGACCTTGTTTTATGGACATCTGGGAAGCTGAACCCTTCCAGAGTCCTGACATCCCCAGCAGAGTCCAGACCTCATCCCACCTTTGATCGCCCTCCACCTGCCCTGTGCACGGAGAAGCTCAGCAAGGAGGGTTTGACATGGGCTTCATGGAGCTTCAGAGGAGCCAGAGCTCACAGCTTCATCCTCTCCATGTCGTGGGCTTGTTGTCCACTGCTGCTTTATCCCTTAGGCACTTGGCAGTGCCTTTGGCTCCTCCCTGGCTGCAGTGGCTGCCACCACGGGTGGGTTTGGCAGGGGGCTACGGGGACTTGCTCCCTGGGGGCTCCTCCTGGATCTTCTCTGTTGTGCAAACACAGCAACAAGGGCTCTGTGAAGCTTCACCACCCATCTGGCTGCTCCTCATCTCCAGGCGTGGGGCTTTGTCGAACGCTTTTGCTTTGAGTGGAGCTAAAAATCTTTTCTTCTGCCTTTTTTGATCTGGCAAGCAAGGAAGTGAACATGAAGAGGTTTGCTAACAGCTCTTTAGGGGTGGTGTGCCTAGGCTCCTTCTCTCTCCATCCTCTGGAGCAAGGTGGGGAGCTGTTGCTGGGGGTGGTGCTGCTGTCCAGTGGGAATTGGGTCCCTATGGAGAGCAGTGGGAGCAAGGTGCTGCCCGTGATGCCTTAGCAGGGATGACATCACTTGTTCCATGGAATCTAATGGGGTTGTTTAGCCTGGAGAAGAGGAGGCTCAGGACAGACATTATTGCTCTCTACAACTACCTGAAGGGTGGTTGCAGCCAGGAGGGGGTTGGTCTCTTCTCCCAGGCAACCAGCACCAGAACAAGAGGACACAGTCTCAAGCTGTGCCAGGGCAGGTTTAAGCTCGAGGTGAGGAGAAAGTTCTTCCCAGAGAGAGTTGTTAGCCATTGGAATGTGCTGCCCAGGGAGGTGGTGGAGTCACCATCCCTGGAGGTGTTCAAGAAGGGGATTGGACATGGCACTTGGTGCCATGGTTTAGGTGTCATGAGGTGTTGGGTGACAGGTTGGACTTGATGATCTTTGCGGTCTCTTCTAACCTTGTTGATTCTATGATTCCTTGTGCTCTGTCCTGCTGACCTGAGGCTCCTGCTGACCTCACATCCATGTTGGTCTCCTCAAATTCTGGGGAATTTCACACAATCACAGATTGCATTGAGTTGGAAGGGACCCTCGAGGGTCATCTTGTCCACCCCCCCCCCCGCACTTAGCAGGGACATCTCCACCTAGATCAGGCTGCCCAGGGCCACCTCAAGTCTGATCTTGAATGTCTCCAGGGATTGGGGCCTCAGCCACATCTTTGGGCAACCTCATTGTGAACAACTTCCTCCTAATGTCCAACTTAAATCTCTCCTGCTCCAGTTTTGAACTATTGCCTCTCATCCCTTCACTCCAAACCCTTTTAAACGGTCCCTGCTTTGCTGACCCTTGGCACCTCCATGAGGTTTGTGCCCTAGAACTGGCAAGACCCCGTGGTAGTTGAGGGCAGCACCATGGTGCTGTGGCACCAGCCATGAGCCAGCTCAAACCATTTTCTCCTGAGCAGTGGAGATGCTTTTTCCAGGGAGCCTTTTGTCTGGTATCTCGGAGCATCTTTCTCCTGGTGCAGGTCTCCAGGGTGCTGCCTGGCTCTGGGCTGGGGTAGCTGGAGAGGGGTTGCCAATTAGTGGCTGTGGTTCATCAAGGAGAAGAGCTGCTTTCTTCCCAGCAAGGTCAGCCAGCCCAGGTCATCTTCAAAAGCTTTGATTTAGAGAAGAAAGCAGGGAGAGATGGAGGGTGTCTGGGAAAGGTCAACATTCATTTCAGCAGAAGCTTTTGTCGGGTCCCAGGTGAAGGCAGGGATTTGCATTTAAATGAATATGTATTTTGAGCCGTTAAACCCAGGGGCAGAATCAAGGGCTGGCTGAGATGACAAAACATCTCTTCTGCTGCTTGTTCCTGCCAGGCAGCCTGCAGAAACAAACCCACCCCGAGCACTTTCCCTTTCTTCCCTCTCCTGGAAGCTGCAGTCTTCTGGAGACCCTGGATGTGGCCATCAGCCAGCCAAATGGTGAATGGGAAATGAACAGGCTGGGGAAGGAGGGCACTGGCAGGGTCTGGGTGTGATGGACAGGAGAACCATCTCAGAGCCTCTCTGCAGCTCCAGGTCAGCTTCTCTTTCAGCCTAAAATCCCAGTGAAGAGAGAAGCATCTGCTTAGAACACGCAAGTCAGCTCTGGGTCACCTGGGAAGCAAAGTGGGGGTGGGTTGGGGTGGGTTTTTTTCAGGTTGGATTTTTGTGTTTACAAGTTCTTGGTGAAGCCCAAAGCCCCAGCTGTGGGCAGGCTGAGAGCTGACCCAGGGCTCCAGTCCCTGGCCCCTGCACTGGAGCGGGTGGCACTGGCACACACTGGGCACAGCTGGCATGGGCACTCACCGAGGCTCGGACCATGGTATGCAGCAGCAGCAGCTCCTGGACTCTGACCTGCTGGCATCAAGAGTCCTGCAGGGCATCTCCTTTGGATTCCTCATCAGTGCTGGGCTGGGGTCAGGTGGGGATTTGAGGGCTCAGACCAGTGAGAGCTGAGCTGCTGTCTCCTGAGCATTGCTCCTCCACGAGACCTTCTGGCTCTCTGCAGCTCCCTGGCAGCTGCAGGGAGCCTTGGGGTGACTGGCTGGGGGCTGCAGCTGCAGGGAGCCTTGGGGTGACTGGCTGGGGGCTGCAGCTGCAGGGAGCCTTGGGGTGACTGGCTGGGGGCTGCAGCTGCAGGGAGCCTTGGGGTGACTGGCTGGGGGCTGCAGCTGCAGGGATGTTTGGGTGACTGGCTGGGGGCTGCAGCTGCAGGGATGTTTGGGTGACTGGCTGGGGGCTGCAGCTGCAGGGATGTTTGGGGTGACTGGCTGGGGGCTGCAGCTGCAGGGATGTTTGGGGTGACTGGCTGGGGGCTGCAGCTGCAGGGATGTTTGGGGTGACTGGCTGGGGGCTGCAGCTGCAGGGGTCTTGGGGTGACTGGTTTGGAAGCTGAGTGCTCAAGGGGCTGCAGCTTCAGGGACCCAGTTTGGGGGCTACCTCTTGGTGGAGGTGCTCCTTGAGGAGGGGAGGGTGCAGGCAGATTTGAGCTGGGCTGTGGCTTCTCCAGGTGTTGCTGCAGATCTCAGCCCTGTGTTTCTTCCAGCACCTCCCTTTGCTTTCATGAGAAGTAAATTTTTGATGAACCATTTAAGGTTTTTTCCTTCTCCTCTCCCCTGAGATTTTGGCCACGTTAGGTTGCTGCTCATCAGGAATGCTGCCAGGAGAAGGCAAGGTGCTTGCTCTCTGGCTCTGAGCAGCACACATGGATTTGGATTTCTGTGGTTTGATTATTTTCCACAGACTGGGTGTGCAGCAGCACTGAGCACAAGGAGCACAGCTCCTTCCCACAGGGTCTGGGAGAGGACATTGCCTGCAGGATGTTGCCAATCCCTGTCCCTCCGTGGGGCAGAGCACCTGGGGCTGCCTTGTGCCTGATGTCCCGAGGTGGGGTGGGAGTTGGGGGTGGCACCACCTCTGTGCCTCTTTGGGGATCTGAGGGGTGCACAGGGAAGGCTGTCAGCCCATCCTGGTTAGCAGGGGTTCCATGATCATTGCCCTTTCTCCTGCCAGTACCTCCTTGGTTTCACAGGGTCTGACCCATCTTTGCTGAAGTCATAGAATCATAGAATTGTTTTGATTGGAAGAGACCTTAAAGATCATCAAGTCCAACCTCCACCCAAAGACCACCACGGCCATCAAACCGTGTCCTGAAGTGCCATGTCCACATGTTGTCAGAGGATGCTGAACCAGGGCTGACAGTCCTGGGATCTCATGGGAATACAGGTCTTGGTTCAAGGAGTGGTGACCAGTTTGCACTGGCACCAGAGCTGCTCTGCAGCCAGGAGTGGTGACCAGTTTGCACTGGCACCAGAGCTGCTCTGCAGCCAGGAGTGGTGACCAGTTTGCACTGGCACCAGAGCTGCTCTGCAGCCAGGAGTGGTGACCAGTTTGCACTGGCACCAGAGCTGCTCTGCAGCCAGGAGTGGTGACCAGTTTGCACTGGCACCAGAGCTGCTCTGCAGCCAGCACAGCTCCAGTGCACTTTGTTATGAATATACAACAACTTGCATAACCTGTGCAGGTACAGCGTCACCTGGCACCAAGCTTGTGGCATCTCATGCTGCTCTGCAGATCAGAGGAACCTGCAGATGGTCCCTGAGGATTTGGTTGTTCCTGACTTGCATCTGCAAGTGCAGCAGAAGCAGAACCAGGCAGCTCTGCTGCTTCTGGGTCGTGCAGCCACTGCAGGTGAAGCTGTTGCTGAAGCAGCTGGAGTTCTGTAGGCCTGCAGGAGAAGAGTCTCCTGCTTGTGGGAGCAGCAAATGGGGCTTATAAAGCCACCTTCATCACCAGGTTATCAGTATGAATATGCTTATCAGCCTCTAAATAATACATCCTAGGAAGAGTCCAACCAAGGATCTCTGGTGTGCTGATGGCAGGAGTGCAAGTGGAACACGTGGGACCTCCCCAAGCTGGGGTGGATGAAGAGTGAGTTTGAATCATTGGCAAAAGCAATTTGGGTTATGGAGAGAGGTTCCCTCAAAATCCCAGGCTTAGAAATCCAGAAGTTAATGCCTCAAAGCCACAGGGCAGCAGTAAGTGGCAGACTGGAAGGTGATGTTGTCATCAGTCACTGGGACTTAATGTATGGATTGCTGCAGGGCTGTGCTCAGGGCTGAAAGATGCTTTCTGATCTGCTTGAGGGCTCTGAGCTGAGCCAGCCAGGAGCTCCTCACCCCAGATCATGACTAGCAGGTGGGGACTTGTTGCCATGTGCTGGCTGCTGGCAGGAGGGTGGAGGAGATATTTCTGGTAATGGAAGCAGTCACTAAGTCATAGAATCCCAGGATATCTTTGGCTGGAAGAGACCTTCAAGATCACCTAGTCCAGCCCTCGAGTCACAGTGACTCTGAGGCCATAGGTGACCCCATGGCTGTTCAAGAGGAACATGGAAAACTCTTTCTTGCCTTAACTGAACCAGGGCAGCAGATTCTTCACAACCCAAAATGTCAGCTCCTCTGGCTCTGCAGAGCAGAACCTTTCTTCCTCATCCCCAAACATTCATGTTCACGTTTTCCACTGCCCTTTTGACACTGAGATGCTCTGAAGCCCACAGAGATGAGTGTAGCTGCAGTGCCACCAGGCTCTGCGCTGGCCACAGGAGCTCCAGCTCCACCTGGTTTTGCTGGAGGCTTTGCATGGAAAAGGTTGTGACTCCAGGGACTAAACCTCTGGTGAGCAGAAATAAGGCTGCCAGGGAACAGCTGGTGAGTTTCCACATAAGTCACAGAATGCCAGCATGGTGGGAATTGGAAGGACCTCTGGAGACCACCCAGTCCAACCCCCTGCCAAAGCAGGGGCACCCACAGCAGCTTGCCCAGCATCACAATGGCCAAGTGGGGCTGGAAACTCTCCAGAGAAGGAAACTCCACAAGCTCTCTGGGCAGCCTGCTCCAGGGCCCCAGCACCCTCACACCAAGAAGTTTCTCCTCCTCTTCACCAACTTGGTGCTGGTCAGCTTCTCTAGGTGTTGAGTTGGAGGCATCATGAGCAGGGTCGCCATGGCAGGGTCCATGGTTGTTCTTGGTGGGCACTTGGTGCCCTCCTTACGTGGAGCAAGTGCCATCAGCTGGAGCAATAGCAGCAAAACAGGTAATAATTACAGTAATGATGATAATGATGATGATGATGTAATAATAGTGATGGTGGTAATAATAATAATAATAATAATAATAATAATAATAATAATAATAATAATAATAATAATAATAATAGCAATGCTTCCATTATTAGAATTATAGTGGATCAGGGGAGAGGGACCAGAGTGTCAGGGCAGGGCTGCAGGAGCTGGAGGAGAAAGGTCTCAGCACCTTCCACAATGCCCTGCCCTCCCACCTCACTGGGGCCATCCAGCTGACATTGCTGGGGAACCCTCTGGGACATTGCTGAGCCACTCCTGCTCCCCTAAAGCCCCTCCTTGGGAGTCTGCAGGGGAGAGAGGTCACTTGGAGCCCATTGCAGGTTCTGCTCCAGGCGAGGCCACCACTTCCTGAGCTGCTTGGCTGGAAATGACCCTTTCCAGAGGTAATTTTGCTCATTCCCTCCTCATCCCACAGCCCAGAGGAGACCTCAGCTCTCTTCAAGGGCTTAGCTAGCAGGGCTCAGAGCCCCCAGCTAGCTAGCAGGGCTCAGAGCCCCCAGCTAGCTAGCAGGGCTCAGAGCCCCCAGCTAGCTAGCAGGGCTCAGAGCCCCCAGCTAGCTAGCAGGGCTCAGAGCCCCCAGCTAGCTAGCAGGGCTCAGAGCCCCAGCTAGCTAGCAGGGCTCAGAGCCCCCAGCTAGCTAGCAGGGCTCAGAGCCCCCAGCTAGCTAGCAGGGGCTTTGCCCAGCCCAACGTTGACTTTGTTGGAGGGATGATGAATCCCGAGCACAATGCTGGATTTTGGGAATGAGGCCTCAAAGGCAGGGAATGGCAGTCAAATTGGCAGCCAAGATCTCCTCGTGTTGGCAGCAGAGCTGCTGGGGCTTTGATCTCGCCCAGCTCAGATGTTGCTGCCAAAGAGACTTTAGCTTAAACTTCACTTTGTAAAATAGCCCTTTTCTGATGGTTTCCTCTTAAAAAAATAATCTCCTGTGGAGCTGGGGGGGGGCAGGAGGGGTGGACGGCCCCGCAGATCTCCAAAGCCAGCAGCTGCCTCCAGCTGCTGCTTCTCCTCCTGCAAATCCTGAGCTTAATCCCCGGAGCAGCTCCAGGGAAAGGCCTCGGCTCCGGACGTGCCAGCTGCTGGAGCTGTGACGGGGCTGGGGTGCTGCTAGTCCTGGGCTGGGGATGGTGGTGTCTGGGGCTGCTCAGGGTGAGTTCTTCTGCAGACTTGGGGATGGTTTGCCTCCCTCATCCCACAGCATCAGGGTGCTGCTTCTCACCAAGGTCCCAGCAGGAGATGGGTGGTGCGGGTGGCTCTATGGACACGGCCAAACCAGAGCTGGCTGCTGTGGGAGCTTGGCCCTGGTGCTCCTCTTCTGACCTGTTCCTGCTCCTCACCAGTGCTGTTGGCCACATCTCTGGAGCAGATCCAAACCCAGTCACAGGGGCTGCCTGAGGCATAGGTCACAGAATGGTTCAGATTGAAGAGATTGTGGAGATCATGGAGCCCAACTGCTACCCCAGCACTGCCAGCTCACCACCAAACCATGGCCCTCTCAGCACATCTCCATGGATGGTGGACTCCATCACTACCCTAGGCCAGACCTTGACAACCCTTTCCATGAAGAAATTGTTCCTCGTGTCCAACCTAAATCTTCCCTGGGGTAACTTGAGGCTGTTTCCACTTGTCCTGTCCCTTGCTCTTTAGGAAGAGAGACCAACCTCCACCTGGCTCCAAGCTCCTTTCAGGGAGCTGTAGAGAGACAGAAGGTCTCCCCTCAGCCTTCTTTTCTCCAGACTCAACAACCCCAGGACTCTCAGCTGCTCCTCACCAGATCTGTTCTCCAGTCCCTTCAGCAGGTTTGTTGCCCTTCTCTGGACTCCCCATGGAAGCCCTCCCTGCCCTGAGCCGCTGGAGATGTGGCTTGGTGCCACCGGACCTGCAGTGCTCTCTGAGGAGCGGTCACCACCAGCGTGTGTGGAAGGAAGCACAAAGCCATTGCACAGGAGGGAAGAGGGAATCTGCCATTCTGCAGCTGGGTGGGATCTGGGATGACTCTCTGGGCTGGCTGGTGGAGCTGAGATGCAGCAGATCTGTCACTGCCCCTCCCCAGCATCTCCCAACCCATGCTGAGCAGCTTTGAACTCATCTGAGCCTCTGGGCACCCAACCTTCCCCTCCTCCTGCTTGAGGGGATGCAGGATGCTCACAGCTTCTGCTGCTGACATGGTTTCCTTTTTCCCCTGGCAGGAGGTAGAAAGTCCCCAGCTCCCCCAGGGCCCTCCTGCAGCCTGTAGCTGTGAGAATTGCTTCCCTGGAGCTTCCCCACCACGCAGGATGTGTAGCCTGAATGCTTCAACAAGGAACAATCCCTTGTTTCTTCCTTTCCCTCTGGAGTGAGGACACTTCCAGCATCTCCCCATCACCACAGCTCATGCTCATCTACCTTGCAGAACTTTGGCCACGGGGTGAACAGAGTGTTTGGAGGCACAAGCCACTCTCCACAGCCCCTCGTGCTTGCTGGGCTCCCCGCCACCATCTTCTCCCCCCAGGACTGGCCTCTCCTCCAGCTCCATGCTTCCGCGGGGGCAGGCCCTTTGCAAGGAGCCCTGTGTTGTGTGATGCCACCTGGTGTGCCGCTTCCAAAACTGCTTCTTATCTCGGAGTTCTTTAGCGTGAGCAGACTGAAGGGGACAGGAGCAATCTGTCTGTTGGGGGATTGCTGAGATCTGCCACCCAACGAGACCCCTGGGTGTAAGGATGCTGGAGTGAGCACATGGTACCCACCCCCTCCCCTTCCCCTTGCAAGAACCACGGTGGAAGTTAGCTGATGGGGCTTCCAGCAGCCACATCCTGCTGTCCCCATGCACAGGACAATCAGCAGGACCTGGCAGGCTGTGGGAAGGGGCCAGGCTGGTGAGAGGGCTGCTTGGGCTCAGCCTGATCATGGAAACTGGCCTTGTAGTTCTGGTGTAGGTAATGGAGAGGGCAGCTTTGGGTGGCAGCAGTGCTGGGGCTGATGGGGGAAGCTTACACCTGGATATGGCTTGGGCTTGGTGCCACATGGAGCCCGGTGAAGCAGCTGTGGTGAACAAAACCATGGCCCATGGCAAGGAAACTGAAGTAGAAACTTCTTTGGTGCTAGGGTTCAGAGTCCTGGAGCAGGCTGCCCAGAGGGGTTATGGAGTCTCCTTCTGTGGAGAGCTTCCAAAGCCATTGTGATGCTGGGCAAGCTGCTGTGGGTGCCCCTGCTTCAGCAGGGGGGTTGGAGTGGACGATCTCCAGAGGTCCCTTCCAACCCCCCCATGCTGGGATTCTATCATTCCATGTCAAATGAGGTTAAAAACTGTGCTACCAACCTCCACAAGTGAGAAGTTAGGAGAGACCTGGGTCTCATCCTGCCATGCCAAGCCATCCCTTGGTGCTAGTTCATGGCTCTGGCGCTGTGGGATGGTGGAGGTGCTGCTGGAGAGCTGCTGTGCTGGTGGGACAGGGAGCACTCCTGCTTGCAGGGAGGCACGTGGTTCATTTTGAGAGGAGCTGCTATTTTTAAATCTCTCTCTTTTTTTTAGCTGTGGATGACCCTAATTTTGGCTGAGGAGCTTAGGAAAGCTAAGAACTCAAGGTTAGTTTAATCTTCTTAAAGTTTAAAAAAGTCATCTGGGATTCTTCTGTTTGATGGTGCTGGAGGCACTGGTGGCCCCACAGAGCCCCTCTTTCTCCTGGCAGCGTCCTGCAGGACTTTCTGCACTCAGGGCTGCACATTCCAGTTTCTCCACTCAGGACATTGGCTGCCCAGGGAGGTGGTGGAGTCGCCATCCCTGGAGGGGCTCAAGAAACCTGTGGCCATGGCACATTGAGACGTGGTTTAGTGGCCAAAGTGGTGCTAGGTTGAAGGTTGAGCTTGGAGGTCTTTTCCAGCCCAAACAGGTCTGTGATTCCATGGCACTTCACAGCTGCTGGTGCTGAGGGGTGGGACCCATGGTGCAGCATCCCTCCTGCCCTGCTGCAGGGTTAGGGCTAGATGGATCCCGACGCAAAGCTGTTGAGCTCTGTTGAGCAGCAGACCTTACAGTCCTTGGCTCTGAGCCATGGGATGGGTCTGCCTCCCACTGGACAGCCCCAGCAGGACCAGTGACACAGTGCTGCCCTTCTGTTCCCCTCTGGGGAACATCACCAGTCCCAGTTATGCTCCACAGCTCTGCAGTGGGGGCAGTGGCGTGGCATTGGCAGGGCCATGCTGCCTCCTGGCACAGCCACGGATCAGCCTCCCCAGGAACAGAATCCCAGCGTGGTGGGGTTGGAAGGGACCATCCATGCTAAAGCAGGGCACCCACAGCAGCTTGCCCAGCATCACAATGGCCAGGAGGGGATGGAAGCTCTCCAGACAAGGAGACTCCACAACCTCTCTGGGCAGCCTGCTCCAGGGCTCCAGCACCCTCACACCAAAGAAGTTTCTCCTCCTGGTCAGGTGGAACCTCCTGGGTTCCAGATTGTGCTCACTGGCCCTTGTCGTGTCCCTGAGCACCACTGACAAGAGTCTGGCCCCAGCCTCTTGCCCCCCACCCTTTATCTCTTGCTGAGCATTGATCAGGTCCCCTCTCAGCTGCTCTTCTCCAGGCTCAACAGCCCCAGGGCTCTCAGCCCTTCCTCCTCACAGAGATGCTCCAGGCACCTCAGCACCTTTGTAGCTTCTGCTGGACTCTCCCCAGCAGTTCCCTGTCTCTCTTGAACCACAGAGCCCAGAATTGGACTCATGACTCCAGATGTGGCCTTGTTAGGGCAGAATAGAGGGGGAGGAGGACCTCCTTTTGACCCCCTCAAGCAGTCCTTGCTGTCTTGCCCCACTGCATGGTTGCATTCACAGCGGTGATGCTGGTGATGGACTCTGTATCAGACTGCTGCACCCCCAAACCTCCCAAGCCTTCAGACAGACAGAATTCATCCTTCTTAAGAACACCCAGAGATGAAAAGCCAGAATATTGAACCTGCTATTCTGCAGTGGCAGCTCTTTCAAGTCATGATTTGTGAAGACAGCTCAGATAATGTCCTGGCAGACGTGGGGCTAATGAGGAGTTTAGAGTCTGGTTAATTTGGGTTGGAGAGATCAAAGCAAGAGCTTTCTCCTCAAATGCTGTTTGCATTTTCATACTTTCCCTCTCAGCTGAGCTGGGACTTGAGTCTGGTGGACTGGGGGAGTTGAGTCTGGTGGACTGGGGGAGGTGACTCTGGTGGGCTGGGAAGGGTGACCCTGCTGGACTGGAGGTGACTCTCCTGGACAGGAGAAGGTGACTCTGGTGGACTGGGGAGATGATTCTGGTGGACTGGGGGTGGCCTATTTGTGCTTTGTTGCTGTTTCTCTGCTCAGGTTGCACAGCAGACTATGGACATTGGGGCTGATTTGGGGCTGGGAAAGGGAGAAGAGCCTGGAGAAACAGGAGGCTGAGGGTGGTGAATTGTCCCCTCTGTGCTTCTCCTTTAGCTGGAGGGGCTTGGGCTCTGCAGCTTCCTCCAGTGTCTCCCTAGGCTGTGTCTGTGCCTGGCTGGGACAGCTCCATAGGCAGGACTGGGACAGAGCTCACAGCACTGCAGTGACTTCACTGATGGGTCACTGGGAGGTGACTGGGGCTGTGGGGCTGCAACCACCACCACTGACCTGCACCACCAGCACCATCCACCCTCTCAGGTGCTGGGAGGGTCCTGGGGCTGGTTCTGGGCTGGATCTGGTCCTGGTCCTGAGCTGGGGCTGCTTGTGATACTGGTCCTGGGATGGTTCTGGTTCTGGGGCTGGTCCTGGGACCGATCCTAGGCTGGAGCTGAGGCTGGACTGCAGCCCCATGAGGGTGGTTTGTTCCCTCAGGACAAAGCGAGGAGGCAGCAGTGACGGCCATGGCTGCCATGGAGTGCTGGCTTCCAGGGGCACCTTCTGCTGCTGTAACGACCATGGGCAGTGGTGTCACAGCATCTCCCTCAGCTCAAAGTCATCTCACCAGCTCCAAGGAAGCTCTTCTGCAGTCAGTTCGCTCTCACATCTGTGTGCAGCCCCCAAGGCTGCTGGAGGGGCTGTGTTTAGTCTGCAGAGATGTGCTGGGCTCTGAGCTGAAAATCCTGCTGGTGGCTCCCGAGGAGGCTGGTGGGGGTTGCACCATCCTTGGTGTCCCTTGACAAGTTTCAGACCCTTCATCTCCTGGGGCCTCTGCTCCACCAGCCTCCCCCTGCCACTTTGTCACGGAGTTTCTTTGCCTTGCAGAGAGATGCCAAGGGCCAGTACCTGTTTGACCTTCTCTGCCACCACCTGAACCTGCTGGAGAAGGACTACTTTGGCATTCGGTTTGTGGACCCCGACAAGCAAAGGGTGAGAGCCCCTCCTGCCCAGGCTGCTGCTGGCCTTTCTTGCAGCTTGGTGGCTTCAGACCTGGCCCTCTTCCTGTAGCTGACAACTAGCATGTGAGCTGAACAGCTCCATAAAATCCAGCCCAGCTGCTGGTGAGAGGCCCTTCCCCTGAAGCTCTCCCCTGTCCTGCTGCTGAGCAGGGGGTTGTGGCTGCTCTGGGTGGGTCATTGCTCTGCCCATGGTCAGGCACTGGCACAGGCTTCCCAGGCAGGTGGTGGAGTCACCAGCCCTGGAGGTGTTCAAGAAAGATGTGGCCATGGCACTTGGGGACATGGTTTAGTGGCCATGGTGTTGCTGGTTTGATGGCTGGCTCGATGTCCTTGGAGGGCTTTGCCAACCCAAACGATTCTATGGGAAGGGCTTCTTCTAGAGTCGCCCTGAGGAGACTGCCCACCCCTTCCACCAGAGCCAGGGCTGTGTCTGGTGCTGCAGCCCTGGGGAGGTGGGACCAGGGTGCATCCAGGCTCCAAAAGCAGCAGCACCCTTGGTGTCCATCAGCTGGGATGTGTGAGCCAGGGGAGCCCACGCAGCTCGCAGGTCCTGCCGGAGCTCACTCTGGGTCTGCAGAGTGAGGACTTGATGATGCTCTGGGGAGGGTGAGGCAGGAGGTCTCCTGGCAGTGGGCTTGCAGGGCTATTTCTAGCTCAAAGTTGTGTTTTAACACCGAGGTGAAGCCACGAGACAGCTCCGTGCCAAGAACCCAAACACTTGGGCGTGTTGCCTCGGGCAACAAGACTGAAACAAGACATCAGAGAGCAGGAGCTGAGAGCCCTGCAGCAGGGCCTGGCCTGACCCGGCTGTGAAGCTCCCAGCACGGCTCCCTGCAGGGTTCCCCTGAGCCCTGGGCAGCTGCAGCAGGTCCAGGAGGAAGGTGGCACAGCCACAAAGCCCTGTGGGTGGGCACCCTGTGCCACAGCCTCACTGAGCTGGGTTTCCACTACAAGGCTTGTATCTAGAGCATAAATCCTGTGAGGAGCAGCTGAGGGACCTGGGGTTGTTCAGCCTGGAGAAAAGGAGGCTGAAGGGAGATCTTCTGGCTCCCTGCAACTCCCTGAAAGGAGCTTGGAGACAGGTGAGGGTTGGTCTCTTCTCCCAAGGAAGAAGTGACAGGACAAGAGGAAACAGCCTCAGGGAAGGTTTAGGTTGGACATGAGGAACAATGTTTTCATGGAAGGGCTGGTCAAGGTCTGGCCCAGGCTGCCCATGGCAGTGATGGACTCCCCAGCCCTGAAAGGGCTTCAAAGCTGTGGAGGTGTGGTGCTGAGGGACATGGTTTAGTGGTGAGCTGGCAGTGCTGGGTTCATGGTAGGACTCCACGAGCCCACCCAGAAGATTCTCTGACAAAGCACTTTCCAATCCATCTGTTGCAATCGCCATTATCCCCCCAACCCCCCGTGTTAATTCAAAGCCTTTGCTGCTGAGCTGCTTTAATCCTCCTCTTCTTCTTCCTTTCAGCACTGGCTGGAGTTCACCAAGTCAGTGGTGAAGCAGATGAGAGGTGAGTGTTGCCCTGAGCAGGCACTGTGAGCTCCTTTCCTTCTGGAGGTGCTTCCCTTCTCTCCAGTCCTGCCCCTCAGGGGTCAGTGCCCAGCACATCTCCCAGGAGGAGCCTTTTTCATCAGCCATGAAGCTGTTCTGGGTATCAGAGGTGGGATCATCCTCCACCAGTCCCACTGCAGTGACAGCTGCCCGTGCCCCCTTGCCCCCAGCACTTGGCCGCAGGGCACTGATCCTGCTGGAGAGCAGGACAGAACTGATGGGGATGAGCAAAGGAGATGTGCCAGCTCTGGGAAGCAGGTTCTGTGGCCAGCAGGCTGTGCCCATGGGTGCTGCCCCATGACTTTACCAGGAACATCTGCTCCCACCATGGCCAGCACAGAGGGGAGCGGTGCCATGTCCATCTGCTCCCTCCTGACCCAAGGCAGCTGGGTGTGCTTGGGGTTGATGGGGAGGGCAAGCTGAGACCCCCACCAGCAGTATCTGAGCGTCTCATTGAGCAGGGTTCTTTGGGAGGATGAGAGGACAGCTCCTGCTGTTTGGTGACCATGGTCTCACTGCTCCCTCCTCAGCCCAGCCTCCCTTCACCATGTGCTTCCGTGTGAAGTTCTACCCCACCGACCCTGCTGCGCTGAAGGAGGAGATCACCAGGTAAGACCTGAACAAGAGCCAGCAGTGTGCCCAGAGGCCAAGAAGGCCAATGGCATCCTGGCCTGCATCAGAAATAGTGTGGCCAGCAGGAGCAGGGAAGTCATTGTGACCCCTGTACTCAGCACTGGTTAGGCCACACCTTGAGTGTCCAGTTCTGGGCTCTTCAGTTTAGGAAGGACATTGAGACTCTTGAACGTGTCCAGAGCAGGGCAACAAGGCTGGTGAGAGGCCTTGAGCACAGCCCTGTGAGGAGAGGCTGAGGGGGCTGGGGTTGTTTAGCCTGGAGAAGAGGAGGCTCAGGGGAGACCTCACTGCTGTCTACAACTACCTGAAGGGAGGCTGTAGCCAGGTGGGGGTTGGGCTCTTCTCCCAGGCAACCAGCACCAGAACATGAGGACACAGTCTCACGCTGTGCCAGGGGAGGTTTAGGCTTGAGGTGAAGAGAAAGTTCTTCCCAGAGAGAGTTGTTAGCCATTGGAATGTGCTGCCCAGGGAGGTGGTGGAGTCACCATCCCTGGAGGTGTTCAAGAGGGGATTGGAGGTGGCACTTGGTGCCGTGGTTTAGTAGTCAGGAGGTCTTTGGTGACAGGTTGGACTTGATGATCTCTGAGGTCTTTTCCAACCTTAGTGATTCTATGATTCTATGAAATCCACTCCTCCCTCCCCTCTGGCTGGAGCCTCTGATCCTGGTCAGTTCAGGAAAGTGTGATTCAAGAGGAGCAGCAATTCTCCTCCAAGAGTCCATCTTCTGCTAATCCTCTTGCCACTTGTGACCCAGCTGGTAGTGCCATGGCCCAAGCTTGGGTGACCCTTAGCTCAGGGTGTCAGCAGAATCATAGAGTCATAGAATTGTTAGGGTTGGAAGGGACCTCAAGGATCATCTAGTTCCAACCCCCTGCCATGGGCAGGGACACCTCACACTAGATTAGGTTGCTCAGAGCCACATTGCCTGTGCTCAGTCTGCTGGGAAGGGTTTGAGGGTCTCCAGTTCCTTTGATGTTGCCTGGAAGTAATGAACCACATACCTGTGTGGTAGGGCCATGAATCCTCTGGGAGAAACAGGTGATAAACTGAGGTGCAGAAAGTTGGCAGCACTTCTCTTGAGTTTCTGTCTTGAGGGGCTCTTCACATCCTCCTGCCAGAAGGAAGGACCTGAAGAGCACTCATGGAGAATTGGCAGCAGCCTTGGCAAACAAGGCACTGCTCTGGGACACACCAGCCCAGAACCCTCCACCTGTGTGGGGTGGAGAAGCATTGGGTGTCTGCCTGGGGCAGCTGGGCTGGAGCCTTGCCTGAGGGTCTCAACATTTCTCCCCTGCAACCCAGGTGGCCAAGAAGGCCACCAGTAACCTGGCCTGGATCAGCAATGGTGTGTCCAGCAGGGCCAGGGCAGTGATTGCCCCTCTGTGCTGGGCACTGGTGAGGCTGCAGACTGCAAGACCCACCACATCTTGGCCCCAAATACCCTCAAACAGTGGCAAGTTGCCTTTGTCATCCCCTGAGAGATGACAGCAGCCACAAATCTCCTCCCAGCAGCTGGGCTGCTCTTGCTCCATCTGCTCTGGGAGCGGTGCTCTGGCTGCTGTTCCAGATACCCGATGAATAGCTGGGGTCCTTGCTGAGAACATCAAGGATTAGGTAGCTCACTGATGGAGCTAAATATAGGCCAGGCTTAATTCAGGGGATTTTCAGCCCATTTCTGCAGGCAGCAAACAAGAGAGAAGGTCCAGGCTGGCATCTGGGATGAACCTGAGCTCAGCTTTTTGCCTCAGCTTTGCATTAATGAATCCCAGCGTGGTGGGGTTGGAAGGGACCGGAGAACACCCAGTCCAATCCCCCTCCTCGAGCAGGGGCAGCCACAGCAGCTTGCCCAGGATCACAATGGACAGGTTGGGTTTGGAAGCTCTCCAGAGAAGACTCCACACTCTCTGGGCAGCCTGCTCCAGGGCTCCAGCACCCTCACACCACAGAATTTTTCCTCCTGTTCAAATGAAACCTGCTGGGTTCCAGTTTGTGTCCATCGCCCCTTGTCCATCCCAGGTCCTTCTCTGCAGAGCTGCTTTCCAGCAGGTCAACCCCTCATCTGCTCAGGGGGTGGTTCCTCTCCAGTTCCCACACTTCAATACCTGGATCTTGCTTTATCTTCTTGTAGCTGTGGGAATTAGCTGTTTATGCCACCACCCAGATGGATTTGAGGAACAAAGCAAGACCGAGGGACTGCGGAGTGTGGGGCTGGGTCTTCAAACCCATCTCTGAGCAATCCAACACCTCCATCACTCTGTGACTCACCTCTTACCACCAGAAGGTTTTCCCAAACTCCTCAGCATGTGACTCAGCCCAAACTCTGACTTAGGCCTCAGTTTATCCCAGGATGTCCTTTCCCATCCTTTGTTCCTGGGCTTTGGTGCACGGAGGCAGAGCTGGGCGAGCCCAAGAGGCAGCTGTGCTCTAAGTGATATCATGTTGGTGGTTGGTGAGCACAGAGGAGGGAGATGGATGTGCCCATGGGGACCTGGGGGATACAGGAAGTTGAGGAAGGAGAAAATGCCATTGTGGAGAATCTGAGCAGCTGGGCAGGGATGCAGGACTGGGAAGTACAGCAGTGAGATCCCCTTCAGAGTATTATCCTTGGACACCTCAGCCCCAGGAGACCTGGTGATGAGCTGACACCTTCCAGTTGTGTTCAGGCACTGCTGGCCAAAGCAAGGTGAACCATCACTATGGCTTCAGTGGGTGGTGGGCAGAGGGGACCAGCATCACCTTCTCTATGAGTTTCCTCCTTGCTCTCTTCTCCCTGGTGGGAATGGTCACCTTGAATATTTCCATGCCTGGTGAGCTCTTTATATTTGGAGCTCTGCCCTGCTGCAAGTGGCCATACCACTGGGGAGCTGGGTTGGTGGAGACCTCCATCAGCCTTTGGGTTGAGTGTTGGCCTTGGAGCAGGGGGCTGCTCCAAGCTGTGGGCTGAAGCAGGGCTGGGAGGTGTCGATCTGAGCTCCAGCACCAGCCTTGACCCGGGGAACTGCCCACGGTTAGCACTTGCTGGCTGCCAGCGAGGACAGTGCCTGGAAAACGGGCTGCTTGGAGAAGTGCAGGGGTCTTGTGGCAGATGCTACCCAGCCAAATTGCCTGTTTGGGTGATTTCAACCTCACTTAATGCAGGGACTGTCCCCTCTGTCCTCAGGTACTTGGTGTTCCTGCAGATCAAACGGGATCTCTACCACGGCCGTCTCCTCTGCAAGACGTCGGATGCCGCTCTGCTGGCCGCCTACATCCTTCAAGGTAACGCTTTCTGACAAGGCCAATTTGCTTTCCCTGCTGGCTCCTGGCCACATTAGCTGCTTACAACAGGGCACTGCCCCCAGCATGCAGATGGCATCCCACCAGCGCAGGGCTTGGGCTTCCGGGCTGTGCTGGTGCTGGGCAGCGCTGGGCTAGGACCCACGTTGGGGTCTCACCAGAAGCAGAAGCACTGCGGTGCTGGCTGCTCTTGGAGCTGTCCCACCTGCATTCAGGGCAGCTGAATTCCTAGGACAGGCTAGAATAGAATAGGCTAGAATAGAATAGACTAGAATAGAATAGGCTAGAATTAACCAGGTTGGAAAAGACCTTTGAGATCATCCAGTCCAACCTACCACCCAACACCATCTAATCAACTAAACCATGGCACCAAGCTCCCCATCCAGTCTCTTCCTAAACACCTCCAGGGATGGTGACTCCACCACCTCCCTGGGCAGCACATTCCAATGGCCAATCTCTCTTTCCATGAAGAATTTCTTCCTAACACCCAGCCTAAACCTCCCCGTGGTTATCCCAGCCAGTGTCTCCTCACCCTATGCTTATCCAAGCAGCCCTGGGACAGAGGACTTCTTCTGGGGCTGTGGAAGGTCTGTGGTGAGTCTGGCAAGCTCCTGTGGCTGGCAGCTGCACAGTGAGCTCCAGAATGAAAAGTGACCATGCAGATGACACGGAGTTGGAAGGGAGTGCTGACCTGCTGGAGGGCAGGGAGGACCTACAGAGGGATCTGGCCGGGCTGGATCGATGGGGTGAGGCCAAGTGTTTGGTCCTGCACTTGGGTTCACAACAACCCCAAGAATGGTTCCTTCTCCAGAGCTCCACTCCCTCACCCAGGATCCTGCTGGAGCCAGCACCAATCACTGCTGGCATCTCCCTGCAGCCTGGCTCTGGAGCTGGGGTCTCCTGCTGGGGTTCAGAGTGCTCCATCAGCATCCCACCACCGGGGATGGGAGGGCCTTGCTCTGATTTGACTCCCTCCAGCCTCAGGTCCTCAGGGAGATGGAGGCATGACAGGGATTGTTATGGTTCCTGCTTAAAACTTGAAATGGGGGAAAGACACTGCCACTGGGGAGCAGCTCCACAGGGAAACAGTCAGGAGGAGAGGGCAGGCAGGAGGGTTTCAGAGCTTTCCCAAACTCCACCAGCACCTCTGCAACATGCTGACAAAAGCACTTTCTTTGGCGAGATGCTCTGCAGCAAGTGATGAGCTCACCCACAGCTGTCCTCAGCCAGCCAGCAGCCACTGCATCATAGAATGATTTGGATTGCAAGAGACCTTTAAGTTCGTGGAGTCCAACTGCTAGCCCAGCATTGCCAGGTCACCACCAAACCATGGCCCTCAGCAGCACTTCTCCACAGCTTTGAAACCCCTCCAGGGATGGGGACTCCACCACTGCCCTGGGCAGACTGAGCCAAGGCTTGACAACCCTTCCTATAAAGAATTTGTTCCTCCTGTCCAACCTAGACCTCCCCTGGGGCACCCTAAGGCTGTTAACTTAATGGCCTACAAAGAATCCCTCCTGATGGGAACATGCCCAGCTTGGAGCAGCATTCCTGGGATGCTCTGAGCCCAATTTCTGCCAGGATGGGGACACTGCTGGGATGGGGGCACACACTGTGGCTTGGGTTGTGCTGCTGCTCCTGACCAGTTCTGTCTCCCCACAGCTGAGATTGGAGACTATGACCCGGGAAGCACCCAGAAGGCTACAGCTCCAAGTTCCAGTTCTTCCCCAAGCACTCGGAGAAGCTGGAGAGGAAAATCGCCGAGATCCACAAGTCTGAGCTGAGGTGTGACTGGGGGACACTTGGCTGCTTTCTATCCCTCTTTGGGGTTTCCAGTCCTGCCTTGGGCTGAGCACTCACTGCTCTGCTCTGTCCCATCCAACTGAGAACCACTAGTAAACCACTGGGAAACAGTGCGGGCTTGGGGCAAGGAGGTGTTGGGTGGCATCCCAGAAACTCCAGAGGCGCTGCCCTTGCGCCCTGAGCCTCACCTTGCTGAAGGCCAAGGTCACCCAGCAGTGCAGGGTGAGCAGCAGAAAGTGCAGCCAAACATTCCCAAGTGATGCAGCTCTTTGGTCCTGGTGCAGTCAGTCCTATCCCTCCTGCCCCCAGGGAGGCCCAAGGGACTTCTGCTCCTGGCTGTTGGCTTGGCTGGCACAACCCAGGGCGGGTCTTCCCTGCTGGGATGGGGACAGTGACCAGCCCCTGACCCTACAGATAGTAGGAAGACCCCACAGATGTTCTGCTACCATCTCCCCTCCTGCCTTCACCCTGATCTGAGCACACAAGCTGGGAGAGTCCCTCAGCAAAGTTCCATCATCTCCCGGCTCTGGTGGTGGCTCCAGGGCCGTGTCCTGACTGCACAATCGGTGCCAGTCCCCAGGAGGGATGGTGAGGTTTGACCTCCCAGGAACCCAGCAGAGTCCTGCCCTTCTGGCTGGGAGCTGCTGCCTCCTGCCCAGCAAAGTCCCCTGAAGAAACAGGACATTCAGCCCTCGATTTGGCAGCTGCTCCTCAGTTTTGGTCCTTTCTGGTGCTGCTGCTCAGGTCTCCCACTGCAGACAGATTGTCCTGAGGAATGTAACAGGAATGTTCCACCACTGCTGCCTCTTGCTATCAGACACCCTGTGCCAAGGGCTGACCTCATATCTTCCAAGGAACATTCCTCTTTTTCTCTCTTCCCCCTCTTCCCCTCCACAGTGGACAGACTCCAGCTACTTCAGAGCTGAACTTCCTCAGGAAAGCCCAGACTCTGGAGACCTATGGGGTTGACCCACACCCCTGCAAGGTAATAGAGCTTCCTAAACACGGCTCCTTGGGCTGGATTTCTTGCTCCAGCTGGTGCTGAGCTGCAGAGGCACCAGCAACAGGTCCTAAGAGTGTCCTTTGTCACCTGCCAGCAGGGTTTGGTGCTAGCAGAGCCGGTACATGGGATGTGCTGGAGCCAGGAGGCGTCTCCAAGCCTTGAAACCAAGCACCAACCAGATCTAGATTTAGATCTATGATTTAGAATCATAGAATTGTTTCAGTTGGAAAAGATTTCCAAGATCATCAGGTCCCAACCATCAACCTGAGACCACCATGACCATTAAACCATGTCCCAAAGAGTCATGTCCACATGCTTCTTGAACACCTCCAGCGATGGTGACTCCAATCCCCTCAGCACCTTCATCCAGCCTCCACTGGACTCTCTCCAGTAGTTCCCTGCCTCTCTTGAACTGGAGAGTCCAGAACTGGTCCCAGTACTGCAGATGTGGCCTCACCAGCACAGTTAATTGTTGCTTCCCTGGAGTCCAGAGGCTGTGATGAAGTTTATCTGCTGCCTCGCTTCCTGCATGCCACTCATGACTGGTTGCAGTGTTCCAGTGCCATGCTGGCTGTGCAGGGCTGGGGGCAATCAAATCTCGTGAGGTTTTGCCATTTCCTGAGAAGTGAGAGGCTTGGCTGGATACCACCTTCATTGCTGGTCCTGATAGGGGAAGGAGGTGGGATCAGGGAGGCTGGGAGCTGCGTTATGGTCGCTCCTCGGGAGTGCTGCTGCCTCCTGGGTTTTACTGGGTCTGCTGGGGGCCAGAGCGTGGGTGAGATGCCAGGAGCATGCCACCTGGCAAACAAGACTCTGCATCCCCACCACCCTGAGGGCTGAGGGTGGCCGGTGGTGTGGCAGCTGGCTCAGATCTTGATCAGAAATGGCTGCTGTCTTGCAGGACGTGTCGGGAACGCCGCGTTCCTGGCCTTCACCCCCTTCGGCTTTGTGGTTCTGCAGGGAAACAAGAGAGTCCACTTCATCAAATGGTGAGCTCCCAGCCTGGCACTGCCCATGGTTCCCTGCTTGCTTGCCCACGAGACAGGCACGATGCTGTGGGGCAGAAGCCAAGAACGCCCGTGAGCGCTCCCGCGGGTGGGTCACGGGGGTGACCCTGGCACCAGCTGCCTTCCCCAGGCGTTAACACCACACTGGTGCCCAGGGATGGTGGAAAGTGCACCCAGTGCCCATGTCTGAACTGGGCTGGGGTCTGAGCAGAGGACATGGAGAGGAGCAACACTATGGCAGCTGGGGAACTCATCCTGTCCTCCCCTTCATCCCCCAGCACACCTGTGAGCCGTGTGTCTCAGCTGAGGAGAAAACAGGCCCTGGTCACGGTGCTGCCAGCAGGGCTCTCCTGAGACAGGGAGGTGTCCCTCATGGTGTCACTTCTTGCTCCATCCCACTCTTGGAGGAGCCCAGGAGCTCAGCTACCCCCTTTGCTGGGCACCATATGCTGGGCTGCTGGGTCCAAGGACTTCTCTACTCTGGCCCTGAGCCCACTCGTGCACACAGCATTGCTCTCCACTGGGCTCCCCAATAGCTCTTCAGATGGACCCAGTGCTCCAGATGTGGCCCCACTAGGGCAGAACAGAGGGTGAGGAGAACCTTCCTCCATCTGCTGGCCACACCCTTCTTCATGAACTCCAAAAGACCTCTGGCCTGCTTGGCCATGAGGACACACTGCTGGTTCATGGGCAGCTTGTGCGTGGTTCTCTCTCACCTGCCTGTCCTTGTCCTGTCAGGAACGAGGTGACCAAGATGAAGTTTGAGGGGAAGACCTTCTATCTGTATGTAAGTCAGAAAGAGGTGAGTGCTTCCCCTCCCCTGGGACTTACCAAGTGCAGCCATGGCCATTCCTTCAGCAGGTTCTCCATGGGCTGGGTGGGCAGCAGCCTCACTCTGTCCCTGCTGCTTCAGGGACATGGGCATGGTGGTGGCAAGGCTGGCAGCTCAGTGGCAGTGCTGAGGTCACCTCCTTCTGGCTCCTTGCTCTGGGTGTTAGAGCCTATAGATGCTGGCTCTGGCAGCAGGGATGCACCCTGAGACCTCCTGTAGCTCCTCACTTGTCCACCACAGACATGTTCTGAGTTTGGGGTCGTTGTGGTTGGTTGTCACCACTTGGGCAGCCCTGGTTAATGAAACCAGCCTGGAGACCCCTGGCAGGGGCTGGCATACATGCCCTCAGCTTGGCTTCAAAAAGATCTGCTTCTGCATGGGCAGGGAGGGGGTGGGGAGCAGGTCACACTGCCCAACCCTCCTGTGTGGTGCCCCAAAGCAGGGCATCCACTGCCCTTCCAGTGTCTCTGAGCAGCTCTGGAGGAGGATCTGCCCCTTGGTGCTGCTCCAGCCCTGCTCCCGGCACACTGCCCAGCAGGCACCACTGGCTCCTCCCCTATCCACTCCTTGTCTGTCTCCTGCAGGAGAAGAAAATTGTCCTGACCTATTTTGCCCCGACCCCAGAAGCCTGCAAGCACCTCTGGAAGTGTGGGATAGAGAACCAGGCTTTCTACAAGTAAGTGCTGGGCCGCCCTGCCACGTATGGGGCTGTGTCCTGCACCTCCTCGCACAGCACCTACCCCAGGGCTCCATCCAGCTACAGGGCACTGGCTGGCACCACCATGGCACCCCTGCCCTGGTCACCCCCAAATCTCTGGTGCCCCCAAGCCAGATGCTCTGCCCCATGGCATTCTCCCCATCCCACCACACCACAGACAATCTCTAGTCAGGGGATTGTTTAATTGTTTGGAGACAAGCCTGGGGCACTGGGCAGAGGGGGTTGGTGTCCTGGGCCCCCTTTAAATAGGGAAGGCTCAAAAGCTCCCAGAAATGACCTGCTCCAGGCTCCCTGGGCACGAGCTGACTGTCCATGGGGAGTATCTAAGCAATCACAGAGGTGATGTGGAGTCTGGGCTGCAGCCACAAGCTCTGTGGCTACCAGCCAGGGAGACCAGAGCTGCTGGGGGGAAACCTTCCCATAAGACTGCCCCCGGTGGTCCCCCAATGGTGGGCAGGGGGTGGGGATGGTCACCAGCTGAGCCACCATCCCCACCAGCTGCCCACAGCTGGTCCCTTGGGCCACCATCCCCACCCACTGCATGGCACTGGGGGACCTCCAGGAGGGTCTCATGGGAAGGCTTCCCCTTCCCCAGCAGCTCTGGGTCCCTGGTTGGTGGCGACCAAGGCAGATTTGCTGCCACAGCTCTGGTTAATTGGGCTGTTGGACAGAACTGGAGAGGTCACGGCTGGCCTGTGCCCAAAGCCCATGGAGGTGCCAGACAGAAGGCTGTGTTATCACCGCCCTGCCGGTGGTGTGCTCAGAAATAGCTCCTTTTGTGCTCTGTAACGAGGTTTATTTTAACGAGCGAGCTGTGGCTGCGATGTGCTCCCGTTGGGGATGCTGCAATCAGCAGCTGCCCTCCGCAGGTTCCAGCCCTCATTACAGGAACATGGCAGGAAATTGTCCTGCTGCTGCACAAACCTGGCCAGAACTGAACCCCTTGGGAAATTACCTTGGGGTTCTGTACCCACCAAGGTACACTCCTCCTCAGGTGAGGGACCAGCTCCCCTGGGGTGAGGAGGAGACAGCACTGTCCCTCCTGGGGTTTGACCTGCCAGACTAGGAGGACTGCTGACCTGCCCAGAATGGGTCAGCTCCTGCATCCCTGTGATTCAGAGGTCATGGTGAGGGGTTTATCCCACTGGAGATCCTAGAGTCCCAGCATGGTGGGGTTGGAAGGGACCTCTGGAGATCACCCAGTCTAACCCCCCTGCTCAAGCAGGGGCACCCACAGCAGCTTGCCCAGCATCACAATGGCCAGGGGGTGTTGGAAGCTCTTCTGAGGAGACTGCACAACCTCTCTGGGCAGCCTGCTCTAGGGCTCCAGCACCTTCACACCAAACAAGTTTCTCCTCCTATTCAGATGGAACCTCCTGTGTTCCAGTTTGTGCTCAGTGCCTCTTGTCCCGTCCCTGGGCACCACTGACAAGAGTCTGGCCCCAGCCTCTTGCCCGCCCCCTTAGCTCTTGCTGAGCACTGAGCAGATCCCCTCTGGGGCTGCTCTTCCCCAGGGCTCTCAGCCCTTCCCCCTCATAGTGATGCTCCAAGCCCCTCAGCATCTTTGTAGCCTCCACTGGACTCTCTCCAGTAGCTGCCTGTCTCTTTCGATCTGGGGAGGCCAGAACTGGTCCCACTACTCCAGATGTGTCCTCACTAGGGCAAAGCAGAGGAGAGGAGCCCCATGCAATGGGGAACAACCTGAGCTCTGCCATGAGGCAGTGCTGGGGACCACCCCTGCCTGGGTGCTCAGCCCCTGGCCAGCAGCACAGGGTGCTCACACAGCTCTTGGTGCTGTTGCAGGCTGGAGAAGTCGAGCCAGGTGCGGACGGTGTCCAGCAGCAACTTGTTCTTCAAGGGCAGCCGGTTCCGATACAGGTAAATGAGGACAGTGAGCAGCAGCTGCTGCAGAGCTTTCAGATGCTCCCTTGGATGTGCTGCAGGGAGCAGTTCAGGGTTGCAGTGGTCCAACGACTTGTTGAAGGTCCTCTTGTCCTTGGAGGAGCTGCCACCTCGGTGAGGTCATCACCACTTTGGTGTTTCAGAGCCGACATCGCTCTCCCCTGCCCCTGACCTGCAGGCTGTTGGAGTGGCAGGAGTGGAGGAGGGGAGAGGAGCAGGGGTTCTGGGGCTTGGTTTCTGAGGACAAGGTGGGAAACTCATCACCACAAGCCTTAAATTCATGGAGGTCTTGCTCCTTCCTGGTCCTGGAGCAAGAGCCTGGGACCTCCTATCTCCTTATGGTTGGACTCAATGATTTTAAAGGTCTTTTCCAACCCAAATGATTCTATGATCTCTACAGGACAAGAGACCTAAGCTCATCCCCAGCTGAGGTGCACAATGCCAGCACCTCTTTTACTGGCACGAGAGAGCCTGGACAGCCATGGCATATGTCCCCATCCCCAAGGGAATGGTTGACCCCATGGTAGCAACCATCTCACGCCAGGAGGAGCAGCAAAATGTGGCAGCAGAGGTGTCAGCCCAGCCCTCTTCTGCTCTTCCCATCACATAATCATGGAATCATAGATTCACAGAGCAGTTTTGGTTGGAAGGGACCTTAGAGATCATCTAGTTCCATCCCCCTGCCATGGTGGGACTCAATGGTCTTGAAGGCCTTTTCCAACTTAAACGATCCTGTGATCCCTGTGAAACATTTCTGCTTGCCCTGGGGCTGTGGGGAGAGCCCCTGGCACTGCCCATGTCCATGGGGAGGGGGCCAGACTGTGGCTGGTGTGCCACGGGAGGAACTTGTTTGTCACCAGTGCCATGCTCATGTCCTCATGGATGCTCCTCTCGACCCCCAACAGCGGCCGTGTTGCCAAGGAGGTGATGGAGTCCAGCGCCAAGATCAAGAGGGAACCCCTGAGATTCACCGGTAAGAGCCCGTGGGGCTGGGGGTTCACAGGGTTGTTGCTCAGCTCCCTGTGGATGCAGGAGAGCTGGCAGCAGCCAGAGCTGTGACACTGTCCCTGTTCTGGTCCCCAGGGCAGGGCTGGTGCCGAGCAGGAGCTGCCCCTCCATCACCCACGGCCCGCGGCTGAGCAGCGTGCCCCGCACCCGCAGGAGAGCTGTGCACATCTCCATCATGGAAGGTAGGGCAGGAGCTGGCTCCAGCTGCTGCTGCTGGGGCTTGGGGACAGCTGGTTATGCACACAGAAATCCACACAGACACCCACATCCGTGTCTTTGTGGTCCCCGAGTGCCCTCAAGGTCTTACAGCCAGGCTGCACAGCAGCACAGATTGCTCTCGTGGTCCAAGGCCAGACCGACATCAAGCGCTGAGCCCAGGCAAGCTGGAGGGCAGGACAGAAGCTTCCAGAGAGAATTTCTCAGCCATTGAGTGATTCTCAGAGGATTTCCTGAGGGGAAGTTCCTCAGAGAAGAACTTCTCAGGGTCCTCACTGCTCTTCCCAGCACTTCTCTGCTTGGAAAGCCAAGGGACCTGCTCTGAACCTGCCTGGAGAGGGACATCAGTGCCCAGCAGGCTCTCAGCAGAGCAGGGTGGCACCAAGAGCTGGGGTCTGACCACACACAGAAACAAACTGGGCTGCAAAAGAACTTGTCACCCACCTGGGAGTGCTCCCGGCCACCTTATGGCCACCACTGTAGCTCTGCCAGGATGATGAGTTGTGCCAGCTTGTGGTGGGGACACTGCTGTCCCCCATCCCAGGGCTGGGCTGCAGCTGTGCGAGGGTGTGAGGCACAGGTTGGCAGAGGGCAAAACGCTGGGACCAGCCCTGGAGCTGCCATATGGGGCTGGGGACAATGCTGGGGGCTGTGGCTGTGCTGCTGGCGGGGGCTGTGGTATCTGCTGGTGACTCGTGGTGACACTGGGGTGACAACAGTGCAGTGTGTGCCAGGGGCATGTGAAGATGCACAGGAGTTTGGAAAAGCAGGAGGTGGGCAAGGGAAGGGAGCTGGCAGGGAGTGAGGGGCAGGAGTGGGTGCACCCTCCCAGATGGGCTGTGGTGCCAGCCCTGCCCTGTGGCACAGTCACGCTGATCCTCTCCTGGGCTCTGGGCATGGTCAGGGTGCAGAAATAGAAGGGGACAGGTCCCTCAGAGCAGGAAAGGAAAGGGATTGAGTTCCACCAAGGGAGTCCCTCTGTGCTGAGCTTCGGGGCAGGACCGTGCCTGGCAGCCTTGCAGACAGGGTCACCTCTGCCACCCAGTTAAATGTGACACCCTCTCCGTGCCCCGTATGTGCCAAGGCGAAGTGACAGGAGCACTAAACAGCCACCCACAGTAAACGACCCAGTAAACGACCTGGCCCTGGCATGGCACCCAGCACCACCCCTGCCTTGGCAGCTGCTTTTCTTCACTCTCACTCCAGCCGGGTCCCGTGGAAGCGCTGGGAGCCCAAAATAACCCTGGGGCTCGGGGCCACCAGCACCACTTGCGTCAGCTGTTGGCAGCGGGCGAGTGGCTGCGCCCGCCCCTGCGCCCTGCTGCAGTCGGCGCCCCCAGCCCGTGCCACCATGGTGAAGTGTCTGGTCAGGATCAAAACCAAAGTCAATGTCCACCTGCGGCTGATCAACCACTGCTGCCGGGAGGTGAGGGTGCGGGTGCTGGCGCTGGGGCCGCGCCTGCTGGCCCGGGCGCTGGGCATCTTGCCCCTGCTCCCCGCCCTGCCCAGCGCTCCCCAGGGCTCCACGGATGCACCAGTGCCAGGTAATGCTGTGCCCAGTGGCTGGGCAGGGTCTGGGTTCTTCTGTAGCAGGAGTGTCCTCAGGGGTCCCATGGGTGTGTGGGGTCTGGGCTCCTCTTCAGCAGGAGCATCCTCAGGGGTGCCCGTGGGATCCCCACAACCCCAGGGGCTGCAGAATGTGGGGTGCAGGATGTATGCTGTGGGGACCAGGCTGGGCTCTCCCACGCTGGGGTGGTTGTCACCCCAAATCAGCTCCAGTTTTGGGGCTGGACCTGTTTGGGTCCCCCCTGCCTTGCCCAGTGTTGCTAGCTTTTTGTCTCAGCCCAGTGAGGCAAGTAGGATGATTTGGGCTGGGGGATGGTTTGGGTGCAGGGGGGACCGCAGGAGGGACTGCCCCATCACCTGCCATACCCACCCCAATGGGTGCCTGCCTGTTTGGGTGCTACAGGGAGAGGTTCCCATGGGCTAGGTGGCAGAGGAGCAGAAATAGGTGTCAGGGTGAGAACATGTTTATTCCTCCACCCTGTTGTCACCCGTGCTGCTGCTGTGCCCGCTGCCCGCCGTGGCACTCATGCTAAGCCCAGCTAAGTCACAGGCATCCAGGGAGCCTTTCCAAGCAAGAGGTGGCAAAGCCCCAGGGAACGCAGGCAGGATAAGCTCTGGGCTTTTCACTTCACCCTTCATCTGACCATGCCGTGGTGCTTTGGTGAGCTACACCCAGGGGAAACATCCAGCCCCATCACAGCTGCTGCAGGGTGGCACTGGGGACCTGCTGGTCCTGGCCTCCACCACTCTCAGCCAGCCTCCCTGAGGGAGACTGATGGTGAACCTCCTACCCCCTCCCCCTGCCCCCATTGCCTGTTCCTCATGCTGGGAAAACTGCCAGAAATAAGTCCTGCACTTGGAGGATTTGTTGGCCTTTGGTTTTTATGAGGGGTGGGGGAGGGGAAGGAGCTCCCCTTGTGCTCATGGGGGTTGTAACTCCACTTGGGGTGGGTCTCGGCTGGCATGTGGCTCCTGCAGATCCTGTTCCCAGACGTGAGTAAAACGTTGGGGTTGTAGTGAACCAATGGAAACCCGAGCTGCTGGTCACTGCTGGTCACCATGGGTCACTGTCAGTCACGGAGGTGCAAGCTGCAGCAGCCTGCTCTGCAGGCACATCACCCATGTGTGATGGGGCTACAGCTTCGGGACACCTCCTGCCCACCTCAGCCCTCACTGCCCCCCCCTGTCATCCTGAGCTGAATCCATCACCTTTTTAACCTTTACATTAAAAATCCATCTGCTGGAGGTGGGCAGAGGCTTGCCTGGAGCTCCTGCAGCATGGTTGCCCATAGTGCCTGTTCAGGAGTTGGCTTAGCCAGGACCTCCCTGCACTTCTCCAGGGTACAGGAGCTTGGTGAGGGAGGGTTGGGTTGGCCAGGAGATGAATCCATGCCACCTTCAAGCCTACTCCAAACCTCCAGTGGGGCCATGCAGTGAGCTTGCCCCTGGTGCCCAGCTTGGGGCCAACAGCACCCACCTACTGCCCCAACATGGACCCCTTGGGATGTGTTTCTGTCCCCTGCCACCCTGATTGCTGCTGTGGCTCAGCCGTGAGATGCAGGCAGCCTGCTCATAGTGATGGCATCACTCCCAGAGCTGCCAGTGGCAGAGGGGCCTCAGGCATAGTGAAGGTGGCTGCTGGGGGGGGTTGCCACCTGAGACTAACATCCGGACATGTCTGTGACTGATTGGTGCCCTGCCAGCAGTCCGGAGTGATGGCCAGCGCCTGGCAACGCCAAATCAGGTGGGTGCTTGGCTGTCATCGCTGTGGTCACGGGCTGAAGCACAGGGGTCCCAGGGGCCCAAAACAACCCCAAATCAACCCAAGGCAGCTGTGCCTGTCCCCAACACAGGGCTGGGGACAGTGCTGGGTGATGGAAGAGGGTATCCCGCAGTGCGAGAAGATCCCCTCATCCACACCGCTGACCATCCCCATTTTCCCCTCTCATCCACAATTCCAACCATCCTTATTTCCCCACCTCCTTCATCCAACACTTCTGACCTTCCCCATTTTCCCCTCCTGCCGTTCCCCCAGGCCTGGAGTCCCTCCGTGACAGCGCCCACTCCACACCGGTGCGCTCAGCCTCCCACGGCGACGCCTTCGTGGCCCCTGGGCGCAGCGGGCGCGTCGAGAGCAGCGAGCGTGTGGCGGTCATCGCGGACGAGAACTACAGCCCGGCGGACAGCGTGCTGCCCACGCCGGTGGCCGAGCACAGCTTGGAGCTGATGCTGCTCTCACGGCAGGCCAACGGGGCCCCGTGCAGCATCGAGGAGGAGAAGGAGTCGGAAGCCGGCACGCCGGCGGCGGCCGAAGCGGAGGAGGCAGGCGGCGAGCTGCGGGCCCTGTGCCCCGGCGCCGGCAGCCTGGCGCAGGCGGAACAGGTGAATAAGTTTGTTTTAAGTGTCCTCCGTTTGCTCCTTGTGACAGTTGGACTCCTCTTTGTTTTGCTCCTCCTCCTCATCGTCCTTACCGAGTCCGACCTTGACACTGCCTTTTTCCGCGATATCCGCCAGACCCCCGAGTTCGAGCAGTTCCATTACCAATACTTTTGTCCCCTCAGGCGATGGTTTGCCTGCAAAGTCCGCGCCGTGGTAAATCTGCTCATTGACACCTGAAGGCAGGAGCCGCCACCTAGCTAACGGCGGGGGCCCCGGGGACAGGACCTGCCGCCATCCCCCGCAGCGCCGCCTGTGGTACCCACACACTCAAACCCTCCCTTCCCGACCCAGAGCGCGGCCCAGGAGGCGGCTTCTTCCCGGGAGGAAGAGGAGGGTGTGGGCGCAGCCTCCTCCTCCCCGCCCTCAGCCCCCGGAGCCCCGCAGGACTCCTGCGGCCAGCTCGGATTCCCACCGCCGCCCACACGCCTCCGGCAGCACCGAGCACACGGAGCAGTTTGGTTTTCCGGGGAGCTCACGGCCCTCTGCCACGCAGGAGCTTTAGCAATGGTGCTACTGAGGATTAATTCCAACACTCGTGGACTCTTTTCCTTCTGCAATCCACCACTGGATGAGGCCTTGAGCAACCTGGTCTAGTGGGAGGTGTCCCTGCCCGCGGCAGGGGGTTGGAGCTAGATGATCTTTAAGGTCCCTTCCAGCCCAAACCATTCTATGATTCACTGTGCACACCGCCACCACCTCCCACCTCCCGCTTAGCAGAAGCCCTCCTGGAGCCTCCAACGAGCCAGGAGGGGACACTCTGGGTCCATCCTGCTCCCAACCAGCTCCCCATGGCACGGCCTCACCTGGCACACAGAGCCCTCCTCGCCCCACGCTGCAGATCTGGCCTTTTCCTCATTTTTTTTTTCCCCCCTAAGCCTTGAAGCGTGGTTGGTGCTCCCCAGGGCGGGGAGAGCACGGGCAGGAGGAGCATGCTGGGCACCCTCGGCCAAGCCAGGGCGGGCAGGCAGCCAGTTGTGACCACCATGTGGGATTTCCTGAGGAAGAACCTTTAGCCTCCAGGAGCTGTACCTGTTTTGTACTAAAAAAAAAAAAAAAAAAAAGATAAGGAAAAAAAAAGAAAAAAAAAAAAAAGAGAACAAAACAAGGACAAAAAGACTGTTTCAAGGTCTATTTTAACACCGAAATGCTATTTTGTTATCGAACCGAACCGAGTCTTTTTTTACTTTCTGGATGGGGGTGGCCGTGGCTCACGCTGAGCAGCTGGCCTCAGAGCAGAGGTTTCTCCAGCCTGGAAGCCTCCAAGCAGCAGCTGAACCCTTTGTTGGGTTTGGATGAGAGGAAGGAGCGCTGGTTTCGTGGCTTTTCTGAAGATCAAAGGGACAGGATGAGAGGAGCGGAGGCTGGATGAGCCAATGGACAACCATCAGATCTTTCTGTTCTCCAGCAAAACTCAATCCCCCCAACTCATCGTGTACGACGGAACCAGCAGGACCTTCTGCAAGCCGGGAAGCAGCAGCTGAGTCACGCAGGGAGCAATAAGAGCTGGTCCCGCCGGGTCATGGTTGAGAAGCTGGGTGCCACGAGGAAGGCAAGGACAGGCCAGCCAGTTCTATTTCATCTCAGGGAGAGATTTGCCGTCGGCTGGGGCCATACCTGCAGACTTCAACAGCCTGACGCCCGCGGTCACGTCTCTGAGCCATCCCACCATCATCCCATCGCACTGCTCCCTGCCGGCACCGCCTCTGGGCCGGGCCGGCCGGGATGCCGTCGGTCGATCCACCGCCACCACAAGTCGGCCAGGCTTGGGTCGTCGGTCGCTGCAATAACGAGAGAGGCCCTGGTTGACCGCCGTCTGTTGGGGTTGGGGACAAAGCCCTGAGCCCCCTGAGGTCACCGCCACCCGCTCACAGCACAAGGGCCCCGGAGGGCTCCGCGTACGGAGGGAGGAAAGATTTGGGACAAAACTAATCCTGTTTTATGCAACATAGCAAAATTAACTCTTAGCGTAGTGCTCCTACCTCAGCCCCGTAGTTCATGGTGTTTCTATGCAGTGCGTGGTAGTCCCAAACCTGACGTTTTTCACCCCCGGGTTAACGCTGCGGTGTGTTCCTCCTCTTCCTCCTCCTCACTGCTGATGTACTATTGTGTGATGTCATGACAGCACAGCCCCCGAGACATCTGCCCTCTGCTCAACGTGCTGCCCGTGGAAACCCTCTCCATGGCTTTCTCTAGCGTCGCGGTGCCGCCAGCCCCACGCCACCTCTGCGGCTCCCTCCGGGCATTTTGCTGCAAAGCCACCACAAGTGGTGACGATTTCCCCCCCCCTCCCCCCCCCGTTTCCCCCCTCTACGTCCCAGAGCCTGTCTTGTGTTCCATGATCTGTTCTAGTTTGACCTGTCTTGATCTTCCACTGTCGTTTCCACAGGTTCTTCTCTCAGAAAGTTATCTCCCTTAGAGCTTACTGCATCTCCAAGCAGTAGATGGTAAAACACCTTGACAATGTGAATTTCTTAAGTTTTCGTAAAAACAAACCAACCAACAAAAGAACAACAACAACAACAGAGTAAAAACCCCTAGGAATTAACCTTTCATGTGCCAAATACTGTAAGTTACATTTTTTTCCCCTCCCCCTCCTTCAAAATGTACCTTTTTTCTACATCTTCAATATCTTAGCTAGCATAAAAATCATTGGTGCCATGAAGAAGTATTTTTAAATTGAAATAAATATTTAAATATCATGAAAAGCAAGAGTTGGGCTGAGATCTGTTGAGTGTTTCTTTCCCCCTTTTTTTTTTTTCCTGCTTGATTTGAGCTGAAACTCAGCTCAGAAGCCACGAGGAATTCAGTCTTTCAGAGGCCCACGCACCGCAGCGATGAGGAACCTCGAGTGAGGCTGCAGCTGCTGCAGCCTCCACACCATCCCAGTATGGTGGGGGTTGGAAGGGACCTCTGCAGATCATCCAGTCCAACCCCCCATGCTCCAGCAGGAGCATTCTCAGCAGCCTGCCCAGGATCACCATGGCCAGTGGAGACTCCACAGCCTCTTCGGGCAGCCTGCTCCTACCTTTGCTCCCAGCCCCTTCAAGTCCTGATAGGCCACCAGGTCTCCTTGAAGGCTTCTCTTCTCCACGCTGAACAATCTCAGATCTCTGTCTGGCTTCACAGCAGAGGGCTTCCAGCTCTCCAGTTATTGGTGTGCCCTCCTCTGGCCCTGCTCCAAAGGTCCATGCCCACCCCCTGTTCAACACACAACCATGAAGCGTCCCTGGGAACTGTGCCCAGCAGCATCAGCCCACAGAGACCTTCCTTCCACTTGCAGGAGGATTTAATTAGACATCAGACATCTCATTTCGGGCCAAATTTTGCTGAAGTCGTGGCTGCTGAACACCTGCTGCCCCCACGAGCTGATAGGGTCACCACACAAGCTGGCAGAGAAGCAGTGCTCCAGCTTCCCTCATCAAAACCTTTAAGTCCCTGTCAGGGCAGGATTAATGTTTTATCTCAATTAAAGGAAATGCCAAAGGTAGCTGTAGAAGATTTATTTTAAAGCTTTTAAAATAAACTTAGGTCCTGAGCAAATTCAGGAACAGCTTCCAACAGATTAAACTAGTTTAATGAAGGGGGGGGTGGTGAGGTGAGGGGAGGGAAGAAAATCAACTTCTGAGCCCTATGGTTTCTTCTTTGAAGACGTGAAGGCGGCCACTGGAGTTGCCACCCACCAAGATGTTCCTGCTGGGATGAAGCACGTTGATGGAGCAGACTGAGGCGAGGCAGTCTGGGTTGCAGAAGGCATGCAGCAGCCGCCCTGTGTCCTGGAAGACTTCTATCTGCCGTGGCTGCACCATGCTGCCCACCACGAAGCAGTCCTCCTGCTTGGGCTCCCAGATGGCTCTGAAGCGGGTCAGCCAGCGCCCCGTGTTGTTGTTGTGTCTTCGAGGGAAGTGAAGCAGGAGAAGAAGAGAGAGATGCTGTTAGTGTTGACCCACAGAACTGTGGAGGTTGGAAGAGACCTTTGACGCCAAGCCCAACCGCTTGCCTGGAGTGCACCATCCCACCACCACTGCTGAGCCACTGCCACTCAACAGATGGCATCAGGTTGGATGGGACCCTCAAAGGTCATCTTGTCCAACCCTCCTGCAGTCAGTAGGGACACCTCCAACTAGATCGGGCTGCCCAGGGCCACACTGAGTCTGACCTTGAATGTCCAGACATGGGGCCTCAAACAAATCTCTGGATGACCTGCTCCAGTGTCTCACTACCCTCATTGTGAAGAGCTTCCTCCTTATGTCACAGTATCACCAAGGTTGGAAGAGACCTCAACGACCATCAAGTCCAACCTGTCACCACAGACCTCATGACTAGACCCATGGCACCAAGTGCCACCTCCAATCCCCTCTTGAACACCTCCAGGGATGGTGACTCCACCACCTCCCTGGGCAGCACATTCCAACGGCCAATCTCTCTTTCTGGGAAGAACTTCTTCCTAACAACCAGCCTAAACCTCCCCTGGCACAGCTTGAGACTGTGTCCTCTTGTTCTGGTGCCTGGAAGAAGAGACCAACCCCTTCCTGGCTACAACCACCTTCAGGTAGTTGTAGAGAGCAGTAAGGTCTCCCTGAGCCTCCTCTTCTCCAGGCTAATCATCCCCAGCTCCCTCAGCCTCTCCTCATAGGGTTTGTGCTCGAGGCCTCTCCCCAGCCTTGTTGCCCTTCTCTGGACATGTTCAACCTACATCTCCCCTGCTCCAGTTTCAAACCATTGCCCCTTGTCCTGTCACCACAGGCCCTTCTAAACAGTCCCTCCTCAGCCTTCCTGTAGGGCCCTTCAGATACTGGAATGCAGCTCTGAGGTCTCCCCATAAATCTCTCTTAAATCTCATTAATTAAGACAGATCCCATACTCTTCACAGAACTTTTAACTATTGCCATTGATGCCCCTGTATGGTTGACCTCATCTTCCTCACCTTGAAAACCACCAGTGCCTTCAGACCCTGCTGCTCAGAGCCATTCAGGGAGTCACTATCCTGGGATGGGTGAAGAAGACAATGCAGGGAATACTTGGACATAAGGGACTGTGTCAGCAGGGACAGCTGCAACCAGAGCAGGTTGCTCAGAGATCCAAACAACCTGACCTGCAATGGGTCCAGGCATGGGGCACACACCACCTCCTCTGGGAAACCTGGGCCTGGATCTCACCACCCTCAGTGTCAAACATTTCTCCCTTCTCTCCAGTCTGAATCTCCCTCTTTTAGTTCAAACCATCACCCCTTGTCCTGTCACAACAGGCCCTGCTCAGAAGTCTGTCCCCAGCTTGCCTCAAGCCTTTTTGATAAGGCAAACTAAGGATTTCCAAGCAGGAGTTCCAGCTCCTCAGCAAGCACCCCTGACACGACTTGCCCTTCTGGAGCACAGAGGTGTTGGGTCTCCACCCAGGCCTTGTGCTTTACCACTAGGAAGTAACCTCTGATATTTAAAGCTGCACAAAGGCTTTCTACCTCACAACACACCTCAGGACTCACAGAGGGTCTGGTCCATGCAACTCAGGAGGACACTGAAAGTGCCCTGCAGCCTGTGTGCAAAATCAGGCTGTGCCCTGCTCATGCTTCATGCACGACTGCATCCATGAAGGGGGCCAGGGTAAGTTCTCAGGCAATGAGGGTCCTCAGGCTGGACACACAGCACCATGTAGCCTCTGCCCACCCATCACTTATGCCACTGGAGCAGGACAGCCTCAGCATGCTGCCCTCAGCCCTGGTGTCCCCAGCTTACTTGATGGTTCTGAGGGCTGCCACAGTCGAGGACAAAGAGGTGGTGTCGTAGACCCTGCAACACAGAAGAGTGAGTCAGCAATGTTCAAAGGGCAGAGCTCTCCTCAGAGAGAGCACAGCCCAGCACCTTCAGACCACACCAGAGCCTGAAGTGCAGTGACAAGCAGCACGTGAAAGACAACCACCACCACTGCCAGTGAAAGCACCAAATGTGCTCTCTGAATGGGATCTGCTTTCATCTGGAACTGGAGCTCATCCCTTCTGAAAGCTGCCACAGGAAGAGAAGAGGACTGGCTTGTGTTCAAGGCTCTGAGCAACCTCCTCTAGTGGAAGGTGCCCATGGCAAGGGGGTTGGACCAGATGACCTTTAAAGGTCCCTTCCAACCTAAACAGTTCTATGATACCATAAGCCTGTGGCCTGCTGGGATCCTCCAGCCCTGTATCCCCTGCACATCAACCTGCCCAGGGGAGAACACAGCAAACACAGGCAGAAGTGAAACCCCACCACAAACAGCTCCCAGTGCCAGGACCTCCTCAGGCTCATCAGCTCAGCTGATAGTGAAGCCACCCACAGACCACAGCATTGAGATCGTTGAGTCCAACCATCCACTCCCAGTCTCGGTTCTCTCTCACCCTGATAACCTGCCAGGACCCACTACCCAGGGTGGAAATTCCACCAAGGACCTGAGTTAAAAGCTGGTTTTTTTTTTTTTTCCTGTGGAGGAAGCAGTGAATCTGGAGCTCACTCTCAGGCACCAACATCCCAGTTTGCTCGGATCCATTTTGTGCTCTGCCCCTTCTCTGTTAGCACCAAGGATTTACTATTTTCGTAGCTGAGGTTTTACTGAGGAGGACACATCTTAAATGATTTGCAGTAAATCCACCAGAGAGAAGGGCTGCAGCCACAGAGGACTCACAGAGAGCTCCTTCCTCTGGGTGTGCAAGGGGAGGAAAGAAAATCCCTTTCCCAGACCAATCGCAATAGGCTGCAACAGCTGCAGATGTTCAGAATCTTTCCAGAAGACCTGAACTTATTCATCTTCTAACAGCACACAACTGGGCCACCCATTTGTCCCTGCCATGGTCCAGTATAATTCAGGACCCCTAAACATGTCCATGAGGAACACACAGATGCAGTGAGGTGTTGACACAGGGAACTGCCTGAGAGATGAACACACAACTCAAAAAGGAGCTAAACCCTAAGATCTCTACCACAGCTCACAGCAGCCTGAGTTTCCTCATGGCAGAGTGGTTACAAGGAGCTGCCAGCATCATCATTTCCAGTGCTAGAAGCTAGAAGTCAGTTCACCTTCTCAACACTTTGTGGTTTTGGATTCATGAGCCAGCTCTGGGGCTGGGTCCTGCTGAAGGGTTACAGAATTTGTTGTGTTTTCACTCAAAGCAGCACTGCAGACAGGAGACATCAGTAACACTGAAACACCAGCTGTCATTTTCCATACAGAGGGTTCCTCTCACCTCAGCTTGTCGTCAGCACACACTGTCACCACCCTGTGCCCAGTGACTGGTGAGAAATAAGCAGAAGCCACACTTTTGGTGTGCCCTTGAAGGGAGCTCACAGGCTTGTTCTTGCTGGTCTTCAGGTACCGCATGTCGTAAACGGCAACATCCCTGCAACACACAGAGGGCTTCAGGAGGTGCCAGCCACACAATTACCCCCCACTTACCAAAAACCTCTCAAGGGGCCTCACAGGTTTTATGTTGAGCTGTGCTCAGAGCTCCAGCTCAAAACAGTCAGTGGCTCCCAGCCCAAACCAATCCCTCTGTGCTGTGATCTGTCAAAAACGTGATTCCCAAGACCATTTTGTGCCCAGCTGCACCCATTACCCAAAGGGGAAAGGAAAAATCAAGGTGTATCACACCTTGGATCCTGCTAAGAACCAAAACCTCTGTTTCTGAAGACCAAGCAAGCCTTGGCCACACCCCAAGGCTGACAGATTGCCTGATCGCCAGCTTCCCCTGCCCTCCAAGCGTGCTGCTTTCAGCTGGGATCAGACTCCACCACGGAGAGCACACCGAAAGCAGGCACTGCAGGCTCTGAGCTACGTACACGGAGCCAGCAGCCAGGAAATACTGCTTGTGCACTGGGTGAACGTGCACTGTCCTCGTCCTTGTGAAGCCAATGTCTGCAGACAGCTCTGGAGATGCTCCTGGGGTCCGTCTGTCCACCACGAGGATGTCACCAGTCCACTGCCCCACCACTGCCGTGGAGGCACCGTCTCCCAGGAAGTCGAAGGAGGACATCTGCTCCCCTCGGTAGATCTGGGCACAGGAAGGGGCAGAGGTAACCAAACTGGCTCAAGGAAAGACAGGGAGTTGTTCACAACACCCAAAACACATTTCATGCTCTCCCTCAGAATCACAGAACTGCTCAGGTTGGAAAAGGCTCTAAGATCATCAAGTCCAAGCATCAACCCAGCCCCACCACGGCCACTAAACCATGTCCCCGAGCACCATGCCCACACGTTTCCGGAACGCCTCCAGGGATGGTGACTCCACCACCTGCCTGGGCAGCCTGTGCCAGTGCCTGACCACTCTTGCAGGAAAGAGATTTTTCCTAACCCGTCCTCAACCTTCTTGGCACAACTTCAGGCCATTTCCTCTTGTTCTATCACCTGACAGCAGGGAGAATGAACACTGCTGACACACCAACATATTTTAAGTTCTTTACAGTGAAGAGCAGGGAGGCTCTGGAACAGGTTGCCCAGAGAAGCTGTGGATACCTCATCCCTGAAAGTGTTCAAGGTCAGGGTGGGCGAGCACTTGAGCAACCTGGTCTAGTGGAAGGTGTCTCTGCCCATGGCAGGGGTGTTGAAATGAAATGGAATGGAACAGAACAGACCAGGTTGGAAAATACCTTTGAGATCATTGAGTCCAGCCGATCACCCAACACCATCTAATCAACTAAACCACGGCACCAAGCTCCCCATCCAGCCTCTTCCTAAACACCTCCAGGGATGGTGACTCCACCACCTCCCTGGGCAGCACATTCCAATGGGCAATCTCTCTTTCTGGGAAGAACTTCTTCCTAACAGCCAGCCTAAACCTCCCCTGGCACAGCTTGAGACTGTGTCCTCTTGTTCTGGTGCCGGTTGCCTGGGAGAAGAGACCAACCCCCACCTGTCTACAACCTCCCTTCAGGTAGTTGTAGAGAGCAATAAGATCTTCCCTGAGCCTCCTCTTCTCCAGGCTAAGCAACCCCAGCTCCCTCAGCCTCTCCTCACAGGGCTGTGCTCCAAACCCCTCCCCAGCTTTGTTGCCCTTCTCTGGACACCTTCCAGCAACTCAACATCTTTCCTAAGCCACTCTGGAAATGGAATCCTGAACCTTCCTGTTAACAAGGGCAAGCAGCAAACAACAACTGCAGTAGAACAAGAGCAGAACTTCCCACCAGCTCACACCAAGAGGCTTCAGGGGGCCTGCAGCAGAGCCAGAGGGCACTCACCTCATCGAAGACAGCCCTGGTGACATCGGCGCAGCGCAGCGTGTCAGTGCTGAGGGACAGCAGGTGAGCAGGGTTACAGGGGGAGAAATGCATGCAGTTGACTGAGTCGTTGTGTACAGTGAAGCTGTGGGCTCCCTCCTCAGACCTGCAGTCCTGCAAAACACCAGAGTCCTGCCCACAGTCTGGACAAACTCCTCAAACACCTAAGCATCACCTTCTCCTCACTCCCCAAAGCCCAGCTGTGGTGCTGCCACCGGGGAACTGCTGTCAGAGCTGGATCCTCTCCGTGCCGCGCTGCAGTTTCGGCCCTCACTGGCAGTCTTATTTCAGCCAGAGAAACCTTTTCCTCCAGTCTGCCCCCAAAATCACTAGTGCAACCTCTCCTCCCATTAAACCAAGGACCAGACAGATCTTTCAAGCCATTCTGGGAAGCCTCAAGCAGCCTCAAGGATAGCGAAAGCCTCAGCCTGACCAAAGGACACTCCAGGCTGTGTCCCACCCGTGCCCACCCCACCACACACAGCTCTGCCAGGTGAAGAGCCAACTCACCACGTTCCACAGACCAATCTGTCCATTCCTGTCTCCAGCTGCCAGGAAGATGATGCTCTCAGAAGGATGGATGGCCATAGAGCACACTCGGTTCTTCACCACCTTTCTGATGTTCTCCTCGCTCAGCACCATTCTGTTCAGGTTCTCCTGGTATCTACACAACACCACCAACACCTCAGTGACTCCAGAGAAGAAGAATAACAAGAAGACAACCTCCAGCTGCTGTCTTCAACTCACCTTTCCATGTCAGGTGTGTGCTTCTCAGCTTCAGTAGCTTCCACCTGCAGACAGAAAGGAAACATTTACCAAAAAGTAGAACCCAAGCCCAATTATCTCCCCCCAAATAACTGAAGGCAACCCACAATTACCTCACTTATGCTCATCCACACAGCCAGCAAGTCCTCTGCCAATTTACTGTCTCCCACCTGATCTTCTGGAAGCATGGGCAAAGGTCCAGCTGGAACCTGAGGCTGGAATGACATCAGCAACTTTGTTAACTCAAAACACCCACAGCTGGAAACAGGGTGAGTTTGTTCCTTTCCACAGCCCAGACAGCCTGAGAACAAATCTGTGGTAATAGGAGAAATAAACAATAAACCCCCCCAAAGTTTGCATCAAAATCTCATTAAAGAGATAAATAAAGAGAACCGGACTGGGCACAACAGCAAAGACAAAGAGCTGCCTTGTGTTGTGTCCCTCTCCTTCCTGGCACTCCAGCAAAGCTGAGCTGCTCTGTACCTCTGATTTAGCTCCATTCTGCAGCACCGTGGAAGATTGAAATTCAGAGCCACGCAACTTCCCCTGCTGCTTCAGAAAGGCACCAAACACAACCAGGTCAGAACTTGCAGCCAAAGAATATCAAACCAGCAGAGCAAAACTGGGAATTTGAAGCTGCTCACATCTATGGGCTGCTCAGGGGAAGTTCTGCCCTTCTACTCTGCCTTACTGAGGCCACATCTGGAGCACTGTGTCCAGTTCCAGGCTCCCCAGTTCAAGAGAGACAAGGAACCACTGGAGAGAGTCCAAGGGAGGCTATGAGGATGATGAAGGGGCTAGAACAGCTGTCTGATGAGGAAAGGCTGAGAGACCCGAGACTGTTGAGCCTAGAGAAGAGCAGCCTGAGAGGGGATCTGCTCAAAGCTCAGCAAGAGCTTCGGGTGGGGGGATAAGAGGATGGGTCTAGATTCTTCTCAGTGGTGCCTAGCAACAGGGCAAGGGGCAGTGGGCACAAACTGGAGCCCAGTAGGTTCCATCTGAGCAGGACATTTCTTTGGTGTGAGAATGCTGTGGAACTTCATTCTCTGGAGACTTTCAAAACCCATCTGGATGTGTTTCTGTGTGGCCTGCCCTAGGTGATCCTGTTTTGGCAAGGGGTTTGGACTTGATGACCTCCAGAGGTCTCTTCCAGCCCCTAACTTTCTACGTTTACATGGGCTGTTGAAAATGCAGAAGGTTTTGACCTCAGGGCACTTCAGATCACCCAAAGCTGCCCTACTTTACCACCCTGGCTCACAAAACAGTGTCTGACTTTTGGAGAGGACATGGGAAAGCTGCAGCTCAAGAGGTTTGAGGGGTTAAGAATTCAGCTGTCATCAGTGCCACTGCTCAGGGCACCTTCCCATTTCTGAGGGCTTCACAAGCAGCTCAACAATGACAGGTGGTGTCACCCAGCTTCACCAGCAGTGGGGCTGCAAAGCCTCTGTCCCACACACACACTCACATTTCCTCCAAGCATTCCCCATCTTACATATTCCTCTGCACTGGGCTGGGTGGACGCCTCTGGCATGGCAATCCCGGAGGGCTCCACTCGCTGCAGACGCATGGATCTCCGCCGCACCGGCTCCTCTTCTGCCTTCTTGGGCTTTGCTCTACAGCAATCAAAACACTTCAGCATCAGACACAATCCAAGTGCCCTGCATGCAAGCAGGAGGCTGGGGCACAGGCTCAGGTGTGCAGCTCCCAACACCAGAATCAGGCTCGACCCAAGTGCCCTGCATGCAGGCAGGAGGCTGGGGCACAGGCTCAGGTGTGCAGCTCCCAACACCAGAATCAGGCTCGACCCAAGTGCCCTGCATGCAGGCAGGAGGCTGGGGCACAGGCTCAGGTGTGCAGCTCCCAACACCAGAATCAGGCTCGACCCAAGTGCCCTGCATGCAGGCAGGAGGCTGGGGCACAGGCTCAGGTGTGCAGCTCCCAACACCAGAATCAGGCTCGACCCAAGTGCCCTGCATGCAGGCAGGAGGCTGGGGCACAGGCTCAGGTGTGCAGCTCCCAACACCAGAATCAGACACAACCCAAGTGCCCTGCATGCAGGCAGGAGGCTGGGGCACAGGCTCAGGTGTGCAGCTCCCACACTTCCAGCCTGGCTGGCTCTGGGTCCCTTCAGGAGGTTGTCACTTGAGCCTGCAGTGACAGCCCAGAACAAGCCGGGCGGGTAGCGCCGCGCGGCGTTGTGCAGCGCTTTGATGTTGCTTGTAAGACATCCTGCCACTGCTGCTTCCCTCCCCAGCCCTTATCCATAATTCATCCTCCACTCACTCCTCTGCTCAGCTCTCCCCACTTTCATCACCCAGCTCACTCTTTAGTGCCTTGGCACTGCAGAGCAGCTCTGGGGAAAAGGACCCGGCAGCGTTGGTGGACAACAGGACGTCATTGGAGCACCTCTCCTATGAGGACAGACTGAGGGAGACTGGAAAAGACCTCTGAGATCATCAAGTCCAGCCTGTGACCTAACACCAGGACATCAGTTAAACCATGCCACCAAGTACCACATCCAATCTTTTCTCAAAGACCTCTAGTGATGACTCCACCACCTCCCTGGGTAGTCCATCCCAGTGCCTAATCAGCCTCTCTGTGAGGAAGTGCTTCCTAACACCCAACCTAAACCTCCCCTGGCACAGCTTCATACCATGCCCTCTTGTCCTGTCACTAGCTGCCTGGGAGAAGAGCCTGACCCACACCTGATTAAGAGAGTTGGGGCTATTCAGTCTGGAGAAGGCTCTGAGGAGACCTTATTGTGGCCTCCCAGTATCTGAAGGGGGCTACAAGAAAGCTGGGGAGGGACATTTTAGGGTGTCAGGGGACTAGGGGGAATGGAACAAGAATAGAAATGGGTAGATTCAGATTGGATGTTAGGAAGAAGTTCTTCCTCATGAGGGTGGTGAGACACTGGAACAGGTTGCTCAGGGAGGTGGTAGAAGCCTCATCCCTGGAGGTTTTGAAGGCCAGGCTGGATGTGGCTCTGAGCAACCTGCTGTAGTGTGAGGTGTCCCTGCCCATGGCAGGGGGGTTGGAACTGGATGATCCTTGAGGTCCCTTCCAATCCTAACAATTCTGATCCTACGCACCTGAGCCAGAAGTGTGCTTCACAGCCAAGAGGGCCAATCACATCCTGGGGTGCAACAAGAGTGTGGCCAGCAGGTTGAAGGAGGTTCTGCTCCCCCTCTACTCTGCCCTGATGAGGCTGTACCTGGAACACTGGAGACCAGTTGTGAGCTCCCTAGTTCAAAGCTCCCTGGAGAGGGCACAGCACAAGGGCTGCAAAGATGCTGAGGGGAGTGGGACATCTCTGTGAGGAGGAAAGACTGAGAGGATCTGGGCTTTTTAGTCTGGAGAAGTGCAGTCTGAGAGGGGATTTTATCAATGCTGATCAATACTTCAAGGGTGGGTGTCAGGAGGGTGGGACCAGGCTTTTATCAGTGGTGCCCTGTGACAGGGCAAGGGGTAGCAGGCACAAACTGGAACATCAGAAGTTCCATCTAAACTTGAGGAACTTTAATGTAAGGGTGACAGAGCACTGGAGCAGGCTGCTCAGAGAGGTAGAGTCTTCACCTCTGGAGACATTCCAAACCCCCCTGGATGTGCTCCTGTGTGACCTTCTCTAGGTGACCCTGCCTTGGCAGGGGGGTTGGACTGGATGATCTCTGGAGGTCACTTCCAACCCCTCCCATTCTGTGATTGTGTGAAGTGTCTCTTCTCCTACACTGACTGGTTTCTCTCTCTTTTGCACCTAGCTCTTCCCTTCTTTTTCTCTCCCCCACCTTCTCCCATCATTTCTTTCCCTCGTTTACCAGTTCCTTCTTCAGCCAATAAAAAAATACCATCACAAGAAGGCAAAGTGCTTGAAACACCTTGGGGGCAAACACCACAAAAGGAATCCATGCAGTAGTGTGATGACAAGGACAATCATGCTATCACCTGCTTTCACAGCAAGGCAGCAGAGGGGCCCTGCCTGGAGGAGCTCAGGAGGGTCAGCTGCTCAGGTTTAGCTTTATAGGGACACACTCTTCATGAGCTCTCCCCCTCTCTGCAGCTGGAAATGCTGAAACAGCACCCAAGGGCACAAAACTCCTGCAGTGTGCACTTGCAGCCCAGAAGACAAATCACATCCTGGGCTGCACCAAAAGATGTGTGACCAGCAGATTCAGAGAGGTGATTCTACTACTTTACTCTGCTCTGGTGAGACCTCATCTGGAGTACTGCATCCAGCTCTGGAGCCCTCAATATAGGGAGGACATGGACCTGATGAAGCAGATCCAGAGGAGGGCCATGAAAATGATCAGGGGGTTGGAGAACCTCTGCTACAAGCACAGGCTGAAGGAGCTGGGGTTGTTCAGCCTGGAGAAGAGAAGGCTCCAGGAAGACCTTACAGCAGGCTTCCAGTACCTGAAGGGGGCTAAAAGAAGGCCAGAGACTGTTTACAAAGGCCTGTGGTGATAGGACAAGAGGCAGTGTCTTCAAACCACCAAAGAGCACATTCAGATTGGGTATTAGGAACAGGTTCTTTACTATGAGGGTGGTGGAACACTGGAACAGGTTGCCCAGGGAGGTGGTTGGGGCCCCCATGCCTGGAGATATTCAAAGTGGGGCTTGACAGGGCTCTGGGCAGCCTGATCTAGTCGAGGGGCTTGGACTAGATGACCTCTGGAGGTCCCTTCCCACCCAGACCATTCTGTGACATTTTACCTTTTAGTGGCAGGAGATTGTCTTTTGGTTGCAAGCCGGTGAAGTCTTGCTGCTGACTTAAGAGAGAAGAAAACCAAACAGATTAGACACAAATACAACAAGGGTAGAAGATGAACCCTGCATGAAACCCAACCAGCTAAAGGCTGCCATGAAGGCTACTGCAATATTTACAACAACACTGAAAAGCTTAAGCATCAAGCTGTGTCATGTCCAGTTTGCTTCCATGCCCCAGAAGACAGCCCTGATCTCTGTGAAGGACACACAGCAAGATCTGGATGCTCTGCACAAACAAACAAGGAGATGTTCTAAACTGCTCCACACCACAGAAACGTCTGCCACAGAAAGACAAAGTAGAACCTGCAGCCACAGAGGCCTCCATGCTCAGTCTTCTCCACTACGCTGTGAAGACAGACACCCAGCTCCTTCAGGCTCCAGACAGTCAATCACAGAAGGGTTTGGGTCGGAAGAGATCTTTTAAGATCACAGAGTCAAACCATCCCCCCAGCACTGCCAGCTCACCACCAAACCATGGCCCTCAGCATCACATTTCCACAGCTTTGAAACCCACTCCACCACTGCCCTGGGCAGCTTGGCCCAGCCCTTCAAAACCCTCAAGAGGAAGAAATTGCTCCTCATGTCCAACCTAAACCTCCCCTGGGGCAAGCTGAGGCCTTTTCCTCTTGTCCTGTCCCTTGTGAGAAGAGACTGACCACAACTTGGCTCCAGCTTCCTCTCAGGGAGCTGCAGAGAGCCAGGTCTCCCCTCAGCCTCCTTTTCTCCAGACTAAACAACCCCAGTTCCCTCAGCTGCTCCTCACCAGCCCTCTTCTCCAGACCCTTCACCAGCTTCATTGCCCTTCTCTGGACCTGCTCCAGCTCCTGGGAGTGACAGCCCCAAAACTGAACCCAGGATCCAAGGAGCAAAGCTCAGATCTGTCCAGTTACAACCACTAAGAGCACCACAGTGCTCCTCTGCTTTCCCAGCCAAAGCAGCACCAACCCTGTTGTGAAGAGACTGACCTGTTCCTTGGGTCTGACAGACCATACTGGGTAGCACTGGTAACCAAGATGACTTTCTCTAGGCTGCACTGCTCAGCTCAGGGCTGTGGTTACAGCCTGCCTGACCTCTCCTGACCCTTCTGAGGGTAACTGGAAGAAAAGGAGTTGGCTTTACTCAAGTCTCAGCCTGATGGTGAAGCATCTTATCACCTCCTAGGCAGGCCCAGCCATGCCTTGCAGCCTGGTACAATCAGAAGCAATCATGCAGCCATCCAAGAAGGCAATTCCCTTGCTGCTGCCAGAAAAGGGAGACATGATGAACTAGAATTAAAAAAGTAACTAGGGGAATGAAGGAGTGCAGAAAGAAGGGCAAAGACCTGGACCTGCTCATCTGACAGCCTAAACCCAGCATGGGAGGAATTCTAATGTGCCTGTGTCCAGCAGACACAGCAGTGTCAAACATTTCTCCCTTCTCTCCAGTCTGGATCTCCCTCTTTTAGTTCAAACCATCACCCCCTGTCCTGTCACAACAGGCCCTGCTCAAAATTCTCTCCCCATCTTTCTCATCAGTCCCTTCGAGCACTGAAAGGCCACCAGGTCTCCCTGGAGCCTTCTCTTCTGCAGGCTGAACAACCCCAACTCTCTCAGCCTGGCCTCACAGCAGAGGGCTTCCTGCCTTTCCTAAGAAGGGCTCCCCAAAGAGTTCAGTCATCATCACACTTGGAGAGAACATTTTGGAGCTGCTCAGACTCCACACAAACCTCGTGCAGCTGCAGAGAGGCAAAGAACTTGGCATTTTCTGTGATGTTCTTCAGCCTCTTCCTTTCATAAGCTGACAGCTGGGAGTGTCCATCCTACAAAGAGAAAAACCACTTACTCCTCATCCTACCTGCCACAGCTGTCCCTGGCTTTTGGGACGTCAGCCTCTGACTGGACTGTCTAAACAATTAAAAAGTGGTTGGATATCTTTGTAAATAAACAGAAAATTGGGGTGATCCCACACTAGCACCCAAATTTATCCACCTAGGTACCTCTTGCATCACAAATCCTCCTCCTGGCACTAGTTCTGCAGAAAGGGCAGCCCATCAGAACAAAAATGGCACCGAAATGACTCAGAAGTAACCAAAAACTTCAGCAACGCAGCAAACATGAAACAAAACATAATCTGTTCACGCTGATCTTTTCTAGCAGGTGGACTTGAGAAGCCAAAAAGGGGCTTGAAACACAAATGGATGCTGACCACATCTCATGCCTTTTATCCTAGCTGTGACAGGAAGGTGGTTACTACTGAGGGCACAAGATGATGATGGGGGCTTCCACTACTGGGTTTTACGACTGCAGCAGCATTTTGTCCATCCCTCAGACATTCTGAAGGGGCAAAATGAGGAGGGTTTAGTACCAGCCTGAGAGGTCAGAAAGGAAAAAAAAAAAAAAAAACAATCACTTTCAAACTTTACTTTTATAAAGCAGTGAGTGTGCATCTTGAGAGCTGCAGAACAAACTCCTTGACCCCTGTCTGCCAGGAGCAAACTGCTCTCCGCTGGCACTGCCACTGCTTTGGGAAGCACCTCTGAGACGGGCAGCCCCGCACCGGGGAAGCCTTCGCACCGGCAGGGTCCCCGCACCGGCAGGGTCCCCGCACCCACTCACCGACGGCTCTTCTCCCTCCTCCTCGCTCCCGTCGCTCTCTGCCTCCCAGCTGCCGTTCAAGCCGTTAGCAGGTGCCGAGCTGGGTTCCGAGGGCGGGTCCAGGGGGTCCTGCGGGCAGAGCCTTTGCCCGCCGGGGCTCTTTCCTCCGCCTCATCGTAGGCGCTGAGGAGCCGCTTCTGCGTCAGCGGCCGCCGGCCCGCCACGGCCAGGGGCGTCAGCAGCACCCGCGGCCGCCGGGCCGCCTCCTCCCGCCTCACGCTCAGCTGCAGCTCGGCCTGGGCCGCCGGGGTGGACTCCTGGGAAGGGAACGAGGGAGGTCGGCGGTGTCCGCAGGGCAGACCGGTGCCGGCTGACAGCCGCCTCCCGGCCCCGGGCTCCCCTGCTCTCCGCCTGAGCGCGGCTCCCGCAGACCTTATGGTCCTCTTCACAACCCCGCTCCTCCTCGGAGCCCTGCATCTTCCGAGTCCCGGTACGCCCCGGGCCTTGCCTACTCCCGGCCGTCCCCCGGGGCCCCGCGTGCTCCTTCTGCCCCCAGCCCACTCCCCGCCGGTTCCCTCTCTTCAATGCCCCGAGTCCCGTCCTCCCCCCGCCCGCCGGCCCCCGCCCACCGGCCCCCGGGCAGGCAGAGCTCTCCCGGGGCCCCATTGCGCCGCTCCCCGCGTAGACCTGAATCCGCTGCCGGCTGCGCGGCGACGGCTCCTCGGGCTCCTCGGTAACGGCCAGCGGGGACGGAGGGAGCAGGGCCAGCGCCATGGCGGGACCGGCGAGTGGCGGGACCGGCGCGGGGCGGAGCGGCAGCTTCCCGCTCGGGAGCAGGGCGGCCCGGCCCCGCCTCCCGCCCACGGCGCCCTCCGCCGGGCACTGCCGCCGCGCTCGGGGGTGCCGCAGCCCGGGGGGAGCGCGGCGGCCGCGGGGCTGGTGTGTGCGGGGCCAGCGTGATGGCGGGAGGAACGGGGGTGGCAGAGGCGTGAGGGGACTGCGCCAGGCTGCAGCTAGGCGCTGCGGGACAGCAGGAGGGAATGGCTTCAGCAGTAAGGGGATCTCGGGTGGGCTTAGGGCTGGCGGGGGCTTCTGGGCTGTTCCCAGCAGCATAGGCAGCAGGGGGAGGGAGGGGATTCTGCCCCTCTGCTGCATTCTGCGGAGACCCCACCTGCAGTGCTGGGGCCAGCCCTGGAGTCCTCAGCACCCCAGAGACAGAGACCTGTTGGAGCAGGGCCAGAGGAGGCCACAGCAATGCTGTGGGGGCTGGAAGCCCTCTGCTGTGACGCCAGGCTGAGAGAGCTGGGGGTCTTCAGCCTGGAGAGACAAGGCTCTAGGGAGACCTGACGGCCTTTCAATGCTCAGAGAGAGGACGGACTTTTTATCATGGCTTGTAGTGACAGGACAAGGGGTGATGATTTCAACTAAAAGAGGGAGAAATACTTGACACTGCGGGTGGTGAGAGCCTGCCCCAGGCTGCCCAGAGAGGTGGGAGATGCCCCACCCCTCCACTCATTGCAGGTCAGGTTACATGGGGCTCTGAGCAACCTGTTAAGAGTTGCAGATTTCCCTGCTGGCTGCAGGGGGCTTGCACTGGATGAGCTTGAAAGGTCCTTTCTCATCCTAAGCAGTCTTGTGAGTCGTGAACCCTGAAGCTCTTGCACAAGCAGCAGGGAGGAGAGCAGATGCTTCAGGATGCACAGTCTAGTAATAGTCTGATCTGTGCCGGCAGGCAGACCCTCAGATGGGTATACAGCAGGGGGGGGGTGGAGTGTTTTCCCTGAAATGGGGCTTCTAGAAGCACTGAAACCTCTGCTGACAGTAAAATAAAAGGTCCAAAGAAACGTCTGAGTTAAAAAATGTTTATTTACTCGGAGATTTTTGCATTCAACAACTGTACAAGGCTCAGAAAATTGGGCACAACAAAACAAATGTCCTAAACAGTGATTACATCCTCGGGGCTTGGTCCTGTACAGCATGTACCTTCTTGTCAGAAGACTGAGTATGAAGGCTGAAGGAAGTGCCTGGCTTTGGGTTTGGGTGGAGCCATGATCCCCAGCCTTCCAGCAGCTCCTTGGGTGGCACCGACGCTGTAGGACACTGAGCTGCTGCCAGAAGCAGCTGGAGCCTTGGAGCCAAATGGCTTTTTGGTCCTTCGGTGCTTGCTGTAGTTGCTGCAAAACAAAGACAATCCTGAGCTGTGTCAGATACCTGCCTGATGGCCCCTTTCAGCACCCCGCTGTGCCTGCACCGGCACCACACCACCGCATTTAACACAACACTGAGCTTTCATTCTCAAACCTTACTAATTTTTAACACCGTGGCTGAGAGAGCACCGTTGACGTGCAAATCGAGGGTGGCTGCCGCTCTGGCATTTGCCTAAGGGCAGGGAGCAGCCAGAAGATACTGAGCCAACCCAACTCCTCTTAACCCCCTTAGTTCACTTGAGGTGACACTTCAAGGTCAAGGCCACTTAATGCAGTACTAGATCAGCTGGGATGGAGACAATGGTGAGAGTGAAGCCCTCGGAGCTGGGAGCTGTTGTTAACTACAATGACGAGCACACGGAGGCAAAACCGGGAGACATCCTCGGGGAGGACGCGGTGAGCTCATTAAGGAGGTCACCCAGGGTGATGAGGAACACAGCCTTGACGCAGCGAGCTGCGAGTGGTTACTGCACCAATAACCCCGCCACAATCTGTGATACTTAAGTGACTCTTCAGGTCAGAATGTTGGAGAGCCCCTCAGTACCACCTAGAGCTCCTCTTCCAACCACCCAGAACTCTCCCAGCCGAAGGACAATACCATTTCTGTCCCATGCAGACTGCTTGAACCCATTCAGAGAATCATCCCAGAAAGGCAAGGCCCAGGTTGTCTCTACAGCAGCTCTTTGGTACCTCAGTTTTCTCCCTCCCATACCAAACCAGGGGCAATCTCCAGGCTGAGGGACCAGGTAACCTCACTAGGGAACTTCCACTCCATTCCTCTTTGCACAGGGCAAGCTGTGAGCTCAGCAAACCTCTAGATGCTGTGGCTATAAAATCCAAAGAGTAACTTTTTGCTCACGTTTTTTCATGTCACCCCCACCCTGTTTTCTGAAGAGGGTTTGGGGAGGGCAGAGCTGTTCCAACCATTTCTCTTTTTCCATTCCATCACTTTCAGCACCCATTAACCAGCATGGTTTTGGAGCACTGGCCTCCAAACTGCTACAGTTTGTTACCAGACATGAACTTCTAAAACAAGGTCATGGAGTCAAAGGATGAAACCCACCCTGGCTGTCATCACCCCATGACAGTTTGGTGGTGGATCTGCCCTAGAAGCTCTAGACCAGGCAGCCTCCCGGATCCAAGCCTTATGCTCTTGACAGAGAGACTCTGCCTTGTACAGTGCAGAGGGAGAAAATTAATGAGGGACTGGGGACTGAGGGACAAATACTCCATCAAGTCCTCAAAGTTTTAAACCTTGTGTTCCCAAGCACGGAATTCAGTCAGCTGCTACTAAAGGTTGTGGCAGCACACCGAGGTTGAGCATCACTGCTGAGTTTGTGGCAGCTGAGGGTGAGAAACGGAGGACACTTGTTCAGTGTCCTTCCTCACCAGGAGCTCTGCAACAGAAAATGTCAGGAAAGCAAAGTGGAGCAGTTGTTAGCAGAGACCTGGATAATTTTGGGGCCCTTCTGAAAGGCCATGCAGTAGGACACCAATGTGGTTTTGGGACCATCACCACCATGCCCTTCTGGAGGAAGTTACAAGTGACCCTGAGCAACGTACCCTCTGGGACGGAACTGCTGGCTGCCACCATTACTGGTCTTTTTCCTCTTGGATTCTCTGCAGTTTGGTGGCCTTTTCCTTTTCCTTCTTTGGTTTGCATTATTGGAAAAGTAGCTGGAAGTTGTAACCCCACCTTCAGCCTCCTCATCGCTCTCAGAGGTGCCCTGGCTTCCTGTGGCCGTGTCCACGCTGGGGCAGGGAGCATCTTCTGCAGACAGACAGAGTTAAGGCTAAGGAAAGCAAGGTGCTGCCTGGGCCAGTCACAGCTGTCACCAGCTGTGCCAACAGGTCTGTCCTTGCTGCTCAGAACCTCCTTTGCCCTGCCTTCATCCTGGTGATGCTCCAGACTGGGATAAAGGAGGCTGGTAGGTGGGTGTGAAGCAAGGACAGAGGTATTTTGGGTTTCATAGAATCACAGAATGGTTTGGGTTGGAAAGGACCTTAAAGATCATCCAGTTCCAACCCCTGACATGGGCAGGGACACCTTCCACAAGACCAGGTTGCTCAGGGCCCCATCCAGCCTGACTTTGAACAGCTCTAGGGAGGGGGGCATCTACAACCACCCTGAGCAACCTGTTCCAGTGTCTCACCACCCTCACTGTGAAGAATTTCTCCCTGCTGTCTCCTGGCACAAAGAACACTGGCCAGCCTGATCTTCTCCAGCTTGGCTTCTTGTCCAAACTCTTTAGATACCATGGGGCTTTCTGCCATTACACCTTCCTTGTATCAGCTGGAAGGAGCTATGGAATGGACTACAAATGCTGGAGTCACCCATGGCACTTGTTTACAAACACCACGAAATGGGGGTGAAAGGATCAGAAGGCTGAGAGCTCCTTCTCAGTGATGATCAAGAAGGACATGGTTGGGTGCACAGGCAGTGGAATATAATCCTTCCAGTCAGGTCTTCAGCCATGAGTTTACTCCCAGTGCAGTTTCTGAGAGCAACATGGACCACTCTAAAAGCACAGCCCCAGGGCCCGATCTAGTAGCCAGGCTGCTCTGATCCCAGCAGAGGTGCCCTGCTGTGTTCAGAAGAGGGTCACTGGTCTGTGGGCCGAGTTCCCCACTGAACTCAGCACAGGCTTTGTAAAACACCAGCCTGAGCTGGATCTGAGGGTTCCTCACATCTGAGCAAGAGCTACCCAAGGAAGACCTCACTTGCTGCCCTCGATTACAAGGAAAAGCAGCAGTTACTGATTCTCTGCCTGGCCAAATGCACCCCATTGTGGAAAAATATTCAGGAGGTCCAAAATCTTTACTCTTAAGGTCAGAATTCTCATTATAACTAAGAGCATTCCATAAATCCCACTCTCTCATGGGGACAGAGCAGAGCATTCTGCTTTGTCCTCCTTTTCCTGTTTTAGCCTTTGATAGAGATGGTGAATTCACCAAGTGAGAAGGTAATTCTTCACTGTGAGGATGGAGAGAGCCTGGCCCAGGTTGCCCAGAGAGGGAGGAGATGCCTCATGCCTGGAGCCATTGCAGGTCAGGTTGTTTGGCACTCTTAGCAACCTGCTCTGGTTGCAGATGTCCCTGCTGACTGCAGGGGGTTGGACTGGATGAGCTTGAAAGGTCTCTTCCCACCTACAGCATTCCGTGACTCTCTGACAGCAGAGAGCTTTGTATGTTCTGAAAATGTGCAGTTACCCAAATAATTAAATTACCATTTTGGTGACTATTAAAGGGCAAGAATTAGTTCTTTGTATTTAAAACCAGGTAAGTTTTGAGTGAAGCTTCTGGCAGAGGGGGAGGGAAGGGTACTGAAGAGGAAAGCAGAGGTTTAGGTACGAAACAGACCGAAGCATACCTGGTGTGGTCCACTCTGAGTACTTCTCCATCACTTTAATTATCTCTGCACCATATTTTTCCAGTTTGTCTTCTGTGACACCATCAATCTGCAGCAAAACCTCCACATCTGAGGACAGGGTCTCTGTGAAGTGACACAGTGCCAATCAAACAGGGCAAAAGAAGCGAACCTTTTTGGGGGAGGAGAGGCCGTGGGGCAGCGCTGTGGAGGCCCTTTCCTGCCACCCTGTACACCACAAGCCACAGCCTGCTGCCAAGGAGCAGGAGGCTGACATCACCTGCTATTTTCTTCAGAGTTGAAGTACTGAAAATGTTGAAGTAGTGCACATCAAAGACCTTCCCAAGCGTTTTGCAGGTGTCTGTAAGTTCCCCAAGGCACTTTTTGACCATCTCCTCCCGCTGGGACATCTTTGCCATGGAAGCTTTCTGCTTTCTGATGTCACTGGCACTTTCTGTCTCGTGGAACTCCACCTGTTGGAAGAACCTCATCAAATAAGGGGCTGGAAATACTGGAACAGGTTGCCCAGAAATGTGGTTGAAGCCCCAACCCTGGAGACATTCAAGGTCAAACTCAATGGGGCCTTGAACAACCTGATCTAGTTGGAGATGTCCCTGCTGAGTGCAGGGGGGTTGGACAAGATGACCTTTGAGGGTCCCTTCCGACCCAACGCATTCTGTGAATAACAGCTGCCAGGAGAGTCTCTGCAGAGCCATCCTTAGAAGACTGATTGATAACAGCAAAATAGTGAAGGAAATCAAAAGTATTCTTTGATGGCCAAAAAACCCCAACCCATTTACCCACTCTTTACATGAATTGTTCTTCCAGGCTACTCAGCCTCTCCTAAGCTGCTTCTGCAAAGATCTGGCAGAGTGCACACAGCTCAGGGAGAACATCCTGAGAACCCAGTTCACAGAGGTCACTAGGCCTGGTGCTGAGGGCTCTGCTCTTCTCCAAATAGCACTAATGCAGAGGAGACAGTTCTGGAACGGGTTCCATGACCTTCTCAAAGTGCATTTTCCATCAGAGCTCACCAATGACTGGGGGAAAAAAAAATAGAGCAGAAAATGCAGGAGAAGGTGGTGCTGGTTCCTTTTTGTCTTAGCTTTTTCTGTGTTGGTCATAGCTTTCCTCTCCTGTCAAGCCGGAATTAGATGGAGGGAGGGAGGGAGGGAGAAGAGAAGGGTTTAATCCTCTCAAGTCCTCTCCAGCTCAGCTTTTGCCTCACAACACAATTGTGAGGTTAAGGCTGAGGTTGAGGTACGTTGCTCAGGGAGGCTGAGGATGCCCCCTCCCTGGAGGTGTTCAAGGCCAGGTAGGAGCAACCTGGGTTAGTGGAAGGTGTCCCTGCCCATGGCATGGGAGTTGGAACCAAATGATCTTCAGGGTTGTGACCAACCCAAACCATTCTAGGATTATTACAGTGCTGGGCTAGAAATCATGCTGGCTGGATTCTGTTCCCTGTATCTCCTAAAGATTATTTCCTGTACTTCAGCTGGTAGGCAAATGATGTTTGAATTCCCCTAGGCTATCTGCTGTGTGAGCACTGTAGCACGTGGCTTAGAGCAATAAGAAACTAAAGTGTTACACACCTGCAGTGCTCCATCTAGCACAGCCTGAGCTCTCTCCCCTAGGATCACATAGGCCACTGCCTGGTCATTAGCTGTGATGTACAAATCTTCATCCAGGATCTTGTCCAAGACCAGTTTTCTGAAAAGCCTCTCACCATTATGCCTGGAGTAGGCAGCTCCCTTCCCAAATATTCCAGACTGAATCTTGGCACTGGTTTTACCTGTGAAGCAGAAACCAGAGTTAGCCTGCCATCAGAAACCCCACCTACCTGTGTCCTTACAGACCTGTAGAGGATTCCCAAGGGTATTCCACATAAAAATCCCCTCACACTTAAGCACCAGAAGCTCCAAGCACCACCAGGAAATTAATATTATCACTGCAACAAACTGACAAGGCCAGGTTGGATGAGGCCTTCAGCAACCTGGTCTAGAGGGAGGGTGTCCCTGCCCATGGCAGGTGTTGGAACTGGATGATCTCTAAGGTCCCTGCCAGCCCAAACCACTCTCTGAATCTAGGAAATGGGTAAAAGCTTTGGTTGGTCTTGAGTATTTTGGATCATCTACCACCAAGAGATTCCTGGAAAGAATCTTGCCAAATAAATCTTTAAAACCACTTCTGGTGCTGCACAGAGCTCCTGGTACTCGGTCAGGAATTTGTGCACCACCTGAAGTTGAGGAGAAACTTTGGTGTGGGGGTGCTGGAGCCCTGCAGCAGGCTGCCCGGATAGGTTGTGGAATCTCCGTCTCTGGAAAGATTCCAACCCCCCTGGCCCTTGGGATCCTGGGCAAGCTGCTGTGGGTGCCCCTGCTTCAGCAGCAGGGTGGGACTGGATGATCTCCAGAGGTCCCTTCCAACCCCCACCCCACTGGGATTCTGTGGAGATGATGTCAGTGTTGTCTCTGGAAGCACTTACCCAGGAAGATGTCCACCATCATGTTCAGCGTGTATCTCCCAGACCCCGTGTGTTTCCTTCCGCTCCCGCGTCGTCCTTGCCCACAGTGCTCCTGCACAAACCTGACGATGCTCTTCACCTCCTCTGTTACATTTCTTGATCTGTAATCCTGTTAGGATAGACTTGATTAGGAAACAACCTTGTGTGGTTGTGCCCTGGCCCTAACTCTTACTACCAGCCTTGGTTTTCATCACTGAGCTTTTTCCAGTCCTGAACTCCCCTTGCTCCCAGCAGAGGAGCAGGGCTTTTCTAAGGGAGGGCACCTGCAGTGGTACAATCACAGGAATCCTGGGTCTGGTAGCGCTCTGGAACCCGCAGCAGCATCCCAACTTGATGTGAGCGATCTGTTCATTGCCTAGAGTGAGCTGCAGGATTGCTGGGTGAATGGTGGCAATGAAGGTAAATCATTTGGAAAGCACCCTGCTGAAGCTACCCTTCCAGCATTCATTAGAAGGAGGGGACTGGCCTGGGTGTGCTTCATTCCAGTCCAATTCTCTTACAATCACAGCTACAGAGATAAAACAGGACTGAGAAGCAGCAGCAGGAACAAACTGATCTGGTTACAGAGACCACTCCCTGTTTGCTTCATCTGCTCTATCTTCTCTGCTGCTCCTGCTCATGTCACTCATTGCTTCAGCCCGTGATGCACAAACCCTCATCTTGGGGCCACCTCAAGCAGCCTTCATCTCTTAACGTGGCGGCACAGAGCTGAGAAGATCAGAACAGGCAATGGAAGGGATCTCCCCAGGGCCATTCATGGGGACCTTACAGTAGCTCCTGCCTCCTGGAAGCTCCATAACCCAGAAAGTCCACACTGAGGGACATTCCTGCACCTCACTAGTCCTGCTCTGACAGAAACTGGAGCACCTTAACGTTGTCTGTGTAGTTCTGCTCTAGGTTAAACTCTAGGAACATGGCTTAGCAGTGGGCTTGGCAGTGTTAATGGTTGGACTTGATGATCCCAGGTTGGACTTGATTCTCCCAGGCAACCAGCACCAGAACAAGAGGACACAGTCTCAAGCTGTGCCAGGGGAAGTTTAGGCTGGAGGTGAGGAGAAAGCTCTTCACAGAGACAGTCGTTAGCTGTTGGAATGTGCTGCCCAGGGAGGTGGTGGAGTCACCATCCCTGGAGGTGTTCAAGAGGGGACTGGAGGTGGCACTTGGTGCCATGGTTTAGTCATGAGGTCTTGTGCTGACAGGTTGGACTGGATGATCTTTGAGGTCCCTTCCAATCTCTAGGCGATTCTGTGATCTTAAAAAGCCTTTTCCAGCCTAACCAATTCTGTGAGTCCATGAAAGAATTCCAAGATCCAGCATCACAAACCCACAAGACACCTTGCTTGTCCTCTCCATTTGCCTCCCCAGATGCCATGGAACCCTTGTTTTAATGCAGCTAAATGCAACATCATTTTAATAACCATCAGTAAGAGCTTTGATATTTTTTTTTGGTACCTTCTTCCTGCTGCAGTTATCACAGATGACCTCTGGGTGATCTTTGCAGAAGGTGGGATTAAAATTTGTTTCCCCAAAGTAGGCCAAAAGCTGGATCCTCCTGCAGTCCACCACGTTCTCACAGTAGTGAACCATGCTGTAGAGGTTGTTGAAGTGAGTCTGTCTGCTGTGACTGTTCCCATCTTTCTCCACTGAAATGCAACAAGTTCAGCTGCAGTTGTTGAATCTGCACTGCCAGGGGTTGATACCAGAGAGACAAAATGCAACAGGCTCCTGTGCTTCAAAATAGGTAGGGTTAGGCCAGGACTAACCATGGCCAGATTTTACCTCTCAAGTTTTATAGAGGGAATAGAGAGGGAGGGAAATGATGATGGGGAATGGGGAAGGGGGGGGAAATGATGATGGGGAAGGGATGGGGAAGGGGGGGAAAGAATGATGATGATGGGGAAGGGGAAGGGGGAAATGATGTTGATGGGGGAAGATGGGGGGAAAAGATGATGATGGGGAAGGGGGGAAAGATGATGATGGGGAAGGGGGGGGAAAGATGATGGGGAATGATGATGGGGGAAAGATGATGATGGGGAATGGGGGGGGAAAGATGATGATGGGGAAGGGGGGAAATGATGATGATGGGGAAGGGGGTGGAAAATGAGACTAGAACAAGAATCAAGAGATTGATGTATGAAGCAAACTATTTTGGTCTAAAACTAAGTGCCCCAAATCTTAAATGACAGAGAACCATTCAGGTGCAGTTCTGTCACCTCTGCAGTCTCACACTGTCTGTGGCACTTCCAGGCCTAACCAAAACAAGGACCAGTGACAACTCTAGGACCGTCCCCGTTAGGTTACAGCCAGGAGAACTCACTCATTATTAACCTTCTGAGCCTGGTGACGTCGCTGTAGCTGTAGAAGAGCAGGCAGTGGGACATCTCCCCATCTCTCCCAGCCCTGCCAGACTCCTGGTAGTAGCCCTCTATGGATTTGGGAAGGGAAGCATGGATCACGTAGCGCACGTCAGGCTTGTCAATTCCCATTCCAAAGGCGATGGTGGCACATATAACCTGGGAAGGAAACCATCCAGGGTTATGGAAGCTGTTCCTGCACCACAACCAGCTGTGATGGAGGGGACAGAGCTGTGCAGAGCCCAGAATTTCAGCTGTGACACTGCAGGATGAGCACAAAGCAGCAAGAGCACCGCTTCCTTTGGAAGAGCTGTTCCAGAGCAAGGGAACACTCTGGATGTGAGTCTCAATGCACAGCTGAGCAGGGTGTATCAAGCTGTTTCAGAAGCCTGGTGCTACTCACTTCCTTCCTCCTGGGTTACCATGCCCTGGTGCAGTGCTGCAGCCTTTGATCTGTAAGCCCCACCATGAGGAGATGGCTTGGGTGCTGTGGCAGATCCAAGGGCATCTTCCAAAGGCTCAGCAAGAACTAAAGGGTGATGGGCAAGAGGCTGGGGCCAGACTCTTCTCAGTGGTGCTCAGCGACAGGACAAGGGGCAATGGGCACAGACTGGAACCCGGGAGGTTCTCCCATGAGGGGAAACTTCTCTGGTGTGAGGATGCTGGAGCAGGCTGCCCTGAGAGGTTGGGGAGTCTCCTTCTCTGGAGAGCTTCCAAACCCACCTGAACATTGTGGTCCTGGGCAAGCTGCTGTGGGTGCCCTGCTTTAGCAGGGGGGTTGGACTGGGTGATCTCCAGAGGTCCCTTCCAGCCCCCACCACGCTGGGATTTGGGGATCCGTTTGGTTTAGTCCTGCAGCCAATCTGGCAGCAACACGACACGACTTTGCTTTCAGTTCCTGGAACAAGAGGGCTCAAAGTGCTCTGAGTTCTGTTCTCTCTTCTCCTACCTGACATCCTTCTTGATTAATCCACTTCTTCTGCACCAGATCTCTGTTGGAGTCAGTGAGGCCAGCATGGTAGGCAAGGGCAGCCAGACCTTCCTTCTGCAGGATAGCTGCTGTTGTGTCGCACTCATGACGTGAGAGGCAATAAATTATTCCAGAGTCATCTGCAAAGACAGAAAAGAAAAGGATGCTACATATTAAAACCAAACCAAACCCCAACCCAAACCCAGTGCCACAGCTTCAGGTCCCTTTCACTTGCTCAGCAGCCAGACCTGGCAATCCCAACAGGGAGAGGTTGGGAAGCAAAAACTGCTTGAGTAATTTGATACTGTGATTAACATCAGATGATTTTGTTAGCTTCTCCTCACCCAATTTGCTGTGGTTTTGGGGAGGTGGAAACAAGGAGTTTTCCTGCTCTCTGCAATCTTAGGATTTAAAATACATGAGTCAAGAACTGCATAAACCAAGAGCTAGAGTGGTTTTAGTTGATGATAGGTGAGGTTACAGCACTGAGAAGCTCTGAAGGGAGCTTGGTGCAGTCAGCTTCCAGCAGCAGGCGCTGCAAGGCTCCAAAAGTGAGCCTGGAAAGATAAGAATCTCTGATGATATCATCAAGGGGAGCCACAGAGATGACAGAACCAAACAATTAAGACATTAGATGACCTTTATACTCTGAAGACACAATGCTAAAAGGTCTGGCAAGCTCCAGAACAATTACTCCAGAGCCTGACCATCATTTACTTCATCTGATTCCCACTCTCAACAACACCATTTTGTCTCCAATATGTTTGTCTTGTAAATCACAGAATCCCAGGCTGGCTTGGGGGGAAGGGACCTGCAGTCCACCCCCACCCTGCAGTCAGCAGGGACAGCTGCAGGTTGCTCAGAGCCCCAAACAACCTGACCTGCAATGGCTCCAGGGATGGGGCAGCTCCCAGCTCTCTGGGCAACCTGCTGCCTGTATATAAATGTATCAGTGACTTGCAGAAAGACACAAATTGGGGTTTTTTTAGAGCATTAGAGAAGCTTTTCCTGCCTAAGAGCAAGTGCCTGCATGCCCTGCTGCTCTGGACTCACGTGGATGATACTTTTTGATCCATTCCAAGCAATCCATTGCCACCTTCTTTGGCTTCTTGGGCAGCACATCATATTTCAAGTTGTGCCTGTTGAAGCTCATTGTAAACCTAGAAGAGGACAGTTCATGGGTTCTCATCAGCTTTTTGGGTTCAGTGATTCCTTCCAACAAGCTCAATATTGCCTGGAATGTCTCAAACTGCTTCTTGTCCTGCACAACCTGCCAAGGAGTTACTGCTCCGTGGAGTAGTAACATTGCCCGTGTTTTGGGGCCAAAATTCCTGCCTTTTTCCTGTGGCTGTGGGAAAACCAAAGCTACAAGATCTGCTTGTCATTGCCCTGGTGAACACTGGCATCCACACCTGACTGATGACGTTTGCACTACACAGCATCACCTCCCTCCTGAAACCCCATTCCTAAAAGAAGAAATTCCCCAAAACTGAGGCTTTTCTGTTCCCATCATGCAAAGTGGAATGACTGCAAGCCAGGCCCAGTGGTGGGTGCCTCATTGTCTCTGGTCCTGCCAGTGCCAGTTAAAACACTTCCAGCTTCTGCCATTCTCCAGAGGTCTCCCGCAAAGCCCTAAATACAACTCGGACATTTTATCAGCAACGAGAGTTTCTGATGTTATTTTGTATTAAACAGCTTCCTCCATCGTGCCAGGAAGAGCTGAGCAACTGTTACTCTCCTTCCTTTACTACTTCTCATCCAGCTCACACTATTCCCATGCACACCTCCTTGCTCCACCAGACACAGCTGGTTATTTCCGATGGGCCTGGAACGCTCTCCTCGCTCGACCGATTTCTCCCCTCAGACTTTCTGTGGCACAAAGGAACTGTGGAAACTGCTGAGCAACTTACACTTGTGGTTTTAGCATCTCCAGCTGGTTCTGGATGTCCTTCTGGACCCTGGGGTTGGCAGTGGCTGTCAGAGCCATCATGGGGACAGAGTGAAACTTCTTGCGGAGCACGTTCAGCCGTTTGTAGTCCGGTCGGAAATCGTGGCCCCACTAGGTGAGGAACAACATTCAGCTGAGGAAGAAGCTCCAGCCAAGCCTTTGGCCACCTTGAGCACCAAATTCAGGTCCTTACCTGGCTGACACAGTGGGCCTCATCAATGACAAAACGTTCCAGGAGCTTCCTGTCATAGAGATTTTCCAGGGCTGACATCAGCCTGCTGCTGGCACAAACCTGGAGACAGGTCCACCGGTGGTGTTAGAAAGTGAACGACAGAGCCAAGGGTCACCCCCACCTAAGGACACCACCACCACCACTGTCCTGTACAGCAGAGTTCAGCTGGAGTGCACAGGTAAAGCCTGAAGCACAGGGAAGATGCCAATCAGCTTTGTATTAGTTGACAAGGAAGCAGCCGGGGCGGGATCACTGCAGGGACATTTCAATGACCTAAGTCGTGGAAGTCAGTGCTGGGGAAAGAAACATCACTACAGGAGACAGTCCCCACCTAGAGAGCTCTTGTGGAAGGACAATTTCAAAGGCAGCCTGGAATTAAGCTCAAGGCAATCGTCTGACCATCACCTGTGACCCAGACAGCTTCCTGCTTCTCCCTGGGCTGTCAGGTTCTAACAACAACTGGCCATGGAAACTCAGTGAGACAGCCCCAAATGGATGGGCAGGAGGTGTTCCAAGGGCTTCAGGGAATCACAGAATGTTTTGGGTTGGAATCCAACCATTCCCCCAGCACTGCCAGGTCACCACCAAACTGTGTCCCTCAGTATATCCCCACAGCTTTGAAACCCCTCCAGGGATGGAGACTCCACCACTGCCCTGGGCAGCCTGGGCCAGGCCTTGACACACCTCAAGGGCAAGTAATTATTCCTCATGTCCAACTTAAGCCTCCCCTGCTACAACTTCAGGCCATTTCCTCTAGTCCTGTTTCTTGTTCTTTGGGAGAAGAGACCAAGCCCCACCTGGTTCCAACCTCTTCTCAGGGAGTGGTAGAAAGCAATGAAGTCTCCCCTCAGCCTCCTCTTCTCCAACCTGAACAACCCCAAGTCCCTCAGCTGTTCCTCACCAGACCTATTCTTCAGACCCTTCACCAGCTTCATTGCCCTTCTCTGGACCTGCTCCAGCCCTCAATGTCCTTCTTGGAGCGAGAGGCCCAAAACTGACTCCAGAATTTGAGTTGTGGCCTCACCAGAGACAGGGGAAAATCCCTGCCCTGTTCCTGCTGGCCACACTATTGCTGATCCAAGCCAGGATGCTGGTGGCATTTTTGGCCACTTGGGCACACAGTGGCTGTTTCTGTCGTGCAGACACCCTCCTCAGTCACTGACTGAGATGAGTTACATCTGTACAGAGGCTTCCTGAGGTACCTAAGAAATAGGGAGCTGGCAGAGTCACTCCCCCTGGAGGTGTTCAAGTAACGTGTGGCCACGGCACTTGGGGACATGGTTTAGTGGCTGTGGTGGTGTTGGGCTGATGGCTGGACTGGATGATCTCAGAGAGCTTTTCCAACCCAAGCACTTTATGATTAGATGTTTCACAATTTTTCCCCCCACAGGCCTGCTCTAAGTCCAGTGCTTCCCTTTCCACACCTCACAGCCACCTCCCTGATGCAATCAAACACAAACCTTCTCAGGGGTGACGTAGAGGAGCTTTATTACAGGATCCTTTTTGGACAGCTGCATGTAGATCTTTGAAGCATCTGCATCTGTTCTGTCACCAGTCAGGTATGTTGCAGCAATCTATAGAGTTTGAGCAAAATGGAAGACTTAATAGCTGCAAAGCAGAAGAACCTTTCAAACCTGAGTCCCACAGCTGGTCAGAAACCAGATAAAGCCTGAGTTCTGAACAGGCTTTTGCCATTCCCAAACACAACATTTTCAGTGCTGCTTTGGGTAACTGCAGATAGGCTTTCACACACACACACACACACACACACACACACACACACACACACACCCCCTTACTGTGGACATGGCAGAATTTTCCTCATGCTAATCCAAAAGCAATCTGGGCCACCTGTTGCAGTGTCTCACCAGCCTCATATTGAAGAGCTTCTTCCTAACATCCAGTCTCAACCTACTCTCCATCAGCTTCAAACCATTCCCCCTTGTCCCATCACTTGACATCCTTATGAAAAGTCTCTCTGCAGCCTTCCTGTAGGATTCCTTCAACTATAAGGTCCCTGCTGCAGCCTTCTCTTCTCCAGGCTGAACAACCCCAGCTCCCTCAGCCTGTCCTCATAGCAGAGGTACTCCAGCCCTTAGATCACCTTTATGGCCTCCTCTGGACTTGCTCCAACAGCTCTGTGTCCTTCTTATGCTGGGGACACCAGAACTGGGCTCAGGGGAGACCTTATTGCTGTCTACAAATACCTGAAGGGAGATTGTAGCCAGGAGGGGGTTGGTCTCTTCTCCCAGGCAACCAGCACCAGAACAAGAGGACACAGTCTCAAGCTGTGCCAGGGCAGGTTTAAGCTCGAGGTGAGGAGAAAGTTCTTCCCAGAGAGTTGTTAGCCATTGGAATGTGCTGCCCAGGGAGGTGGTGGAGTCCCCATCCCTGGAGGTGTTCAAGAGGGGACTGGACGTGGCACTTGGTGCCATGGTTTAGTAGTCATGAGGTCTGTGGTGACAGGTTGGACTTGATGATCTTTGAGGTCTTTTCCAGCCTTATTAATTCTATGAACTGGATGCAGTATTTGAGGTGGGGTCTCACAAGAGCAGAGTCAAGGGGCAGAATCCCTCTCTCTTGCCCTGCTGGCTGCACTCCTCTTGATGCAGCCCAGCACACAATTTGCCTTCTGGGCTGCATGAGGGCACTGCTGGCTCATGGGGAGCTTCTCAGCAACCAACACCCCCAAGTCTCTTCAGAGCTACTCTCAACCCAATCTACACCCAGCCTGGATTTGTGCCTGGGATTGGCCCAACCCAGCTGCAGGACCTTGCATTTGACCTCGTTGAACCTCCTGCAGATTGCACTGGCCCCCACTTCTCAAGCCTGTCAAGATCCTTCTGGATGGATCCCTTCCCTCAAGTGAGTCCTGTACACCACACAGCTTGGTGTCATCAGCAAACCTGCTGAGGGTGCACTCATTGTCACTGTCCATGTCACTGTCAAAGATGCTAAACGGCACTGGACCCAAGACAGACCCCTGAGGGATGTCACTTGTCACTGCTCTCCACCTGGACATGTTGCTGTTGATCACAACTCTTTGAGGGTACCATTGAGCCATTTCCTTATCCAGGTCACTCTTCCTGCTGAATGGTTACAACAGGATTGGATCATCTGGACCACTAGATGGATAAAGAACTGGCTTGATGGCCGCACCCAAAGAGTGGCTGTCAACGGGTCCATGTCCCAGGGGAGGCCAGTGACAAGCGGAGTCCCTCAGGGATCAGTCCTGGGACCTGTCTTGTTCAACATCTTTGTGGGTGCCATGGACAGTGGCATCGAGTGCACCCTCAGCAAGGTTGCTGATGACACCAAGCTGTGTGGTGCAGTGGACACCCTGGAGGGAAGGGATCCATCCAGAGGGACCTGGACAGGCTGGAGAGGTGGGCACAAGCCAACATCATGAGCTTCAACAAGACCAAGTGCAAGGTCCTGCATCTGGGTCGAGGCAATCCCAGGCACAAATCCAGGCTGGGCAAGGACTGGCTGGAGAGCAGCCCTGAGGAGAGACACTTGGGGGTGCTGGTGGAGGAGAAGCTCAACAGGAGCTCTCAATGTGCACTTGCAGCCCGGAAAGCCAATCGGATCCTGGGCTGCATCAGGAGAAGTGTGGCCAGCAGGGCAAGGGAGGGGATTCTCCCCCTCTACTCATCTCTGGTGAGACCCCACCTGGAGTACTGCCTCCAGTTCTGGAGCCCCTATTACAGGAGGGATGTGGACGTGCTGGAGCGTGTCCAGAGAAGGGCCACGAGGATGATCAGAGGGCTGGAGCACCTCTCCTGTGAGGACAGACTGAAGGAGTTGGGGCTGTTCAGTCTGGAGAAGAGAAGGCTCCCAGGTGACCTCATTGTGGCCTTCCAGGATCTGAAGGGGGCCTACAGGAAGGCTGGGGAGGGACTTCTCAGGATCTCAGGTAGTGATAGGACTAGGGGGAACGGAATGAAACTGGAAATAGGGAGATTCAGTCTGGATGTGAGGAAGAAGTTCTTCCCCATGAGAGTGGTGAAGCCCTGGAATGGGTTATCCAGGGAGGTGGTTGGGGCCCCGTCCCTGGAGGTGTTTAAGCCCAGGCTGGATGAGGCTCTGGCCAGCCTGATCTAGTGTGGGGTGTCCCTGCCCATGGCAGGGGTTGGAACTAGATGATCCTTGTGGTCCCTTCCAACCCTGACTGATTCTATGATTCTATGATTCTAAGGACAGACCAGTGTGAGAACAGGTCACACCTCAGAGCCACTTCTGCCTGCTCATCTCCTCCTCTCCAAGAGGCAGCTGCAGCTCCTGCGAATCCTGCAGGATTCCTGCTGCAGCTGCAAATCCCCAGGAGCCAGAGAGACAGTTCAAACAGCCAGGGCACCCCACAGCACCAAATGAGTGGGAAGTGTGGCCAAAGCACAGCCTTCTGCAAGTCCCTGGGTACTGGGAACTGTTTGAGGGCCCTGACCAGCGAGACTGTCAAAAACTTGAGGGGAGAAGGATTTGTCTGAGCTTCACAACCCTGCATCATAGTCCTTTTGGTCTGATTCCCCCAAACAATCTCTGTTTTTCACAGAATCACAGAATGCCAGGTCAGAAGGGACCCCAAGGATCATCTGGTCCAACCTTCCTAGGTGATAGCCTAGTAGAAATGAGATGGCCTGGCAGCCTGTCAAGCATTTTTGCCCTAAAATGTGTTTCCCACCTTTGTTTCCCTACTCTCTTCATCACAATATCACACTAAGGGTGAAAAAGACCCTTCCCTGAGGCCAAAGCAGCTGTTTAGTGCCCAGCCTGAAGGAGACTCATCTTCTGTACTGACATTGCTGTGGTGCTCCCCCAGAAGCATCTCCAGAACTCGCCTGGCTCTCATTTCTGCTGCTCCAGTGTCTGAAGGCAGCTCTCAGGGTCTAAGAATCAGCCATCTGTACTTGAAACTAAGCTCCAGTAACAAATAGGCATGGACAGGCATAAATTCAGCAGTTTGATGCCAAGGTCCTCTAATTCATCTAATTTAGCTCTTCCTCCATAACCTTGGAAGCCTTTTTCAGTGTCCATCTACTCCAGTTTGCAGTTTGTATTTGAGAGCCATGAGACTTCCTTAAAAATTCAGATTCAGCATTCCCTTGTCAGCAGTTTTAACTCAATGAAACTGTTTGAACTTACATCTAAAGTCTTCAGCTTCTGCACCTGGTCTATGATCAGTGACCTCAGTGGGGAGATGACAATGGTGACTCCAGCAGAGACACAGGCTGGTAACTGGTAGCAAAGGCTTTTGCCACCACCTGCAAGGATTGAACAGAAGACAACAAGCATTAGACATTGAGAGGAAAGGGAGACAGAGAAGGAGGAAGAGGAGGAGGAGACCTGTTTCTTCCTCCCTACTTTACAGCACTTTCAGAAGCAGTGAACTTCTCCCTGACCTAGGAGGGCAATGCTGCAGAAGGCAGGAATTCCCTCCCCTCATTCTCAGCACACCAAACACCCCACACATCCTGCAGCCACAGAACCCAAGCAGAACATTTTCATTGAATCAGAGAATTGTTTGGGTTGGAAAAGGCCTCTAAGATCATCAGTTCCAACCATCAACCCAACACCACCTTGGCCCCAGGTGCCATGGCCACATGTTTCCTGAACACCTCCATGGGTGGTGACTCCTCCACCTCCCTGGGCAGCCTGTTCCAACACCTGACCACTCTTGCAGCAAAGAAATTTTTCCTCATGTCTAAACTAAACCTCCCCTGGAGCAATTTGAGGTCTCCCTTCAGCCTCCTTTTGTCCAGGCTGAACAACCCCAATTACTTCAGCTGCTCCTCACCAGACCTATTCTCTAGACCCTTCACAGGCATTGCTGCCCTTCTCTGGACATGCTCCAACAATTCAATGCCTCCATCTCCACAAAGGCACAGAAGAAAATAGAGCTCCAGACCTTTATTTGCCAAGCATGAGCCAGAGCTCCAAAGCCTGCAGCTGTGTGAGGTGTGGAGGCACCTACCAGTGGGCATTAAGATGAAGCAGTCTTCACCCAGCAGAGCAGCATTGATGGCCTCCAGCTGGTTTGTCCTGAAGCAGTGCAACCCAAACTTCTTGTGAAACACAGTCATCATTTCCTCAGAGTGGGAGAACTTCATGCCCCTGAAACGCTCCAGTGCAGGGTTATTAACTGGTGGGTCTGGCAGAGAAGGACAATGGACATAGAGTAGGTGACAAGAGGCTGTGCTACCCCTCCTGCCTCACTACAGCACATGGCTTCACCAGTGCTCCAACCCTTCAAACCTTCTAAACTCAGGTCATGGCTTGCTAGAGCAAAAACAATAAACTGCATTCATCTGGAATTTAAGAGCAGCTAAAGTGAGGAATCTGATCACAGGGAAACCTCTGGGAAGGACCAATGACTGCAGAACAGAGTCCTACACTGACAGACTGCATAGAGCCATGGAACTGTGGCTGCAGGAAGAGGCCTCCAAGGTCCTCAAGTCCAGCTGTTACCCCAGCACTGCCAGGTCACCACCAAACTATGTCCTTCAGCACCACATCTCCATGGCTTTGAAACCCCTTCAGGGATGGGGACTCCACCACTGCCCTGGGCAGCCTGGGACAGGCCTTGACTACCCTTTCCATGAAGAAATTGTTCCTTATGTCCAACCTAAACCTCCTCTGGTGCAACTTGAGGCTGTTGTCTTGTCACTTGTTCCCTGGGAGAAGGCTGACCTCAATCTGGCTCCAGCCTCCTTTCAGGTAGTTGTAGAGAGCCAGAAGGTTTCCCCTCAGCTCCTTTTCTCCAGGCTGAACAATCCCAGGTCCCTCAGCTGCTCCTCACCAGCCCTGTTCTCCAGGCCCCTCAACCAGCTCCACCTCTGCCACAAACCACTATGAAAAGTCTCTTCATTCATGGGGACCCAACAGCAGGTGGTAGTGAATCAGTGACAGAGAAGCTGATGGAACACTGTGACCTCCCTTTTACCACCCCACAAACAACACTGACCCACCCCAGTGTCCCAGAGGCCATCAAGTCTGCTCCAACAAGTTGTTTGGAACAGCTTTGCATCAACGGCTGAAAGTATTCATAGAGTCATAGAATGGTTAGAGGGACCTTGAAGGTCATCCAGTTCTAACCCCCTGCCATGGGCAGGGACACCTCCCACTGGACCAGGCTGCTCAAGGCCTCATCCAAACTGGCCTTGCACACCTCCAGGGAGGGGACCTTTCCACACCTTTGAATGACAAACTGCAGAACTAATGAGAACACAGAAACATTCTAGTTTCCAATGTTAGCAGCTTCCCAGCAGCCTGCAACCTGCACAACAAACAAACACTCAAGACATTGGGCATCACTTGGAGGGAAAAGAACCCCAGAAGATGGCTTTGGAAAGGAAAAACAGAAGGAAAGCCCACAGAAGCAAAAGGCATTGATGGTCTTAGGTTTAGAAATAAGTAAGATCTGGAGAAGGGAAAGCAGTGATCCTCAGGAGCATGATTCACCTGAAGGGTTCTTGGCTGCCACAGAGAAGCCTGATTTTGGAGCAGCAGGACTGGGTACAGCAGCAGGTCCTTTGGCTCTGGACATGATCTTTGATAGGAGTGATTTGGCAGGTGGCCCTTCCCTGATGGGCTGGTAGGAAGGTGTCTCAGGTGCTGACACATTCACCAGGTCCTCCCAGTCCTCATCAAAATCATCAATATCAAAGTGATCAAGGTCAAGGTCTGCATCATTCACAGCCTGAGTGTCCCCTGCAGGAGGGCCAGCAGGAGCTCTGCTTGGAGCTTTCACAGCTGTGCTGGCCAGGGGCCTCTCCAGCAGATGGTGGTTCCCAGTGCTTCTCACCCCTGGTTTCTCACCCCAGCTGCTGTTGAAGGACGTCTGGGAGTGGAGGCTGAGGGAAGCCCTCCCTGTGCCATTTCCCTTGGGAGAAGACATTGCTGTGGTTCCCGGGCAGGGAATCCCCTCCACACCTGGCTCTGAAGCATAACAGCTGCCCAAAGTTTGATTCTTCTGGGTAGAAGAACTGCTTGCATTAGGAGGCCCAGGAAGCAGGTTGGTGGACTTGGGTGAGTTTCTGTCAGAACTGAAGCTCCAGCTGGGACCAGGACACGAAGCAGGACTGGGACAGGGGAGAGGGCTCTGCTCCACCCCCCTTCCTAGGGAAAGTCTTTGTGCTGCTTTTGTTCAAGGTGACAGAACTAACCAGCAATTTTCTCCTGGCAGAGGTGGAAAGAAGGAAAAAGCATATTTAGTCACAAGCAATGACTTCTAGAGCATCCATGGAACAGTTTTGTCTCCCTCCTGTTCAAACACTGACATATGGTGGCCGTGGGCATTCTGTGGCCACTAGTTTAAGAGTATTTCCAGCAAATCCAGGGCAGAGAGAATAAAGCCAGCCCTCAGCTGAGCCAAACAACAACCAAGTGGTTGTGGCTTCCCTGCAGACATCAACTGAAGGAATGCCCAGCAGCAAGGAAGTGATACAGGCAAGGTGAGGTGCAGCAGAAAAAAACCCAACTAACAAATAAAAATGGATCTTCAGAGGCACAATCCTGAGATGAACAAATTAAAAGCATGCTTGACCCAATTGTGTGTTTCTCTACCTCCCAAGGACTGCCTGGCTGCAGTAACAAAAGGAAATGCAATCCATTAGCTTTGCTGAGACCCTTCAGAAACTCTCACATGGTGCCAGCCCAGTGAAAACACCGAACCAAAACACACTCCCAACTCTCACCAGTCTGTCTGGTTTAGGTCAGGGTCTCACAGAGGGTGGAGCAACAGAGTGCAGTAGCCATGGCAAGATGACAAGGATGTGGGCATCAGAAGTCAGAGTCACTGTGGACACTTGGCAGTGAGTGTCAGAGAATACTGAATTAATCATGGAATCCCAGACTGGTTTGGGTGGGAAGAGACCTTTCAAGCTCATCCAATCCACCCCCTGCAGTCAGCAGGGACACTGAAGATTGGACTTGATGATTTCTTTAGAAGTCTTTTTCAACCTTTATGATTCTGTGATCTGCAACCAGAGTAGGTTGTTCAGAGCCCCAAACAGCCTGACCTGCAATGGGTCCAGGGATGGGGCAGCTCCCACCTCTCTGGGCAACCTGGGCCTGGCTCTCACACCCTCAGGGTCAAACATTTCTCCCTTCTCTTCAGTCTGACCCTCCTTTAGTTCAGACCACCCCCCCCATCCTGTCACAACGGACCCTGCTCAGAAGTCTGTCCCCAGCTTTCTGAGCAGTCCCTTGAAGCACTGAAAGGCCACCAGAAGATCTCTCTCCGGAGCCTCCTGGGCCTGGTTCTTACCACCTTCAGGGTCAAACATTTCTCCCATCTCTCCAGTCTGACTCTCCCTCTTTTAGTTCAAGCCATCACCCCTTGTCCTGTCACGACAGGCCCTGCTCAGAAGTCTGTCCCCAGCTTTCTGAGCAGTCCCTTGAAGCACTGAAAGGCCACCAGAAGATCTCCCTGGAGCCTCCTCTAAAGCCTCTGGTTATGAGAAATCAGAATGCACCCAGCAGGTCACATCACCTCACCCTTCACTGGAGGCATCTGGTGCTAGTCACCTTCTGGAGAACAGACACAGGACTCCTGTGCCTCAGCCTGAACATGGGACTGGATCCTTTCTCAGGCAGAACACTGCTAACACCTTCAGCAGTTTGGGGTCTTTTTCCTTTCATCCCATCACTCATTTGAAGCTTTCTGAAGCCCTCCTGTATGCTGTTTCTGGTGCAGTGAGGACACCTGCAGGCACCACGCTGTGGAAGGCTGCTGCTGCTGGAACCTTACCTGAGGTCTCGCTTCTGGAGAAGATCTTTGGCACAGGACAGAGCCTGAAGCTCACACAGTGGGATGGCATCCACCAGCTTGCAGATCTCCTCCATGACACCATACAGCTGCTGCTCCAGCTGTGAGGCTCTCCCTGTTAGACAGAGGAGGTTTAGTAGGCAGCAGTGGAGATTTTTGTTTAACAAGAAGATATCATTTCCCCAAAGCACAGCAAACAGCAGGAGAGAAGTCTAAATAATTTACTTTGCACCTATTTTTTGAGAGCCCCTTCTGATTCTGTGTGCACAAGCTCACCTGCTCTGCAGCTCTTGGCCCTTCTAGCCACCCTTCTCTCCATGATCCAAACCCCACCGCAGTTCTTCCACACTTACTGCCCCAAACACTCAACTTCCCACATTTGGCTTAGTCCAAGCTGCCCTTTCCCAAACACCTTCTACCAAAACGTTGCACTTCCAGCCTAGGAAGGGCCCTAAAGACCCTGCCACAGGTGGAAGTCAGCACTTGGCACCTCATCCCCTTCCCTTCCACGCTGGGTACGGCTCCAAACCGTCTGGATTTCGCCAGTGAACCTCACCAGACCTCAAGCTGCTGGGGCCAGGGAGGGGGTGATGGTCAAACAGAAAGCCTAGCTGTGTTTAAGCACACTACAGATGGTCATGAAGGTCCTTTTCAGATATAAGCAACTCAGCCAAGAGAATTTTTCTTTGTTTTCACTACAAGTAAGGTTTCTATGGTTTTCATTTTGCAGGTCACTTGGCATTTGCTGGTGAGCATTGACCTGGCCTACATTCTACTTGAGCAAGTGCTGAAACCTTTGTTGATGGCAAGACATAAAGAGGCTTTATCTGTATTTTTCACAGATTCATAGAATGGTTTGAGTTGTAAGGGACCTTGAAGACCACCTAGTTCCAAATCCTGCCACAGGTAGGGTCATCTTTCACTAGACCAGGCTGCTCAAAGCCCCATCCACTCTGGCCTTGAGCACCTCCCTTTTTACCACCCCACAAACAACACTGCCCCACCCCAGTGCCCCAGAGGCCATCAGGTTTGTTCCAACAGGTGCTCTGTTTGGAACAGCTCTGCATCAACACCCAAAACTGTTCATAGAATGGTTTTGGATGGAAGGACCTCAGAGATCATCTACTCCAACTCCCCTGCCATGGGCAGGGATGCCTCTCAACCAGACTTGGTTGCCCAAGGCATCATCCCACCTGGCCTTGAACATCTCCAGGGAGGAGGCATCTACAACCTCTCTGGGCATCCTGTTCCAGTGTCTCACCACCCTCACACTGAAGAGCTTCTTCCTAAGATCCAGTCTCAACCTACTTTCCTTCAGCTTCAAACCGTTCCCCTTCACCCTATTGCTAGACACCCTCAGGAAAAAAAATCACTCTCCAGCCTTCCTGTAGCTCTCTTCAGGTATTAAAAGGCAGCTCTAAGGTTCTTCCTTATATTCCAATAGCATCTGCTTGAAAGTGATGGTGCCCCTGTACTTGGCCTCGGTAAAGCCACAGCTTGAGTCCTGTAACAGTTCTGGGCACTACAGCATATGAAAGACATTGAGGTGCTGGAGAATGTCCAGAGAAGAGCAACGAATCTGGTGAGGGGTTTGGAGGGCATCATAGGAGGAGCAGCTGAGGGAGCTGGGGTTGTTTAGTCTGGAGAAGAGAAGGTTGAGGGGGAGATCATATTGCTCTCTACAGCTACCTGGAAGGAGGTTGCAGTGAGGCTGGTGCTGGGCTCTTCTCCCAAGCAGCCAGCAACAGGACAAGAGGAAATGGGTTTGAGTAGTGCCAGGGAGGTTTAAATTGGACATTAGGAAAAAATTCTTTACTGAGAGACTGGTGAGGGGTTGGAACAGGCTGCCCAGGGCAGTGGTGGAATCACCATCCCTAGAGATGTTCAAGCAGCTGTAGATGTTGTGCTTCAGTGGTTGTGGTAAAGTTGGGCTATGGTAGGACTTGATGATCTTCACTGTCTTTTCCAGCCTTAGTGATTCTATGATTTGTCACACTGTCAGATTTCTGTGTGTAAGGGAAGCAGCCACAGCAGTGGCTAATCCACTGAACACTGCCCTGCAGACACACAAGAGCCACACAAGTGGCCTAAATGTTTTTGCATACATATTTTCCACATTTTCCTTCCCTAACTCTGATTTAGGGTGAGCAGAAGCACTTCTGACCAAGCCAGCAGACCACACTGACCAGAGTTTGCTGCAGGCTGGAGTAGCTTGACTAAGCTGGTTTCTAGACCAAGCATGGTTAGAATACAACCACAAACACACTGCCCTGGGCCTTTATCAGCACCGGGCTGTAAACAGACACTGCAGAACAGCACCATCAGCTACATTTTTGTGTATCTTGAGGGGGACAGTCTGACCCTGCAGCCTCACACCAAGGCTGTGCCACACCTACCCTTGGCAACTTTGCATTCCCAAGGTGAAACTCGGAAACATTTTAGCTCAGCACGTCCCAAAAAGGTTTGTGTGGGGATCTAATGGAAGCGCTGGCACAGCTCCAGCTTGCAGTGCTGAGTCCTTGTGCCATGGGCTGACCTCAGGAATGATTTGGTCAGCCTGTGCTTTTAAGCTCTGAAAAGCTATCTGAGCCATATCCCAGAGTGGCAAAGCCAAAGTGGGATCAGGCATCACCCCTGAGTCAACACAGTGCCTGAAACCCTGCGTGAGGCTCAGTGCCTGCTTCCTGTCCCCGCCTGTCACTGCTAGGCAGTGCTCTGGGGCTGCAGGGGCTGCACAGAGAACAATGCCTTGCAAACCATCCCCAAAACCAAGACACAGAGGGTTTGTGTACCTGCATCCTCTGCACTGGGGTCACTTGCAGTGACAGGCTGCGTGGTGGCTACCTTCCCAGGCCTGGACTCGCTGTTGCCAGTCGTGGAACTTCCACCAGTAGGAGACTCTCTGAAAAGGTTACTAGGAGCAAAGGGAAAAGGCATTAAAACAGAGCTGCCTACAAATCAAGGCACTGCCATGTGAGTGGATAGAGTAACAGCAGGGGTCGGTCAGCATGGAGAGGAGAAGGCTCCAGGGAGACCTTCTGGTGGCCTTTCAGGACTTCAAGAGGCCAATCAGAAAGCTGGGGACAGATTTTTAGAGCTGGGCCTGCTGTGAGAGGACAAGGGGTGATGGCTTGAACTAAAAGAGAGAGATTCAGACTGCAGAAGGGAAAAGTGTTTCACCCTAAGGGTGGTGAGACCCTGGAACAGGTTGCCCAGAGAAGTGGGAGATGCCCCATCCTTGGAACCACTGCCACGTCAGGTTGTTTGGGGCTCTGAGCAACCTGCTCTAGTTGCAGACGTCCCTGCTGGCTGCAGGGGTTTGGCCTGGAAGAGCTTGAAAGGTCCCTTCCCACCCAAAGCAGCCTGGGATTCCATGAAAACCCCAGCAGTTTGTCACCCATCCTGTGCCAACATGCAGTCTTGCTTCAATCATTTTTTTCCCTCATGAAAGGGAAGCTAATTCTGCATTTTGTGAAGCAAAGCCCACCTTGAGCACCGGTCACAAGAAGCAGCTGAGAGCAGCTGACAGCTGCTGACCTGCCAGACACAACTAACCCAGACCTTAAGTCCTCAGCAAACACCATTTCAGACTTTGGGGGCACTTTTAGAAGACAAACAGCTTTATCAGTGAACTCTGTTTCACCTGATGCTTCTCACAGAGGGCGAGAAGGGAGGCAGCTCCTCTTCAGGGGAGGGGGAACAACATCCAGGAAATCATCCTCTGCCAGCTCCGCGCCGGCGAACGGCTCGGGCCCAGCCCCAGCCAGCTCCGGGGGCTGTGCCTTTCCTCACTGCACAGCTCCTGCCTCTCACCACTTCTGTCAGCACCTGAAAAGAAGAGGATGAATTTCTGGGCAAAAATGCAAGCTCATTCTGGTGTAGATCAAGGGCAAAAAAAAAATCCCAGCTAGAAGACAAAACGCTCTATAAACAGAGTTTTTAACTTCCAAGGACAACAAGAGTTATGAGTGCTCTTTTTTCCTCCACCAAAAAGCCAAACCCCCACAAAGCCCCTTCTGAGTGGAAGGGTTCTGCAGATTGACTATAAAAAGCTTTCCCTGTCAGAAGATAAAACCTTAAAAGGTCTTTTTTTCCCCCCTATAAAGGATTTTATAGAAGGTGATGTTTTATTAAACACCAGCTGAACAAGAGCTCAGAGCCCTCAGCCAGCATCATCCCCGCACTGGAGTCAGAAGGTCAATTTCACAGTATCACAGAATCACCAAGGTTGGAAGAGACCTCAAAGATCATCCAGTCCAACCTGTCACCACAGACCTCATGACTACTAAACCATGGCACCAAGTGCCACGTCCAGTCCCCTCTTGAACACCTCCAGGGATGGGGACTCCACCACCTCCCTGGGCAGCACATTCCAATGGCTAACAACTCTCTGGGAAGAACTTTCTCCTCACCTCGAGCTTAAACCTGCCCTGGCACAGCTTGAGACTGTGTCCTCTTGTTCTGGTGCTGGTTGCCTGGGAGAAGAGACCAACCCCCTCCTGGCTACAACCTCCCTTCAGGTAGTTGTAGAGAGCAATAAGGTCTCCCCTGAGCCTCCTCTTCTCCTAACAGCCCCAGCTCCCTCAGCCTCTCCTCACAGGGAGAGCCTCTCCCCAGCCTTGTTGCCCTTCTCTGGTGTCAAGTGTCTCAATGTCCTTCCTAAACTGAGGGGCCCAGAACTGGACACAGGACTCAAGGTGTGGCCTAACCAATGCAGAGTACAGGGGCACAATGACTTCCCTGCTCCTGCTGGCCACACTATTCCTGATCCAGGCCAGGATGCCATTGGCCTTCTTGGCCACCTGGGCACACTGCTGGCTCATGTTCAGCTGGCTGTCAATCAGCACCCCCAGGTCCCTCTCTGCCTGGCTGCTCTCCAGCCACTCTGACCCCAGCCTGTAGCTCTGCATGGGGTTGCTGTGGCCAAAGTGCAGCACCTGGCACTTGGATTTGTTGAATGCCATCCTGTTGGACTCTGCCCATCTGTCCAGCCTGACAAGGTCCCTCTGCAGAGCCCTTCTGCCCTCTAACTGACCAACATCTGCTCCCAACTTGGTGTCATCTGCAAATTTGCTGATGACTGTCTCAATCCCCTCATCCAGATCATCAATGAAGATATCAAAGAGGATGGGGCCCAGCACTGATCCCTGGGGGACACCACTAAGACAAACCCTGCTGAGAAAGGTCAATGTCATTAATACATTAAAATTCATTCCATGAAGAGGTGGGGGGGGGAAAGGAACAAAATACTCTCAATAAGCAGAAGTCAGCTCACAAATCCACTTTGGCTGCATCACAGAGCACTACTCAGCACTGCTCACCTGAATAAACAAATTCATTTCATAAATAAAGATCCAAAGTTTCCAAACATAACAGGTGAGGGGGTTGGTCTGTTCTCTCAAGCAACCAGCACCAGAACAAGAGGACACACTCTCAAGCTGTGCCAGGGGAAGTTTAGGCTGGAGGGGAGGAGAAAGCTCTTCCCAGAGAGAGTTGTTAGCCCTTGGAATGTGCTGCCCAGGGAGGTGGTGGAGTCACCATCCCTGGAGGTGTTCAAGAGGGGACTGGATGTGGCACTTGGTGCCACGGTTTAGTCATGAGGTCTGTGGTGACAGGTTGGACTTGGTGATCTTTGATTCTGTGATTCTGAGGCTCAGAAAAGAGCAGCTGTGTGGAGCACACAGCTGCCAGGGGAGCACTCTGTCTGAGTCAGCAACTTTTGGGTCATAATTCAAGGTTGGAGGGGTTTGGGGGTGGTTTTTTACCTCTTTGTTTGAAAATTAATTGATTTATGCCCACGACAAAGGGGTTGGAAGTAGATGATCTCCAGAAGTCCCTTCCAACCCAAACCACTCTGAATCTGCACTACTATAGATATTATTATTTCTGTCATTTACATTTAGCATAGAATCACAGAATCCCCAAATCCCAGCATGGTGGAGGTTGGAAGGGACCTCTGGAGATCATCCAGTCCAACCCCCCTGCTCAAGCAGGGGTATGAACAGCAGCCCGCCCAGGATCACAATGGCCAGGGGGTCTGGAAGCTCTCCAGAGAAGGAGACTCCACAACCTCTCTGGGCAGCCTGCTCCAGGGCTCCAGCACCTTCACACCAAAGAATTTTCTCCTCCTGTTCAGATGGAACCTCCTGGGTTCCAGTTTGTGCCCACTGCCCTTTGTCCTGTCACTGGGCACCACTGACAAGAGCCCAACCCTGCGCTGTCCCTGGGATGACCCAAATGAAATCCTTGTCCCCACAGCTGTATATTAAATACCAGCACACAGCTACCTCTGGCTCCTGGAAAACCAGGCCCTCAGTGTGCAAACACCAGCATGTTTTCACCTAGCTCACTGGTATTTTCAAATAACTCATTACCTGGGTGGGTCTCCTCCCTCTCGTCATCCAGAATCACATCAGCATCGAAATCCTGCCAAAGGTCCTCACTACCCACAGCCCTGTCACTGTGGCAGGGAGCTGCATCCTCAGGAGCTGCATCCTCGATGCAGATCACAGATTGCTGCGAGGAGGGCTGGTGCTCAGCCTCTGGTAAGGTCTCCCCACACTCCTTAGCACCATGGTCACCTCCCACGGCGCCAGGAGAGCCAGGGGGCTCGGCCGGCAGGGGGCCTGACCTCCGGGGGCCGCACGGGAGACCTGCTGCCCTTTGGGGGACAGGACTGCTGGCCTGCAGTACTTATCAATTCTTGACAAGTCAAAGTCATCAATGTCATCCCACTCATCTTCAATGGCAATGACAGGGCTGGGAGCACCCTGCAGGCCCTTGCTCACAGTCCTCGTTACAGGGGGCACCTGGCCCTTTGACACCTCCTGGGACCTGCCAAGTGTTGGGCTGGGGCTGGCAGCAGTTGACTTGATGCCCTGGCCATGGGAGCTGGCTGCTGCTGGAAAGAAATCCTGGATTTGTGTTTTCTTCTCCTTGGAGACAGGGAGGGGTGAGGAGAGTGCAGACAGGGAACTGTTCACGTCCTTATCCTTCAATGCAGAGGTGACAGGGAGGCTCCAAGACTCCCTGGGCAAGGGCAAGGTGGTTGACAGAGAAGGCTTCTTGAATGTAAAGCCCCTGGAAAGACACAGGACAAATGCTATTAAGAAAAGCCAATATCATTAATACACTAAAATTTGTTTCACACCACGAGGGGAAAAGATAATTGAATAGTTTTAAGAATAATAATACAGTTCACAAATCTTTCTGGGCCCTGTATCCCCAGCAGCGTGGGCAGCAGGAGCAGGGAGGGGATTCTTCCCCTCTGCTCTGCTCTGCCTGAGCCCCACCTGCAGTGCTGGGGCCAGGTCTGGAGTGCTCAGCACCCCACAGACAGGGACCTGTTGGAGCAGGGCCAGAGGAGGCCACAGCAATGCTGGGAGGGCTGGAAGCCCTCTGCTGTGAGGCCAGGCTGAGAGAGTTGGGCTTGTTCAGCCTTGAGAAGGCTCCAGGGAGACCTGGTGGCCTTTCAGTGCTTAAAGAAGCTCATCAGAAATCTGAGGGCAGTTTTTGAAGCAGGACCTGTTGTGACAAGACAAGGGGTAATAGCTTGAACTAAAGGAGATTCAGGTTGGAGACAAGGAAGAAATGTTTGACCCTGAGGCTGCCCAGAGAGGTGGGAGATGCCCCACGCCTGGAGCCATTGCAGGCCAGTTGTTTGAAGCTCTGAGCGACCTGCTCCAGTTGCAGATGTCCCTGCTGGCTGCAGAGGAATGGATGAAAAAATATCATCTACGTGAGTCCAGAGCAGCAGGGCATGCAGGCATTTGTTCTTAGGCAGGAAAAGCTTCTGTAATGCTCTAAAAGCCCCCAATTTGTGTCTTTCTGCAAGTCACTGATACGTTTATATACAGGCAGCAGGCTGTCCAGAGAGCTGGGAGCTGCCCCATCCTTGGAACCACTGCCAGGTCAGGTTGTTCGGGGCTCTGAGCAACATGCTCTAGTTGCAGCTGTCCCTGGTGACTGCAGAGGGTTGGACTGGAAGAGCTTGAAAGATCTCTTCCCCCCAAACCAATCGGGGGTTCCAGCGTAAGAGACGAACCCACTCAGGCGCCCTGCGGCCTCCCGAGCCTCAGCAGCCCCTCCCGAGCGCCGCAGTACTCACGCCGGCCTGTGCCGCGGCGGGGCAGGTTTGCTGAGGGCTCCCGGGCCGAGTGGAGCTGCAGCTGCTCCGCAGGTTGTTCTGCGGCACCGCCGCCATGGCAGGGCCGGGCGCGGCCGCCCCGCCGGCGGGGGCAGCCTGAGGGCCGCGGACCCCGCTCGCCTCCGCGCGCCCCTTCGCATTGGGCGCCAAAGCGCCGCCGGTACCGCCCATTGGCTGGGGGGCACCGGAAGTGGAAGTGACGTCAGGACACTTCCGTTTCCATGGGAAGGGCCGCTCCTCCGCCCCGCCCTCCCAGGTGCGCGGCCGGTGGGAGGTGCGGCGTGAGGCCGGACAGCGGCTGTCGCAACGCCCTGCTCCGGGCGCTTTAAAGCGCTTCATAAAACACTGGAATGAGGCTCGACGGGGCCAAGGGTCGAGTCCTGCCTGCCCTCGGGTTACAACAGCCCCAGTCTGGGGGCGGTGACTGGAAAGTGCCAGGTGGGAAAAGACCTGCGATTGACGGAAGGTTAACATGAGCCAGCAATGTGGTCAGGTGGCCGAGAAGGCAACCAGCAGCCTGGCCTGGAGCAGCACCAAAGGGGCCAGCAGGAACAGGGAAGGGATTATCCCACTCAACTGGGCACAGGTGAGGCCACACCTCAAATCCTGGGGTCAGTTTTGGGGCTATCCAAGGAGGACACTGAGGTGGTGGAGTAGGTCCAAAGAAGGGCAGCAAAGCTGGTGAGGGGTCTGGGGACTAGGCCTAGTAGAGAGCAGCTGAGGGACCTTAGGTTGTTTGGTTGGGAGGAGGCTGAGGGAGACCTGGCTCTCTACAAGTACCTGAAAGGAAGCTGAAGCCAGGTCAAGGCTGGTCTGTTTTCCCAAGGAACAAGTAACAGGAGAAGAGGAAACTGCCTCAGATAGCACCAGAGGAGGTTGAGGTTGGACATGGGGAACAATTTCTTCAGGGAAAGGGTTGTCAAGGCCTGTCCCAGGCTCCCCAAGGCACTGGTGAAATCTCTGTCCTTGGAGGGGTTTCAAAGCTGTGGAGAGGTGGTGCTGATAAAGATGGTTTGGTGGTGACCTGGCAGTGCTGGCTTAATGGACTCAATGAGCTCAGAGGTCTCTTCCACCCTCAGTTACTACACTTCTAAGCTGCTAACCTTGGGTGGTTTTAACACTTCACAAGCTTTTGGACAGTGGCTTCATGGGACACCCTCCCACAGCTGGATCCTGCTCTGTGATGGGAAAACAGAGACTTCACCTCCCACCCCCTACTGAGCTGCAGAGAGCACAAAGCACGCTGGTGACAAGTCAACTTTATTCATGCAGGGGCCAGCTTCAGCATGAAGTAACACACAGCAGAAGTGTCCCCTCCTGCCACATGGGCTGCTCTCAGCCCTGCAGTTGTTAGCATCAAGCTGCCTGCTTCCTTCATTGATTCATAAAAGAAAATCATTCCATGCTCCTGTTATTTCTGTCCTGTTATTTCTGCATTACAATGCCTTATTTCTTAATACAAAAGGTACTAAAAAAAAAAATAATAATCAATGAAAATAGATAAAAATCACACCATTCCCTTTCCTCTAGAGAAAGGAGGGGGAAAAAAAAAACCTCCTTCAAAGACAATTCAAAACATCCCTAGAAGTTACATCTGGAAAGCAGCCGCCTGAAGGAAGGGCTGAGCTTTGTTGGGGAAGTGTCTTCAAAGTGTGGTGTTTCCCCTGAGTAGCCCTCCACTGCTGGCACCCCCCAGCAGCAGGGCCTTCAGGACAGGGTGAAGAAGCTCAAAGCAGTAGGAGAAGACAGGAGTCTGGTGCTCAATGCAGGAACACAGGGAGAGGAGGCACAAGTCTTAAGTCTTCTGCCTGCAAGAAGCTGCTGCCAGCCCAGGAATCTACCTGCAGGCAACAACTTCCAGCAGGCTCTTATCTCACCTCAGCTGGTGTTTCATCACTGCCTTGATTTCAGCATCCAGGATCTCCTACACATGCAGTTGCTCCTTCTCCTCTGCCTGCTGTCCCCAGCCTGTGCTCTCCTCTTACACCTGAGGGACTGGGTAGGATGCACAAGCAGCAAGCCCACACATGTTCTTCCCACGTTCAATAAGGAAGTACCTGAGAAAAGCAAGGAATGGGTGTCAGCAAGTGTCCCCCCCCTCCAGCAGAGCCAGGATGGCAGCTGGGTAGGGCAGGAAGGCTCTGCAGAGGGATCTGGCCAGGCTGGATCAGCAAGTTGAGGCCAATGGGATGAAGTTCACCAGGGGCTAGGTCGTTGCCCCACAGCCACCCCAGGGGCTGGGGGCAGGGTGGCTGGAAACTGCCTGGTGGAAAAGGAGTTAGAGGTGCTGCTTGATACAAGCTGAGCATGAGCCAGTGTGTGCCCAGGTGGTCAAGAAGGCCACCGGCATCCTAGCCTGGATCAGCAATGGTGTGGCCGCCAGGACCAGGGAAATGATTGTGCCCCTGGACTCAGCACTGGTAAGGCCACACCTTGAATACTGGGTTCAGTTTTGGGCCCCTCACTCCAAGGAGGATACTGAGGTGCTTCAGCAGGCCCAGAGAAGGGCAACAAAGCTGATGAAGGGTCTGGAGAACAGGGCTGGGGAGGAGCAGCTGAGGGACCTGGGGTTGTTCAGCCTGGAGAAAAGGAGGCTGAGGGGGAGACCTTCTGGCTCTCTACAACTCCCTAAAGGAGGCTGGAGTGAGGTGGGAGTTGGTTTCTTCTCCCTGGTATCAGGCAATAGAACAAGAGGAAATTGCCTGAAGTTGTGCCAGGGGGAATTCAGGTTGGAGATCAGGAATAATTTCTTTCCTGCAAAAGTGGTCAGGCATTGGAACAGGCTGCCCAGGGAGGTGGTGGAGTCACCATCCCTGGAGGTGTTGAAGAAGCACGTGGCACTGTGGGACATGGTTTAATGGCCATGGTGGTGTTGGGTTGATGGTTGGACTGCATGATCTTGGAGGTCTTTCCCAGCCTGAACAATTCTGATTCTCTCATTATGTCCAAGCTAGCACAAGGAGCAAATCCCTGTGACAGAGCTGTCAGCCCACAGCTATGCAGGGAATGCTGTTCCCCAGCCCCCTTACATCACAAACCAGCAGAGTGAGCACCTGACTGACCAGGAGCTGGAGTGAGCACCTGACTGACCAGGAGCTGGAGTGAGCACCTGACTGACCAGGAGCTGGAGTGAGCACCTGACTGACCAGGAGCTGGAGTGAGCACCTGACTGACCAGGAGCTGGAGTGAGCACCTGACTGACCAGGAGCTGGAGTGAGCACCTGACTGACCAGGAGCTGGAATGAAACCTCACCCCCCAGCACAACCTGTTCTTCTCTGGCTGCTTAACCACAGAAGAGGCCCTGGGGGAGCCAGGGGTATGGTGGCTTTCACATGCTGGCCTGGTGACAATGATCTAAGGGTCTGCTCCAACCAGTCACCCCAGGACAGGTTTGTAGACCATGTCTCCTTCACTGGGAAGATTTCCCTTCCTCTTGCTAGCTCTAGGCAAGTGGCTGGACTTGATGATCTCCAAGGTCTCTTCCAGCCTCCACAGTTCTGTGGTACCCAGAGGATGAAGCAGCTGTACAACTGCAGCTTCAGAAGCCTGGGGGCCGCTGGTGGGTGGAATCCCACACACGTAGCTCTCCTTTTACCAGGTACAGGGAGACCACGGTGGGTCCAGTGGCACTGGGACCTCCTTACCCATCCATGCCCCACAGAGGGCCCCAGGAGTTCTTCACAATCCAGTAGAGAGTCCCATTTTCTTCTCCATAGCCCACGGCGAGGACAGCGTGGTTCACCTTGTCAGGAGTGTGCTTGCACCGTGGGCTGCAGGCAGGAGGGGAAAAATCAAGCAGATTTGTGTCAAAAACCAGCCTGCAACAAATCACAGATTGGCCAGCAACCCTGACTGCACCCAGCTGCCAGGACAACTAACAGATGCCCTCAGCTTCCAGTTCTGGAGGGTGCAGAGGGGAACTAAGGAAAGGAAAACCCGAAGCTAAGGGGATGACCCGCTGGGAATCAGCTCTGCAGAGAAGGACCTGGGGGTGCTGGTGGACAAGGTCACCAGCAGTCAGCAATGTGCCCTCACAGCCAGGAAAGCAAATGGTCTCCTGAGGGGCATGAAGATGAGCGTGGCCAGCAGGTCAAGGGAGGTTCTTCTGCCCCCTGCCTACTGGAGCCACATCTGCAGCACTGGTCCAGTTCTAGGATTCAAGGTGTGACCACCCCAGTGCCCAGAACAGGGGGACAATCCCTGCCCTGGCCCTGCTGGCCACACCATTCCTGATCCAAGCCAGGAGGCTGGTGGCCTTCTGGGCTACCTGGACACATGCTGGCTCATCTTGAGTCACTGTGATCAACTCCCACCCAGGTCTTTTTCCACTGGGCAGTGTCCAGCCACTCTGCCTCCAGCCTGGAACATTCATGGGGTTGTTGTGACCCAAGTGCAGAACCCAGCCCTTCACCTCATCGACCCTCATCCCACTGACCTGGGCTCATGGATCCAGCCTGTCCAGGTCCCTCTGCAGAGCCTTCCTACCCCCCAGCAGATCACCACTGCCACCCAGCTTGGTGTATTCTGCAAACTGACTGAGGGAGCCTTGATCCCCTCAACCTTTAGGAGATCAGAACCCTCAGCACCTCAGCCACCAAGGCTCAGTTTGCTGATGGTTGCTGTTTGCTCTCCAGAAGCAAGCTCAGACTGCAGCCCACTGTTCCAGCACAGAAAACTGAGCGACCCCAGCCCTACCCCTTTCCCTCACCCTCACTCCCAAGTGCAGAAATACTCACTTTGAGTAGACCCCTCTGCTGTAGTGCATGAAGCTACCTGTCACCTCAAAGGCAAAGCTCACTGGGTTGTGCTTCCCCACAGCTTCCACCATCCCATCCTCGTCATACTGCAGGAAGAGGATCCCAGGGTCATTTACCTCCTGATTACACTGGGGCCAGTAAGGATTACTGGACCTGCAGAGCACAACTGGGCTGACCCTGGCTTTCTCCTCACTTTGGAAGACAAGAACCAAGAGTTCCTTACACGCTGGAGGTGCAGCCACCACGGAAAGCAGAGACCCTATGCCTGTACTTTGACTACAGCACCTCCCTAGTGCCACCTCACTCCTCTCCCAAGAGCAAGCAGGCTGCAGCTTGTCCTGCGAAGCCTGGCACACCTGGGGGCATCTGAGGAGCTTCCAAGTGATGTCTGGCACAGCCTTGACACCTGACTGTATGGAATTGTAGCCCTCTGGGCCTTACCTGTGTGATGTTGACAACATCTTTGACAAAAGCAATGGCCTTCTCAGGCTGGAACTTGCAGGTGCCATTCTGCATAGACAGAAAGGACCTGGAGTTAGAGGCTGCTGTGGAGCCTGCTCTGCTACAGCTGCAGGTGTGTGAGCTGTGGTGGCCATACCTCGGCCCGGTACGGGTAGCTGTCCTCCCCATCAGCCCTTTGTTGTAGAGGATGTACTCGAAGGCTTGGCTTGGCAGGCCCCTGCAAGACACCACAGCCAGAAGGTGAGGGTGCTAATGCTGCCTAGTGCAAAAGGACCCAGGAGTGTTGGTCAGCAGTGGCTGAAGTAGAGCCAGTGTTTGCCCAGATCCTCTGTGAATCTGCAGGACAAAACCTTCAACCTTCCCTTGCAGCCCTGCAGACCCTTCCCACAAACCAGGGGGAAAGAGAAGTGCAGGGTGGCGTCCCAGACCCTCCAACAGCATCAACCCCAGCCTGTTCCTCCAGCATCTCCTGTCTGGGGCTCCAGGTCTGGCCCATCATGGGGTCTGACACAGTCCCACCCAGGCACAGGAAGATCTTCTCCTGAGTGCCTGATTCCCAAGGAGAAAGGCAACACAGGAGCCTGGTGGACAACAAGTTGCTCATGAGCCAGAGGCCAATAGTTTCCTGGGGTGCAGAAAGCAGATTGTGGCCAGCAGGGTGGAGAACCTCAAGGGAGGATCTCCTTCCCCTCCCTGCTCTGCCCTAGTGAAGACACATCTGCAGTACTGAGACCAGTTCTAGGCTTCCCACTTTGAGAGAGACAGAACTACTGAGAGTCCAACAGAGGCTGGGAAGATGTTGAGGAGCCTGGAGCATCTCTGTAGGGAGGAAAGGCTGAGAGCCCTGGGGCTGTTGAGCCTGGAGAAGAGCAGCCTGAGAGGGGGTCTGCTCAGCAAGAGCTGAAGGGCTGGGGACAGCTCTGCAGCCTCACACATGGAAGGTGCTTCTCCATGGCCTCTGCCCAGCAGGCAGCTACACAGCACAGGGAAGGGCAAGGACCCCACATCTCCAGCCAGCAGCTGCTCCCCTTCCTGGCCACCTGCAGGGAGCCCAGCTCACAGAGGGAAAACAAGAACAGTGTGATCACTGTGTGCACATGGAAAGGACTACAGAGGATTCCTGAGGGCAATAAAAAGCACCACGAGTGGCTTTGCTCAGCCCCCTGAGCAGTCCTTGGGGCCTGCTTATCATCCAGAAAACATGAGATTTCAGAAAGGTTTTGTTTCTGCCTCCTCTGCAGCACCAGCTGCAATTCACCAAAGGTGAAGCAGAGGTTTCTGTGGGCAAAGCCCCACGAGAGGCGTGTGACCCACGAGGGAAGACAAAACTCCCTGAGGGTGTGAAAGCCCAGCCAGGAACCCGTGACTGGGATGTCAGGAGACACCACAACAAGACAGACATCAGAAGGAATATGACAAACAAGAGAGGTGAGGAAGTGCTGGAGAGTTAGGGAAGAGTTAAAAACTTTAAGGAGGGCCAAGCTGAAACAACCAAACCCTGCCCAAAAGTGTTCTCTGTGGCAACATCTCAGCCAAGGGGACACAAAACCCACTCCAGGATGTGGAAGGACACTAGGTCTGTCAGCCACAGAACACAAAACACTCTCCTTTCTGTTCTTTGTGTGACTTACCCACTGCAGCCATGGTTGTTAAAAGCCTGGGCACAGTCCACCAGCTGCTGCTCTGCCTACAGAGAAGATTTCCGAGTCAGTACCTGCTGCTCAGCACCAGCACTCAGCAGAAGTTCTCTCCCAAGAATCATAGAATCAGTAAGGTTGGAAAAGACCCTCAGAGATCATCAAGTCCAACCTATGACCTAACACCTCATGACTAACTAAACCATGGCTTCAAGTGCCAGTGTGGAAGAGGTGAAACTTTGAAGTGAAACTCTTGCTAAGTGACAGGAAAAGGAAGTGAGACAGAACACCCAGCGGTGCTGGCTCCACTCGTGCAGCTGAGTGGGAACCACCTAACAGGAGGCTCCATGTCCCAGGGAGCAGGGTGAGGAGACGTGGAGCTGGCAGCCCAGGGTGCTGCAACTGCAACAGATTCCTCCTCACCCATGCTGGGACACCCTCCCACCTCAGCAGTGCTGGCTGAGATCTCTTTCAAAGGTCAAGGATGTTTTGAATGCTCACACCCAACCCTCAGCACTTCTGCTATAGCCACACCAGCAGCTGTGGTCTTTCTAGTTCTTCCAGAAGATAAACCCTCTGGGGGGTTAAAAATAAACAGTCTTTAAAATAAACAGTTTCACAAGGTGCTGCTTGCAGCAAGCTGCATGAGACAGCACTGTAGCTACCCCTGCCTGCTCCCAGCACCAGGCACCCACCAGCAGCTGGACCCTCCAGTTTCATCCTGCTCCAAAACAGGCTCTGCCCAAGCCCCCTTGGGATCACAGAATGATTTGTGTTGGAAGGGATCTTAGAGATGATCCATTTCCAAGCCCACTACTGTGGATAGGGACACCTCCCACTAGAGCAGGTTGCTCAAGGCCTCATCCAACCCAGCCTTGAATACCTCCCAGGGAAGGAGCATCCAAAGCCTCCCTGGGCAACCTGTTCCAGGGTCTCACCACCCTTAACTGTAAAGGCTTTGACCCCAAGAGAAGATGGTGGCACAAAGAGCTCCTGGCCACGCTGCTCTGTGTCCCCCTCAACAGTTGTGATCAGCTTGTGAGGAGCCAAAAGGTCTGTGGTGCCCACCACAGCCACAGGCAGCCACATACTACCGGACTGGGAAGCAGCAGCTGGGAGCCATCCCAGACAAAAGCACTTAACTGGAGGCAGGACTGGCAGTGAGGGAACAAGACAGGCAAATCCCTTACCAGACAGAGGAGCTTTCCCGTGGCAATGGCAATAGCAGACTCCAAACACCCCGTGGTGGAAAAAGTCCAGCAGCTGCCACAGGGGCCCTGCGTGAGGAACCAGAAAGGAAGCGCTCCGTGATGGGCCACAGGGCCACCAGCCTCCCCAGAACGCCAGGCTAGGGCAGAAGGGCAGGCCAGGAGCAGAACATTTCCACTCCCTGCCAGCAGCTGGGCTTCACCTGCTGCTCCTCACCTGGTCTTTCACGGGTGTCACAAAGTTTCCTTTCTTCCTCCAGTCGATGCTGTCGGGGTAGGGCCCAGAGCTGCGCAGGAAGTTGCCCTTCGTGGCTGAGCAGTTCTGCAATCGAGGCATCAGGGGACAGCGGCAGAAGCAGTGACTGTCACGCTACATGCCAGCCAGGGAGCCCTGGGAAACCCCCCAAAACCACTGCCAGCCCATTCCCTTGATGCCCTGGGAGCCCCTCTACTTCCCAAAGAGCTGGGCCCATAAAGAAACAGCTCTACCCCAAAAACCACAGCTTGAGCTGCAAAGCTGGGAGCAGCAGTGACAATTTGGCTGGAGCCAGAGTCACGAGGGTGAGCTGGGAGGGCAGGGGACGGAAGCTTCATACCACTCTTACCCAGGCTCCAAGGACAGGGCACTACACTTCACACAGCAGATTTAGAGCAGCACAACCATGGGATGCTGAGCCACAGGCTTCAGAGCCCCCACAACTTGGGGTCCTTAGCCCTGCAGCCCCCTTGCTCCCCACCACACTCCTCTCACTTACCTGGGGCTCACTCCACAGATACAGCTTCTTAAACTCGGCAAAGGTCAGGTCTGAGAACTGGTTCAGGGCCACTATGGGAGGAGGAAGGTGAAAGGGTCGCTCTCCGCGGGCCGGAGCTCAAGGCCAGCGGGGGCCGGGGCGGGGGAAGCAGCTCCTACTCTGAAAGCTGTGGTTGCCCGCGTTGTGCTCCTCGATCTGCCTCTTGTTGTCCAGGAAGATGCGCAGCCTGCGGGGGTACTCGCTGGGGCCATACTGCCGGTTGTTCTGCGGGGACACAGCGCCTCAGCCGCGACCCCCGGGGCACCCGGCCCGGCCCTCCCCACCGCGGGGCCCGGGGCTTTACCTGGAGCATCCAGACCTTGAACTGCAGCTCCTCTGCGGGAGAGAGCGGGGAGAAGTCAGCGGGTCGCCCGGCTCCGCTCTGCTTCCCCGCCGCCTCCTCCCCGGCCTAGCCGCGGGCCCCGCTACGGAAAGAGCCCGAGGCGGCAAGCCGAGCTGGGCCGAGCCAGGCCAGGCAGAGCTGGGCTGGGCCGAACCCAGGCAAGCCGAGCCGGGTCGGGCCAGGCCAGACAACGTCCCGTCCCCTGCCCCCTTACCTTCAGCAGAGGGGGCCCAAGCGGCGGCAGGACCCAGGAACGCAAACACATTCAGCAGCGTGGCCCAGTGCATGGCCGAACTGAACCGGGCCGAGCCGAGGCCAACCGCGCCGAACAGGCCCGAATGGGACTGAGCCAGCAGGAACCGAGCCGAAGAGAGGCGAGCAAGGTGCAGGGCAGCCCTATCCCCGTGCGGCCTGACCCGAGCTGGGCCAATCGCTGCCCTGAGGGCGGAGCAAGGGGCGGTGCATCCCCGCGAGGGGCGGGGCGAGGGGCGGAGCCTCTGCGCCATGGCGGGAGCTGGTGGCGGGGGTGGTGCGCGGGTACGCCGTTGCCCGCCGATAAGATTCATAGAATCGGAATGGTTTGGGTTGGAAAGGACCTTGAAGATCGTCCAGTTCCAACCCCCTGCCATGGGCAGGGATCCCTCCCATGTTGCTCAAAGCCTCATCCAGCCTGGCGCATCTACACCTTCCCTGGGCAGCCTGCTCCAGTGTCTCACCACCCTCAACAGAAAGAATTTCTTCCTAACCTCCAGTCTAAATCTACAGTCCTTAAACTTCAAACCTCTCACAAACCCTTGCCCAAAGTCCCTCCCCAGCTCTCCTGTAGCCCCTTTCAGGTACCGGGAGGCTGCGCTAAGATTTCCTTGGAGCCTTCTCCAGGCTGAACAGCGCCCACCTCTCTGAGCCTGTCCTTACAGGGAGGTGCTCCAGCCCTCTGATCATCTTTGTGGCCCTCCTCTAGATCCTCTCTAGCAGTTCGATGTCCTTCTTATGTTGGGGGCACCAGAACTGGACAGAGAGCTCTGGGTGGGGTCTCACCAGAGCAGAGCAGAGGGGCAGAATCACCTCTTTCGTCCTCCTGCTCACACTCCTCTTGCTGCAGCCCAGCACATGGCTGCCTTCTGGGCTGCCAGCGACCACTGCCAGCTCACATCGAGTTTTTCCATCAACTGACACCCCCAAGACAGCTCTTGAGCCACTCCTCACCCAGCCTAGGATGTTGTGCTTGACAAAAGCATTGCCAAGTCCCAGTTCACCCTGAGATAGAATAGATTTATTAGCAAGAGGTAATCAGGAAACATATATTTTTACCAAAAAATGGAAATCTCCTTCCAAACAAGCTGTTCAGTTGAAAGTTTTAGGGCTTTGAAAGAGAAATTCTCATACCACGAGGTATTGCTGACAGCAAAAAGTGTCCGGTGGCGCGTGGGGCATGCCTGCCACGGGCGGGTTTCACTGGGTCTGTGTCCTGTACACGGTAAAAAACCCATGGATATATTCACAGAATAAGCACTACATTACTATACTCCTGCTAGAAGGTGGTCAGACAGGACTACAGTAGATGTAAGAAAAACACTCGCTCATCGGTTGCTAACTCTACGGCGTGTTACTCGGCGCAGTCACAAGGGTTACGGGGCTACAGCATATCCACAGAAGCTTGGCAGGAGCCAGAGGCGGCAAGGAGTCCAAGGGACGGTCCCATCTTCCCGGCCTGGGAGGGAACTGGGGGCCCCCAAGCACTGAGGGTGGCACAGGGAGAACGGGCGGCATGGCACGGAGCGATAAACGTCGTCATCTCTTCTTTTCTCCTCTTCCTTTCTTCTCCTCTCCTTCTTGCTCTTCCTTCCCTTTTCCCCCCTCTTTCTTCTCATCCAGAGCTTGCACAGAGATGCTGCTGCCAGTCCCTCCAGCACCAGGACTGGCGCAGAGAGGGAACCGAAGGCCCCTCCAGCACTGAGGGTGGCACAGGGCGAGTGGGCAGCATCACACAGAGTGATAAATACCAACGTGCTCTCTTCCTTCGCTTCCTCCTCTTCCTGAGCTTGCACAGGGATGCTGCTGCTGGTCCTCCCCAGCACCAGGACTTGCACAGGGGAGGGAACCAGTGGCCACCCAGCACCAAGGGTGGCACAGGGAGAGCAGGCAGCATGGCACGGAGCGATAAACATCAACACATTTTCTTCCTTCTCTTTCAGAGCTTGCACAGGCACGGCGCTGCCAGTCCCATCTGAGCCGCTCTGTGCTGCGCCCCCAGGGGGGACACAGAAGGGGTCACCCCCTCCCTGCCCACCCAGCAGCCCCCTGGAGAGGAACAAGTGACAAAAGCTGATGGGCAAGAGCCCGGGACTCCAGCGCAGTGTCAGTGTGTGAAACCTGGAAGGGTGCGGGGAATCCTACTGCGGGCTGGGGAGGAGGAGGGCAGCGGGTGGCTGGGGAAGCACAGAGGTGGGCTGGTTGCAGGGGTCCCTGGGGGAGTCCCTGGGGGGCAGGGGATATGTACAGCATGGTACAGCCTGTGTACATGGCTGCCCCCACCTCAGGAGGGCAGCTTGGGCTCCAGCCGCAGAGAAGCCTCGTAAAGGCTTTCCTCGTCCATCACACACGACTGGTCCAGCAGGTACTGGGTCACCTGGGGAAAGGGAGAGCCAAACTGTTCATGGGAGGACCTACCTCTGCTGCAGCCCACCACACATGGTGAAACTGGGAAAAGAATTGGTTCGGTTGTAAGAGACCTCTAAGGTCACAGAGACCAACCATCGATCCAACACCATTAAACCACGTCCCAGGCAGGTTTGGAACGTCTCCAGAGACAGAGACTCCACCACCTCTCTGGGCAGCCTGCTCCAGTGCTCCACCACTCTTACATTAAAGGACTTTGAGATGGAACTGCCTATGTTCAAGTTTGGGCCCAGTACCCCTTGTCCTTTCACTGAGCACCACTGATAAAAGCCTGGCCCCACCCTCCTGACAGCCACCCTTGAAGCACTGATGAGATCCTCCCTCAGGCTTCTCTTCTCCAGACTAAAAAGCCCCAATTCTCTCAGTCTTTCCTCCTCAGAGATGTGCTCAAGAGGGAGATGGGGAGGAGAGGCAGCAGGTGGCTCTGGGGACAGGGCTGTACCTTGGGCTGGTGCTCAATCTTGTAGGAGGTCTGCTGGAACTGGCGGATCTCTCGTATGATGTGTGAAATCTGCCCGGAGAGAAGACACAGCAGCTGGTGGCAGCTGGTGGGGCACCTTCCACCCACACCCTCTGACCACAGCACCGGGCAAAGGGCTGCTCTGCTTCTTCCAGGCACAGCCCTCACCAAGGACAGCTGTGCTGGGCACCAGGCTGCAGGGTTCCAAGCCTCAGGCCCCTCAGAGCAGGGCTGGCAGACTCACCATCCTCATCTTGGAGAAGTTCACCAGGCCATCCTCGGTGTAGTTTGGGGTCCCCTCCTCGATGAAGGCCAGGTCAGTCAGGTACATTCCCAGGTAGGGGACACAGGGAGGGTCACAGCTTTAAGAGCAACCCAGGAACAAGTAAGAGAAGAAGAAACAAGTGAACAAGCTAGCTTGCTCCTCTCACATAGACACAAGCCTTGCTCCTCACGCACCCACAGCAGTGCCAGTAAGGTCCACCACCAGCTGGAGGGACCTGCACTGGCTGGTGAGAAGCTGCAGCTCCATATCTTGCACCCTGGGGTTTAAACTCCAAGTCTGTGAGGGCAGGGGGAACAAAATGTCCCCAAGTCTAGGAAAGATTCCCCACTCCAGTCCCCATTATCCCAGTTCCTCCATGCCACAGCTCAGGGCAGCAGCTCCTGGCTCAGGGTCTCTCCACAAGATGCTTGCTGAACAGGACAGGAGTTGGTGCAGTTCCAAAACAATCTCCTGAGCAAAGTCCCACCCAGCAGGGTGGGAGATGGGATGGGCTCCAGGTCCCCCAGCCCCATGGGTTCACCAGCAGGAGGGGGAATTGCTGCTCACTCACTTCTTCAGAGCCTCCCTCAGGTTCTTGAACCTGCCCTCTGAGGACACCAGCTTCTGCAGCTTGTCGATCAGAGCCTTTGTCTGCAAAACACAAAGGAGCACCTGCAGAAGGCCCTGGAAGGAACCTCCAGCCCACAGCCAGTGGGGTGAAGGCTGCAGAACCAAGGTCACCCCCGTCCAGGTGCTCAACACCCTTGTATGTCCAGAGAAGCTCAGCAAAAACTGGAGAGCAAAGTTCCTCCAACATAAAATCATGGAATCCCAGTCTGGTTTGGGTGGGAAGGGACCTTTGAGGCTCATCCAGTCCACCCCCTGCAGTCACCAGGGACATCTCCAACCAGAACAGGTTGCTCAGAGCCCCAAACAACCTGACCTGCAATGGTTCCAGGGATGGGACATCTCCCACCCCCTGAGCAACATGGGCCAGGCTCTCACCATACTCAGGGTCAAACATTTCTTCCTTCTCTCTAGTCCAAATCTCCCTCTTGTAGTTCAAACTATCACTCCTTGTCCTCCAAACCATCACACCTATCACAACAGGCCCTGCTCAGAAGCCCATCCCTGATTTCTGGCCAGCCCCTTGAAGCACTGAAAAGCCACCAGAAGGTCTCCTGGAACCTTCTCTTCTCCAGACTGAACAACCCCAACTCTCTCAGCCTGGCCTCACAGCAGAGGGCTTCCAGCCCTCCCAGCATTGCTGTGGCCTCCTGTGGCCCCACTCCAACAGGTCCCTGTCTGTGCTGAGCACTCCAGAGCTGGCCCCAGCACCGCAGGTGGGGTCTCAACAGAGGGGCAGAATCCCCTCCCTTCCCCTCCTGCCCACACTGCTGGGGATGGAGGCTCTCCACTTGTCTCCTTCCTCTCCCTCCCACCTTCTCCAGAGCCTGATGAATCCCAGATTTATCACTCTGCAGGAACAAAGCTGCTGTTCCATTTCCAGAGGAGCCCACACAGCAGCTCCTGCTCAGCACCCCCTGGTCTCCATCAGGTTTCACCAAGCAGAGCTATTTCTGTCCCTGGTAACTCTAGGATTCATTCTCCTCACAGGATCACAGGATGTTAAGGGTTGCAAGGGACCTCTGGACATCTTTGAGCCCAACTCCCTGCCAGAGCAGGACCATAGAATCCAGCACAGGTCACACAGGAATGCATCCAGATGGGGCTTGAAAGTCTCCAGAGACAGAGACTCCACAACCTCTCTGGGCAGCCTGCTCCAGTGCTCCCTTACAGCAAAGTTCTTCCTCATGTTGAGATGGAACTTCCTGTGCTGTAGTTTACATCCATTGCCCCTTGTCCTATCACAAGGCACAAGTGAGCAGAGGCTGTCCCTGCCTTCCTGACACCCAGCCCTCAGATATATAGACAGATTTATTAGATCCCCTCTCAGTCTTCTCTTCTGCAGACTAAACAGCCCCAGGGCTCTCAGCCTCTCCTCATAGAGCAGTGCTCCAGTCCCTCATCCACCCCTGGTCAGAAGAGCCCAGAAAACCCAATCTGGAGAGCATCTGCATGCACTCCCAGCTCAAGGATGCTGTAGGAAAGGTCTTTGAGCTGGACCATGAACAAACCCAACAGCAACATAGCCTCTGAGATGCTTCCTCAGCACCTCTTTCCTGGGAATGGCCTACACAGACCTCACTCCAGCTTCTAGCCAACACATGGGTCTCGTGTCACAGAATCACTGAGGCTGGAAGAGACCTCTGAGATCATCAAGTCCAGCCTGTGACCTAACACCAGGACATCAGTTAAACCATGCCACCAAGTACCACATCCAATCTTTTCTTAAAGACCTCTAGTGATGACTCCACCACCTCTCTGGGTAGTCCATCCCAGTGCCTAATCAGCCTCTCTGTGAGGAAGTGCTTCCTAACACCCAACCTAAACTTCCCCTGGCACAGCTTCACACCATGCCCTCTTGTCCTGTCACTAGTTGCCTGGGAGAAGAGCCTGACCCACACCTGACTAAGAGAGTTTGGGCTATTCAGTCTGGAGAAGAGAAGGCTCCAAGGAGACCTTATTGTGGCCTCCCAGTATCTGAAGGGGGCTACAAGAAAGCTGGGGAGGGACATTTTAGGGTGTCAGGGAGTGACAGGACTAGGGAGAATGGAACAAGAATAGAAATGGGTAGAATAGAACAGAATAGAACAGAATTAACCAGGTTGGAAAAAACCTTTGAGATCATCAAGTCCAACCTATCACCCAACACCATCTGATCAACTCAACCATGGCACCAAGCTCCCCACCCAGTCTCTTCCTAAACACCTCCAGTGATGGTGACTCCACCACCTCCCTGGGCAGCCCATCCCAATGGCCAATCTCTCTTTCTGTGAAGAACTTCTTCCTAACCTCCAGCTTAAACCTCCCCTGGCACAGCTTGAGACTGTGTCCTCTTGTTCTGGTGCTGGTTTCAGGTTGGATGTTAGGAAGAAGTTCTTCCCCATGAGGGGGGTGAGACGCTGGCAGAGGTTGCTCAGGGAGGTGGTGGAAGCCTCATCCCTGGAGGGTTTTACAACCAGGCTGGATGTGGCTCTGAGCAGCCTGCTCTAGTGTGAGGCGTCCCTGCCCATGGCAGGGGGCTTGCAACCAGATGATCCTTGAGGTCCCTTCCAACCCTGACACTTCTATGACTACAACTTCCTTTCAGGCAGCTGCAGAGTGTCATCCCCACACCACCTCCCCCAGCCCGTCAAGCCCTCTCCGAGCCCCCTGGCAGAGGCTCACCCCTCCCCGTGCCCCCTACCTGCTTGGAGACCTTCAGCCACGTTTTCTTCAGGCGGAAGATGGCGCTGCGGTTGAGGGAGGAGGTGATCTCCAGCACGGCGTTGTAGTTGTGCAGGCAGCGGCAGATGTCGGCCACCGCCACCCACTTCTCGATGGCGCTGGCCCGCGCGTTCAGCTCCTCGTTCCGGATGATCTCCGAGGCGATGAGGTTACTGACCTGGGGGGACACCGGCGCCAGCCGGCCGTCAGGGCAGCTTTGCGCAGCAGCTACGCGTACCCCACAGTCACACGGACACCCGGGTAGGCTGGAAGAGACCCTCAGGATCACCAAGCCCAACCCAGCACCCTGCTCCACAAGGGGCTCTTCAGAAGATTTATTCTCCAGCTGCTCCACAGAATCACCAAACTGTTTGGGTTGGAAGAGAGCTTTCAGATCGTGGGGTCCAACCAGGAACCCAGCACTGCCAGCTCACCACCAAGCCATGGTCCTCAGCACCACATCTCCACAGATCTGAAACTACTCCAGGGTTGGTGACTCCACCACCTCCCTGGGCTGCACATTCCAGTGCCTGACCACTCTTGCTGTGAAAAACTTCTCCTTAATGTCCAGTCTAAACCTACCCAGTCATGGCTTGAGGCCATTCCCTCTTGTTCTATCACTAAGAGAGAGGGGCACCAGCCTCTCCACATCCTTTCAGGTAGTTGTGGACAGCAATGAGGTCTCCCCTCAGCCTCCTCTTCTCCAAACTGAACAGCCCCAGCTCCCTCAGTCGCTCTTCAGAAGATTTATTCTCCGGCTGCTCCACAGAATCACCAAACTGTTTGGGCTGGAAGAGAGCTTTCAGCTCATGGAGTCCAACCAGGAACCCAGCACTGCCAGCTCACCACCAAACCATGGCCCTCAGCACCACACCTGCACAGATGTGAAACTATTCCAGGGATGGGGACTCCACCACTTCCCTGGGCCAGGCCTTGTCAACCTTCAAGGGCAAGAAATTGTTCTTCATGTCTACCTTAAACCTCCCCTGGGGCAACTTGAGGCCATTTCCTCTTGTCGTGTCCCTTGTTCCTTGGGAGAAGAGACCAACCCCCACCTGGCTCCAGCCTCCTTTCAGGGAGTTGCAGAGAGCCAGAAGGTCTCCCCTCAGCCTCCTTTTCTCCAGGCTGGACAACACAGTTCCCTCAGCTGCTCCTCCCCATCCCTGCTCTCCAGGCCCTTCACCAGCTTCATTGCCCTTCTCTGGACCTTTTCCACCACCTCAATGTCCTTCTTGGAGAGAGAGGCCCAAAACTGAACACAGGTTTTGAGGTGCTGAGTTCAGGCCTGACATTCCAGGTCAGGTTGTCTGGGGCTCTGAGCAACCTGCTGTAGTTGCAGGTGTCCCTGCTGACGGCAGAGGGGTTGGACTAGGTGACCTTTAAAGGTTTCTTCCTACCCAATCCAGTCTGGGATTTGATGATCTTTGCCTGTCTGCCTATCCCCTGCTGTTTTGCACTTACATCATTGAAGTGTTTCGTGTTCTTCATGATGTAAGGAGTCCTTTCGTTCTTCTCAAGCTTCATCCAGCCTTGCCCAAAGAACTCTCTGCAAACCAGAACATTCAGGTCAACATTTATTTCCCACTTTTCTGGGACACCCAAACCCTGCAAGCCTTACTGCAACAACACAGGCTGGAGATGCCAGGACTTTCACCCCCACAGAGCTGGAAAGGCACCACAGGGATGCCCTTGGGAGTGTAATAGGCACAGGAAGCTCTCTCCAAGCTGGTCACACTGTGGACACCAGCAGATAAACCACAGGGTGAGATCTCAAATTTGGGCTGCTTGGAAAGCAGCTGGGGAGGCTTTGCACCCTCTGGGTTTCACTGGTGGCTGTGGAGCCCTGGGTGACCAGAGCAGCCCATCCTCACTCCTGGGGATCACTCACTCATAGGGGATCTTCTTGAAGACCAGGTGATCCAGCAGTGTCAACTGCTCAGCGATCTCCAGGGCTGAGTGGTTCTCAAAGGGCTCTGCTTTGACTCCCTCGGCCTGTGCAACAAATGAGAGCAGAGTAAGAACTTGCACATTTCATGCAGGGGCACCCTCAGCAGCTTGCCCAGGATCACAATGTCCACGTGGATTTGGAAGCTCTCCAGACAAGGAGACTCCACAGCCTCTCTGGGCAGCCTGCTCCAGGACTCCAGTACCCTCACACCAAAGAAGTTTCTTCTCCTGTGCAGAAAAGCAGGAGAACAGGGCTATCCCCCATGCCCACTGCCTGGCTCTGGCTGAGTGCCACTTGTGGCATGAGGGGATTTTGGGTGCCCTGTGCCTGGAGCCACCAGGGCTGGCAGCGAGAACCTCCAGTCCCAGACCACAAACATGAGGCTCTCCACGAGGGAACAGTTTGAAGTTCTATTACAACATCCCCCTCCTGGAAGCCAGCAGCAGTATCTCCCTCTGTCCCTCCTCAGGAGAAGCTCCTGCAGCAGCTCCCAGCATGGGACAGAAAGGCCAGGCTGCTGTCCCCTGGCCAGAGCCATGGGGACAGGGGTGTAGGAGCACCACACTGCAGGTGCAGGACATGCTGTTCACCCTGAGAACAGCCAGGGCCTCTGGGTGGCCACCAGTGGGGCACCTTCTGCAGAGCAGGGGCTGGGGAAAGGCAGGGTGGCTCCAGGCACCCGTGGGTGAGGTGGCCCCAGGAGCCCTCCCAGCAGGCCTCCCAGCCAGCACCAGTTAACAGCTGCTGCCAAATTCCCTACTGACCGAGGAAGGGGTTGTGAAAGCAGCTCCTGGAGAGCAAACACCAGCTGGGCTCCATTTCAGGGCTCAAGAGCCCCTGGAGAAGTTGGGTGGGTACAGGCTGGGGGTGGGGGGCAGCAGCAGCACCTCAGCACGGGCTGCTGCCAGCAGTGCCACATAGGAGGGCTCCAAGGGTCCAGCATACAGCACAATGCACACCCCCAGCTCATGAGGAGGGGCTCAGGGAGCCTACAGCCCACTCACCCCAGCGTGCACCCCTAAGTCCAGGGCCCACTCATCTCCCCACCACTGCAGGGTCCATGTGTTCTGCAGCCCAGCCAAGGGGCAGAGTGAAACCCTCTGCTTGCTCTTCTCCTCCCTCCTCCACGGGGACTTCCCACCGCTCCTGGCTACAGATGAAAGCTTAAACCTCCCCTGCCAGTGGGGCCTCAGCCACTCCAGAAGCCACCAGCTGCCCCTGGGCACAGAGCTGCTGTTGTTCCAGGTGCACCAGCCCAACTTCAAGTGGCTCTGGAGTTCTTCTGGGAGCAAACATTGCTGGGTTTGAAAGCAGGAAGGTGGCAAACATTCTGCAGCCACTCTGCGGGCCTGGAATCCATCCCACCTTCCTGGGACATGGAACCAGTGCAGGTCTGGGGACACAGGGGACAGGGTGGAAGCCCACAGGGTTCTCCTGCATCCCTCAGGCAGGCACTGGCAGCATTGGGCAGGCATATCTCCATGCCCTCTTCAACCATCTAATGTGCCCAGTGGGCTGGACTAGTGTTGCCTCTGGCCAGAGCAGATCCAGCTGTGCCCACAGCTGGCCTCACCCTGGAAAACCTCAGTCTGCTTTGTAGCTCTAGGGCTGGGCATCAAGCTTGGAGAACTGCTCTCCACCCAGCTGGGTGTGCAGGGGCACAGGGACCTTCAGCTGCTCCCCTCCCACCACGCTGAGCTACCAGGTGGAGAGATGAAGAGAAGGTTTTTTACCATCTGAACCACCTCCTCCAGGGTTATCTGGTTGTCTCCTGGGTCCTCCTGTGTCAAGGTCCTGTGGCAAGAGAAGACAGCATCAGTCTGGCTGGGAAAGCCCCAGAGCTGCCCAGCTCCCATGGGGCTGCAGCAGGACCTAGCAGCTGCTCAGGTTAAACGTCTCCAGGTCCCATTTCTTCTATTGAACAGAAGAAAACTCCTCAGCCAAGGCCACAACTGGCCCCACGTGTGTCACCTGGACAGCAAGACACCGCTGTCTTGGCCACTGCATGAGGTGGACATAGCCTGGGTGGCCAGAGCTCATCAGAAGAGCCCATGGCCACAGGGGCTGTCCCACTGCCCAAGGGCAGGAAGGGCCAGGGGCTGGGTGGGTTCCACACAGAACCAAAGAATCATGGAACCCCAGACTGGTGTGGGTTGGAAGGGACTCTTAAAGGTCATCTAATCCAACCCCCCTGCAGTCAGCAGGGACAGCTGCAACAAGAGCAGGTTGCTAAGAGCCCAAATCAACCTGACCTGCAATGGGTCCAGGGATAAGACAGCTCCCACCTCTCTGGGCAGCCTAGGCCAGGCTCTCGCCACCCTCTGGAAGGCCACCAGAAGGTCTCCCTGGAGCCTTTGCTTCCCCAGGCTGAACAACCCCAATTCTCTCAGCCTGGCCTCACAGCAGAGGGCTTCCAGCCCTTGGCCATGGCTGCATGACGGTGGGGATCATATCACATCCATAGTCTCCCATCAGGTCCTGATGCCAACACCACCTGTCCTCCTCCCCAGCACTGCCCTGGAGACCTCCTACTGCTCTTATCCCAGGGGAGATCAGGGAGTAGCTGCCAAAAGCAGCACCTGGAGAAGCCACCCCCAGCTACGGCCCTTCACCTGATGATGTTGGCGGCTGCCTTCCTCTCCTGGGTCAGGAGCTCGGGGTCGTGGATGACCTCCTCCAGGAAGCCAATCACCCTGAACTTCAGCTCCTCGTTGGTTTCAAAGTCCTGCCAAGTCCAGCACCAACACACCATGATGTGCTCTGCTCCCTGCCCCCTGGAACCTGGCTAAGACCCATGGCCCTGTGCCGCCAGCATCAGGTGGGCTCAGGGCTGAGCTTGCCTCTTCCTCCCAGATTCCCACCCCTCAGCACCCCACAGACAGGAACCATCCAGAAAGGCTCATTCTGAGCCATTCCATTGGGATCACCCAGCCTGAGAAGGGCACAGGAGCTTCCCAAGTGTGTCAACCACTCCATGTCCTGGCAGCAGAGAGGGACAGGGACAGTAAGGAAAGCCATCAAGGTTCCTAACCCTGACCCCAGCATGGAAACCCCACCAGGAATCAGACCCTGCAGCTGCTCCTCTTCTCCTAAGCCAAGCTGGGGGTGACCACAGATGCCAGTTCCGCCCCAGTCCACCTCCAGGCTCTCATTCTGCACCAGGGCTCCCCTTCCCCAGCTTCCATCTCCTCCCCACGTCCACTCCTTTCCTTCACTAGAACGTGCCAAACTGTCCTCCTGTCTGGAGGTTGGGGGTGGGGAGCAACCAGGACCCCATCCCCCAGCACCCACCTGTGAGTGCTTGGAGACCCAGTGCCGCAGCACGTTGAGGACGCGGTTGGTGGCCGCTCTGCGGATCACAAACTCCTTGTCCCCATTACGCTGGTCCGTGGGGAAGCCTGAAACTGCCCAAGACCCCTCAGATTCCTGTCAGGAACCCCTCCCCCAGATGTTCAGCAGGGCTGGGAGGAGCAGCCAGATCTCCCCAAGCATCCCCAACCTTATGGATGCCCGGGGCACCCCGTGCCTACCACCCGGAGCGTGGGGGTGCTGGGCCGGGGGTGCTCTGGGGGTCGTCTCCCAGCCAAGGGTGCCCCAGCCAAGGACAGTAAGGAATGGGCACCCCAGAACGGTGCCCCCCAGCAGGGTACCTGCGCTGGCGAGGGACATCCTGCGGTACTTCTCCTTGGTGGGGGTGCCCTCGTTGGCCCCCGCCGTGGCGATGGCGAAGGCGGAGGCAGCGGACAGGGCGCTGCGGCTGCTGTCCAGCTCCCGGCAGGACGTCATCACCACACCGTTGTTGTAGGAGAACAAGGAGAAATCTGCAGGGGGAGAAGCAGCCACCTGATGTCACTGTGGCCCGCTCCCTGGCCCAGATGGGTCCCTTCCCGCAGCCCCAGTGCCCAGCCAGTCTTCCTGGGGTCAGGGCATGCCAAGAAAGGGGCTCAGGAGGTCAGGGCATGCCAAGAAAGGGGCTCATGGAGGTAAGTAGGTGCAGGTGGCCAGCATGGGTCTGCTCCTCATGCAGAGCTGGCTTCCACCCCACCAGGGCTGGGGCAAAGCAGATGGTGTCATGGTGTAAAGCCCCAGACAGCAGCTAACACCACAAGGCTGCCTGCTTTAGGTGGGCACAGACTGGACGGAGCTCAGTTTAAGGGAGCTTTAGATGCCACCACCACAAAGAATTTCTCCAGCATGGCTTTAGCAGGAGTTGGGTTCAGAGGGAGCTAGATATGGTGTTCAGATGGCTACAGTGGAGACTTGGGCAGACAAACTGATGCTTTATGCCAGCCCTGGCTCACGTCTCCAGCAGCTCACATCTTGAACGCTCCTAAAGTACCAGATCAGACCTGGGAGGGAAGGAAAGGGCTGAGAAGAACCACAGAATAGTTTGGGTTGGAAGGGACCTGGAAGAGCATCTAGTTCCACCACACTGCCACAGACAGGGACACCTCCCACTAGAACAGGTTGCTCAAGGCCTCATCCAACCTGGCCTTGAACATCTCCAGGGAAGGGGCAGCCACAACCTCCCTGGGCAACCCGTTCCAGCAGGATGTGTGCCGGGACAGGGGCAGAGGCATCAGCATTTCCCTGTCCCCTTTCACAAAGGGTAAAGTCCTCCTTCTCCACAGCCCTGAAGATCTGCTCCAGTTCCACACCTGCAGCTCTTCATGGCCAGCTTCAAGTGGCCCCAAGCAGGACAGGTCCTGGCTCACTCATTACCTGATGAATTTTTGCCCTTGGTGGACTTGGGAGTGGTTGGAGATTTCGTTGGGGACGATTCAGCCTCAGCTTCGTCGCTCTGGTTGGGGTCTGTGTCCGACTCCTCCCGGACTGACACCTCGGAGCCTGAGGAACAGCAACCCATCACCAGCCCTGCTGGACATGGCCACATCCAGCTGCATGTCAGCTCTTCCAGATCCTCCCAAAGCCTGCACCATCCCAGCTGGGCACAAGTGACCACCCAGCGCCTGCAGCTGCAGTGGGCTTCGGGTGGGATTTTGTGCCGGGGCTTTCATAGAATCATAAATGTCAGGGTTGGAAGGGACCTCAAGGATCAGCCAGCTCCAAACCCCCTGCCATGGGCAGGGACACCTCACACTACAGCAGGTGGCTCACAGCCACATCCAGCCTGGCCTTAAAACCCTCCAGGGATGAGGCTTCTACCACCTCCCTGGGCAACCTGTGCCAGTCTCTCACCACCCTCATGGAGAAGAACTTCTTCCTAACATCCAACCTGAGTCTACCCACTTCTGGTTTTTTTCTCCATTCCCCTATCACTCCCTGACACCCTAAAAAGTCCCTCCCCAGCTTTCTTGTAGGCCCCCTTCAGATACTGGAAGGCCACAATAAAGTCTCTTTGGAGCCTGCTCTTCTCCAGACTTTTTGGTGGGTTTCTTGTTCTGCTCTCACAAGGAGCTGGAAGGCTCTGCCCATGTGTTGGCCACTGGCACCACGAGTGGGCTCCAGCCCGTGTGGGGCAGAACATGGAGCCTCCCTCCCAGTGGAAGGCTGTAGGAGGAGCTGGGGCAGCCTGTCTCCGAAGCTCAGGCTGGGTTGTCCTCTGCCCTCAGCTATGGCCACCTCCCAGACAGGCTTTGACCTCCTCAGATCACACAACCCACAGTGAGGAAGGATCATGGAATCACAGAATGGTTGGGGTTGGAAGAGATCTTTTAGATCAGCACTGCTTCGACACTCCTCCAGGGGTGGGGACTCCACCACTGCCCTGGGCAGCCTGGGACAGGCCTGGACAACCCCCAAGGACAAGAAATTGTTCCTCCTGTCCACCTAAGCTTCTTCTGGGGCAACTTGAAGCCATTTCCTCTTGTCCCATCACTTATTCCCTGGGAGAAGAGAGCAACCCCCACCTGGCTCCAACCTCATTGCAGGGAGTTGTAAAAAGCCAGAAGGTCTCTCCTCAGCCTCTTTTTCTCCAGGCTCAACAACCCCAGCTGCTCCTCACCAGACCCTTCACCAGCTTTGTTGCCCTTCTCTGGGCCTTTTCTAGTCCCTAAATGTCCTTCTTTGAGCGAGGGGCCCAAAACAAAGCCACACTGCTGATCCACTTCTTCCACTATTGCTATCATCACCACTCCACCACCTCCACCACCAGTCTCCCCAGTAGACAGGGGGCTGCTGTGTGCCTGCTGGTGGGGCAAGAGCTCCCCGTGCCCACCCCTCAGCAGTGCACAGAGACACTGCCTGCCACAAACTCCCTGGGCACGCCGTGCCTGCTCCACCACACACGTCCCTGTGTCCTCCACAGAGCTCCCACCTGGGCTGGAGCCCACCCTCCTGCAGACCCCCAGTGACTCACTCTGCTTGCTGGGCTGCGGCTCCTCCTGCTTCTCGCTGGCTGCTTCTCCTTCATCAGGGATCTTGTTGGGGTAGCTGCTGGACACGTAGAGCTTGTTGATGTCCAGGGTGGTCTTGCTGAAGGGGGCCATGGAGGAGTAGACACTTGCATAGCCATTGGAGGAGCAGCTGAGGGCAGCCAGGTCCAGCGCCTTCCCTCCGGTGATGATGGGGATGTTGAGGGACAGCTTTCGGCGCCGGCTGGGGGACGAGGACTTGGTGATGGAGAGGGGAGGAGGGGAGGAGAACTTGCGGTTGGCTCGGGGGGACTTGGGGGGCTCTCCGTACAGCAGCTTGTTGTTCTGGCTGTTTGCAAACAGGAGCTCCAGGGACCTGGGGGAGAGACAGGCAAAAGCTGAACTCAAACCTAGCTCTGCCTGAGGGCTCCTCGAGGTCTCCATCGGTAGCTCCAGCAGCGATGGCTCTTCAGAGCATCCACGGAGCATGGCACACAGCTGGCATGAGCCTCTGTCACCCTGCTCCCACCACCCAGCCCTCCCAGGAGCAGGGACACCTGTGGAGCTTGGGTTGGAACTAGATGACCTTTAAGGTCCCTTCTAAACCAAACCATTCTATGGATCTATGATTTACTGTTCATGCTGAGGGTGGTGAGACCCTGGCGCAGGTTGTGCAGAGGGGTGGGAAATGCCCCATCCCTGGCACTGCTGCAGGTCAGGTTGTCTGGGGCTCTGAGCGACCTGCTCTAGTTGTAGCTGTCCCTGTTGGCTGCAGCAGGATTGGACTGGATGAGCTTTAAGGTCCCTCTCCACCCAAACCAGTCTGGGATTCTTCCCCATTCTGAGGGGATCACAACTCACAGGGACCAGGTGAAAGGCCTTGAGCAACCTGCTCTAGTGGGAGGTGTCCCTGCCCACGGCAGGGGACTGAAACTGGATGATCTTCAAGCTCCCTTCCAACCCAACCCGTTCTATGAAGCTATGAAAGAGCCCTGGGGGTGGCACCAGGGGCAGGCAGGTGCGAGGAGCAGAGGACAGTCCCCGGAGCCTGCCCCGAACCTGGAGCTGGCGACCGGGGCGGGCAGAGCAGCGCCGGCAGGGCAGCCTCACCGTGCAGGGATGGCACTGATGGGCTTCTTGTAGATGGTGATGAGCTTGTCGAGGACGACGAGGGCGGTGGTGAAGACGCGGTAGGAGTGCAGGAAGGTGTTGAGGAAGTCGATGCTGAGGAAGCGCAGGTCGGTCAGGCGCTCCAGCAGCCGCTCCACGCTGGCGTAGCGGATCTGCAGCACCTTGCAGGAGTTCATCGTTTTACTGAACCTAATGTCAACATCATCACAATAGAGGCTGGCATCAGACCTGCAGGGAGACAAGACACCTCTGCTGCCACCTGCAAGCAGACCGACAGCTGCTCCAGGCCAGCAGCTGCCCCCCATCCCCCCGCCAAGGACGCACGGGTGCCCGGCAGCGAAGGAACCTCCTTCACGTGGGGCATCCCCAGGAGAACCACAGGAAACCCCCAGGGAGAAGCTGGGGAATCCACACCCCAGAAGGAGAGAGAACATCACCTACAGGAAGGCTGGAGAGGGACTTTTTGTGAGGGTGTCTAGCAACAGGGCAAAGGGGAATGGTTTGAAGCCGAGGGAGAGCAGATCGAGGCTGGATCTTAGGAAGAAGTGCTTCAGTAGGAGGGTGGTGAGACACTGCAACAGGTTGCCCAGGGAGGTTGTGGATGTTCCCTCCCTGGAGGTGTTGAAGGCCAAGTTGGATGAGGCTGTGGACAACCTGGTCTAGTGGGAGATGTTCCTGCCTATGGCAAGGAGGGTGGAACAGGATGATCTTTAAGGTCCCTTCCAACCCAAACCATTCTGTGAGTATATGGATCTGTGATCACATGGGGCAGGGATCTGGGTGAAACACATGGAATGACCATCCCTGAGAGACCATCCCAAAGACCAAGCCTCTTCCCAGGAGACAGAAGACCCACAGCCACATGGGTGGTCAATAAGGGGACACCCCACTGGGTCTGGACCCATTGTGTCCCACCAATTTTGTCTGGACCCCCTCATCCCACACGTCCCTCACCCCACCTCCAGCACCACGCTTGTCCCACACCCCAACGAGCACGTGGCAAAGCCAGGGGGCAGCTCCTGGCAGCACTCAGATGCCACTGAAGGTGTGGCCTGGAGCCATGCAGAGCCTGGTGCCCTCTGCAGTGCCCAGGCACAGCAGCACTCACTTGATCATCTGGGGGACAGTGACCTTGGAGTTCTCCTCGAAGGCGTTCATCATGAGGCCGTTGCAGCGGATGTTGTCCACACACTGGAAGCGACATGGGTGGGTGGTAGGAGAAGGTGGTGGCAGCGAGGACATCCCCACTGCCCACCTGGCTTGGATATCAAGGCACAGAATTTCTTGGGCTGGAAAAGACCTTTAACATCATCAAGTCCAACCCAGCACTACCAGGTCACCACCTTAACCCTCTCAGCATCACATCTCTACAGCTTTGAAACCCCTCCAGGGCCAGGCCTTAACAACCCTCAAGGGCAAGAAATTGTTCCTCATGTCCAACCTAAACCTCCCCTGGGGCAACTTGAGGCTGTCTTCTCTTGTCCTGTTTTTTTGTTCCTTGGGAGAAGAGACCAACCCCCATCTGGCTCCAAGCTCCTTTCAGGGAGCTGTAGAGAGCCAGAAGGTCTCCCCTCAGCCTCCTCTACTCTAGGCTGCAGAATCAACCTCCAAGTCACCCTCTGCATGGAACCTGGATGCCCAAGGTCCACCCATGCTGCTAATCCCAGCCTGATGTAGCAAGACTTCAGCCTGCAGCAGATCCCAAGCACCCAAATGTTGCCAGGAAAGCACACAAAGTGCAGACCTGGCTGGGTGCTACCACAGCTCGAGGCCACCCAGCAAACACCAGAGGACAGCTCTGGGTGCCCAGGGCCACTGCCCATCCCCTGGGATGGGATGCTGCCCCACAACACCTCCTTCCTGCCAGCTCTCTCCTACCTGGCTGATGTCACTGGTCCACGCAGCCTTCTCCTGCCTGGATGAGGCCACAAGGATCACGGTAAAGGATGAGGAATCTTTGGGCTCCACCACGATTTTGAAGTCGAGATGGTCAATGTCTTGCCCAGATGCTTTGGCTTTGGAGTAGAGAAAGCCCACAGAGTGATCACTGAAAAACTGCCTGGACCCTCATCCCAGCACAGGTCTGATCCTTGAGGAGTTTGCTGCATGCTGGGGAGGGTGTCAGTGGTGAGGCTGGGGTGGGTTTGCTGGGCAAAGGCTCAGTGAGTGCAAAGGGAAGGAGAAGGTCTGAATGTGCATGGTTGGTGCACAGTAAAGACACCACAGAAACATTGAATCCCAGACTGGTTTGGGTGGGAAGGGACCCCAAAGCTCATCCAGTCCACCCCCCTGCAGTCATCAGGCACATCTGCAATGAGAGTCCAGGGTTGGGGCATCTCAAACCTCTCTGGGCAACCTGGGCGTGGCTCTCACCACCCTCAGGGTCAAACATTTCTCCCTTCTCTCCAGTCTGAATCTCCCTCTTTTAGGTCAAACCATCCCCCCTTGTCCTGTCACAACAGGCCCTGCTCAAAAGCCTGTCCCCAACTTTCTGATTTGCCCCTTGAAGTCCTGAAAGGCCACCAAAAGGTCTCTCTGGAGCCTTCTCTTCTCCAGCCTGGTCTCACCGCAGAGGGCTTCCAGATCCTGACCTCCTCGAGTGCTCAGCACTTGCTGCAGCTCTGCTGCAGCTGGTTTTACACCACACAGCTGGATGACAGCAATGTCCTGGAGGATACAGTGCCAGGACAGGGGACAGCAGCAGCACTGACCACGCTGCCATCGCTCCCCATGCTGGACCATGGCAGCTGCCTCCAGCAGCAACCCTGTGCCAAGGTTCTGACGATAGGTGAAGCCTCCAGCAGGACCCACACCCCTGGCACATCCCTGGCCATGGGCTTTGCCCACCTCCACAACGGGGTGAGAGCCCAAATCTGCCTGGGGTGCACAGCAGGAGACTCTGCCATGAGGTTGTGGAGGGGTTGGAAGAGGTTGTGGAGAACCCACAATGGGAAGTGTTCAACATCAGGTTGGATGGGGCCTTGAGCAACCTGGTCTAGTGGAAGGTGCCCCTGCCCATGGCAGTAAGGTTGGACAAAAGGACTTTCAAAGGTCCCTTCCAACCCACACCAGCCTGTGACCCTGTGAAACCTCAGCAGAGAGGATCCTGGAGCAGCCACAGTTTTGCTTTTGAGATGGCCCTGCCTGCTCAGCACCTGCTGGGACATCCACAAGCCCACCCTTCTTCAAGGGCACCCCCATGGGTAGAGGCTGAGCAGGGCCCTGGGCATGCAGGTGGGGTGGGGGGCACCTACCATCCTCGTCGGTGCTCTCCTGCTCCTCCACCAGCGTGCAGTCGATGAGGGAGATGACGCCGTTCTGCGGGGATGGCAGCGGGGGCTCAGGGGCAGGATCCCACCCAGAGGGCTGCACCCCAGGCCCCCAACCCATACTTTGTCCCATCACCCCAGGGGGTGCTGCTGGGGGTGCTGACACAGCCTGGGGCCACATTCTGACCGGTGGGTCTCCATTTGCAACCCACAGCCCCCCGGGGCATAGATTAGGTCACAGCAGCTTCACACCACGGTCCCCAAAAGCCCATGGCTGTCACTGCCACCCACCCCCATGGGCTGCAGCCCCCAGGCTGCTCCCTGAGTGCCAGCAGCCAGCAGCTCCCGGGAGGCTCTTGCTCAGTCAACTGCAAAACTTCCACCTACAGAGTGGTGAGTCCTGGGAGCAGACTGGAAGCCTGAGAGAGAGAGCTGGGCTATCCCCTCAGTTCCTCCCTGAACAGATTACTGAGGTTTCTGCCTCGGGTCAGGATCTTTTGTGAAGAATTTGTGATTTATGCTCTTCTGCCATGGCTCAGAGCTTGGCACATCCCTGACAAAGCACCAGGACCATGCCAAAACCTCCAGGAATCGTGGGTTGGTTTTGAGAGGAGTTTTTGAGGAAGAAGGGAGCTGCTTAAAATCATTTCAGTCAGCAAACCCACTGCTCCCAGCCTGGCATCTCCAGGAGGATGCACCCAGGGAGGGCGAGGCGGCCCTGGACCCCAGCGTCACTAGGAGAGCCTGACCAGGCCAATGCCAGCCGCTGCCCCTCCCCCTGTCCCAGCACCAGCTCCAAGCCCGGCAGGCACCATTCCCTTCACCGTGCCCCCCACACCTTGGTGAGATGCAGCTTGCCCCCAGAGCCCCTGGTGCAGATGATGAGGTGCTTGGAGAAGAGGAAGCACTGGCGCTCGCCCTCCTTGCGCAGCGACAGCGAGCCCAGCCGCCCGCGGGGCACCCGGCCCTTCTCCGACATGGGCACCTGGATCAGCGACCCTGCGGAGGCACAGCACCACTCACAGCCCCCAGACCACCCTGGCACCGCCTGGGCGCTCCCCTGAGACTGGCACAGCACCACTCACAGCCCCCAGCGTACCCTGGCACCTTCTGGGTGTTCCAGTGGGAGCGAGAGTACAGCAGTCACAGTTCCCAGGCCACCCTGGCACCTCTTTGGTGCTCCAATGGGACTGGAAGAGCACCAGTCACAGCCCCCAGCCCACCCTGGCACCTCTTTGGTGCTCCAATGGGACTGGAAGAGCACCAGTCACAGCCCCCAGCCCACCCTGGCACCTCTTTGGTGCTGCAATGGGACTGGAAGAGCACCAGTCACAGCCCCCAGCCCACCCTGGCACCTCCTGGGTGCCCCTCCTGCACATGCCAGGGAGCTCAGGATGCATCCCTCTACATCTCTGGAGGTAGGAAACGGATGACAGCTAAAATGCAGCCAAAAGGCACCTTCTGCAGAGAGGAAGAGGGGGAGGAGGGGGACGAGGAGCTGGCACAAGGCCAGTACCTTGCCTGACGAAGGTCTGGCTGGTGTCCAGCAGGATCTCACAGCCCTCAATGATCATCCTCTCGATGGCCAGGTTCTTCCGGATGTTCTCCGTCTCGCTCACCTCATCGTGCATGATCCTGAAGGAGGAAGAGGAGAGAGCTAGGGCTCAGGGTTGCAGCTTTCCCAGCAGATCCTTTTGGACACTGGGAGGGGCTGCCCCAGGTGAGCCCCAAACCCAAAGGAACATAAAGAGAGTTACAGGTGACATCTGCAGCCCCACAGCTCGGACGTGACATCAGCCTGGACTTCCAAGCATCCCAGCCCAAGTGTTTGGTGCTCAAACAACAAGGCTCAGGTTGAGGGCAGAAAAGCTCCCCCCTCAGCCCTGTCCAACACCCCTGCTGCTTGAGGGGTGGGTAAAGGGATGGGAACTTCATGGATCTCCTCAGGACCAGGGAGTGGTGGTGGACTTGGTGCCATCACACCGCTGGGACACAGAGAACACTTTGGTCTGAGGCCTGAAGAGGGAGAGGAGCAGAAACAGGGAACTGTGGCCTGTTCCTGGGCTGCTTGCTCTGGAGACCTTGGAGGCTCTGTCTCATGAAGCAGCTCCACCAGCACCAAGGAAGGCAGAGCCAGTCTTTCAGTGCCACCCCAGACCCCCAGCTTCATCATCAAGGAACCCTGGAAAATGCAGCCCTTGTCCAGAGGCAGCTGGACACCCGTTCCACTAGCCCCAGACTGGCACAGGAGATGGCACTGGAACAGCTCAGCCTTTGAGGACAATAGAAGGACAGGTCCTGGCTAGGCTGGCACAGGCACCTCTGGCATGGGGCTCTGCCTGCTGCCTGTGCCCAAGCAGGGTGTGTGGGCAGCTGGAGACAGGGGTGAGCTTCCCATGGAGCCACCCACAGCACCTCTGGCACGGGCAGGCAGATCTCCCTGTGCCAACAGATCACCAGGGGTTTCACCCTCACCAGGGATGGCCAAGGGGTTCTGAGTGAACAAACACCTGAGCTTCTCCTGCATCCCACCCCAGCAGGATGGCACACCCCCTCCATCACCATCTCTACCCCGTGGATGCTGCAGAACACCCAGGCCACCTGGTCCCATTGGCAGTGCGCCTCTCCAAACCCCATGGATCGTATCAGCCCACCCCAAAGGACAGCACATGGTGCCACCAGCCTGCCTAAAGCTGTGAGAGCTGCCCTGGGGCCAGGGAGGGCAACGGAGGTCTGACCTGGAGAGCTCTTCCAGCTTGGACTTGGCGTAATCCAGGCTGTTCCTCTCCACGTGCTCGTGGGGGTATGGGCCAGCAGCTCGTGCAGCGTCAGGATGTACCTGGGGATCTGGCACAGCAGAGCAGGGCATCAGCCATGGCACACTGAGGGGGCACAGAGGGCTCTGGCTGCCCACCCTGAGCTGCTCCTGGAGCCACTGTGGCTGGGGACACCATAGCCAGAGGCACCATGGCTGAGGAGACCACGCCTGGGGATAGTAAGGCCGGGGACACCATGGCTGGAAACATCACGTGTCAGAGCCTCTGATCTGGGAGGTTCTGAGAGCTTCAAAGCTCCTCCAACTTAATGAAGAGGGGGCAGGGTGTGGGGTTTGAACCAGGACCCTGCTGTGCCTCATCCTTATCTCAGAAGCAGGAGGTAACCAGAAAGCCAGCAGCTTCACCCAGACAGTCCCCCCACAGCACCCACCAGCCCAGCCATGGCCTGAGCAGGTCCCTAAGCAGGGTCCAGCTCCAGCCCATCTCCACCCAGGCTTTACCTCCCCACCATCTGATGCCTGCTGCGGAGCTCGGGTTCGCACCACCCAGCCCAGCCCTGACTGCCAGTGGTGACAATCCCCACACTTGCTGCTGGCAGCAGCAGTCACCTGGAACATGGGGTAGGTGAGGAAGGTCTCCAGGGTCCTCTCCTCGCAGTCGGGCTTGGCTTCGTAGTGCTTGAGCAGCTTGTCAAAGTCCCGGTTCTGCTTGCAGTGGGCCAGGATCTGCAGGCTGTACTGGTGGTTCCTCACAAACTCCTGGTAGATGTTCAGCATGGGCAGCAGGATGTCAAACAGGTCAGCTGCCAGCAGAGAGGTGGTGGGGAGGTGGATGTGAAGGTCCAGCCCCAGGGGCTCCAGTCCTTCCTCCCTGCTCATCCCACCTGGATCAAACCCCTGGGGCCTTGGGCTGCTCGTGCAAGCCCAACTACTGGCCAGCTTGGGGTTTCAAGACACTTGAAGGGTATAAGGCTCTTCAGCATCAGCTAGGTGCACCAGCCCACTCCTTCCACCAACCAGCAGAGCCAGCAAGGCAGGACCCACAGATCACAACCACAGAGTCATTAAGGCTGGAAAAGCCTTCTCAAATCGTCAAGTCCAACCTTCTACCCAACACCTCCCATGACCACTAGCCCATGTCCCCAAGTGCCATGTCCACACATGTCTTGAACACCTCCACAGATGTTGACTCCACCACCTCCCTGGGCAGCTTATTCCAAAGCCCCACCACACTGGGTGGAGTTTGGGGGTTTCTTTGCTCCACTCCTCCCCTCCACCACCAACATGAACAATCAATGAGGTGCTGCGTGATGAGTCCCACTGTAAAGGGCCTGTGGAGCTGGAAGAGGAGGTGAGGAGGCCACAGGCACTCACCCAGCACAAGTGTTGGCCAGCTGGATATCCTTGCCTTCAGGCCTTGGTAGAAGATCTGGTGCAAAAACATGATGGTTTCGCTGCAAGAGAAACCAAGGGGTGGGCAGAGAGACGGACAACAGCTAACTATGAGGCATCAAAGTCACCAGCACAGCAGGGAGCAGGGGATGACCTGGGGAGGTGGCTGCACAAGGTGGGGGTTGGAGAAGGTCCCCAAGTCACGCAGGGAATGATGGATGAGGACAGAGAAGGAGAGAACCAGGGAATTATGGAATGGTTTGGGTTGGAAGTGACTTCTAACGTTCATCTAGTCCAACCTCCCTACAGGGGCAAGGGACATCTGCAACTACAGCAGGTTGCTCAGAGGGTGGTGAGAGCCTGGCCCAGGATGCCCAGAGAGGTGGGAGATGCCCCAACCCTGGAGCCATTGCAGGTCAGGTTGCCTGGGGCTCTGAGCAACCTGCTGCTGACTGCAGCAGGGCTGGACTGCAAGACCTTTGAAGGTCCCTTTCTACCCAAACCAGTCTGGGATTCTATGACAGAGCTGCTGGCACATCCTGGTGACATGTGGCATCGCCATGGCATGGCTGGAGACAGTGAGTGTCACCTCCTGGGCATGGCTGTTCCTAGCACACTTCACAGCAGCTGCAGGAGAGGCTACACCTGGCGCTCCAAACACCTCCCAGGAGCTCCTCCATCATTACCTACGGGCTGCTGTCAATGCCCAAGGACAGCATCCTCCCCTCCAGCACAGCCAGGAGCCCACAGATGGGCTCCTGGCAGCCTCAACCTGCTAGCAAGGCACCAAGCCCTGTGTCACCTCATGTCAGTGCCAAGTGCTCAGCAGGCTGCTTGCGTAGGTGTCCCATGGGGATGGTGAGCTTCCATCCATGGCTACCATCCATGGAATCACAGAATGGGTTGGGTTGGAAGGAACCTTAGAAGCTTATCTAGCTCAATCAAATGAGCTCCAAACTCCTAAGGACCTCCTTGGCACCAAGTACCCCAACACCTACAAGGTGTGCCACGGTGTGGGCAGTGCCCCACGTGGCTGGAGGCTGCCAGCTGGGCTCTGCCATCACAGAAATCACAGAATCAGCCAGGTTGGAAGAGACCTCCAAGATCAAGTCCAACCAATCACCCAACCCTAACTAACCAACTAGACCATGGCATCAAGTGCCTCACCCAGGCTCTTAACACCTCCAGGGATGTCGACCCCACCACCTCCCTGGGCAGCACATTCCAATGGCCAATCTCTCTTGCTGTGAGGAACTTCTTTCTAAGATCAAGCTTAACACCCTGCCCTGCACAGTTTGAGACTGTGTCCTCTTGTTCTGGTGCTGGCTGCCTGGGAGAAGAGATCAACCTCCACCTGGCTACAACCTCCCTTCAGGTAGTTGTAGAGAGCAAGAAGGTCACCCCTGAGCCTCCTCTTCTCCAGGCTAAGCAACCCCAGCTCCCTCAGCCTCTCCTCACAGGGCTGTGCTCCAAACCCCCTCCCCAGCTTTGTTGCCCTTCTCTGGACACCTTCCAGCATCTCAACACCTTTCCTAAGCTGAGGAGCCCAGAACTGGACACAGGACTCAAGGTGTGGCCTAACCAGCGCTGAGCACAGGGGCAGAATGACCTCCCTGCTCCTGCTGGCCACACTGCTCCTGCTGCAGCCCCAGGGGCCCGGGTGGCACTGACCTGTTGAGGAAGATGCTGCTGACGTCGTCGTGCGTGATGGGAGGCTTCTTGGAGCTGGCAGCCATCCGCAGGGGCCGCAGGAAGTTGTTGACCAGGATGTGGAGCTGCTGCACGTACTCGGCCTCGGCCTCCAGCATGCTGAAGACCACCTGGTTCCGCTTGCGCATGCTGTCGGCGTGGGGGGACCTGATGTAGTCCTGGATGATGGTCTTCCACTTCCTGCGGCACAGCCAGCCCCGCAGGAAGCTCTGCACCTGCCGGCGAGCAGCAACCGCCCCGTGAGCCGCAGCACCACGCCAGGGCTGCGAGGGGGCCTCTGGAGACCACCCAGCCCGACCCCCGGCCAGAGCAGGGGCACCGGGAGCAGGTCACACAGGGACACAGCCGGGCGGGCCTTGGAAGTCTCCGCAGAAGGAGACTCCACCACCTCTCTGGGCAGCCAGCTCCAGGGCTCCAGCACCCTCACACCAAAGAAGTGTCTCCCCCTGTTCAGGTGGAACCTCCTGTGCTCCAGCCTGCACCCATTGTTCCTTGTCCTATCACTGAGCACCACCAAAAAGAGCCTGGCACCTTTTTCTTGACACCCACCCCTCGGATATTTACAGAACTACAATACAATAATACAATACAATACACCAGGTTGGAAGAGACCTTCAAGACCATCGTGTCCAACCCATCAACCAATCCAACCCACCCAAACAACTAGATCATGGCACCAAGCACCCCATCAAGTCTCCTCCTGAACACCTCCAGTGATGGTGACTCCACCACCTCCCTGAGCAGCCCATTCCAATGGGCAATCACTCTCTCTGTATAGAACTTCTTCCTAACATCCACTCTAAACCTCCCCTGGCGCAGCCTGAGACTGTGTCCTCTTGTTCTGGTGCTGGCTGCCTGGGAGAAGAGACCAACCTCTGCCTGTCTACAACCTCCCTTCAGGTAGTTGTAGAGAGCAATAAGGTCACCCCTGAGTCTTCTCTTCTCCAGGCTAAGCAACCCCAGCTCCCTCAGCCTCTCTTCATAGGGCTTGTGTTCCAAACCCCTCATCAACCTTGTTGCCCTTCTCTGGACACCAAACTGGGGCACCAAAGGGGCTCCCGGGGCCAGCATGTGTCTGGCTACCCAACCACACAGAGGTGCATTAGGACACCTCAAAGAGCTTCCAACCCTTCCTGAGGAACAGCATAGCCAGCAGGGGTAGGGATTGTCCCCCTGAACTGGGCACTGGTGAGGCCACACCTAGAATCCTAGGATTCAGTTTAGGGCCACTCACTCCAAGAAGGACTTTGAGGGCTGGAGTAGGTCCAGAGAGGGCAACGAAGCTGGTAAAGGGTCTGAAGAACAGGGCTTGGGAGGAGCAGCTGAGGGAACTGGGGTTGTTCAGCCTGGAGAGAAGGAGGCTGAGGGGAGAACTTATTGCTCTCTACAACTGTCTGAAAGGAGGCTGGAGCCAGGTGGCAGTTGGTCTCAAGATCATGGAGTCCATTGATCACCCCAGCACTGACAGGTCATCACCAAACTGTGTCCCTCAGCACCACACCTCCATGGCTTTGAAAGCCCTCCAGGGATGGAGACTCCACCACTGCCCTAGGCAGCCTGGGCCAGGCCTTTGCAACCCTTGCAGGGAAGAAATTGTTCCTCCTGTCCAACCTAAACCTCCCCTGGGGCAACTTGAGGCTGTTTCCTCTTGTCCCACCACTGTCCTGTCTGCTCCTGCTGAGAGCAGGTTTCCTCACAGGGTCCATCACTCCCTGCAGGGACACTGCTGGGCTGATGGCTTTTTCCTTGCAGGACAAGATGTCGGAGGTGCTGCTGGTGGGTGAGGCCACCCGGGCAGGGACACCCCACTCCCCTGGAGTGCCCCACAGAACAAACCCAACCAGCAGAAGAGCTCCTAGGTTAGAAAACCACTTCACAAAACCCCCACCACAACAAAACAGCCACCAGCAGAGCCACCTCCTCAGACAGCTCCCCCAGACCAGCTGCTCCAACACCTGCCATGCCACCACGAGCACCAGGACCCCGCCGAGCACTGGCTCTGTCCCCAGTGCTGCTCTCCAGCCACCACCTACCTTCTTGATCTTCTTGATGTCGCTGTCATCGTCGCTGGGCGCGCTGCTCTGGCCGGCCTGGATGCGCTCGTGGTCCTTCAGCAGGGAGGCGATCTGCGGGCACAAGGTGGGGGAGCGGTCACCCTGGGCATCCTGGCACCACCCAGGAGATGAGGGCGACCACACAGCACCAGGGACATGCTGTGCTGGTTCTGTCCTCGTGGGAGATGGTGGATGAAGCAGGGAGTCTTAGAACATTGGATGGAACTTCCACGCTCCAGTGGAACTTCCACACTGGTGTCTCTGCACGGTGTGCCCTGAGCACCCTCCCAGGGGCTTTGCCTCCAGCTCCCTGTCTTTAATCCCAAACTCTTTAGAGTGAGGGTGGGGAGACACTGGAACAGGTTGCCCAGGGAGGTGGTGGATGCCTTCTCTCTGGAGGTGCTCAAGGCCAGGGGGGTTGGAACTGGATGAGCTTTAAGGTCCGTTCCAACCCAAACCACTCTGCCAATCTATAGAATCTGTGCTGCTGACTTCAGCCATCAGCACCTTGTCCCTGCCCACCTTCTTCAGCTTTGTTGTCACTAAGCCTCTGCTTCCAGAGAGGACTTGGCACCCAGCAGGAGTCAGAATCATGGAACCCCCAACTGGTTTGGGTGGGAAGGGACCTTTCAAGCTCATCCAGTCCAACCCCCCTGCAGTCAGCAGGGCCATCTGCAACTACAGCAGGTTGCTCAGTGTCCCAAACAACCTGAGCTGCAATGGTTCTAGGGATGGGGCAGCTCCCACCTCTCTGGGCAACCTGGGCCAGGCTCTCACCACCCTCAGGGTCAAACATTTATCCCTTCTCTCCAGTCTGAATCTCCCTCCTTTAGTTCAAACCATCACCCCTTGTCCTGTCACAACAGGCCCTGCTCAGAAGTCTGTCTCCATCTCTGAAAGGCCACAATAAGGTCTCTCTGAAGACTCACTCCTGAAGCCAATGACCACCTCACCAGCCCATCTCCATCTCCCATTGCTGGAGCAAACCCTTCCCTGCCAAGACAGCATCCCACAGCCAGCTCTACACCCCTCACTGGGGTGGCACAGCGACAGCATCACAGAATGTTAGGGGCTGGAAGGGTCTCCAAGAGATCATTTATGCAACCCCCTGCCAGAGCAGGATCACCTAGAGCAGATCACACAGGAACTCATCCACACAGGTCTTGAGTATCTCCAGAGAGGAGACTCCACAACCCCCCTGGGCAGCCTGTTCCAGTGTTCTGTCACCCTCACAGTGAAATAATTCTTCCTCCTGTTTCCATGGAACTTCCTATGCCTCAACTTCCAACCACTGCCCCTCGTCCTGTCAATGGGCAGCACCAAGCAGAGCCTGGCTCCATCCTCTTGGCACTCACCCTTTCTGTATTTATAAACATGGATGAGGTCACCCCTTAGGCTCCTCTTCTCCAAGCTGAAGAGCCCCAGCTCCCTCAGCCTGGCTCTTGCAAGGCAAACCCCAGTGAAGGTGACACAAGAGAAGAGCCCAGGCTGGCTCATCAGACCCAGCGTGGCACCCTGATGCCAGCCCTGAGACATCACCCATCCTCTGCTGCCATTAATCTGCCCTGGTTTAAGGCCCCTTGCAAGGGGCAAAAGAATGACATTCACACAAATGGACTGGAGAGTGATGGAAAGTTTAAATAGGAAAGCAATTGGTGTTGTGCAGAAACTACAAAGCACAGTGGCAAAGATATCCCAAAGCATACAGAGTCCCTTGCAGCACACCCAAAGGCAGCCCAGCACTTCCCTGCTCCCCACCTGAGGGTCTAACCAAACCCCTCAGGGCTCTTTCTCCCCCCACCACTGCTAGGCTAGTCTCAGGCTGGCCAGGTCTGAGACTGGCTCTGCCACTTCTCCTCCTGGCATTAGGCCTAGTGATACTCCCCACCAGTACCCAACGGGGAGCATCCCCTGCGGGAGCAGAGAGGGAAGGAAGAGGCAGAGAAGGACTTTGCAGATGGATTTATAGGGTGCAGGATTTATGGGTATATTATGTAGCCAGGAGGGGGTTGGTCTCTTCTCCCAGGCAAGCAGCACCAGAACAAGAGGACACAGTCTCAAGCTGTGCCAGGGGAGGTTTAAGCCGCAGGTTAGGAAGAAGTTCTTCACAGAAAGAGATTGGCCATTGGAATGTGCTGCCCAGGGAGGTGGTGGAGTCACCATCCCTGGAGGTGTTCAAGGGGGATTGGAGGTGGAACTTGGTGCCATGGTTCAGTAGCCATGAGGTGCTGGGTGACAGGTTGGACTTGATGATCTTTGAGGTCTTTTCCAACCTTGTTGATTCTCTGATTCTATGACAGACGAGGGTGCAGGACTTATGGGCATGGAATACCCTGTTTGCTGCGCCCACCTACTGGGCTGGGCCCTGGGGACACCAGAGGTGTAACTTCTGTGGCAGGAACAGGAGGCACCCAGCCCAAGCTGCCGCACCCTGGCAGCGCAGCAGTGCCACCCGCGGGGCACGGCGGGGGAGCCCTGCGGGGCGGCGGGGCCGTGCCAGGCGGGGCCGTGCCAGGCTGCCTCACCTCGGCCTTGAGGCGCTCGATCTCGATCTCCCCGTCCTCGATCTGCTGCCGGAGTTGCTTGGCAACGGTCTTCTCCGTCTCCACGATCTGCAGGAGATGGAGGTACTTCTGCATCAGCGCCTCGTGCTCCGTCGCCAGCGTCCTGTAGCTGCAGGGGATGTGGCTGTCAGAGCCTCTCCTCCCCAGGAGCCCCCTCCCTCCCACCCCTTGGGACGGGCATGGACAGGGAGATCTCTACCCACTGCGGGTCTTGGGGCTGGGGGCGGTTCTCCTACCCTTGGCCCTCCAGCTGAGGGTACCTGTGGGGTACCAGTTTGGGATGCTGCTGCCTGGGACTGGTTTGGAGAGGCCTTGGGTTGCTCAAGAGGGTGCATGTTTTAAGGAGATCAGGCCAGAGACAAAGAAACTCCCCCCAATAAAAACCACCTTGGGAAAGGGTCCCACCTCCACCTCCCACCAGTTCCTAGATTCATGGAATGGGTTGGGTTGGAAGGGACTTTCAAGATCATCCAGTTCCAACCCATGGGCAGGGACACCTCCCACTAGAGCAAGGCTGCTCAAGGCCTCATCCAGCCTGGCCTTGAACACCTCCAGGGGAGGGCATCCACAACCTCCCTGGGCAGCCTGCTCTGGTGGCACCTGTTCCAGGCAAGGAGCACACCAGTGGCACAATCTGCTTTTGCCAAGATGCTTCTCTCATCTCCTCCATACAACACCCACTTGCCCCCATGTTTCTCACTGCCAGCCTGGCAGCCTCCTTCACTGTGCCAGCTCCTGACCACCCTCCCACAGTGAGAGAGAAGCATGGCATTTCCCTTGGCACAGAATCACCAGCTTGGAGAAAACTCCTTCAGCCCAATTCTGCTACTCCAGATGAAACCGCTCCTGATGGTCTCTGAACTGGGCAGCCCCTGGCACCAGGCTGGGACAGGCAGTGCCAGCCTGCCATGGTGGCATGGGACAGGGATGGGGCTGGGCAGGCATGGGGATGTCTGAATGTAGCCCCCTGTATAGTATGAGGGTCCCCAACACGGAGCTGGGGGTCAGAGGTGCCCCACGGTTCCCGGCTCAACAGCTCTGTGCCCACAGCTCCACAAACAGCCACTCTTGGGCACAGCTTTGCCTCTAACACCCCCATGCCCTAGTCAGGGTTGGCAGAGGGGCGATACCTGGCATGAGCTATGGCTGCCACCCACTCGTCGCAGTCCTTGGCATCCTCGGTCCTCAGCTCCAGGGTCTTCTGGTTCTCATGGTTGAAGTTAACAGTGAAGTAATGCTGGGGGAGCAAGAACAGGGGGAGGTCACCTGGGGACCCACCTCACCCCCAAGCCCCACCTCTGCCCCCACAGCAGAAGAGCAGGAGAGATGCTGCTCCTGGCCAGGAGGTTGAGGATGAGGCTGGGAGAGGCTCCAGGGGGAAATCCCACCAGGCTCCACCTAAACTCAGGAGCAGCACCCTGGGGACAACCCTTGCCCGGGGCATGGGGAGGATGAGGAAGGGTGTTCAGCCACCCCTGGCACTGGGCACCACTGGGAAGCCCTGTGGGTGGATGCTGGGCAGCTCCCGGTGCCAGGGGCTGGGAGCCAGGAGGCTCTGAGGGCTGGGCAGGGGCTATTTTTAGCCTCCCTTGACATTTGCAGTGTTTGTGCTGATTGTGCTCGGTGCCAACCCGCCCGTGGCCGCGGCCGGGGCTGCTCCTCAGCCTCCTGTGGTCTCCTAGGAGACAGCCCCACCTGCAGGGCTGGAGGGTGGCTGGATGACGGGAAGGGACCCACCAGGAAAAGCCCATCCCGAGCCACCAGCTCCTTTGCTGGGCTCAGCCAAGGCACTGAGCTAATGCCCACCGCAGCAAAGAGCCCACCACATCCCATTAAACCCCACCAAACCCCACCTGCAGCAGCTGCAGCTCCTCCCTGACCCTCCCAGGCACCCTCACCCCCTTCTCATCTCTAATCAGACCCACTGGGGTGAGGAGATGGATCCAGATGGATGCTGCAGACTTCCATTGAAACTGGGACACAGCCAGGCACTGCTCCCAGGTGATGCTAGTGCTGGCAGCACGGATGGACAGATGGACACCCAGCTCCTCCATCCAGCACCATGCCCACCTTGGGCTCATCTCACTGGGCAACAGCCTGAGAAACACCCTCTGAGCTTCCTCAGCCCACCAGAGAGGATGAGGAGCTGTAGAGAGACAGAAGGTGTCTCCTCAGCCTCCTTTTCTCCAGGCTGAACACCCCCAGCTCCCTCAGCTGCTCCTCCCCAGCCCTGTTCTCCAGCCCCTTCTCCAGCTTTGTTGCCCTCCTCTGGACCTGCCCCAGCCCCTCAATGTCTTTCTTGGACTGAGAAGCTACTTCTGTCCTGGACCCTGTAGGTGCAACATCTGTTTACTGCTGATCATGTAGACAAGCTTTCTCCTCATGAAGCCCCCTTCACTGTCCATCTCCCACCCCTTCCCAACCCATCCAAGCTGGCCAGAGCTCCAGGCACCAGGCAGGCAGCTCTCCTGTCTGCAGGACACAGCTGGAGCTGCCGCAGCTCCGCAGCCCTTCGCTCCTCGCCCCCTTCTTCTCCCTCCCACCCCCAAAGCTTTTATTGGCACCAAGACATGGCTGGTGGAAAACTCTCCCCCAGCATTGGCTCTTTGAGGGTGTGCAGCAGCTCTGTGCCTCTGCTTTGTGCCCACCTCTCATGTCCCTTCCCTTGCCAACAGCAGCAGCAAGAGCTCCTCAGCTTGGCAGGCCTGGAAATCCTCCTCCTGAAACACCAACTCAAACCACCAGCTGTGCCCAGGCACTTCTCAGCCCCAGCACCCAGGGACATGAGGGGAGGCAAAGCCTCTTCCCAGCCCAGATACCTCCTCATGCCCCAGTGCCATGTGGAGAAATCAATTCCACAGATGCCAACAGTCAGAGCTCAGCTGAGCCCCCCAGGACCAGAACACGGGGTGATGCCTGCACGGCCTCCTCAAACTGGGATGGGATGTCTTTGGGCTGCCCTTCCCAGGCACTGCAGCTCCCATGGCACCATGCAGCACCCACTCTGAGCCCTGTGCCCACAGCCAGGAGCAGGCACCAGGTCAGATCATGCTGATCTTCACTGGCACCCATGGGAAAGCAGCATCTTAAGCAGCTTCAGGACTTGTTGGACTTTAAAATGAGGAGTGGCAGAGCCCACGGCAGGACTGGGGTAGGGATCAGGGCACGGGACCCACCCTGCCTCTCTTGCTTCACCCCACTGTGTCCATCAAGGCACGTCCAGACACACCACACCACACACCAGGCTCAGCTAATCCCAGTTCCTGAAGGTTATGTAAATGGTGGTTTTCAGGTGAGGAGGGACCAAAGCTTCCCACCATGGCCAGGGCACCACTGCAGGGGCTGTGAGCAGGATGGTTGGGTGCCAGTTCCTTGCTCCACAGACCATTAAAGCCTGTTCCTGCGAGGACATGGCCACAGTTTCCTCATCACTCCCAGTTATCCCAGTCCAGCAGCTGGGAAGCTGCTGGGATAGCAGAAGTCCCACCAGCTCTGATGTCCACCTGAGCTGTGACCCTGCTCTGTTAGCTCAGGACACAACAAAGGCCACAGCACAGCTTCAACTTGCTGCTTCTCACACCCATTTTGTGCCCCTTTGGTCACTTTGAAGACCTCCCTGGTGGAGTCCCCATCCCCTGAGGGGTTTCAGTGCTGTGAAGGTGTGGTGTGGAGGGGCATGGTGCAGTGGTGACCTGGCAGTGCTGGGTTAAGTGTTGGGACTCCATGACCTGAAAGGTCTTTTGCAGCAGAAGATCCTGGCACCAGTGTGTCTGTTTTGACTGGGAGGAGAGTCCCACAGCACAGCGCTGCTCAGGAGCTATTTCTGCATCCAGAACCTCAGCAAATGACTTTGAATTAATGAAGGAGACAACCCAAGGGATTAATGTGCAGGGACTGTCTCCCCAGAAATGTCCTCCTGCCTGGCTGCTGTCCCTGGGCTGGCACAGGCAGTGCAGCGATGGCTCTGCCCTCCTGCCATGCCCAGCACTGGAGAAGCAAAGCTGCACTCCAAGATGTGGGTCCTGCTGCCCTGGGACATGGGGACCTGTTTAGCACAGAACAGGGGTCTCTGTGACCCCAAAATGTGGAGCTCTGCATACCCAAAGATGTACTTCACCTACTACTGCCATGCCCATGTGATGCCAGTTCCCTCCCACTTGGGCTCCTCCATCCTCCACAACCTCAATAAAAGCTAACAAGAAGGTGCCAGGGCTCCAGTTCCTCAATAACCAACTGGTCTGTGCCATCCCACTCTGCCCACACAGCCTCAGTCAGTGCCCAGGCATCAGCCCAACGTCCAGAAGGGGCAAAGGGCTGGCAGCACAGGACCCTAAGGCTGGCATTCACACCATAGCACCAAGGATAAACCAACAAATCTGCTGGTTTGGCAGAAAGGGGAAAGCTGAACCAGGGCTGCATGGGCAAAGCTGCTGCTGGTCCAGCTGAGCTCCTGCAGGGCTTCACTCTGCTGCTTGCTTCATTCAATTCAGTGATAAATCAATCCCAAAAAGCTTTAAACCCATGCCATTTCCAAACAGAAAATGGACACTGAGGGGCTGGAGCAGGTCCAGAGAAGGGCAATGAAGCTGGTGAAGGGTCTGGTGAGGAGCAGCTGAGGGACTTGGGGGTGCTCAGCCTGGAGAAAAGGAGGCTGAGGAGAGACCTCCTGGCTCTCTGCAACTCCCTGAAAGGAGGCTGGAGCCAGGTGGGGGTTGGTCTCTTCTTCCAAGGAACAGGACAAGAGGAAATGGCCTCAAGTTGTCCCAGGGGAGGTTTAGGTTGGACATAAGGAACAATTTCTCTCACTTGAGGCCAGGCTGCCCAGTGCAGTGGTGGAGCCCCCAGCCCTGGAGTGGTTTCAAAGCCATGGAGATGTGGTGCTGAGTGCCACAGCTTGGTGAGGACCTGGCAGTGCTGGGGCAAGGGTTGGACTCCATGACCTGAAAGGTCTCTTCCAACCAAAACAATTCTGTGCTTCAAAAGAAAAAAATAATAATCCCATTTCTCCCCAGGTTTCTTGGCCCACTCCAGGGATTTTTGCCTCCCTCTGCAGTGGGGACACTCCCTGCCATGCCAGGCCCACCCCTGGCACACAGGTAGGTTGCTGCAGCTGGCAGGAAGGGCACGGGAGGAGAAGTCCCTGCTCTGGGTGGATGCATCTGAAAATCCAGAGCAGCTTTTAACTCCTGACCTACATAGAGCCTGCTCGGGGGGGACCTGGCACTCAGGAGGAGGAGATGGGTGGTTGGGCAGCTCCTCTCCTTGCTGACAAGGAGGAAAAAAGCCCAGATGCTGCAGTTTCTGCTCTCTGCTTCAGGAGGGACCAGAAGGGTGGGCACCAGCCCTGTCAGGTGGGCACGCTGGCATTGCCCACACCACACCGGCATCAGTGGGTGGAGTGCGGGGCCCAAAACTGAAGCCAGGATTCGAGGTGTGGCCTCACCAGGGCCCAGCACAAGGCAACAATCCCTCCCCTGTCCTGCTGGCCCGAAGAAGCAGCTGGGATCTGCCCCCTCATGCCACCCAGACTGGAGCTGTGCCCTGCTCAAGCCCTACCCTGTCCATCTCAGGACCATGTTCAAAGCTGCTTGTGGGTCCTCTGCTGCTGCTCCCACTCACCTAGAGCACGGCCCATGGTTTGGATAACCCCCAGACCCTTAACAGAGGTGCCCATGAGGGAACCTATGACATCCACACCTCTCCTGGTTATGGCTGGAAGCAGCCAGGGATTCCCAGGAGGCAGCAACAGCAGCACAGAGGCTGGGACAGGATCACCCGGCACAGATGCCTACATCTAAGGCTGGAGGAGAAGGTGTGGACAAGTGCCTGCCTGCTCTCAGAGGCCCCTCAGCAACGTCTACACCAACAGCATCAGCAGCAGGCGCCTGCCCAGGCCCATCTGCAGAGCAGGACTATGTTTGTCCCTGCCTCACCCTTCCTGAGGGTACCAGGAGCTCTGCCCAAGTGAAGCCCTTGCAGGGATGAGCACAGATCCCATGGTACAAGCCACCGTGCCCTAGGAACTGCCTGAGCTCTCCTGTTGCCAGAAATGGCTCCCTCAGCAGGACCACCAAGGCTTGGCTCCGAGGGAGCTGGAGCTGCCAGCCCAGCTGGGGCTGCTGCAGGTACCCCATGTCCCATGAAGTCACCCAAGACATCCAAGCATCCCTCAGCTCTGCTTCCCTCCAGCTCTTGCAGCCTCTCAAGGATGGGTGCCACCAGACAGGCTGCCCGTGGTGCCCACTGCTCTTTGTGCTGCTGCTGCTGAGAAGGGACCTGGCTTTTCCCATGGAAACAAGCAGGACCAGAGCTGAACACACTCCAGGGAGATGGAAAACAATCTCCCACCACAATGTACCAGAGGGAATCACTTCCACAAGCCTTCTCCTACCCCACTGGCCACCTATGTCCGCTGACCTCTGGTCTTCAGCTTCACATCAGCTGTTCCTCAGCTTTGCATCATGGCACCAAACACTTCCTTAGGCCTCCCCTGGTTGCAGGAACAATCCTGCTCCATCTCCAGCAGATGCTTTGGAGATGGGGAAGAAAATCCCCAGCTGCAGGCTGTGCCCACTAGAGCTTCCCAGGCTTTGTGGAATAAAGGACTGGGAGCTCCAGAGAGCTTCTGAGCTTCAAAGTCAAGGGTTTTGCACAGTGCTGCCTCTTGACTTTGTGTCACATTGGCTCTCGTCTGAGCCACCCAGGGCTGCTGGGGAAGTACAGCTCATGGCACCAGGGTGTGGGTCTGCAGATCTGACTCCAGGCTGGACCCTTGGAGCAAGCCCAGCTGGGATCCTGCTGCCTGATTGTGGAGAGCCCTCATCCCACTGAGGCCATCCCTGTCCTGAGGGGGATGGAGCAGCTTCTGCTCCTGCTCAGTCCCTTGCTACGATCCCATCTGCAGGCCCACCCAGGACACCTTTCATCCTGCTCACCCTTTCCAGGCACACATCATGGACTTATGGGGCTCTCATGGCCCCTTCCACCAAGGAGCAGGAGACCAGCTGAAACCACATCCCAGCATCCACAACCTCAGGGGGCTGGGGAAAGCAGGTCCTGGGGGGTGGCATGGCCAGGTTCACCCACACACACACCTTGCCCCAGCACTGCCAGGCACTCACCCATGGCACCACCACAATAAGCAGCCCAATGTCCTGCATCAAGCCTGAGCATTGCAGTGCAGGAGGACCTGGTAGACCTCATCTCAGAGCTACTTCCTGAAGCCCACCCAGCACTAAAACATCTTTCAAATAAACCTGGTTTGAAGAACACCTCATTTGTGGGAAAACAGAGCAAAAAGAGGACCAGAAAGTGCCCAGAGGTGGTCAAAACCTCTCCTTGGGTTCTCAGTTTCTCAAGTAACTTTGCTCCTTTGTTCTCACACAACCACAGGCTAAAAACACTTGGTGTTCCCAGCAAAATTCTCACCACAGCACAACACATGGGTTTTGAAGACCCCCCACCTTTTAAACCACCCCTTCCTCTGCAGAGGCTTTGAGACCTCCCAGGCTTTACTCCATGGAAGGAGGAAGCCCAGGTTGGAGCTACCCTGCTGCAGGAAGCACTGTTCTCCAGCTCCAGCTGCCACCACCCAGGGGGACAAACAGTCTCAGCAAACAACTGATGTGATCGCAGGCAAGGCAGGAAATTTCCTTCTTCCCACAGGAAGAGCTGGCAGTGCCAAACCCAGCTGGGCACCAGGGGGAATGCCTGATCCGGGCTGCGGAACCCAGAGATGTTCCTCAGAGACCTCCTGCAGCCACCCATGGTGCAGGCTTGCACCACAAACACTCCACTGCCTCCCTCCTCTGCTGTGCCACTGCTCAGCTGGCAAAGCCGCAGGCACCCGTGGTGGGCACTGCCTCTGAACCTGTCCTGGCAGGGTACAAAGTGCTGGGCCCGGTGCTGATCCAGGGGAACATCCTGGGGGGCAGCAACTCCCCCTGAGCCAGGATAACACCTTCAGGGCACCTGCAGTAGGAAGGGGCTGCCAGGCTCTGCCCTTGGGTCTGCCTGCCCCAAACCATCCCCCTGGCACAAAACAGGAGCCAGGACAGGGAGAGCCAGCAGGATCCAAACCCAGGGAGCGAACAAGATCCAAGCCCAGAGAGACACAGGGATCCAAACCCAAGGAGCCAGCAGGATCCTAGCCCAGAGAGACACAGGGATCCAAACCCAAGGAGCCAGCAGGATCCTAGCCCAGAGAGACACAGGGATCCAAACCCAAGGAGCCAGCAGGATCCTAGCCCAGAGAGACACAAGGATCCAAACCCAGGGAGCCAGCAGGATCCTAGCCCAGAGAGACACAGGGATCCAAACCCAGGGAGCCAGCAGGATCCTAGCCCAGAGACACAGGGATCCAAACAGCCAGCAGGATCCAAACCCAAACCCAGGGAGCCAGCAGGATCCTAGCCCAGAGAGACACAGGGATCCAAACCCAGGGAGCCAGCAGGATCCAACACAGGGATCCAAACCCAGGGAGCCAGCAGGATCCTAGCCCAGAGAGACACAGGGATCCAAACCCAGGGAGCCAGCAGGATCCTAGCCCAGAGAGACACAGGGATCCAAACCCAGGGAGCCAGCAGGATCCTAGCCCAGAGGCGGTGGGATCCAAGCCCAGAGAGCCAGCAGATGGAAGCAGGACACACAGCGACATCCCGCAGGCCATCAGCTGAGGCTGGCAGCACAGGAGGGCAGTGTGACCCCCCTGCAGACACAGACCCCCCATGGCTGCCATGGCTGTGCCACCCGTGATACCCTAGTGCTGGTGCCAAGCAGAGGCACAGCTGTTCCAAACAATAACGGGATCTTGATCCCAACAGGGAGATGTTCCCGTGCCTGCTGCCAGGAGCAAAGATCCATGGCATGAGCAGTGGGACTGCACTGCCTCACTCTCCTGGCAGGGCTTTTTGGGATAGCGAGTGTGCCCTCACTTGCCAGGGGTAATTAATGACAGGGTTCATTCCCTCCAACTGTGCCCACAGGGTGCCCGGAGCCAGGCCGCAGTTGCCAGCGTTGCTTGCCACCGTTCCCGGAGCCAGCCTGGGCAGGAATTATGCAAGAGCTGCAGAGCCAGACCCGGAACACAGGGTGCCTCCTGCCAGCACACAGCCTGGGCTGCCAGCACCCCAAAACCACCCCACTCCTCCCTGCCAGGGGTGCTTGGTACCCTCCGTGACATGGGCACCCATGGGTGCACGGCCACACTCCGTGCACAGCAGGCAAGGGGTGACCACAGCAGGCTCCTCTCCACAAGGGTGAAGGTGGATTTTGGGAGCTATGGCAGCAGTGGGCAGAGATGGGCACCCCTGGACTGGAGAACAGTCCTTCCTCCCCCTAAACTGGCACCAACTCCTTTCCTGTCAGGCTACTCAGATGCATCCCAACACCAGACAAACAAGTCAGAGGTGGCCAGCATTGCTATGCCACGCTTGGTGCCACCCTGCCCAGGCAGAGAAAGGGGACAGAAACCAAGCCCTGTGTCCATTGAGTGCCACCATCCCTGCAGCTGGCACTACCCAGGAAGGGGGACACCCTGATTCTCCTGGGGCCTCACACCAGCATTGCCATTTCGGTGCCATTCCACCCGCAGACATCAGCATCTGGCCAGGAGCCAAGTGCCAGCCACGCGGGTGGCAGGGGGGGCACCGGGTGCCCTTCTCCCACTGCCCAGGGAGGGCACACGGTGTTTCCACCAGGGTCCATGGCCGCATCATGTGCGGGGAGGAGGAACGGGGTGAAACTGCGTGAAACCAGGGATCTGTGCCCGTCCCCCAGTGCCACACGCCCACGGCCCAGCTGCCCCAGCCGCGGGGGTGGGTCCGCCCCCTGGTAAACCCCTGGAGGGGGCACAAGGGACTGGGGGGGCTGCGTCAGGCTGGGGATGGCAAAGCCGAACGGTCTCACGGGAGTCCCGGGAAGGGGGGGGGGGGGGGGCCGGGCCCCTCCAGTGCCGCGGACACGCGTGGGGCTCCGCAGCCGCCGGGGGCGCCCCGCAGCTAATTACCGGCGGCTAATTAACGGGATGGGGGGACAGGCGGGGGGAGACTGGCAGAGCCCGACACCCCCACAGCGAATGGACTCGGCGCTGCCCTGGCAGCGCGACCGGAGCCCCGGCACTGCGGCCCCGCTGGGCATCCCCCCGGGTAACTGCCACCCTCACCGGTACTCTCCGGCCCTGGCAACGCGTGGTGCAGGTCCGGGGCACCCGGCAGGGCGCGACGGCGCTGGGAGGCTAGGGAAAGTGGTGCAGGTTTGGCCCCAGGGAGCATTCTCCTTCCATTGCCCCTGATCATGTCCAGTCCCGGTCACGCGTGGGGCAGGTCCCGGGCAGAGAGAGCCTCGGGAAACAGAGACAGGGTCGGTCCAGGGGCATCACCCCCGACGAGGTGTAGGAAGTGTCGGGGGGATACTCCCCGCATGTCGCCCACCTGCTTCTCCAGGGAGTCCTTGGCCGAGAGAGAGGGCTTGGGGAGGGCGCCCGGTCGCAGACGCAGCCCTCGAGCAGGTAGAGCCCCGAGGGCCGGGAGCTGGAGTCGGTCTCGAAGTAGAAGAGCATGTTGTGCAGCAGCGCGAACCACTTGGTGTGCCATTTTGTGTGGTCGGAGCCCCGCTTGCTCAGGTAGCCCCTCCTGGCGCCGTCCTTCTTCGCCAGCAGCCCCAGGTAGGTGACGTGCCCGTCATTGAGCCGCATCCCCTTCTGCATCTTGCTGGGCAACCGCCGGCTCCTCACATGGTCCCCGCCGGGCGACCGGCGGGCGGGTCCCTGGCGAGCAGCCGCAGCCCCCGCGCCCGCATCAGCGGCTCCCGCTGCCCCCGGAGAGGAGCCGGCGGTCGTCCTCGCCGCCGCGCTGGCGGAGGCTCATGCCGCGGCCGAGCTCCCCGCGCTGCCCCAGCCCCAGCCCCGCTCGGTACCAGCGGCAGCGGCAGCTCTGCCCGGGGAGCGCCGCGTCCCGGAGCCGCGTAAACCGCGGACGGGGCGAGTCATGTGATGCCGGAGCCGGCGGCGGCACCGGGAGCCCGTCAGCGCCGGCCCGAGCCGAGCGGAGCCGAACCGAGCCGAGCCGAGCGCGGCCGAACCGAGCCGAGCCCAGCCGAAGGCTCCGCTCCGCGGCGGGGCTGGCCCTGCCCTCCGCCGGCTGCGGGGGTGGCCGTGCCGCGATCCCCGGGGCCGCCCTCGGCACCCCGGGCCGAGGGCTGCTGTCTGTAGAGGGATTACCCTGGCAGCACCGGCCGCCTGCGAACGCGGGAACACCTCATCCCCGGACCCCCGACCCCAGAAAGAGGCACCCCCGGACACATGGGATCTCCGGGCACTGCCAGATGTCCGGGGCTCCGGGTCAAGAGGGAGCGCTAGGACAGATGAGACCCCTGGCCAGCATGGACCCCTGCCCACAGCAGGAGCCTCTGGCCGAAAGGTATCCCCGGGCACACAGGACGCCTGGACACTGCAGAAGACCCTGTCCTGGACACACAGGACCCCCAGACTGGCACAGACCCCTTCCCACCTTGGGAACCCCAGGCCAAGAGGCACACCAGAGCACATGGGAACCCCCAGCACAACCAGAGCCCTGGGACAAGAGGGACCGACTAGGACAGATGGGACCCCCAGGGCAAACAGGGCCCCTGGGCACAGCTAGAGTCCCAGGCCAAGAAGAACCTCTGGACACATGGGACCCCTGGGCACAATCAGAGCCCCAGGCCAACATGGGAGCCTTGGGTGAGGTGAGGTCTGAGGCCAAAAGTGACCCTCAGGCTGGGAGGGACCCAAGCACAAAGGGCACCCCTCAGGCAGAGCAGGACCATGTGTGCAGAGAAACCTTCAGGCCAGATCTGGACCCTCAGATGCTGGCACAAGCCTTGGCTTGGCATGACCCCCAGGCTGAGCTGGATGCCCATGCCCGGTGGGACTCCCAATGTGTGCTGGCTTTGCATGAGGTTCTGCTGGGCACCCCCTTCCCCATGGTGGGTTCCACACAGTCTGCACCGCCCCACCCAGCAGTGGGCACCCCATGTAGTCCCTCAAGCTAGGTGGTCCCCCCACACTGTCTCCTCTCTTCCCACCCTCCAACTCCCAACAGGGCACCCTGTTAACTGCCCAGATGTCACACATGGGAGGGAAGAGGACCCAGGTTCCCTGTTTATTCCTGTTTGCCTCACTTCCATCCCTCTCCTCCATCCTGGCCTTGGGTGCCGTGCCAAGCAGAACAAACCTGGGAAAACTGGGCAGCTGGAGCCTGTGCAGGGCAGGGAGAACCCTGGTGCTCCCCACATCTCTGGCCTTTCCCATACCCCTGGTGCTCCCCATATCCCAGGGATTCCCCAAATCCAGGAGCACTGGGTTGCTCAGATGCCGCAGTGATGAGGACGTTGGAGGCTTGAGGTGGCTGCAGGGCGGCTGATGAAGGAGCTGCTGACCGTGGAGGAAGCACCCCAGCCCCTGCAGACAGGAGGGCATCAGGAAAACCCTGTTAATTAGCTTTGTTTCCTCCAAAAAATGCTGGCAGAGTTCCAAGGAACTCGGTGAGGTCATGGGTTGCCATGGCAACCTGCGGGAACAGGCTGGAATTGGGAAGGGTGCTGGCATTTCCAGCGTGGAGCTGCTCGGCCTGGGTGCCTGCTGGGACAAGCACCCGTTGCCACCCCTTGGGACACAGCCTGGGCACCTGCTGAGCGCTGGAGCAGTGCTGGAGAGAAGGGCTGGAAGCGAAGAGTGGGGCCACCCTATGTCCACCTGCCCCACCAGTGTCCCCCTGGCTGAATGTGCCTCCCTTGCTCAGCTGAAAAGTGGGTGTTAAGGGGGGAGAGTCCTAGAGGCCACCACCACAGCTGGAGCATCTCTGTAGGGGGAAAGGCTGAGAGTCCTGGAGCTGTTGAGCCTGGAGAAGAGCAGCCCCAGAGGGGATCTGCTCAATGCTCAGCAAGAGCTAAAGGGTGAGGGGCAAGAGGCTGGGGCCAGACTCTTGTCATTGGTGCCCAGTGACAGGACAAAGGGCAGCAGGCACAAACTGGAGCCCAGGAGGTTCCATCTGAAGAGGAGAAATTTTGGTGTGAGGGTGCTGGAGGCCTGGAGCAGGCTACCCAGACAGGTTGTGAAGTTGTCTTCTATGGAGAGCTTCCAACCCCCCCTGGCTGATGCTGGGCAAGCTGCTGTGGGTGCCCCTGCTTTAGCAGGGGGGTTGGACTGGATGGTCTCCAGAGGTCCCTTCCAACCCCCACCATGCTGGAACTGGACTGCAGCAGCTGGACTTTGCTCCCCATCAGTGATGGTTTAGCCTGGGCTGCTCTTGGTGATGGAAAGGGCGGTGGAAAAAAAAGCTGTGGGCTCACGAGGCTCCAGCAAACACGGAAACTCTGCTTCCCAGACCAAAGGGAGGGTTCTTCTTTGCATGTGACATTTGCTTGGATCGATTCCAAGGCATTGGCAGCATGACCCCACTGCTCCCCTTCCTCACCTCTCCCCAGCAGAGCCACACTGAAGAGCCAGCCCCACCGCGGCCACAAGCTGGGGACTGTGTCCAGAGAGGCTTCCCAGGGCTTCTTCCCCGCACTTTAATTGCAGCAGCTCCTTTGCTCTTCATTTGTGTGTTTAATGAACCCACAGTGGTTCCTGTGGGGATCCCACAGAGCAGAGCTTGGAGACTGTGCAGAGCTGTGGAGCAGCACCACCACTACCCAAGGGTGCAGGGACCAGTCTCAGGGGGAGCCCAGGGCCAGGAATGCTGCTGGGAGCAGCAGGAGCTGCTGGGAAGTGTCCAGAAAAAGCAATGAGCTTAGTAAAGGGTCTGGAGAACAAGTCTGGTGAGCAGCTGAGGGACATGGGATTGTTCATCCCAGAGAAAAGGAGCCTGAGGGGAGACCTGGCTCTCTACAACTCCCTGAAAGGAGCTTGGAGTGTGGCAGGAGCTGATCTCTTCTCACAAGGAACAAGTGATAGAACAAGAGGAAATGGCCTCAAGTTGTGCCAGGGGAGGTTTAGGTTGCACATGAGGAACAATTTCTTCATGGAAGAGGTTGTCAAGGGCTGGCCCAGGCTGCCCAGGGCAGTGGTGGAGTCCCCAGCGCTGGGTTCCATCCTTGAGCCCATCCCTGAATCCTTCCTGGCCACGAGGGCACACACTGGCTCACGGGCAACTTACTGCCCATCAGCACCCCCAGGCCCTCTCCCACCAGGCAGTTTCCAGCCACTCTGCCCCCAGCCTGGAGCATCCATGGGGTTGTTGAGACCCAAGTACAGGACCCAGCACCTGGCCTCGTTGAACCTTATCCCTCTGGCCTCAACCCACTGACCCAGCCTGGCCAGGTCCCTCTGTAGATCCTCCTGACCCTCCAGCAGATCAACACTCCCACCCGACCTGGTGTTATCTGCAAAGTGACTGAGGATGCCCTAATCCCCATGCCCAGATCCCTGATGCGACACTGAGCAGAAGTGGCCCCAGCTGCAAGCCCTGAGCTGCAGGCTGAGGGTGCTGATGCTAAACACAAGCACCACAGAGATCCCCCAGTCCCCACACGCTGCCAGGCTCCGTGGGCGCTGGTATTTACAGCAGCTCCCCCAGCTCCATCCCAGCCTCTCCCTTAAAGTCCGGGCTCGGCTGCCACCCACGGGCAGCTGGCAGCAGCGGGCAGAGCCAGCAGGCAGCTGGGGAGGCAGAGCCCAGACAGCTCCAGGAGCTCCCTGGCTCCGGGAATGGGATGTGGTGCTCCTGGTTAGAAGCTCCTTACAGGCATCTTGATCCAGTCAGGCTCAGGGGCATTGACCTAGGGCTGGGGCATCAGCCAGGCACCTGCTGGTGTTTGTGCCATCAAAATACAGTATTACAGTATTACCAAATGTGTTTGCCCAGGACATGGCAGCATCCCAGGCCTCTGACATCCCAGTGCTGAGCATAGATTCCATCCCCACCAAGAGCTCCTCTTGCCTGGGCAGAGTGTACAGAGGGCTCCTAGCTGCTCCGCGGCACATCCTGGACTCTGCCCCAAGCAGCCTTTCCCAAAGGGATTGGCGCGAGATGTAGTCACAGGCTGGGGGAGGTGGGAGATGCCCTGTGCCTGGACCCACTGCAGGTCTGGCTGCCTGGGGCTCTGAGCAGCCTGCTCTAGCTGCAGGGAGTTGGACTGGATGAGCTTGCAAGGTCCCTTCCCACCCAAAGCAGCCCATGGGCTCAGGCTCCAAAACCACCCCAGGGGGTGTGAAAGCCTCATCCCTGGTGGAGCCAGATGAACCTCTGGGTAAGGTCTAGCTGCAGCCGGCACCAGGCAGGTGATGCTGTCCCAGTGCCACTTGAGGAGGTTCCATCTGTGCTGGGCACCGTGGGAACACCAGGCTGTGATGCAGAAGCCAAGCTTTTCCATTTGCTAAGCAGGAAACTTTGAAGGAGCAGGAACGGTGAGCTCCCATCTCCTGCCAAGCCACCCTGGCAGAGTTGGTGTAGCCCCAGCTCATCCACCAACAGGACAGAGCAACCTAGGTCAGGAGGCACCCTTACTGAGATCTGCTCCCAGGTGAGACCCAAGCCTGACCCAGCTCCCCAGCAGCTCTCTGGGTTCTCAGGGCTGGGCAGAGACTCTGGAAGCCGAAGCAGACATCTGCTGTGTCCACAGGGAACGTCCATGCTCCAGCCAACCTCCCCAGTGTGCCAGCACCAGCACCGCCTCCCAGACAGGTCTCTGCTAAGTGGCTCCATCCCATGTGTCCTTTGGACAGAGCAAGTTCCATCACCACCGTCATACATCTGAGCTTCCCTACATGGCAGTCTCGAGGGGAGGGATGAAACCTGGCTCCTGGGGACAACCTGCAAGCTAGAGCAGTGCTGTGCCTACACTTCAGCCTCCCACAGACTCCCCACATTCCAGCATGGTGGTGGCTGGAAGGGACCTCTGGAGATCATCCAGTCCAACCCCCTGCTCAAGCAGGGGCACCCACAGCAGCTTGCCCAGGATCACAATGGCCAGGGGGGTTGGAAGCTCTCCAGAGAAGGAGACACTGCAACCTCTCAGAGCAGCCTGATCCAGAGCTCTGATACCCAGGACAGGGCTCTGCTGGCCCTGCTCCATGGGGACCAATCCATGCCACCACCAGCAGCACACCTTGGAGCAAACACCAGGCAGAACAGGGGTTTGCTGAGCAGTTTAGGTCGCAAAAGCATCTCCACGTGTGGTGTCAACCCCTCAGCAGCAGCCAGCTCCACGAGCAAATGGCGCTGCCCCCTGCCCGGCTCTTCAACTCTGCTGAGCTTCACTAACTGGTGACAGCAAAGGACAAGCCCTGTGGAGAGAGGTTCTCCAGACGGTGATGGAGCCCCAGGAGCCTCCTCCCTCCTTTGCATGGCAGCCCATGGCATGAGGTAAAAATGCAAATAAAGCGCCCAGGAAGTCGCCAGGCTGCCGGTGCCCAGAGCAGAGCCTGGGTGAGAGGCAACCCCATGCCCAGAGCAGAGCCTGGGTGAGAGGCAACCCGGTGCCCAGATCAGAGCCTGGGCGAGAGGCAACCCGGTGCCCAGAGCAGAGCCTGGGCGAGAGGCAACCCGGTGCCCAGATCAGAGCCTGGGTGAGAGGCAACCCCATGCCCAGAGCAGAGCCTGGGTGAGAGGCAACCCCATGCCCAGAGCAGAGCCTGGGCGAGAGGCAACCCGGTGCCCAGATCAGAGCCTGGGTGAGAGGAACCCGGTGCCCAGAGCAGAGCCTGGGCGAGGCAACCCCATGCCCAGAGCAGAGCCTGGGCGAGAGGCAACCCGGTGCCCAGAGCAGAGCCTGGGCGAGAGGCAACCCCATGCCCAGAGCAGAGCCTGGGCGAGAGCAACCCCATGCCCAGAGCAGAGCCTGGGCGAGAGGCAACCCGGTGCCCAGAGCAGAGCCTGGGCGAGAGGCAACCCAGTGCCCAGAGCAGAGCCTGGGTGAGAGGCAATCCGGTGCCCAGAGCAGAGCCTGGGTGAGAGGCAACCCGGTGCCCAGAGCAGAGCCTGGGCGAGAGGCAACCCGGTGCCCAGAGCAGAGCCTGGGCAAGCAGCACCCTACTGCTCCAGGATGCGGGAATGGCAGCCAGCTTGGCCTGCAGGCCTCCACAGCTCAGTGGGGAAGGTCCCTTCCCAGCAGGGCTGTGCTAACAGACAGATGCCAGGAGGACCACCTGCTAGTGGGGACTTGGAGGGTTTGTCAAGCTGCAAGAGCTGCCCAGTGAGGCCTGGTCTGGAGGAGCACATCAGGGATCTGGGAATCAGAGAGCTCCTAGAGAGGGAGCTCAGGAGGACTGAGGACCTTGCGTCAGTGCTTGGTGCATGCCAGGAGAGACATGGGCAAGGACAGGGTCGAGGGATGCCAGGAAAGTGACACAAACCTGCAGCTTTGGGGACAGGGATACTTTTCTCTGGGCTGAACACTCCCAGGTCCCTCAGCTGCTCCTCACCAGACCTGTCCTCCAGACCATATTCACCAGGGGTTGCCCTTCTCAGGACTCTCTGTATACCAGAGCTCTGGAGAGCTTCAGCATGAGGCTCTTCACCCACCCTGGCATGGCCCTGCACTCTGCTCACCCAGGTGGGCACCTGCCTGTGAAAGCTGCCTCCACCACCCATCACTCATTCCCTAGCCATAGGCAATGTTCATCCTCTTCCCACACAAGGAACAGTGGCTCAGGGTGCTGCAGAATCTTGGGGTGCCGTAGTGGGGTGCTTGGCACCTCTCCCCTGCCAGGGGATGGGGACAACTTCTGCCTGTGCCCAGGTACCTGGTGCTGTGCAGGGGCTGGGCAGATGCTGTGCAATCATCCCAGCAGATGAAGGTAGCACAGGGATGGCTGAGGCTGCCTGAGATGCTGGTGGGGACACAGAGCACCACAGAGCTGCAGGATCCACCACCAAGCTGAGGTCCCCAGGGAGAGGTGACAGGAGCTGCCCGTCATGGCCGGGACTGGGGGAGATACACTGCCAGCCTTGAAGCACCAGGCAGGGACCACCCCAACATCAAGGTGGCTCCAGTGAGTGTGGTGGGCACTGTGTCACCTGGCCACTCTTCAGCTGGGACCTCACTGAGCTGCTTGTGGTAAGCCAAAAGAGCTTCCAAGGGCAGCAAAATGACCTGCGGAGAGAGCAAGATCTAGGGCTGGAAGACGAAGGGTCAGCCCAGCAGCCTGGTTAGTGGTGGCATTGCCAGCCCCCCATCAGCAATAAGGGACACTGAGGAAACCTGGGGACACCCAAAGCCAGGTCTGAGCACCAGGAGATCTCCCCAGGCCCTGCTCTGCAGGTCTGTCCCAGCAGCAGCATGCCCATCCCTGCCCACCCCAGGCACAGAGCCAGAGCGTCCTGTCCTGTCTGTGCCAGCTTCCTCGCTGGGTGCTTCCTCTGCTGCAGGGCTGGAGGGTGCAATGGGCCTTGGTAGCCTCAGAAATGATCCCATCAAGTGTGGGTCCCTGATATCCAACACGCTGCCCTGCCTGGTGCCGCTCCGTGCCCCTCGCAGGAGGGCAAGGACCCAAGCAGTCCACGGCTTGGTGAGAGGAGGGAAAGCAGGAGGCAAGGAGCTGGCACCCCGGCGTGGCACCACGAGGAGCAGAGCCAGCAGCCCTCTCCATGGGCTCAAGAGCTGCTGGCATAAATTACCAGGTTGTCAGCTCTGGTGCTGAGATTCCCACCGAATAGCTTAGCAGCTCAGGAGGCTGCTGAAGGCACCTCGCACGCCACCATCACACTCCTCAAGCTTCCATTTAAAAACCTCCACAAACCCAGGAGTGTGGAGGTGGGGCCAAGGCCATGGCACCAGGCTTGGGCACATCCAGCCCCTTCCTGACCCCAGTGCCAAGGGTTCCCTTCTAAGCGACAAATTAGCCTGATGAACTTGTGCTGATGAGGAGCCCAAAGCGAGAGCTCCCTCTGCCCCTGGCACTTGCTGCAGAGGTCACTTCACCCCTCCATCTGCCCAGCTCCCGTGCTGGTGCCCAAGATCTGGCAGGGAACAGATAAAAAGGGACGTTGGTGCTGGTGGAAAGGCTGGTGGCACTCACCCTCTCCAGCATGGCACTGTCAAAGCCTGCTGCACTCAAGCTATTTCAGACTCTCAGCTGCCCAGGTGGCCAAGAAGGCCACCAGCGTCCTGGCCTGGATCAGCAATGGTGTGGCAGGACCGAGGCAGGGATTGTCCCCTCTATTGGGCACTGGTGAGGCCACACCTTGAATCCTGGGGTCGGTTTGGGGCCCCTCATTCCAAGAAGGACATTGAGGAGCTGGAGCAGGTCCAGAGAAAGGCAATGAAACTGGTGAAGGGTCTGGAGAACAGGGCTGGTGAGGAGCAGCAGAGGGAACCGGGGTTGTTCGGGCTGGAGGTTGAGGGGAGATCTTCTGGTGCTCTACAGCTCCCTGGAAGGAGACTGGAGCCAGGTGGGGTTGGTCTCTTCACCCAAGGAACAGGACAAGAGGACATGGCCTCAAAGTGCTCCATGGGGGGGTTAGGTTGGACATGGGGAACAATTCCTTCCCCACAAGAGCTGTCCACAGCTGTCCCAGGCTGCCCAGGTTTCAAAGCCCTGGAGATGTGGTGCTGAGGGCCGTGGTTTGGCAGTGACCTGGCAACTCTTCATTGATGGTTGGACTCCACAATCTGGAAGGTCTCTCCCAACCCAAAGGATTCAATAACCCAGCTCTAACCCCCAGCCTGTGCACACTCCACAGGAGCTGGCCCCTGCTTTCCCTTTTCTCCTTAAACTGAGACTGTGTCTCACCAGCACAGAACGAGCAAAAGAGCAATTAAAGCCCTGAGGAGGTGTTCAGCGTGGTGCTGGCAGGAGCAGGGCAGGAGCTGGGCTGAAGATGTAGGCTGTGTCTGCTGTGGGGCAGCCCCACAGCCATGGGTGCTGATGCCCATGCGTGCCCACACATGTGGGCATCTGCAGAGCCTGACCTGACCAGCACGCAGGAAGGTGGGCAGAGGATCCAGCAAATCCAACCATGAGCATCCTTCTGCTCCCAGCAGGCTCTCACAGCCCCAAAATAAACCATTTCTATATTTATGTGGCTAAAAAGGCTCTTTTTTCCCATCCTGCTGCTTCCAGGCAGGGCTGAGGAAGGCTCTGACCCTTCCATCCACCTCCCCAGAGCCCACCAGACCTTCCTCCAGCAGCACTCACAGCAGCTCTGGCCAAGGCTATTTCTGAGCTCCCCGTGGGTCTGTTGGATAACTGCACTCTGCTCCCTGGGCTGGCAGGGGGAACGTGGCACAGCCCTGCCCAGGAGCTGCCTGCACACCCAGAGACCTGGGCTGGGGGAGCTTGGGCCTGAGCAACCTTCCCTGGGAGATGTCCAAGGGCAGAGCCAGGGCCGTGTGTGGAAGGGGATGAACCAGGTCCCGGGGTCCTGGTCCTTCCTAACCCCGCTTCTGCAGCCTGGTCAGGGACAGAAGTTTTCACAAGGCTGCTGCCAGACCTCTGTTGGTAGGGCAGCCCCACACACGTAGCATCATGGAGCTGCTCTCCTCCTGACACCAGAACATCGGAGCCAGGCTTTTCCAGCCCCCTCAAGCCTGGGACAAACAAGCAGCGAGAGGTTTTGGCAGCAGGGAGCAGAAAAAGCTTTGGGGACAGCAGCCCTGAGCTGGGTCACCCTGAGCTCAGCCTGTACAGAAGGTGCTGGATCACACCGGACAATCCGTGCCAGGCTTGGACACACCGTGCCTGGGCTCCTGATCCCCAGGGCCGGTGGGATTAGCCCAGGGAAGCAAGGCCAGTGCCACTGGGAGCAGCTGGGTAATGTCATTCTCCCATTCAGCCCTTCTCTAATTAAGAATTTAATAACCCAGCCTCTAAAAGCAATTAAGGACTCATTGTCATGGAGAAATGACTTCTCCCTGCCTCCCCACCAGCACATTTGGAAGGTGGGAGAGCCCTCCTGTACCTGCTGAAGGTGACGGTCTTGAGGAGATGGAGGAGCCACGGGGCATGGGTTGAGTGGGTGAGAGGAGCCCCAGGAGCAGCCAGCAGCAAGCAGGTGGCTGTGGGCAGGACACGGGTGTCAGCCACTTAAACAGCCAGGTCCCACCTGCAGCTGCTCCTCAGCTCCCCATGGATCAGCTCCACCTTAGCTGCTTACGTGGGCGGGTGGATTATCCACGCCAAGGGCACGGGGGGGGGATGTCCACAGCCAGCGCAGGGACCCCACACGATGCTAAGAGGGCTCCAAAGCCAGGAGCAAGAGCCTGAGGGAGCCCCTCGGTGGCACAGGTGCCTCGGAGCAGCCCATCTGGGGCTAAGCCACAGCAGCTGCCCCATCCCCCACTGCCCTCTCCCCAGCAGACGAGGAGAGACGATCTGTGGGGTGGAATGACAGTGGATTTCACCAACCAGCCACACTTAGACCAAAATAAAACGCATAAAGGCACGGTGGGAAGTCATCAGGAACAAGAGAAGAGGGCAAGGAGCAGCTCAAACAAGAGCACAAGCAGGAAACCCTCTCCCCCTGAACTGCCTCCTTTATACTGGGTGTGATGGTGCTGGGATGAGACCCACCTGAGGCCAGCTCAGTTCAGCTGTCCCGGCTGACTCCACGCTGCTCATGGCTCTGGGGTTGTGTCTCAGCTTCTGCTGGTAGTCAGGCAGAGGGCCCCATTTCCATCAGTGGGGCAGGGTAATTAAATTAGTAGGTGATTACTGCTGGGAGGGCAGGGCTTTTCTAGAGCCATGGAAGCCTTTGGGTTGGAAGAGCCCCTTCCAGATCATGGAGTCCCAGCACTGCCAGGTCATCACCAAACCATGTCCCTCAGCACCACATCTCCCTGGCTGTGAAACCCCTCCAGGGATGGGGACTCCACCACTGCCCTGAGCAGCCTGGGACAGACCTTGGCAACCCTGAAGGGCAAGAAATTTTTCCTCAAGTCCAACCTAAACCTCCCCCGAGGCAACTTGAGTCCTGGGGAGAGCAGCAGCTCCCCCTCCCCACGGCAGCTGGTGGCAGGGGAGCATCCTGGGGCACAGGAATCACTCCTATGCCCCCAGGATCTGCAGCTTCTGATCTGGAGGCTCACGGCAGCCAGGGAAGCCCCCGGGGTCCGGCAGCATCACCCCACCACCACAGCAAGGGGGGCTGCAGGAGGTCCTGCTCTGAAGACAGGACTAAATATTTGGCTTCCCCTCCCTGCCCAGCCGGGACCCCCTCACCCCGTGGGGCCAACCCCGGTGCCATGGCGAGGGAGCTGCCGGGTACCAGAGGGCTGAGCCTGGCTGGCACTCGCCCAAGGCAGCGCAGCCAGCAGCCCTACCTGCCTCTGCAATGCATCAGCGACACACTGTGTCTGTTCCTCCTCTCCCGGGAGCGCGTCGGGGGACGGCGTCAGGAGCCTGGCAACGCCGCAGCGGCCAATGGCACCGGCGCCCACCGCTCCCCTGCACTGGTGCCAGCTCCCAGGGAGGCTGCACTGGCAGGGGCAAGGGCTGCTCCTGCGAGCGGGACTGGGGGATGGTTGCTGGGGAGAGGAATTGGAGAGCTTTCCGGATCCCACCGAATTCCCAGCGCAGGGATGTGCCCACCTCACCCCAGCCCAGCTGGGAGGGAGGCTGGGGACTCCATCTCCCAGCCCGCAGGGCCCCCGTGGTGGCACCTCCCGAGGCTTTGCGGCCCCTTCCCCTGCACCAGGTCCTTCCACTGCTCCTGCCCCCTGCACTGGGAACAGCCCCAAGCCTGTCTCCATCATGCAGGGCTTTGATTAGCTCATTACCCTCAAGATGAAGGGCAGGGACCTCCCCAGTTCCCCTTCATGGGGAGGAAGTGTCATGCCAGGCACACAGCTTTGTTAGCTGCCTGTCTTTAGCAGGGCTTTGATGTCCCTGCACACAGCAAAGCCCAGCTCTCTCTAATTCCCATCCCTCCAGCACTGAAGGTCCTGCACAGCCCCGGGCACAGGCAGGGCTCCCAGTAGTGTCCCTGCCGTGGGGCTGCCCCAAAGAGGCACGACCCACATCCCCCACCCCCTGCACTGCCTTCCTCATGCTTATGCAGCAGCTCGGGGGGCACTGACCCAAGGGGGAGGTTTCACATCTTGTTACGGTCCCTCAGCAGCTTTTTGTTTGGATGGGTGTGTTCTGTTTTGGTTTGGTTCACTTTGTTTCGGTTTGGTTTGTTTCATTTTGTTTTGGTTTGTTTCATTTTGTTTTGGTTTCATTTTGTTTTGTTTCGGTTTTGTTTTGTTTCAGTTTGTTTCATTTTGGTTTGGTTTGTTTTTATTTGGTGCTGGAAGGAGCTGGATCAGGTGTGGGTTTGTCCTGCATCATCCTGGCCTGTGTTAGGCACAGGTCCGTCGTCCTCCTCACCTTGCAGAGGTGCACAGAAGGCAAAGAGATTTGCCCGAGGTCGTACAGGCAGCCAACGAGGAGAGGCTGCAGGTCTCCTTGTCCTCAGCAGGTGGTACTTCACGGTGTGGTGGGGGTTGGAAGGGACTTCTGCAGACCATCCAGTCTAACCTCCCTGCTCAAGCAGCAGCTTGCCCAGGATCACATTGGCCGCGGGGGTGGAAGCTCTCCAGAGAAGGAGACTCCACAACCTCTCTGGGCAGCCTGCTCCAGGCCTCCAGCACCCTCACACTGAAGAAGTTTCTCCTCCTCTTCAGATGCAACCTCCTGGGGTCCAGTTTGTGCTCACTGCCCCTTGTCCTGTCACTGGGCACCACTGACAAGAGTCTGGCCCCATCCTCTTGCCCCCAACCCTTTAGCTCTTGCTGAGCATTGAGAAGTTCCCCTCTGGGGCTGCTCTTTTCCAGGCTCAGCACCCCAGGGCTCTCAGCCTTTCCTCCTCACAGAGATGCTCCAAGCCCCTCAGCACCTTCACAGCCTCCACTACAGCAGTTCTCTGTTTCTTGAACCAGAGAGCCCAGAACTGGACTCAGTTCTCCAGCTATGGCCTCACTAGGGCAGAGTGGAGAACAAGGAGAACCTCCCTTGTCCTGCTGGCCACAATCAATGCACCCCAAGATCCAGCTCTGCTGACAAATGAGCATTGCAGGGGCAGAGAGCAGCTTGTGGTGCTCCCCCAGATCCCAACAAGGGCACCCAAACCCTTCCCTGGAACCCAGCAGGGAGGCAGTACCCGAGTTTGGCACCCACTGCCCGGCTCCCGTGCCAGGGGGATTTGCTGCAACAGGTCCCCAGCGAGCAGAGCCACAGGTTTAGTTCTAAGCTGATTGAGCATCTGCTGCTGACCAGGCACATCCCTGCCCGCCCGGGCAGGCGCCAGCCGGCAGTGCCCGCGGGCAGACGAGGCACAAACACACCGGGGACAGCAGCAGCCAAGCTCAGCTGGGGCAGGAACGGGGTTTAGGGGCAGGAATGGGCTTTAAGATCATTTTGGGCCACGTGTAAGCATCCCATCGGGGCCTGGCCATTGCCAGCTTCACCCCTGCTTGCTCCAGCACACTCTGGGCAGGCTGCTGGGGGCTGGCACTGCCACGGATGCCAGTCTCCAGAGGATGTTTTCATGGTGGTTAGGGAAGCAAATGACACAAAACATTTGCTAATGCAGGAGATTCTTCTGGATGAGGAGAATTAATCAGCTGTGATTCACTCCTCTGCTCCCCTGCGGGACAGAGGCAGGTTGGGGATTAGCGGCCGGCCGGGAACGCTGCCACGGTCATGCGGAGCCGTGGCCCAGGAGAGCCAGGCTGCAGGGGATGGTTCCAGCCTTGCTGGCAGCAGAGTCCATGGCAGGCTCGTTCCACTGTCCTTGTGGACCCAGAGTTGACCAGGAAACCCTTTGGAGATGGCTTGCTGGAGCCCATCCCCAGGCACCGCTCTCTCCTGTCCTTGAGGCTCCAGCAAGGAGGTGTCCACTGCCAGCGTTTGCTCTCCAAGCCCCAAGCAGCTCAAGCTGCAGCTGAAAGTCAACAGGTCCAAGCCTGCACCTTTGGTCCTTCAAATTCAGCTTGAACCACTTCTCCAAACTGGCTGCAAGTCTTCTGTGTCATAGAACCATAGTCACAGAATCGTGGAACTGTTTGGGTTGGAAGAGACCTTCCAGAGCATGGAGTCCAACTGTGAACCCAGCACTGCCAGCTCACCACCAAACCATGGCCCTCAGCACCACATCTCCATGGCCTTGAAACAGGGAGCCCACTGCTGCCCTGGGCAGCCCGGGACAGGCCTTGAGAACCCTCAAGGGCAAGAAATTGTTCCTCATGTACAACTTAAACCTCCCCCTGGGGCACAACTTGAGGCCATTTCCTCTTGCCCTGTTTCTTGTTCCTTGGGAGAAGAGATCAACTCCCACCTGGCTCCAATCTCCTTTCAGGGAGTTGTAGAGAGCAAAGAGGTCTCCCTTCAGACTCCCTTTCTCCAGGCTGAACAACCCCAGGTCCCTCAGCTGCTCCTCACCAGCCCTGTTCTCCACCCTTCACCAGCTTCATTGCCCTTCTCTGGACCTGCTCCAGCCCTTCAATGTCTTTCTTGGAGGGAGGGAAAAATCTCTCCTACAAGAGCTTGCAGGTGGCATCTCCTCTATTGCCCACACCTGTGCTCTTCTCTGCCTCCTCACCTACCCAGCCCCTGGCAGCCCTCACCAGGACATCTCCTCACCCATATGGACCAACCAGCTACAGCAGGGTCATGATGTTCATCTCTCAATCTGCTCAGTCTCTGTGATTTGAGGCTACCTCCAGCAAGGAGCTGCTGCCCCACACTTCCCCTCTGCCCCCCACCATGTTTGGGTTTCACCTCCCAGATTTATTTCCTGGACTAACACTCCTGAGCTCAACACCCAGCACTGGAGTGATGCTAACCACTCACCAAAGCCCAGTCCTTGGTCAAGCCAGGTGACAGCACCAGGGGGCCAACCTGTCCTGTGCCAACCCAGCACCATTCAGCAGCAGTCCAGCTCTCAGCTCCCTCAACCAGGAGGTTGTTGGAGACATTTGAACGTTTTTCTGCCGTCAGTTCTTCAAAGTTTGGGCACTTTTCCTTCACCCAGCCCTTTTGACCTCGGAGATCCCTCTCCACCAGCACTAGTTCCCCTTTTACCAGTCCCAGGAAAAGCCAGAAACACCCAGAGGATAGTGCCTGGTGGCCCTGTGGCAACTTCTGAACATCCCCAAGAGCTCAGCTCCAGCATATCCTCTTCAAAAGTGCTTTTAGTGACCCAAATTCCACAGCCTTGAGCCCTCCCCAGGGCTCCCCGTGGTCCCGCGGTGCCACACGTGTTTTTCCTGCCTCCTGCTGTCCCCACAGCTCCCCACACACCCAGATGGCTTCTGCAGCGGGTGAGATCCCTGACAAAATCCCCATGGAGACCTCAGCAGGCTGCCTGCTTTGCCATGGATTTTCTGTCACCAGGAGAGCCGCTGGTGCCTGGAAACCAGGACCATGGGGGAACCCGGATCAATTGCATCTGCGAGAGGGAGTTTGCTGGTAAATCCTGCTGCTCCTGGGGGCATTTTCCACGGGGAGCTCTGACAGCAGCTGGAATCATAGGTTTAACCCAGGACACAGGGCGAGGGTGTTGGGCACCAGAGCTGGTGCGTCCCATCATCAGCTCTTGGGCATCTTCACCTTCTCAGCCCAAAGGCATGGAGTGGTGACGAGCAGCAGCAGGACGTTCTGCCCCAGAAGGGTAGTGCAGGCCTGGCCCAGGCTGCCCAGGGCTGTGGTGGAGTCCCCATCCCTTGAGGGGTTTCAAAGTTTGGGAGGTGTGGTGTTGAGGGCCGTGGTTTGGTGGTGGCCTGGCAGTGCTGGGGTCGAGTTTGGGCTCATTGATAGGAAAGGTCTCTCTTCAGACTCACACCATTCTGACTCTGTAATTCCATGATTCCATGACTCAACAGCTCCATGATTCTGTGCTTTCCAACAACGACCCAAAGTCAGACCCTCCCCCATCCTTTCCCACAACACCACTCCTCATGGGGCTTCTTCTCCAGCCCTACTGCTCTGATCCTCCTGCTCCATCCCTCTTCCTCCACCCCTCCTGCTCTATCCTTCCTTCTCCATCTTTCTTCTCCATTCCTCCTTCTCCATCCTTTCTCCTCATTCCCTCCCTCCCTATTCCTCCCACTGCATCCCTTCTGCATCCTTCCCTCCCCATTCTTCCTTCTCCATCCTTTCTCCTCATTCCCTCCCTCCCCATTCCTCCCACTGCATCCCTTCTGCATCCTTCCCCCCTCCCCATTCTTCCTTCTCCATCTTCCTTCTCTCTACATCCCTCCTGCTGCCCCAGGCTGAACCCATCAGGGACAACTCCTCTGCCAGTGGGAATGGACCTGGAACAAGTGAGTGCCTCCCAGGACCAGTGATTGTCCCCAGGACCAGTGAGTGTCTCTGGGCTGTTCAGTGTGAGGGGAGAGAAATCCAGCTCAGCTCCCTTCAGCAGAAGATTTTGGGAAGCAGAAGCACATGAGCCCACAAGTGTCTGAAGTTCTGCTTCTCCTGGGCCTGGATGAAGGTCTTCCACTCATGTGGGGCACTCCTGGGGTGACAGCTGGAGCAGGGACCTGTTGTGGAGAGCAGGGGTGGATGGTGGCTGGAGCAGGGCTCTGTTCTGGAGAGCCATAGCTCCAACTGCCCTGTAACACCTCCTGCTGCCAGCCTGTAGGTGTCCAGGAGCCCCCACCGGGGGCCCCACAGCCCAGCCAGGTTGCTCCTCTTTCCCAGCCAGAGTTCTCCTCTTTCCCAGCCAATGTCATCATTCCAGCAGAAACGTGGTGGTTTTTTCCAAGCTGGCCTGTCCCTAGCGGTGCGAAAGCAGCGAGAGCAGGAATTCTTGCGCTGAGGAACAGCGAGGAAAACGCCACGGAAAGGCAGAAGGCTCTGCCTGGCGGTGACATCAGCCAGGCTGAAATGTCAAACCTGCTGAGATCTGCAGCCCAAGGAGCTTCCAAGCTGCCTGAGCTGCCACCAGCCTCAGATCCTGTCCTCCCTGTGCCAGCTGACAGCAGCGAATGGCACAAACCTGACGCTCGGCGCTGGCTCCGCACACAAACGACTCTGTCAGCAGCTGGGGTGGGGTGGTGGCGTTCCACTTCCCGTGTTCAAACTCTTCTGGATGCCAAATGTCACCACTTGAAGTCATCTTGGTGTGTGCACATCCAGGAGGAGCAGCAGGCGTGGAACAGGTCTTGCGGGGAGGTGCCAGTGGGACCTCAGCAGGACTTGGATAATTCAAATGGATTTTAGGCCAAAAACCAAAAGAGGGATAAAAAAATATCCCCAAGGTGATTGGCCAAGAGTTGGGCAAAGTAAATGCCTCATGAGAAACCAGGTTTGGGGCAAGGAGAGAGGGCCAGGAGATGGCATGGGGTGAAAGGACCCCAAATACCTGGGATTTGCCCACGTTGGATGGGGCAGACCTCAGCTCCCACAGGAGGAGGCTGCTCCCAGGAGGTGTTCTCCCCCAGACTGCTGCTTCACCAGGGTATGGCCACAGGGACACCCAGCACCGCTGGGTGCTGCAGGACAGCAAGTGCCCCCATGGTGGACACAGAGAAGGTGGAGATCCTGAGTGCTGACTCTGCTTCAGACAGAGAATCATGGAATCACTTGGGTTAGAAATGGACTTTTAGAGTCACCAAGTCCAACCAGCACTGCCAGGTCACCACCAAACCACATCCCTCAGCACCACATCTCCACTTGGAAACCCCACCAGGAATGAAGACTCCACCACTGCCCTGGGCAGCCTGAGCCAGACCTTGACAACCCTGAAGGGGAAGAAATTGTTCCTCATGTCCAAACTAAACCTCCCCTGGTGCAACCTGAGGCCATTTCTTCTTGTCCTCTCACTTGCTCCTTGGGAGAAGAGACCAACCCCCAGCCTGGCTCCAACCTCCTTTCAGGGAGTTGTAGAGAGGCAGAAGGTCTCCCCTCAGCCTCCCTTTCTCCAGCTCTGCTGAACAACTCCAGGTCCCTCAGCAGCTCCTCACAGGATTCATGCTCTAGAACAACAGCTGTCACTGCACCCAGGTGGCTAAGCAATTTGATTGGCTTTAATTCAATCCAATTTCATTCCATTTTGTTTCATTTTCTTGCTTCTAAACACTCAGGACACAAGCAAAAGCCCTCACCCCTGGGTCACCCATAGCCCACCCTGAACATCACCCCTTCTGCTCTCCCTCCTCACCTCCCTCAATATGGGGCCTGAGGGTCTTGTTCCCCCTGGTCCCTGCCACAAAGCACATTTTTGGCTCTGGATTTTTCTCTTCTAAAGGCAACCAGGGGAATGTGTTCTCCCTCATCATTTGAAGGCATAGCTCTAAAGATCATCTCAGCTGAGAGTACTGATGCTGTACCTACTCGTGGCTGGATGAGCTGCTCTTCTCCAGCCACCTTCACAAGTGCTGCTGTGCTTCCTTGTCAGACACCATGGAACTGCTTCAGTTGGAAAAGACCTCCAAGTCCAACCATCAACCCAGTACCACCATGGCTATTAAACCATGTCCACCTGCATGGCAGGAAGGCAGGAGGGGACAGTCCTGGACATCCATGGGCATGAGAAGTGGTCAGTGGCCTTCCACCAGCCAGGGAAGATGGATTTGGTCCTTGGGGCTACGTTGGATCTGGGGGTTCTCCAGCTTGGGGATCTTATTCCATGGTCATGAGAAGAGAAGTGGTCAGTAGCCTCCCACCAGCCAGGGAAGATGGACTTGGTCCTTGGGGCTATGTTGGATTTGGGGGGTTCTCCAGCTTGGGGATCTTATTCCATGGACATGAGAAGTGGTCAGTGGCCTCCCAGCAGCCTGGGAAGTTGGACTTGGTCCTTGGGGCTACGTTGGATTTGGGGGTTCTCCAGCTTGGGGATCTTATTCCAAGGAGTGGGAGCTGGGTGTGTTGGGGATCCGTGCTGGGAGCACCGATAGCCCTGGGCAGTACTGAGCTGTGCTGGCGGTCTCAGCCCAGACAGGGTCCCAGCCCACAGTGGATGAGCAGGGTGGGATCCTGGTCCAGATGGAGCTACCGGGACTGGACTGGTTCTTCCTCTTCCACTAGAAAATCTTCATCCCCTGCCCTGGCAGAGGCAGCTGCTAGCTCCCACCCACGAGCCAAATCCCAGCAAGGGCCTGGAAATGCTGCGGCAACTGAATCATGTCAGGCTGGCGCCAAGCCCCACCAGGGCTCTGCTGAGCCTCGGGGGAGAGAGGAGGCAGGGATGGATCCATCCCAGGGGCCCGGTGGGTCTGAGGCTCTGGGGAGGCTACACCTTGAATCCTGGGGTCAGTTTTGGCCCCTCACTCCAGGAAGGACTTTGAGGGGCTGGAGCAGGTCCGGAGAAGGGCAACAAACCTGCTGAAGGGTCTGGAGAACAGGGCTGGGGAGGAGCAGCTGAGGAAACTGGGGGTGTTCAGCCTGGAGGAAAGGAGGTTGAGGGGAGACCTTCTGGCTCTCTACAGCTCCCTGAGCCAGGTGGGGCTTGGTCTCTTCTCACAAGGAAGAGGACAAGAGGAAATGGCCTCAGGTTGCCCCAGGGGAGGTTGAAGTTGGACATGAGGAACAATTTCTTCGTGGAAAAGTTGCCAAGGTCTGGCTCAGGCTGCCCAGGGCCATGGTGGAGTTCCCATCCCTGGAGGGATTTTAAAGCCTTGTAGAGGTGGTGCTGAGGGCCATGGTTTGGTGGTGAGCTGGCAGTGCTGGGGGAAGAGTTGGACTCTCTGGACTCTGGAGCTTAAAGATCTCTTCCAATGAAACCATTCTGTGATGCCATGGTTCCATCACAGTGCACACAGCACCTCTGCCTCAGGTGGGTTCTCTTGCTGGGCCCTCACCAAACCTACAGAGCTGCTGCCAGCTCTGGGGCACTAGGACAGGCAGTTCTGGCTCTGTGGCACTGGGATAGGTGCCAGGTTGGGCATCCCTGGCTCTGGGGGTACCAAAATAGGAACCATGTCAGGCATTCTTGGCTCTGGGGTACCAGAATGGGTTTCAAGGTGGACATCCCTGCCTCTGGGGTACCAGAATGCGTTTCAAGGTGGATATCCCTGGCTCTGGGGTACCAGAATGGGTTTCAAGGTGGACATCCCTGCCTCTGGGGTACCAGAATGGGTTTCAAGGTGGATATCCCTGGCTCTGGGGTACCAGAATGGCGTTTCAAGGTGGATATCCCTGGCTCTGGGGTACCAGAATGCGTTTCAAGGTGGACATCCCTGCCTCTGGGGTACCAGAATGGGTTTCAAGGTGGATATCCCTGCCTCTGGGGTACCAGAATGGGTTTCAAGGTGGACATCCCTGCCTCTGGACCACCAGGGCCAGGTGCCAGGTCAGGCATCCCTGGCCCTGCACCATGACTCCTGCACTGCCTCTGCTGCTCTCTGCAGCTTTGCAACCCAAGTGGTGAAATGTAAAACACACAGAGAAAATAAATCATCATCTAATTAGCAGCCTTCAGCTACAGCATTGAATTAGCAAAGGGGAAAAAAAGAGAGAGAAGGAAAAAAAAACAGTAAAAGTGGGTTTAATTAAAACTGTGGCTGGGAGAGAATTTTGATTAACTGATGTAATGCATTAAAATTGCAAATCCCAGCAGCTTCAGTGACAGATAAACCAGCACAAATGGCTTACAAATTAATTTAGGGGGTTTGAAAACAAGCACGCTGGGCGTCATTAGCCATTAATTAGGGGGGGGAAGGGCCGCCACGGGGGTCACAGCAAGGGGGGTGCCGGTGTCCCTGGAGCTACAAGAACACATGTGCACGGGTAGGTGAAGCAGGAGGAGCTGGTGACCACAGAATCCCCAAGTCTCAGCCTGGTGGGGGTTGGAAGGGGCCTCTGGGGATCACCCAGCCCAACCCCCCCGGCTAAAGCAGGGCACCCCCAGCAGCTTGCCCGGCATCACAATGGCCAGGGGGGTTGGAAGCTCTCCAGGGAAGGAGACTCCACAACCTCTCTGGTTGCTCCAGGGCTCCAGCACCCTCACACCAAAGAAGTTTCTCCTCCTGGTGGAACCTCCTGGGTTCCAGTTTGTGCCCACTGCCCCTTGTCCTGTCCCTGGGCTCACTGATAAGAGTCTGGTCCCCCTCACACCGAGGATGGGTAACAGATTGCAGCTCCTCTGTGATCCCCCATGCCAGGGCTGTATCCCTGGGTGGCAGCAGCATGAGGAGCCCCAGGGAGAGACCCCAGGACCTGGTTCCCCATCCCCAGGCAGGAGGACGCATCTGGGGAGCAGGGCAGCGCTGACCCCTGGCAGCCAGGAGGGTGTCAGGAGCAGTGACGTCAAGCTGGGCTGCTCAGGGACACCAGACCCGGCTTGATGGTCTTGGTTCTCCTCGTGTGACACATTCTGATGATGGTGCCATACCCGTTGCCATGGTGACTCCTCTTCTGCTCCTGGCTGCTCCCTGACTCCTTCTCTCCCAAGAGCTGCCAGCTGGTCCGCAGCACTCTGACCCCAGCCCCTCACCCAGACCCCAGCCCCTCATCCAGATCCCAGACCTTCACCCAACCCCAGCCCCTCACCCAGACCCCCGGCCCCTCACCCAACCTCAGCTCCTCACCCAGACCCCCGGCCCCTCACCCGACCCCCAGCCCCTCACCCAGACCCCAAGCCCCTCACCCAACCTCAGCTCCTCACCCAGACCCCGGCCCTTCACCCGACCCCCAGCCCCTCACCCAGACCCCAAGCCCCTCACCCAACCTCAGCTCCTCACCCAGACCCCCGGCCCCTCACCTGACCCCAGCCCCTCACCCGACCCCCGGCCCCGAGCCCAGACCCTGAGCCCCGAGCCCAGACCCCGAGCCCCGAGCCCAGACCCCGAGCCCAGACCCTCAGCCGAGCCCAGACCCCGAGCCCAGACCCCAGACCCCAGCCTGCCCCCTGACAGCCACAGCAGGGTCCATCCAGGCATAAGGACCCCACCCACTCCATCTCCAGCCCAGGAAATGTCACCAAAGCTGCCAGCAGTGGCACGTCCCCAGGCCGCTCCTCAGCTGGGGTACAGCCCTGCCACCTCCTCCAGCACCACGATCCCCCAGTTTGCTGCACCCTTTCCAGTGCCAGGCTCCCAGCACAGAGCCAGTGCTGACCAAGGTGGGATGGACATTGTCACCTTCATCACCATGCAAAACAAGACTCAACAGGGACACAACCCCCTTCCCCAGGCTGCACCCCTCAGAGTGTCCTTCAACATGTTCATGCCTAGCTCAGCTCAGCTCTCCTGCCCGCGCTGCCCCCAGCTTCTCCTGTTCCTCCTCACTGGCAGAACCTGGGAAACCAAAAAGTGCTTGGCTAGGGTCTGAGCACCAACCAAACCATCAGGGTCTTACCAACGTTCTTCTCACAGCAAATCCAAACACAGCCTGACCCAGCTACTGGGGAGAGCATTAGCTGCCCCAGCTGAAACCAGGGCAATAGCAACCCCTTGCTCTGCACCAGTTAGCTCATGCCCAGCTTCTGCACTTCCCAGTACATCCCAGTTATTCAGCACCACCTTTCCTGTCCCTTCACACACACACACACACACAGAGATTTCATTCCCCATAGCCCATCCTATAAAATGTCTGCTGTGCCCTTTCAGGCCATGACTTTGGGGTTCTAGCAAAGTCAGAAGCTGTCAGGGTGTTCTGTGGCTCTCTGGGGGGCTGCCAGGGATGCCCCTACCGGCAGGACGATGTTCATGGTTCAATCACAGCCTGTATCAGCACTTCTGTGGTGGCTCTTGGCCATGCCGAGGGCACTGCAGGGAAAATCAGCCAGATTAATGAAGGCTGAACTCCAGCAGCAGCAACAGAACTAGACAAGCACAGTGGTGGTGGACCTAGAACCGGCTCAGCATCTGACAGCCCCACACCGCACACCACCAGTGCTCCCACACAGCTTGGTGTCCCAAGCAGCTTTTGCAGATGGCAGCAGGCTGGGGCAGTGCCCCAGGGTCACTTGGAGATGCTGCAAGTGGTCTCCACATCTGGCCAGGCTCTGGAATGGGTTGTCCAGGGAGGATGTGGATGCCCCTCACTGGAATTGCTCAAGGCCAGGCTGGATGAGGCCTTGAGCAGCCAAGTCTAGCGGAGACGTGTCCCTGCCCACGGCACGGGGTTGGAGTCGATGATCTCTGAGATCCCTTCCAACCTAAACCATTCTATGATCTTCTGACAAAGCACATTGGTGGTCCCTGCTACCCATGGTGGGACCCTGAGGAGAAGCAGTGGCTTTGGGGGGAGGGGGGCGGTTCTCCTCTGAGCTGGGATGAGTTAACTCCTTCAGAGGAGGCTTTGGGGCTGGGTTCGTTCTCTGTGCACGCTGCTGGATCCGGCGGCTGCAGCAGGCGTGCAGAAAGCACAGCAGGAATGTGGAATGAGATTGGATCTGACAGCCCATCTTCTGGGGAACATCTCTGTAAGCTGCAGGAAATGGGAGCAGCCAGCTGGAACTGCCACTCGGCTGCCGCCCAGCCCCGTACGGCTCTCCAGCCGGGAGGGTCCTCCCGGGTCACCCCACAGATGCGGATCGATGGGCTGGGGACAACGGGATGAGGCTCTCCAGGGCCCAGTGCTGACTCCTGCCCTTGGGTCACAGCAACCCCAGGAACTCTCCAGGCTGGGGGCAGAGTGGCTGGAAACTGCCTGGTGGAAAAGGACCTGGGGGGAAGTGTTGGTTGACAGCAGCTAGAGGTGAACCACTGTGTGCCCAGGTGGCCAAGAAGGCCACCGGCATCCTAGCCTGGATCAGCAATGGTGTGGCCAGCAGGACCAGGGCAGGGATTGTTCCCCTGTATTGGGCACTAGCAAGGCCACACCTTGAATCCTGGGTTCCAAGAAGGGCACTGAGAGACTGGAGCAGGTCCAGGGAAGGGCAACAATGCTGGTGAAAGGTCTGGAGAACAGGGCTGGTGAGGAGCAGCTGAGGGACCTGGGGTTGTTCAGCCTGGAGAACAGGAGGCTGAGGGGAGACCTTCTGGCTCTCTACAACTCCTCATCCTCTCTGGCCCCAGGTGGGCTGAGGAAGCTCAGACCTTCCAGCTCTCTACAGTTCCCTGGCTTCTTCCTACACCCAACCATCCAGCTGGCTCCAGCCCTCACGTCTCTACACCTGCTTCCAAGATATCTCCATCCTCCCCAGCCCTGGGGCAGGGACCTGTTTGCCCCATGCCAAGGTCTGGGCACAGCAAGGAGACAAATGGCAGCAGAAGCTGCTGCTCTGCTCCCAGAGGTTCTCAATCATTTGGTGGCCACTTCTCATGAATGAACACCACCAAGAGCAGCTGGCCCTGAGGAAGCCTTCCTGCTGGAATCCCTCTAAATGCATCACTTCCCAGGTCCCCCATGGAGATGTTTCCACGAGCAGAACCCTCTGGAGGCTGCACAGGAGTGAACCATGCTGAATTGTGTAACCATCCCATCTCACTCACCTTCTCCAGGACAGCAATGGAGGGCTGAACTCAGAGGGCTGCACCAGAGCTTCAGCATGTTTGAAGCCCACAAAGCCACTGCTCCTGCCTTAGACCACGGAAGGAGCAGCAAAGGCAGGAGAAAGCTGAGCAGAGCAGCTTCTGGGATGCTGCTCCTGAATGGTTGTATCCATATGGAACCAGAAAATACAGCTTGGCCACCCAAGCCCCCTCCCCACCCCACCATCCCAGCTGAGCCCTTGCTCATGTCCCAGCACAGCTCTGATGGCTCCTGGGATGGGTGGGCTGGCATGCATGGCACACACCACAGCCATCTTGGTGTGGGACAGCAGAGCTGGCAGGTCCCCATTCACTGGTGGGATGGACCTGGGTACCACTGTGCTTGGAAACCCCACCATGGTGAGCCCAGCCTGTGTGAAAAGTCTTCTCCTCATCATCAGGGACCTGAGGGGATTGGAGTGCTCAGGGCTGGGTGGGCAGTGAGTATCCACTGTAATAGAGTCCTGGAATCATGGAATGGTTTGGGTGGGGAAGGACCTTCTGAGCTCATCTGGTCCAACCTGCTGCAGCCAGCAGGGACAGCTGCAACCAGAGCAGCTTGCTCAGAGTCCCAAACAACCTGAGCTGCAGTGGGCACCAGGATGGGGCATCTCCCACTTCTCTGGGCAGCCTGGGCCAGGCTCTCACCACACTCAGGGTCAAACATTTCTCCCTTCTCTCCAGCCTGAATCTCCCTGTTTGAGTTCAAACCGTCACCCCTCGCCCTGTCACAACAGGCCCTGCACAGGAGTCTGTCCCTGATTTCTGAGTGTCCCCTTGAAGCACTGAAAAGCCACCAGAAGGTCTCCCTAGAGCCTTCTCTTCTCCAGGCTGAACAACCCCAACTCTTTCAGCCTGGCCTCACAGCAGAGGGCTTCCAGCCCCCCAGCATTGCTGGGGCCTCCTCTGTTCCCTCTCCAGCAGGTCTCTGTCTGTGCTGAGCTGAGGACTCCAGGGCTGGCCCCAGCCCTGCAGGTGGGGTCTCAGCAGAATGCAGCAGAAGGGCAGAATCCCCTCCCTGCCCCTGCTGCCGGGATCAGCTCAGGACACTTCTGGGGCCGGACTGGGAGTATTTGGTGCCAGCTCTTCTCCAGCTTTGCACCCCCAGCACTCGCAAGTCCTCCTCCTCACAGGGCTGCTCTCCGTCCTGCACTGTTTGGCAGCGAGGGCTACCCCAGCCCACGAGCAGGACCTTGCCCTTGGCCACGTGGAACCCAACAAGATGCCCTCCCGTAGAACCCCCGAGACGCCCTCCCCGCTCCCGCGGCGGGCGCTCTCCCGGCGCTGGCTGCCCAGCCCGGGCGTGGGGGCCGCCGGCGGTGGCGCGGTGCCGGCGCAGCCGCGGCTGGCACAGGGCGGGAGCGCCGGCGGGCAGGGGCAGGTGCCACATCGATGTGTCGGCGCGGGGTGACGAGCTGAGCGCGTTTTCTGCTCGCATTCCGCTGTCTGCCCGCATTAGCGGCCGGGCCGCTCCCAGCGCGCCGCCAGGGCTCGCTGATCTCATCTCCCACCCATGGCTGGGCGTCAGGAGGTGGTGTTTCAGCGCCGAACTGCCTCCTGATGGTGGGCTCGGAGAGATGTTTGGCTTGGAAAAGGCCTCCAGGCCAACCATCAACCCGACACCACCATGGCCATTGTGCTGTAGAGTCAGAGAACTGGTAGGGCTGGAAGGGACCTCAAGGACCATACAGTTCCAACCCCCCTGCCACGGGCAGGGACACCTCACTCTACATCGGGCTGCTCAGAGCCACATCCAGCCTGGCCTTAAAATCCTCCAGGGGTGAGGCTTCTACCACCTCCCTGGGCAACCTGTGCCGGTGTCTCACCACCCTCATGGGGAAGAACTTCTTCCTAACATCCAACCTGAATCTACCCATTTCTATTCTTGTTCCCTTTCCTCCTAGTCCTGTCATTACCTGACACCCTAAGAAGTCCCTCCCCAGCTTTCTTGTAGCCTCCTTCAGATACTGGAAGGCCACAATAAGGTCTCCTCAGAGCCTTCTCTTCTCCAGACTGAACAACACTCCCAGAGACGGTGACTCCACCACCTGCCTGGGCAGCCTCTTCCAAAGCCTGGCCACTCCTGCAGCACAGAAATTGTTCCTCATGTCCAGCCTAAGCCTCCCCTGGCACAATTTCAGGCCATACACGTGTGGCATACAGAACCACAGAGCTGTGAGTAATGCAGAGCTGGACAATTCCCACCCCGGGGCAGGACCAGAGACAACCGGTGCAGGGGAGGAACCAGGAGGCCAACAGCTCTGCTGGACACCAGGGAGTCGTTCCACAAGGCTTTAACTGATCAGTGAGGATGACTGGAGAGACACTGCAACAGGTTGCTCAGAGAGGTTGTGGATGTCCCCTCTCTGGAGGTGTTCAAGACCAGGCTGGAGGAGGCCTTGAGCAACTTGGGCTAATGGGAGGAGTCCCTGCCCATGGCAGGGGGTTGGAACTGGACAACCTTTAAGGTCCTTCCAACCCAAACAATTCTGTGGTTCTGTGATTCTTTGAATCAGGACATGGGGAGAAGCAGTGAGCTACTCAGGAAGCTGCTCCCACCCTGAGTGGTTAAGGGAGGGACCTCCAATTGGGGATGTTTTTAACCTGCCCCAAGCTAATTAATTTGTCTGTGAACCAGGAGAACTTTGGGTGTTGGCATATCCCAAACTCCTTTGAGAAGAGCCCATTTGGCTTTGCAGCTGCTGAGCTCCAGAGGATCCAGTCACTGGACCTGTGCTCAGCTCCTCCTGTCCTGTAGTGCCTGAGCCATCAGCATGGAGAAACACAGAACCATAGAATGGTTTGAGTTGGAAGAGACCTCCAAAGGTCTCCTAGTCCAACCTCCCTGCAGTGAGCAGGGACATCCTCCACTGGATCAAGTTGCCCTTTTGAGCCTGACCTTGAACAGCTCCAAGGATGGGACCTCAACTGCATCCCTAGGCAACCTGTTCCAGTGTTCCATCACCCTCATGGTAAAGAACTGCCTCCCAATGTCCAACCTGAATCTACTCTAATTCCAAACCACTGCCCCTGGTCCTATCTCTACAGGCCTTTGTAAACTGCCCCTCTCCAGCTCCCTTCAGGTACTGGAAGGCCACTACTATGTCTCCCCAGCATCTTTTCTTCCCCAGGCTGAACAACCCCAGCTCTGGAGGTCCTCTCTATGCCTCCCTACCCCATGCAGGACACCACACCCCACAGCTCCCAGTAGTATGCCTGGGATTATCCCAAGGAGTCCACGGGAAGCCGGGGGGGTGGGGGTGGGAGGGGGGACTGAGCTGCCACCTCCTGCACCAAGAATGGCTCTAAAAATAAGCTTTTCATCCTCTTGCATCCTGTCAAGGCTTTAAATAGCTGTTTGGAGTTAGGTGGTGAAAGCTGTGGAGTTCCAATCACTTCTGACAACTTGGGAGCTGAAAATAAATGGGTATGAGGAAAGAGGAGGAGCCCTGTCCCTCACCAGGGCCACCCAGGGGAAGCACCCCGAGCTGCTGAGCCCACACAGCACCCTGTGACCATCAGGTGCTTCTGGGCATGGGGGATGGAAGTGGTTTGTCCTGCAGGTCACCCCGGGATGGTGACCTCAACACTGTCTGCCTGTGCCTGGGGCAGGTTCTTCTACCCTCAAAAAATATTGGTCATCAAAGCCCAGAATCACTCCAAGAAGGACACTGAGGGGCTGGAGCAGGTCCAGAGAAGGGCAATGAAGCTGGTGGAGGGTCTGGAAAACAGGGGTGGGGAGGAACAGCTGAGGGAACTGGGGTTGCTCAGCCTGGAGAAGAGGAGGCTGAAGGGAGACCTTCTGGTTCTCTACAGCTCCCTGAAAGGAGGCTGGAGCCAGGTGGGGGTTGGTCTCTTCTCCCAAGGAACAAGGGACAGGACAAGAGGAAATGGCTTCAAGTTCCCCCAGAGGAGGTTTGGGTTGGGTGTGAGCAAGAATTTCTTCACTGAAAGGGTTGTCCAGGCCTGTGCCAGGCTGCCAGGGCACTGGTGGGAGTCCCCATCCCCGGAGGGCTTTCAAAGCCCCGGAGATACGGTGCTGAGGGCCATGTTTGGTGGTGCCCTGGCAGTGCTGGCAGAACGATTGGACTCTCAGAGGGCTTTTCCCACCCGAACCGTTCCCTGGCTCTCTAAAAGAGCCTCCTCCGTGCCACACAGCACCCCCAGAGCTGGCTCCGTATCTGCCTTCCTACGAGCCCAGCTGGGGAGAGAGGTGACCCCTGCAGGGCGCTGCGAGCGGCGGGGCTGGGCCGCGGGGCTGTGCCAGCCGGCGCTGTCCCCTGCCCTGCGCGCCAGGCTGCGAGCGAGCGCCACAAACATTCCGCTCTCCTGGGCGCTGAACTTTGATCTTTCATTCGATTGCCATTCTTCTGGAAAGCCCAGAGACAAAAAGGATGCCCTGACGCTCCCCAGCAGGGGAGGAGCTGCCAGCAGTGACCCTGCTGCCTGCCCGTGAAAAACAGCGTCATGGAATCGTGGAACTGCTTGGGGGCAAGAGACCTTTAAGCTCCTGGAGTCCAGCTTCTCCCCTAGCCCTGCCAGGGAACCACTAAACCGTGGCCCTCAGCATCACATCTCCACTGCTTCGAAACCCCTCCAGGGATGGAGACTCCACCACTAAACCACAATGGGGCTGAGCAGGGATGGGGCTCCAGGCCCAAATAGTTCTGCATTTGTAGAGCTTGGAGGAGCCTCCCCAGGCACTAGGGGTGGGCAGGGAGGGGTGGAGCATCTGCCCCTCACTGTGGGCTCAAGCCAGGCTCTGCTTGCTGGCATCATGGGAAGGACCAGCGAGCTGCAGCTCAGCCGCCTCCTCAAACAGCTGAGGAGGAGGGGATGGGAGAACCACGGCTTTCTCCCAAATCCCTGGCACTTCCCACCCAGTGATGGGCTCCAGCTGCCCCTCACTGTGTCTGCTCTGACCCTGCAGAGGATCCCAGACCTCTCCTGGGTGGTGCTGGGAACCTCTCAGAAGCTCTGTTCCTGCTCCTCTGGGCTGGCTCGCCCCAAACAGCTGCCCAAATGGGGAGCAGGCTGTGGGATTGGTGGGACAAGGCTGGATCTGTGAATGAGGAGGAGGGTGAGGATGAGGATGAAGGTGAAGGTGAGGGTGAGGATGGAGATGAGGGTGGGGATGGGGGTGGTGTCACTGCCAGGGCAAGGAAGGAAGGAGATGGTGCTGGGAGAGAATCAGCTGGATCTGGTGGCTCATGAAAAGCAGGAAGTGATGGGGATGGGTGTTAGATCTGTCCCATGAAGCTGGTTGGCACCTGGCTGGGAGGACGCCCCATCTGGCTGGCATCCACCAGGGTACAGGCGGGTCTGGTGGGATCTGTTCACCCGTGGCTCCGGCACCCTTGCCCGCGGCTGCATCCATAGAATCCCAGAATCCCCCCATGGTGGGGCTGGAAGGGATCTCTGGTGATCTTCCAGTCCAACCCTCATGCTATAGCAGAGGCACCACCAGCAGCTTCCCCAGGGGCACAATGCCCAGGTGGGTTTGAAAGACTCCAGAGCTTCTTAAGAAACACTCATGCTAAATTAGCACCAACCTTGCCCCCTCCTCTTCCTGCACTGCCCAGTGGTGGGGAGACTCAGCACCCTTGGTGTTGGGATGGCCTCTGCCTTGGGAGCTCAGCCCAAGCTCCACAGCACAGCAGCTGCACTGAGAAGCAGTTGCTGCTGTCTCTGTCAGGAGCGTGTGTCCCCCAACAACAGAACGATGTGGAGGTGAGAATGAAACTTAATCATGGATAATGTGCTCCCAGGGAGGAGATGCCAAGTGAAGGATGTGGCACCAGCAGTCATGACACTGCAGAGCTGGCAGTTCAGAACTCTCACAAAATTCAGAGATTTCAAACCCACCTGGACGTTGTGACCCTGGGCAGGCTGCTGTGGGTGACCCTGATGGAGCAGGGGGTTGGACTGGATGATCCCCAGAGGTCCCTTCCAACCCACAGGAAGCTCGGGCAGCCAGATGAGGAAAGGCTCCAGTGATGCCATGGCATTTAAACTGGTAAAGCCCACCAAGGAGTGCCACATCCACCACCTGTGTCCACTCCAGGCTTTGGTGAGGTGTTAAGATTTAATCAGGACCTATCACCCAGGGTGAGCACCCAACTGACCACACCTGGAAACCTGTGGGGCTGGGACACCTCCAGGCAAAGGCTTGAGCAGGGAGATGTGCCCAAAGGCAACCTGGCACATCCGATGGGAGCTGTGGTCTTGCTCTGGTCAAGGCTCAAGGGTGGTGAGACCCTGTGCCAGGCTGCCCAGAGAGGTAGGAGATGCCTTATCCCTGAAGCCATTGCAGGTCAGGTTTCCTGAGGCTCTGAGCAACCTGCTCTGCTTGCAGCTGTCCCTGCTGACTGCAGGGGTTGGACTGGATGAGCCTGAAAGGTCTCTTCCCACCTAAACCAGTCTGGGATTCAACCCTCCCAGGGCCAGATCACTGCATGGAAGTGTCCTGGGCATTGCCCTCACCCTCCTCACCTGGGTGGTCCAAGGAAAGCTATGCCCAGATGCCAGCCCACAGCTCCTTCAGCCCAACAGATCAGCCCAAGCAGCTCTGCTCCTTGCCCTCCTCATGCCCAGCCCTGTGGGGAGCTGTGCCATGTGCCAGTGCTGCAGCTGAGGGGTTGGCAGTGCCCCTGCCCACTGTGTGAACCCCACAGCGATTTTCCTGGTGAATCACCAGCACACACGGTGCTGGCACCAGGCTGGGCACAGGTTGCAGGATCCCAGCAGTCCCCAGTACCACCCCACTGCCAGGACACATCACAGGGGTCACACCAAGACCTCTGGATGCCACCCAACAAGGTGCCAGGGAGGGTGACACTGGGTGTCCCAGCCCTGGATGTGTTGGATTTGACAGGTTTGGCTTCTCAGCTCACATCAGAGCCCTGCTCCATGCCGGGGCAGTGCCAGGGCGGGTGCCCCACACTGGGACATCGCTGCTGGCAGCCTCCATCACTCCCTCAAGCTAGGCCCAGGTAAGAGCCGTGCCAGGAGCCGTGCCAGGAGCCGTGCGGTGTCAGGCACGCACAGTCCATATAGCAGGTGACATCCAGTGGTTGTGGGGAGCAATGCAGCCCCGCTGCCGTCGTGGGCACAGCCACCCTGGCACCCACACCCCGCATATGTCTCCCAGCCCCAGGCACCTCGCCGGGCTCCGTGGCTCTGAGCAAGGCCAGACGATGCCTGAAGGGTGGCACAGACGAAGGTGAGCCGCTCCTGGGCAGCTGCCAGGCTGGCAGGGATGGGATGGGGGGGCACAGCAGGGACAGGGACTGGAGCATGCAAAGCTCCTGCACAGCCCCAACTGTGCCCTGATGCTCCCCAGTGAGCTCCCACCGAGGTGCCCTGCAGAGACTAGCATCTCCCAGTGCCCTTGCTGGGATGCAGTGGGTGCTGGAAGAGCCCTTCCTCCTGCACCCTGCACCAGTAACGCCCAGCTGAGCTGCTGGGAGGGCACAGGGACAAGGGACATGCGTGGGCACAGCCCCAGAGGGTGACTCTGCTCCCGCGGGACTGGAGCTGGCACGGGAGGCTGGGATCCCCCAGACACCAGTGGGAAGAGTGGGATGTCCATGCCCAGTCAATACCAGTGAAAACCCGTCAGAAAGCAAGCCTCACCTGCAGCCAGGTCTCATCTGCATCCCGAAGTACCCACTGGGCACGGGATGTCCCCCAGGCACTCTGGACGTGCCAGGGCCGGGGTCACCAGCAGGTCCAGCTGCTGGAGCAGGAGGCGCTGGGAGGTATTTGCAATTTCCTCCCACCCGGGGACCTTCTCCCTGCCTCTTCAGAGAGCTTCCCCTCCCTCCGGGCACTGCTTTAATAACAGCGGGGGGAGGGGCGGGGGGAGGGGCGGGGGGAAGGGGGAATGAGGAAGGGAGGGGGCACAAACGACCCCATTGGTGGGGCACCGGTGATGGGAGCTCATCTGTACCCAAACCTCTGCACCAGACCCTCATGGGTCCCACCTCTCAGCCCCGTGGCAACTGGGACCCATGGGGAGGGCTCATCCTGAGCCCTGCTGCCCCATGCCAAATGGGGGTTGTGCCATGGGACACCCCAGCCCCACAGAGCAGGACCTGATGGACACCCCACACCTGCAGAGCTGGGGCCTGATAGGACACCCCAGCCCCACAGAGCAGGACCTGATGGGACACCCCACACCTGCAGAGATGGACTTGATAGGACACCCCAGCCCCACAGAGCAGGACCTGATGGGACACCCCACACCTGCAGAGATGGACTTGATAGGACACCCCAGCCCCACAGAGCAGGACCTGATGGGACACCCCACACATGCAGGGCTGGACTTGATAGGACATCCCAGCCCCACAGAGCAGGACCTGATGGGACACCCCACACCTGCAGAGATGGACTTGATAGGACACCCCAGCCCCACAGAGCAGGACCTGATGGGACACCCCACACATGCAGGGCTGGACTTGATAGGACATCCCAGCCCCACAGAGCAGGACCTGATGGGACACCCCACAGCTGCAGGGCTGGACTTGAGGACACCCCAGCCCCACAGAGCAGGACCTGATGGGACACCCCACACCTGCAGAGACGGACTTGATAGGACACCCCAGCCCCACAGAGCAGGACCTGATGGGACGCCCCAGAAGCAGAGCAGCCTTTTGCTGGTCCAGTGGCAGCTGCAGGCACCGGTGTGTCAGCACCGGGCTGGCTGAATTCATGGGACACCTCCACCAGCACTGCCAGAGCCCCCCTTGCTGCCCTCACCCCCAGCACATCCAGATCAGGGCTGCTGGGGGACAGCAGGTCCCTCATGCCACCTCCCTCCTGGTGCTGCCCAGCGCCCCGTGGCCACCATGCTGGCACGGTGGAGGAGCAGCTCTGCCAGGAGACCCATGCTGGGGCCGTGTTTACTCTGAGCCCAAAGCTCCCAGCGCTCAGAGCTGCTCAGTTGCAGAACCACCAAGCCTGCTTTGTGCTTCTCCAGCCAGATGAGAGGCTTGGCTCTGGCCACAGCCTGTCCCCAGCCTTTGTCTGGCCCAGCTCCTCCAGCTTTCCCAGCACGCTGGGATGGTGGCACCCAGTTAAGGCAGGTGGCAGTGCCATGGGAGCCACTGGAGTGGCCAGTGGTGATGTGGGGCTGGAGATTCTCTAGGATGGGGCTTGAGGCTCTCGTTAAAGCTGAGGCTCCTCCAGGAGCCGTTGCAGCCAGGAGGCAGAACCATGGAATTGTCTGGGTTGGACCTTCCTGAGTCCAACGATCACCCCCCAGCTCACCACCAGACTGTGGCCCTCAGCACCACAGCGCCAGGGCTTTGAAACCCCTCTGGAGATGGGGACCCTGAGCCAAGCATGGACAACCTTCAAGGGCAAGAAATTGTTCCTCATGTCCAACCTAACCCTCCCCTGGGGCAACTTGAGGCCATTTCCTCTTGTCCTGTCCCTTGTTCCCTGGGAGAAGAGACCAACCCCCATCTGCCTCCAGCCTCCTTTCGGGGAGCTGCAGAGAGCCAGAAGGTCTCCCCTCAGCCTCCTTTTCCCCAGGCTGAACAACCCCATTTCCCTCAGCTGCTCCTCCCCACCCCTGTTCTCCAGACCCTTCACCAGCTTCATTGCCTTTCTCTGGACCTTTTCCACCACCTCAATGTCCTTCTTGGAGTGAGGGGTCCAAAGTGACCTCAAGTTTGGAACTGTAGCCGCCTCAGAGCTGTGAGGCATGCCCTGGCTTGGGCAGGGGCTGCAGATTGGGCACAGACCGGTGTGGGATCCCCTTACAGCCCTTTGGTGCTGCCTCAGGTTGTTGTACCCCTCCCCTTCAATCTCCCCATCCACAGCAGTGCAGCCACGATTGTCACTGTCACCCCTCTCCCCCCACGGAGGCACAGGGTGGAGCAGACCCCGAGGCAGAGTGAGGGATTAGGGACAGTGCCAGCAGCGTCAGCAAGATGTGACACAGGGGAACATCTGCCTCCTGCCCTCCTTCCCTGGCAGATGTTCCAGAGGGGACAGTTTGTACATTCCAGAGCCAAATGCTGGACGTGACCTGGTCCCACAGCCCCAGCCCTGTCCAGCTCTGAGCCAGGGAGCCTGGGGGAGCTGCACAAGGCTCTTCCTGGGCACCTCACCTGTCCCTGGCAGGACTTGGTTAACTCCAGGCAGGACAAACATTCCCAGATGTGCTGCCCGTGGAATGGGAGGCTGGAATGTGGGTCAGCAGGACGTGACTGGAGTTCTGAGTGTGCCTGCACAGCAGCAGAAGCTTGCAGGAGATGCTCAAAGGCTTCATGTGCAGTGCTCCCCGAAGGGATGGCCTCAGCAGAGCCACCTCAAAGTGCAGAGAGAGCAAGGGGCACCTCGCTGGGCTCACCAGGGCTGGCATCACCTCCTGTCATTGTGGTGGGAAGCAAACCTGGACCAAGGAAAGAATCAAAGATGCAGCTGCCCTGAGCTGATGGTGGCAAAGACCGTGGAGTCCTCCCCAGCTCATGAGCTGATGGTGGCAGAGATCACAAGGCCCCCCTCCCCAACTCGTTGTTCCCCAACAAAGGAACTAGCCAAAAGCTTTTAGTCTTGAAGAAAAAATCCATTTCCACCTCAAAGTCCTTCTGTCCTTGTGCCCAGCCTGGGGAGGCTGACAAAGGCCCCAGGGAGTGGTGGGTGAGGGGAAGGGAGAGGTCAGGGTGGTGGGGGAGGAAGGAGGACACAGGACATTGGTATTGACAGCTGCTTTGGTGACTCCACCCTTCCCTGCAGACCTTCCTCATTGCTACCTTCAAACCCTGTTTCCATCAGCGGGGCACACAGCATGGCATCAGATGTGCCAGCCCTGGGGCACCAGCACGAGCTCTGCCACCCACCTGCAGCTCCAGGGGGCAGGGGTGGGGGCCCTTAGGGCCAGCAAGGACCCTCGGGTGCTGCACTGGCCTCGTTTCAGCCCAAAGGTACTTGTGGTGAGTCCCCAGGAGCCAGCCTGGTGCTGGGTAGCCAGGGGCAGTGGCTGCTGATGGACCAAGTTCACCCGCTTGCCACCACCACCGAGCCGCGGTGATCAGCAGGACCAGACGCCGCCATGCAGAGGTGCCCCCATCTCGGGGGACATCGCTCCCACCTCAGGGATGCCAACAGCAGTGACCAAAAGACAGAAGGTCGCTGGCCAAGCCAGAAGCACCACCTTGGCATCACCCCACCAACAGCTCTGGAGGAGTCCTGGGGGTTTGCTTGCTGCTGACTCATGCCAGGAGAAGATCTCTGGTGGAACCCAATGTTCCCTCATGCTTGAGGGCTCTGGCAGGCTTGTGCATGCCCAGGCTGGGGAGTGGAGACCTGGATTCCTCAGCTGTGCTGATGGTGGCTGGGGTGCTCCAGGGCTAGGGCTGGTCCTGGCCCCCCATCCATCCCACTCCAGCGAGCAACCTCCACCTCCTCTATGCCTCCCTGCCCAGGGCAGAGCAGCCATGTGCCCACCAGGCTTGGCCACTCTTCTTGAGAATGCTGAGGAGGAACCACCCATGAGAGGGGAAGGGGACGCAGGGACACAGGGAAGCTGCGTTGGGGCGTGGGATGGAGGTGGCACCACGGGCACAGGGATCCCAGTTTCACCATAGGATTGACAGTGAGGAGGGCTGGGGCAATGGACCTCTCCCAGCTGCCTGCACAGGGGTGCTCTGGCCTGTCAGAAAGGGGTGCCCCCAGCCCCCAGCGCGGGGCAGGCAGCAGCTGCTGGGGCCTTTCTGCAGTGTCAGACGAATCCACCCTGCCAGCTCTGGAGCTTAATCCCCAGCCCATGGCACAGAGGCCGGTCCCACCCTGCAGGGAGGGGACTGAGGTTATGAAATTTGTGAATGGGGAGTGTCTGGGGGCTGGAGCAGAGGCAGAGCCCAGCAGGCAGAGGCCACTCGCAGCCCAGGCTCCCAGCACCGCAGCGCTGCCGCCTTCTCGCCCGCACCCGACCCGCGACGCCACCGCCGAGAAGAGGCAGCCGGGGATGCCCGGCCCTCCCTCCCACGCCGTGCCGCTTCACCTCGCTTCTTGCCTTTTCTATCCCACATTTCTAGGAGGGGGGCTGTGGAGAGATGACTCCAGAGGCCGTTCTCGTTCCCTTATCACTTTTCCAGCCCAGCTTCTTCTCTCTAACTGTTGGACGGAGAACTGATAAGGGTATGCGAGTGGCACCAGCGGCGTCCTGGCTTGTCCCCAGGCTGTCCCCCAGCTGCCTGCTTGCTGTGCTGCAGATGTTGTCTCTGACTAAAGCTGCCTGCACAGCGAAGGGAAGGGTTAAAGCAACAGCTTCTTTCCATCGGGAGCCAGCAGGTCCTGTGCCGGGGGCTTTGGGTTTTTATTTCTCCTTTCAGCATCTCCAACATCTACGGTGGTGGCATCCACAGCAGGTCCCCAGCAGGAGGACACCTGGTTTTAACCCAGGTCTGGAGAGCCCCCTTGGTATGAGGGGTCCTGAGGAGGTGTTTGAGTGTGGTGTCCTTTGGTTCTGTTTCACAGGAGGTCGCCCGGAGCTCTTCGGAGTTGGGGTCAGGAGTAGCTATGGGAGTAAGAAGTAAGTGTTGTGTGAGTGCAGGACCACAGGGCTCCATTTGCATCCAGAACTGCTCAGGTTCAGTTCTTTACGCCCATGTTCACCCCATTTCAAAGGTGGGTGCTCGACCCACTGAAGGAGGAAGGACTTGAGCTGCCTCTCCCCCTGAGCCGGAGCAGCGGAGCTGGGATTTAGGGAAGGAGCCCAAAGCCTGAGGTAAGGAGGAGTCTGCTAGGCATAGCCCGTGTGGTGCTGACACCCAGCCTGGGGGTGCTGTTGGAGCACGGGGTCCCCACCAAGCCCAGGATCACTGGGGGTCCCATGGGGCTGGCCCCATCCCACAAACCGTTTCTGGAAAGCACCCAGGATTCCCTACGCAGCCTCTGTCCCGGTCTCCAGCCACCCCAGTCGGTCAGACCTTCCCCATCCCCACCAAAGTGTCCTCCACAGACAGGGGGGCAGGAAGGGCTGTGCCACGTTGCCAAGCCCATGCTGGCACAGCAGTGTCCCAGGTGCTGCCTTGCCCCCCACGCTCCACCCCGGCACAGACCCCAGAAGATCCTGGACGTGCCACCAGCCCCATGGGGAAGTGCACATTGCAGAAGGGGCAACCCTGGCACAGGCAGCCCCTGCCCACAACTCCTTGCCCCTCTTGAGGCTTGAGGAGGGGGCTTAGAGCTACCTGGGGGTCTGTGCCCCAAATCCCCTCAGTTTCCAGCTGCAGTCATGGGGGGCAAGGACCGACATGGCCGAGGCAGCTCCATGTTAGCCACCACAATCACCTGAGGAGGCAATGGACCACCTGAGTCCAGCAACCCAAATCCTGCCCAGAGACCCCTGCTCCCTGACCTGGCCACAGACAAGGACTTGGGGGCGCAGCACCAAGATGGGGGTCTTGGCCCCTCAGGCTCATCCTCCAAACACTTCTGGCAATGATTTTCCCTCATCCCAAGAAGGACATTGAAGGGCTGGAAAAGGTCCAGAGAAGGGTAAGGAAGGTGATGAAGGGTCTGGAGAACAGGGCTAGTGAGGAGCAGCTTAAACTTCAACTGCAGGAACTGGTGTTGAGTCTGGAGAAGAGGAGACTGAGGGGAGACCTTCTGGCTCTCTACAGCTCCCTGAAAGGAGCTTGGAGTGAGGTGGGGATTGGCCTCTTCTCCCAAGGAACAAGCAACAGGACAAGAAGAAACGGCCTCAAGTTGCCCCAGGAGAGGTTTAGGTTGGATGTGAGGAACAATTTCTTGCTCTTAAGGGTTGTCAAGGCTTGGTCCAGGCTGCCCAGGGCAGTGGTGGGTTTCAAAGCCGTGGAGATGCGGTGCTGAGGGACACGGTTTGGTGGTGACATGTGGGTGCTGGGGGAATAGTTGGACCTGATAATTTGAAAGGTCTTCTCCACCCCAAAATGGTTCTGTGGTTCTCTTGTTCCCCTTGGAGCAGAGAGGAAACTGCCAACGTTCATGACAAGGGCTATCACCCCCCACTTTTGGCTGTCACTGGCCAGAGTCAGGAGATGATAACCTCAGTGTGCGCCCCAAGGGCGGCAGAATTGGATCCCCTCTCCCAACACAGCTCTGCAGATCCAGGGACAGGTTTCACAGAATCCCCAGATCCCAGCATGGTAGGGTTGGAAAGAACATCTGGAGATCATCCAGTCCAGCTGCCCTGCTCAAGCAGGGGCACCCACAGCACCTTGCCCAGGATCACAACGTCCAGGTAGGTCTGGAGTCTCTCCAGAGACGGAGATCCCAGGTGGGTTTACAGATCTGGCAGCAGCAGACATCCCAAGCAGGTTGGCACCAGCGGGCACAGAGCAGTTGGGGGTTCTAGGACATGCCCCCCCCATCCCCACCCACTGGGCAGCAGGAGGGGCAGAAATGCTCTGCAAACATCCCCTCCAGCTTCCCACTTGGGGCAGGGTTCTCCCATCACCCAGGGAGGTGGAGAGGTGGTGGTGAGCAACCCCAAACATGGACTGGAGGGAGAGGAGGTTCATCCTGCCCCTCCTTTATCTAAAACTCCCTGAAAGGAGGTTGGAGCCGGGTGGGGTTTGGGGTCTTCTCCCAGGTAACAAGCAATGGGATGAGAAGAAATGGCCTCAGGTTGCCCCAGGGGAGGTTCAGGCTGAATGTTAGGGAAAATTTCTGCATGGATAGCATCATCAGGCACTGGCTCAGGCTGCCCAGGGAGGTGGTAGAGTCTCAGTTCCTGATGGGGTTTAAAAGACTTTTGGATGAGGAGCTGAGGGACGTGGCCCAAGAGCTGTGTACAGGAAGAGGTTGGGTGATGGTTGGACTGCATGATGTTCAAGTCCCTGCCAACCTGGCAATTCTGTGATGCTCAGCACCCCTCCATGAGCTGCTCCGGGGGCTGGGGTGCTCCCACACCCAAGGTGCTGTCAGCACCACCCCCAGCCCTGCCTCAGCTGCCACCAGCACTGAGTTCTTCATAGATTCATAGAATCAGAAAATGGGTTGGGTTGGAAGAGACCTCAAAGGTCAGCCAGTTCCACCCCCCTGCCATGGGCAGGGGCACCTCCCACTACCACAGGTTGTTGAAGGCCTCACCCAACCTGCCCTTGAACACCTGCAGGGAGGCAGCATCCACAACCTCCCTGGGTAACCTGTTCCAGCATCTCAGCGCCCTCCCTGGAAAGAATTGCTTCCTAATTTGCCAGCTGAGAGCTGCAGGAGGTGGGCTCGGGCTGGAGACAAGCGCTGTGGTTCTCACGGCTGCTTCTGCATGAGGGGTTGGGTGTTGGGACAGGACCTCATCTGATCCCTCTCCAAACAGAGCCGCCGGCGACTGTCGGTGCGCATTTGGCGGCGGCCGGCGGCGGGGGCAGCTGAGCCGTGAAACGCGGGCTTAGGGCGGCTGGAAAAGCCCTGAGGCAGTCGAATTCCAGCCCCAGCCCGGCCCTGGCCGTGCCGCGGGGATGCCAGGGGGAGGGCGACGACTAAGCCGGCACCGCCTGGTCACCGCTGCCTGCCCCGAGCACGTCGGCCTCAGCTTGGATCCACGGAGAGGAAATTCCACGGCTGCGGAGACAAACAGAGGCCGGATATTTGCTGCTGAGCGTCCCGGTGGACATCAAAAGCCCCACCAGGAAATTTCGCTCCGCGGAGAAATTAAAACTGGCCGCGGTAGAGCTCCTGCGCCATGACCCCGGCACGGGGCCGGCTGCGGGCACTCGCCTGTGCCACACGGCCCCAGCCCTGCCTGGGCACTGCCTGCACCTCTCGCCAGCCCTCAGCAGATTCCTTCTAGCCCGTTCCCACCGCGGCTGCTGGTCTTGGCACACGAGGTGACCCCAGGTCTAGCAGGGCTCTGGGAGAGCTTCCATGGGGAAGCATTACCATGGATGGGTCACGGGTGGCAGTGGGTGGCTATGAGTGGTACCAGCTGGTCACAAGTATGGGTAGCCACCGGTCATGGGTAGCCATGGTGTGGCCATGGGTGGTTATGGGTGGTCACGAGTGGCTGTGGTGTGGCTGTGGGTGGACATGGGTGGCCGTGGCATCCCCTTGCCAAAGTGTGACCCTGTCCCCTGCAGCCACATCCCCAGGGCTGCCAAGCTGCCTACATGGACGTGGGGATGGGCAGCCTGGCGTCACCTCCATGAGCTGGACAAGCCCTGAGCTCTGATAATGGAGGTAAGAGGCTGTGAGCTGTGGGAAAGCAGGTGGCTACGCTGGCACTGCTGAGGCTGTACCCTGGTGCCCATGGGCACTGGCTGTGGCTTTGGGGTAGGCGCCACGCTCTGCTACCACTCAGAAGCAGGAGCTCTGGCAGGGCAGCACCTTGCCCTGGCTCCCCAGCCCCTGTCACCCACCTCTGCCCACCATACACAAGAGGCCAAGGACCCCTCTTCAGTAACCATGCTGGCATGGAGAGGACTTGGCTGGGGCACCCTCAAAGGAGAAAGATAACACCTGGCTACATGGGTGAGGGGCTCAGGGGGCCCCGCCAGCATGAAAGGTGAAGCTGGCAGGTGCTGATCCACCACACAGCACATGATGGGCTGGGGCCCTGAGGCTGGAATGTGCTGTAATGCCACCCCCAGGGACAAGTGATGGATGCCTGTGGTGCCAGCCAGGCAGGATGGACTGCAGATGCCCAGAACCTCTTGAAACCTTCTCTGTGCCCATGCCAGAGCCATCCTGCCCTGACAGCAACACTGCCAACCCCAGCTCTGCCCGCCCCACCTATACCAACCCTGGCCCTGTCAGCCCCAGCCATGCCAACCAACGGCTCTCACAGCCCTTCCTGGCACCCAGTGGTGCTGACATTTGGCCACACTCGGTGCCTGCCGAGCACTGTGCCCTCACCATTCCCCAAAAGCCTCATGCCAAGGAGAGGGAGCTGCACCATGAGGAAGCCGCCCCTCCCAGCTCTGGCAGGAGCGAGCCACCCCCGCAGCCCTGGCACAGAGCTAATTGTGGGTTCTTACACGGCGCTGTCATTAAATAGGAGCTGCTGCTTCCGACAGGCAGGCGGGCACGGGATCCCAGAGCAGCACCCACCTCCTGCCCACACCACCCCTCCCCTGCCAGGGCCCACCACGGGCTGCCATCAGCATCCTGTCACCACCATGGCAGCACCGCCAGCAGCATTGTGTCACGGCCCTGGCAGAGATGGCAGAGGTGCCATGGACATCATACCATGGATGTGGCAGGGGGGCCACCAGCATCATATCACAGCCATGGCAGAGATGGCAGAGGTGCCCTGGACATCATACCATGGATGTGGCAGAGGTGCCATCAGCATCATGTCATGGCCATGGCAGGGGTGCCGTGTGTCTGGTATCACAGTAGAGATACAATGGCTGCCACAAAGATGCCAGCCTGTGGCTGCCTCTCTCCAGCCAGGAGAAAGAGCTTTCTACCAGACAGCAGGGCACAGCCACCCACACGGTCCGTGGCGGCTGAGGCAGCTGCAGAGCTGCTGACCCTACATGGACAGAGTCATGGACTTGTTGGGGTAGGCAAACCCCTCTAAGATCATCCAGTCCACACCACCACAGTCATTAAACCATGCCCCCAAGTGCCATGGCCACATGTTTCTTGAACCCCTCCTGGGATGGTGACTCCAGCACCTCCTTGGGCAGCCTGTTCCAGTGCCTGACCACTCTGGCAGGAGAGAAGTTTTTCCCCTCTTCAGCAGGTTAGAGTCCACATAAAACACCACAGCAGTGCCTGTGCTCATCTGCTCCAGAGGCAGCATCAGGTGCCTTCAGCCAGGAACAGGACTGGGAGACCATGGGGACAGGTCGGCGGTGTGGGGCAGGAGGCACATCCTGAGCCCCACATCCTGGCCCCTCCTCTGCTGTGTGCGCCCCTGGCACAGCCCTGGAACAGGCAGCAGATGCCAGCAGCGTGGCAAGCCCTGTTCCCCCCAGTGAACCCCTAAGCAGCACATCCCAGGAGCTCTGCTGGCAGCTCCCAAATTCTCCGGCACTATTTTTACCCCGCGGTTGCTATAGAGACTCCGGGACACGCTGGGTGATGCAGCCGCTTTCGGCAGCAGCGCATCACCCGCTGCCGCCTGCCGCCAACGGCGTGCAAGGCAGGGGGAGGCTATTTTGGGCTGAGCCCCACGGGAGCTGCAGAGAGCTCAGCCCTGCAGATAACCTGGCCCTGGAGATAACCCGCTCTGGCCTCGAGGCACCAAAGGGTCCACAGCGAGAGGGAAATGTGGACAAGGAGAACAGCAGCATTCAGAGTCACGGAACTGCAGAGCTGTGTTGGTTGGAAGAAACCTTTAAGCTCGTGGAGTCAAGTCACTAGCCCAGCACTGCCAGCTCACCACCAAACCATGGCCCTCAGCACCACATCTCCAGGGCTTTGAAACCTCTCCAGGGATGGGGACTACACCACTGCCCTGGACAGTCTGGGCCAGCCCTTGGCAGCCCTCAAGGGCAAGAAATTGTTCCTCGTGTCCAGCCTAAACTTCCCCTGGCACAACTTGAGGCCATTTCCTCTTATCCTGTCCCTTCATCCTAGGGAGAAGAGACCAACCCCCACCTGGCTCCAGCCTCATTTCAGGGAGTCATAGAGAGCCAGAAGGTCTCCCTTCAGCCTCCTTTTCTGGGCTGAACAACTCCAGGTCCCTCAGCTGCTCCCTAACAGATCTGTTCTCTGGACCTTTCTCTGCCCTTCTCTGGACCTGCTCCAGCTGCTCGATGTCCTTCTTGAAGTGAGGTGGTGGAGGAGAGGCTTAGTCCTGGGCTGCTTTGAAAAGCAGGAAGGGAAATGCTGAGCCTGTCCAAGGATGTCAGGAAAGGTGTGAGTTTGCAGGGTGGGAGCTGAGAGAGCAGGACATCAGGATTCATCCCCACTGGCAGGCGGTGTCCAGCTCTGCACACCCACCACATCCAGAAATCAGAGGGCATCAGTCTTGTGACGGTAACACACACCCACAGTGTCCTCCTAGAGCTGGAGACAACCCACCACACGGATGAAGCACAGTCTGGTTTGGGTTCCAAGCATGCTGAAGGGTTGGCACCCTCAGGGACACCTCACTGGGCATGGGGACCACCATGTGCCATGCTGTGGGTCAGTAGCCACAGGTCATCTCCCAGCCAAGGCACAGGGCAGCAGCACTGGCAGAAGATCTGGTGGTCACCTCCAGAAGCTGCTGCCTGATGAGTGCTTGGGCCCTGGGGCCATTGGCTGAGCTGGCAGGAAAAGCTGTGCCCAGCCTCTGTGGGTGAGAGACGGGCACCGGCTGTGCTGCATGGCACCCAGAACAGAACCAGTGCCAGCACCACAAGGCCTGGGGAGATGGTGCCCATTGAGCTGGGGCTATGCCCACATCCCACCTGTGTCTCTGCCAGGGGCTTCCAGATAGAAGCCCCTTGCACAGGAGGTGGACCAGGGGCTGAGTTGCTGCAGCATCTCCAGGGGCTTGGGCAGCACTCAGAGCCATGACTGTCCCTTGTCACCGTGTCCCCCAACCTCCTGAAGGATCACCACAGCCCCTGCTTGAGCATCCCTGGGGATCCCAGCTGTACCACACACGAACCAGACTGGACCATTACAGTCCTAGTCAGCAGATGAACACAGCTGCCTCCTCCTCTGGGCTGCACTAGGCTCTGATCATAACCTCAGCAGGTTGTGGTGATCTGGTGGGAGCTGCAGGAGATGGGGCTGAACTGTGCCAACAGAGCCCTGCCATGCTCTGTGGGGTCACAGCTGTGTCCCCTCCACCTCCTCCTGCCCAGAAGGAGGGCACCATGGGGGAAAAAAAGAAGTCCCTACACCAGCTTGTAGGTACTGGTATCCCCCACGCTGCTGCCCTACACATGCTGGCAGCACCTCTAGATCTGTGCCCAACCCTTCACACCCTGCCAGGTGTGGCACCCACAAACTACCTCCATCCCAGTCTTGCCCCAGACTGTCTGGGTCTGGACACCATCTGGGCATTGCTGCAGTGCTCAGGATCAAACCCAGGGCCTGGAGCTGCAGCTTCTCCTCCCACAGCTATCCCTGTTGCCATGGCATCCTCAGGGATGGCACAGATGCCAGTGAAGAAGATGAGGAGGATGAAGGTAGGTGGACACGTTGGCTCTGCACAGCCAGGACAGAGCTGGGACAGATCTTCCTGCAGCAGGCAAGTGCTGTTCCTGTCCCTGTTCCCCCTCCTAGGAGGTCCCAGCTCTTCAGGCTAGCTGGAGAGCCCTTTGCCCACCAGCCTGGCCAGCAGCAAAAACTGCCCAAGGTGCAGGGCTGGTGTTGGCAGTACTGGCAGGACCCTGTCCCGAGCATGGGAAGGAACCAGCACCCCATGGCACCTCACTCTGGGATATACCCAGCAAATGAGTCAAGGGCAGCTGTCCCCAGGTCCACCCATTCCTGTCACCCACTCCCTCCTGTCTGATCAGGTTTGGGAGGTCTCAGACCACACTGGGATTTGCATCTTGAGGATCTTCTCAATCCTGATCAAGAGATAAAGGGGGAAGGGGGGAGGGGGAAGAGGATGGGGCCAGACTTTTCTCAGAGGTGCCCACTGACAGGACAAGGGGCGCTGGGCACAAACCGGAACACAGAAGGTTAAATCGAGATGAGGAAAAACTTTGTTGCGAGGGTGCAGGAGCCCTGGAACAGACTCACCCCCATCCCCGACCACCTCCCCTTCCCCCTACCGCGGATCCTCCTGCACGCCCCCGCGGCGGGCAGGGACTCAGACCCGCACCCCCTGCATACCGACACCCCCGCCCCACCGCTCCCCGCACGCACCCGGGGGCGGACGCAGCAGCGGGCAGCAGCGGGCAGCAGCGGGCAGAACGGCGGGTGACGCAGCCCCCGGACCGCACATAAGGGATGATGAGGGCGGGGGCACCAGGGTAGCCCCCGCACCGCCACCGGGCAGCAGGAACTGGGCACCGATACCAGGGCACCAGCACCGTGCAGCAGGTAACAAACGCAGAGGTAGAGGACGTAGGGGAGGCTCAGGGTCTCCTACCAGGGAGTCCCCGTTACCGTTCCCGGTGTCTCGACAGCCCCGCGGGCACCGGAGCCCGGCGAGCAGCGGGAAGGGACGAGGCTGCCCCGAGCTGGGAGCTTCTGGTGGCACCGGGCACCCGGCACAGGTAGCAGAGCCGGCACGGTGTCACTGCGGACAGGGACCGGAGGGAGAGGAGTGAGGGTCCCCTGCCCCGGCAGTTCCCGTTACTCCCTCCACCGCGGTGTCTCGGCAGCCCCGCGGACATCGGATCCCCGGCGGGCACCGGCAAGCGACGAAGCTGCCCCGGGCTGGGACCCTTCGGTGGCGCCGGGGAGCTAGAGGTGACAGCCCTCGGGGGGGCAACTTTGGAATGAACCGGGGGGACCCCGAGGGGAGGGGGCCGCGGGCAGCTCAGGGGTACAGCCCCGGGGCAGTCCCTGCAGTGCCAACACCCACAGCAGGTCCCGGAGCTGTGGGGTGCTCCGGGCACAGCAGCCACAGGGCCAGAGGTTCTCTGGCAGAGTCCCAAGTTGGCAGGAACTCTGGAGCAGAGTGGGGGTCAGGCAGACCCCTGGTCCACGGGATCTCCAGGGAAGGGCTGGGCACAGCTGGGGGGCAGAAGGTGGCAGAGAGCAGAAGGGAGGGGAGGGTGGCAGGGCACTGGGCACAGCGGCCCGAGGGCTGGCTCTGTGCCTGGGTGGTGTTTCCATGGTGCTCAGCACCAGCACCTGGCACCTGGGCACAGCTCTGAGCTGCCACCTCTGCTGGGTGCATGGAGCCCTCCAGGTCTTGAAGCTGCAGGGACAGGTGGTCCTCAGGAACACAGGCACAGAGGGTGTGCCATGGCCATGGAGACTTACCTGGCTGAATTGCCCTCAGCCATCCTTTGCTAGACCGCACCAGGCAGTGCCAGGGCAGCACCCACCAGCACAGACGATGCCTGTTGATCCTCCAGGGCTGGTCCCGCTGCAGAAGCTGCTGTGAGTGAAAGCTGCTCCTCCATGAGGCAATGAAGGTCTTCAGGCAGCGTGGCTCCCAGTGCCTCACGTGTCCTTTAGCTGTGAGGACACGAAGCCCATGAAGCCATGGTAGATGCTCAGGCTGGCTCCATCATGGCCCCAGTGCCCATGCCTCTGAGGACCACCAGTCCCCTGCAGTTCTGAGACTCAGTGGGCTCCACACACCTGGTAGAAATGGCAGCTCAGAGCCATGCCCAGGGGACAACAGATGCCCAGCACCACAGAAACATCACCATCCCCGCAGTGGAAACCATCTCAGCATCAGGATCGCTCTGATTTCTCTGGCACTCGGGGACATCCACTGCCTCCAGGCAAACGTCAGTGTGGCTGGAGGAGAGAGAGCAAAGGGAAGATGAACCTTGAGATGTGTCACCAGGGATCAGCAAGAGCAGAGCTGCTCTGCAAGGGAGACATGCTGTAAACTGAGGGTGACCACCACACCAGCTGGCCACAAGGCCTCATCAGCAGGGCAGGGGCAAGGTGCTACCAACAGTGATCTTGGGGGCAAGGCATGGCAGCATGTCTGCTCCCAGGTCACTGAGGGAAGTCTGGTCTGACAAGGCTGGATGGAGCCTCAGGCACCTTTGCAACCCAAACCAGGAGTGAGATGCTAGGCCACTGTTTGGATAGAGCCCCCACCCCGGGGCAGAGGGAGCGTGGGTGGCTGGGTGGAAGTCTCAGGTGTGAGGATGAGAGCACTGGAGCCCTGGAGCAGGCTGCCCAGAGTTTGTGGAACCTTCTTCGCTGGAGACATTCCAAACCCACCTGGTCATTGTGATCCTGGGCAAGTTGCTGTGGGTGACCCTGCTTTAGTAAGGGGGTTGGACTGGGCAAGTTTCAGAGGTCCCTTCCAACTCTCCCCATGCTGGGATTCGGGGATTCTGTGAGCGTGGCACCCCCAGGAGGGCCAGGCAGGGGTAAAAGCCAGGGCTGAGGAAAAAAACCTCACCTTTTCCCCATGCTTCCTTCCACAGCTTGTGGCCAGCACTGGTTTGCCCAGCAGTGAGCAGCAGCAGGTAGCATGGAGGAGGTGAGGGAGCTGGAGATGGGGGCAACTCCCTGCTGAAGGCCGTGTGGCTCGGCCGGCTGCGGCTGACCCGGCTGCTGCTGGAGGGGGGCTTACATCAACGAGAGCAACGAGAAAGGGGGAGACCGCCCTGATGGTGGCCTGCATCACCAAGCACGTTGACCAGCAGAGCATTAACAAGGCCAAGATGGTGAAGTACCTGCTGGACAACAGAGCAGACCCCAACATCCAGGACAAATCTGGGAAGACAGCCCTCATGCACGCCTGCATCTGTGGGGCTGGGGGGGGACGTGGTGTCCCTGCTGCTGGACAATGGGGCAGACCCCAGCCTGGAGGACCACTCAGGAGCCTCTGCTCTGGTCCATGCCATCAACGCCGACGACAAGGACGTGCTGCAGCACCTCCTGAACGCCTGCAAGGCCAAAGGGAAGGAGGTGATCATTATCACCACAGACAAATCGGCCTCGGGTGCCAAGACCACCAAACAGTACCTGAATGTTCCCCCCTCATTGGAGTTCAAAGAGAGGGACCCCAACAAGGAGTGCCCAGCACCTATCAGCACCCACCTGAAAGCTCCAACCTCAGCACCTTCCCCCACTGAGAAGGAGAGCAGCATCTTCACCCCACATCCGTCACACCCCAGGGACATTTCCTGTGCCGGGGGCACTGACGACCCCCCCTCTCCGGGTCAGAGGGCTGGGGTGCCCAGGAGAGCCCGCCTGCCTCAGCTGAAGCGACTGCGCTCCGAGCCCTGGGGTCTGGTGGCACCCTCGGTCCGTGACGACACTCGGGGCTGTATGGACGATGAGGTCATCACGGGCATCAGCGACCTCTCACTCTCCAAGAAGGCTCCCCTTGCCCGGGGCAGCAAGGATCCCTCACTCTTCCCACCAGTAGATGAGCAGGCGCTCAGGACACCGGCGAGGAAAGCATCTTACGAGAAGAGCCAGGCCACCCAGCAGCGCCTCCCCCGCCGGAGCACGGTCCCCGAAGAGCCGCAGAACATCGGCTCCGTGGCTCTGGACGCCCTGCACCGCTGCAGGTTGGGTGCTGAGCACTGCGACCCCCAGCTCTCTGGTGTCCCCGAGGCAGGGAAGGGGCCCCCGGGCCGGAGGAAGCTCAGCGGGTCCCACCTGGCCTTGCTGGATGGTTCATGGGAGTCCCTCGATGGTGTCACAAACACATCCCCCGGCACCGTCCGGCGCCGACCTCCCGGCTTGCTGGAGAGGAGGGGGTCCGGCACCCTGCTGCTCGACCACATCTCCCACACTAGGCCAGGCTATTTGCCCCCCTGAACATCAACCCCAGCCCCCCCATCCCCGACATCGGCTCCAACAGCAAAGCCCCCTCCCCGCTTGCTGCTGGCATCAAGTCCCTGCAGCCGGTGGCTCCCGGCGAGCTGCGGGCGCGGCGGAAGCTGCTCCGGAGACACTCGATGCAGGCGGAGCAGATGCGGCAGCTCTCTGACTTCGAGGAGATCGTAGCCCAGTAGCTGTGCCGCCGCTGGCTTCCCAAACCGGCTCTGTCCCCACAGAAACGTGACAGTTCCCACGCGTCACGCAGTACCGGGGAAGTGCCAGCAACCACGGGGATCAGACCTGTGCCTAGGGATTGCGGCAGGAGGGTCCTGCGGGCACGGAGCCGTAAGCAGAGCCCGGGCCACCCAGCTGAAGTCTCTCTTCTGCTTTCACCCGCTGGGGACCTTCCCCAGGAGTGATGAGCTGAGAGGTCCACCCCAGCCCACCTGCGCTCAGGCTCCTGCCCGAAGGGCGCTTATTCTTTGCCGCTTGCTCCTGGTCGTCTGGAGCCAGGATCTGCCCTCCAACCGTCGGGCTGGGGTGTTCCTCAAGTGCCTACCAGGAAGGAAAGGAGCCTGCTGGCTTTGAGGTCCCTGTTTACTGCAGGGGCTTGGATTAGATGACCTTTAAAGGTCCCTTCCCACCAAATTCCATGTTTCTGTGACTCCAATGCCCCTCTCTGGCAGTCAGAGGCAGTGATCCCTTCACTGCGGAAGAAGGAGACGACTCCTCGCCCCAGAGGTCTCCAGGACCTCTGGAGTTCCAGGGACTGAGCCGACCCCTTCCCGCTTGTCCCCCAGGACAAGACCAGCAGTGGTTTTGTCTCCATCTCAAAGCTCCAAGATTCAGGGGCACCTCCCACCACTCTGAGCAACGCCCTGGGCAGAGAGCACTCCTGGCTGTTCTGTGCAGGCAGCTTCTGCCAGGGCACGAAGTGCCGAGGATGGCACATAGGGAGTGTCAGGGGCTCATCCCTGATGGGGAAAGATTCAGGCTCAGCACCCATGGTACCCACAGTACCTGAAGCACCCGTAGCACCTGCAGTACCCACAGCACCCTTAGTACCCATGACACTTGTAGCACCCTCAGCACCCATGACACCTACAGCACCCACAGAACCCACAACACCCACAGTACCTACAGCACCAATGGCATCCGTGGCACCCTCAGCACCCACAGCACCTATGGCACTGCAGCACCCTCGCCTTGTGGGGCTAGCACTGGACACTGCCCTGGTTGCAGCCAGCCCAGCACATACCCATCTATCTGTCCATCCATCTGTCTGTTCATCCTCCCAGGCCAGCTCCTTACCTGGGCACCACCCACCTGTCCCCAGGCTGCTGGGGATGTTTCCATGGGAAGCAGCTCCACTTTCTGCCACCCATGGAATGCCCTCTGGAAGTGCTTTGTGGGGGCGGCTGCTGCTTAGAGCAAAGGTGGGGTCACGTCTCTGGAGCATCAAGGGTCACCCATCCTGACAACATCTCCAGAGGATTCCCAGGTTGAATTTTGGGGCTGTTTTCACACAATTATGATGTTTCTCTCACATTTCTAAGTGTGGAATTCTCTATCCTGTTCATCACTTCTTCCTTCCTTCCTAAACTTACTGAGATTTGGGGGCTACCCTTTTCTGAATCAGGTTTGGCCAGCGGGACGGGGGCGAGGGGAAGGGGGAGGGTACTGCTGGCACCTCATGGGCCAGAGATCACCAGGGGGCATTATTGCCTTTATATAAGGACATGACCATGGGTGTGAGCAGGTACTGGAGGTGCCACCACGCACACCATGGGCTGCTTTGCATCAGTGCAGGGCCCGGCCTGGCGTGAGCCTGGGGGGTGTCCGGGGAGCACCCATAAAGTGCCGGGGTGCCTGCAGCGGGTGCCCGGGGAGGTCTGAGCTGAGTGTTTGGGGGTACCCAGGGTGGATGCTTGGGAGCGGTCCAGGGTGAGTGCTCGAGTATGACCCAGGGGTGCCCAGGGGCGCTTGGGGATGCCCAGGGCCCCTGAAGTGGGTGTTCGAGGGGTACACAGTGGTGCCCGGAGGGTCAAAGCTGTGTGTTTGGGGCGGTGCCCAGAGGGTAGGGGCTGGGTGTGTGGGGGCGGAGGTCCGGTGGCGTGCGGGTGGGGTGTTTGCGGGGATGCCGAAGGGAAGCCCAGGAAGTCTGGGCTGGGTGTCTGGGGAGGTGTCCAGGGGAGTCCGGACTGGCTGCCCAAGGGTGCCCGGCCCCGCCGATTCCCACAGCCCTGCTGAGCCCGGAGCCGCCCCCGGCGGAAGTGCTGCCAGTGCCGGTGCCGGTGGCGGTCGCCACGTCAGGCGGGGCGGGAGCGGGGCGGAGCCGGGATGCGGAGCGGGATGGGGGCCGGGGTGCGGGCTCTGGCCGTGCTGCTGTGGGCGCTGCGGGCCGGTGGCACCGAGCTGACCTTCGAGCTGCCCGACAATGCCAGGCAATGTTTCCACCAGCAGCTGGAGCGCGGCACCAAGTTCACGCTGGATTACCAGGTACGCCCCTGCCCTGTGCCCCTGCTCGCAGCCCTACCTGTGCCACTCTACCCGTGCCTGTGCCTCCCTTGCTTGTGCCCCTGCCTGCACCTCTACTTCTGATTGTGCCCATCGCCCTCTGTCCCAGCCCTGTACTCCCAGCCCTCTGCCTCTACTCAGTTATGCCTTGCCTGTGCCCCCTGCCTGCCCCACAGGCAGGGCAGCAGCTGCACCTCTCCTATACACGCTCCAGCCCCACCCGGTGCCTCACTGGCAGCCACTCACAGCCCCTGGCCCTGTGCCCACCATGGAGCCAGTACTGGGTTATGCCCACAGTGGCCACAGGGTGCCCTGACTGAGGCCATCAGGGTGATCCACCCGTTCAGACACCCCACCTGAGCTGTGAGTACTCCACCTGCAGTGCTGGCACCACGGGGCACAGCTTCCCCCAGCCTGGGCCCCTGTCCCGTGGCGGGCAGCCATAGGCACGGTGCCTGCTGGCCGAAGGCATGGCTGTGCACACAGGCACAGTGCCGGGCAGGGCTGCTCCCTTCAGGGCAAGAGGCTCTCTCTGCGTAGTGCCAGCAGGTGCCAGCTGCACATCCTGGTGCAGGTGATCACCGGGGGACACTATGACGTGGACTGCTCAGTGGAGGACCCCAACGGCCGGACCCTCTACAAGGAGGCCAAGAAGCAGTACGACAGCTTCCCACACCGCACCGAGGTGGAGGGCATCTACACCTTCTGCTTCAGCAATGAGTTCTCCACCTTCTCCCACAAAACCATCTACTTTGACTTCCAGGTGGGCGAGGAGCCACCCATCCTGCCCGCCATGAGCAGCCGCGTCACTGCCCTCACACAGGTGGGTGCCGCCCGCCCGCCCGCTGCCACCGCCAGAAGGGCCTCTCGCAGCTCATCACCCAACGGCCTCAGGGCTTGGCGGTTGGGGCTTCTTCCCCTTCCCCTCCACCAAATGCAGAAGTGCCTGCCAACCACCCGTGCCACGGGCTGGCCACATCCTCCTCCAGCAGCACAGGCAGGGAGGGATGGGGATGCTGCTCTGGATTGAACCTCCCACCTTGAGAGTCTGGAGTGGGTCCAGAGAAGGGCAACAAAAACTGGTGAGAGCAGGTCTGGTGAGGAGCAGCTGAAGGACCTGGGGTTGCTGAGGCTGGAGAAAAGGAGGCTCATTTCACAGAATCACAGAAACATCCAGCTTGGAAAAAGCCCTCAGGATCACCAAGTCCAACCCCTAACCCTGCTCGACAAGGTTCACCCCTAAACCATATCCCCAAGCACCTCATCCAAACCACCTTTAAACACATCCAAGGTTGGTGACTCGACCACCTGCCTGGGCAGCACCTTCCACTGCTGGGAAAAACTTCTTCCTAATGTCCAGTCTAAACCTACCCAGTCATAGCTTGAGGCCATTGCCTCTTGTTCTATCACTAATTACCTGTGAGAAGAGACCACCACCAGCCTCTCTACAACCTCCTTTCAGGTAGCTGTAGAGAGCAATGAGGTCTCCCCTCAGCCTCCTCTCCTCTCTACAACTCACTGAAAGGAGCCTGCAGCCAGATTGGGGTCAGTCTGTTCTCCCAAGTAAGCAACAGGACAAGAGGAAATAGCCTCATGTTGTGTCAGGGGAGATTTAGTTTGGCCATGAGGAACAATTTCTACCCCTTGAGGGTTGTCAAGGCCTGGCCCAGGGTACCCAGAGCAGTGATGGAGATCTCATCCCTGGAAGGGTTTCAAAGTTGTGGAGATGTGGTGCTGAGGGACGTGGTTTGGTGGTCACTCAGCAGTTGGACTCTGTGATCTGGGAGGGCTCTCCCAACCCAAACCATTCTGTCATTCTATGACTCTTAACTGCAGGTAGACTTTTCCATCCTGTGGCATGAACCTGCAGGGATGGCACCCAGACATTGCCCTTGTCCCCAGAGCACTGATGAGATCTCATTTGCACCCCACCAGGTGCTCTCCGGCGCTGCCCCATTGAGCACAACCTCTCTTAGGTCAGGGCTGGCAGAGCCCTGGCAGCACAGGCTGCTGCTGCCCCACTCTCGGGTGCTGCAGCACAGTCCTCAGCCCGCAGGCCGTGCTGTGCCGGGAGCCATGGAGTGTCCTTGTGTCCCCAGATGGAATCCGCCTGTGTCACCATCCATGAGGCGCTGAACTCGGTGATCGACTCCCAGACCCACTACCGGCTGCGGGAGGCGCAGGACCGGAGCCGCGCTGAAGACCTCAACAGCCGCGTCTCCTACTGGTCGGTGGGGGAAACCTTCATCCTCTTCGTGGTCAGTATCGGGCAAGTGGTGCTGCTCAAGAGCTTCTTCACAGAGAAGAGACCCGGCAGCGGCAGGGCTGGCACCTAGCGCCACTCGGTGCCCGGACTGCGGCGGGGAGCGGGGCGGCAGTGTTCTCCGGGATCATGCTTTGTTCCTGTTCATCACAAGGTGCTTCCCTGGGGAGGTGGCCGGGGGGAGCGGGGGATGATGTCACACTGCCGAGCCAGGTGGGAAAAGGTCAGCCCACAGGGGCATGCCTCATCAATCGCCCTGACATCACCTCCCACTTCACCTCCGCCCACACTGAGCCCAATCCCCTTGCCTGGGTGGCCCAACCCCTCTTACCAGCTCCTCTGGGGAAGTGGGTGGGCACTGGGATTTGGCATCAGCACCATAACCCCTTGTCCAACACCTCCATGGGGTTGGCATCAACACCCTGACCCCTCACCCAACGTGTATGGGGGGTATTTTCCTACATGAGTCCATGCCTGGGGCTGAGGCTGTGCCCAGCAAACAGCAGGAGCAGGCACAGCTCTGCCCCGACTCGTGCCAGGGAAGCTCCATCCCCACCCCAACAGCAGCACTCCTGGGACTGCCACCTCATTCTCTGGAGCCCCACAAAGCACAGACTTCCCCTGGCAACCCCGGGGAGACCACCCTGTGTGAGAGCCCTAGGGTAGCTAACCACTGCTGCCAGCCCTTCAGCATTTCACTTTGCCACTAGGTAATAAACCCCTGTGATCGTGGTTGGCACCACCATTATTGAGCACCATGCCCAGGGTGAGCAGCTCACTATGGCTCTGCTTCATTGGGCACTTACAGCCATCAGGGTGATGCCAGTCTCCCCCTGGCCCTCATCAGAGCAAGAGGAGACATTTTGGTGCAGGCAGTTACCACAGCTCTGCCCACAGCTCTGCCCACAGCTGTGCCATGCACCAGATGAGTGAGCTCCTGGAACTCCAGAGCCAGGGACACCCTGGCAGTGGACACAATTCACCTGTCCATGCCCCTGCTGATATGCCCAGCCCACACACAGGGCCATGCTGGCAGCAAGGGCTTCCCTGGGCTATGAGCATATTCCTGAGTGTGGGTCCTGCCTGGCAGTGGGCACCAAGCGGGGCAAGGGAGCCCAGCAGCCCAGCACAACAAAGCAGAGACCCCTGGGCAGGTGCCATCTGGAGTCAGCTTGGTGCTTCAGTCCTGGCTCTGGCAAACCCTGGCTCTGCTCATAACCCTTTGCCAAGGCTGGGGGATGCCAGAGCTATTCCCTCTCACTCCTGGTGCCCGGGCATGGCTCAGACCCGCTGTTCAGCGGTGCAGGGTGGGAGCAGGGGGCTCAGGCACTCACAGCCTTGCTTGATGCCCATGACTGCAACCCCCTGCCCACCTCCCACAGCCTCTCCCAGCCATGCCAACTGCCACAGCAGCACTGGCCTTGGCACTGTTGCCACGCAGCTAGGCACACCCAGGGCCCATGTGCCTCGCAACGACCTTCAGCAGGAGCCAGGAGCTCCTGGTTGGAGTGAAGCCAGTGGTGGGCCCAAGGATGCTGCTGGCACCCTGGGACTGCTCCCAGCTCAGTGCTGCCAGTGGGGACCAGTCCCATGCCCCCCACCCCCAGGGCACAAACAGCCCCTGCGGGGGAGGGCAGCACCCCACCCTGGACAACACATGGGATACCCTTGGGTCTGGGGACCCTGGGAGCACCCCTCAGTAGGAACAGGAACACCCAAGACCAGGATCAGGGCTCCCACCCTGCCTGTCCCCATAGTGCTAGCTCTGGGGACCCTAGCCCAGCTCACACCTGGGGATGCAGCAGGACAGGAGGTGGCTGTGGGACACTTTATTTCTGTGCTGGGCTTGTAAGGTGCAGAGAGGAGCCAGGGGGCACCCGTGTCAGCCCCACCATCCACAGGAGCACTTGGGGTGTGGGAGGACAGTGACAGCGACCACCATCCTTGCTCACCCATCCTGCCCCTTGCTGGCCTGCCCCCAGTCCTCTCTTGCCCCGGGGTGTCCCCCACGGGCACAGAGCGGTGCCCAGCTCACAGGGAGCTGCTCTGGCAGGAGTCAGCCCCAGGGGCACCCGTGGGACTCCCCGTCTGGGTGGCAGGGACGAAGCTGAGCAGCGGAAGGAGCCGGTGGCCGTGGATGGCGGCTGGGGCTCAGGATCGTGCCCGCAGGGACAGCCCCAGCGCCTGCGGAAGGGGATGGTGAAGAGCCCATAGGTGATGGGGTCCAGGCAGGCGTTGAGGAGGCCGAAGATGAAGAGGATGTGGGCAAGGGCTGGCGAGACACTCCTCTCCATGGCCCGCGGGCAGAACCAGTGCCACAGCCCCAGCAGGTAGTAGGGTGTCCAGCAGAGGATGAAGGAGGAGACAATGACCAGGCTCATCTTCAGCATCCTCAGCCTTGCCCGTGGGATGTTGTTCCTCGAGCACCGCAGGGACACGTCCCGGGAGAAGACTGCGGGGGCACAGCCCATCAGCTGCGGGCACCACTGCCCAGGGCCGCACTGCCTGGCGCCACAACCACCACCCCACCTCACCACACTTCCCCCTTCACTGCTCTCTTCATCCCCACTGCTCCTCCACACACCCCTTCCCCAAGCACCACAAAGAGACCCCAAAGCCCAAGTGGCAGTGCCCAGACAGCCCTGGCCATCCTGCTCCCTCGGTGCCAGGGTCCCCGCAGAGTCCCACCTGGCACGGGGAGCTCAGCGCCTGGGCACTCGCAGAGGCCGGAGCCCATGCGCCGGGAGATCTCCAGGAGGATGCGTGTGTAGCTGCAGACCATGATGAGCAGGGGCAGCAGAAAGAGGCAGCTGAAGCCCAGCATGTTGTAGAGGGTCTCGTGCCAGGGCTGGGCAAAGCTGCCCGCGTCGTGCACTGGGTGAAGTTGTGTGGTGGGCGCAGGGTGACCGTGCGGAAGAGGAAGAGCTGGAGGCAGAGCAGAGGTGGGATGGTCATAGCCCTCCCTCTCCCCTGGGGCACAGGGTGGCAGGGAGTCTGTGCCTCCCAAAGTCATGGCATCAGGGTCTTGGAGCCACCAGGTCAAACAATGCCTTTGGGAGTGGGACCTGCAGTTGCCCTTGTGCCAGCTCTGGGGGCTGGAGCAGGGAGAGGATCAGAGCTGGGTGAGAGAGGCACAGTGCCACGTGCTCTCCTTGGCTGCCTGGCTCCTCCAAGCCCTCTCCTCCTGCCCTGTCCCTGGAGGTGTTCAAGGCCAGGCTGGATGCAGCCTCAAGCAGCCTGGTCTAGTAGGAGATGTCCCTCCTCATGGCAGGGGTTTGGAACTGGATGATCTTAAAGGTCCCTTCCAACCCAAACCTTTCCATGGTTCCATGATCCCCATCATGCATCACACTGTCGTGATGCCTCCCCATCACACCAGCACCCGCTGCTGGTGCCAGCAGCACCAGCCCTGGGCATCACCCTGCACCCTGGGAGCTGACACAGGGCCAGAGAGGAAGAGGCCTGGCGGTGGGTACCTGTGGCACGGCGAGCCCCGCGCTGAGCAGCCAGGCCGCGTGGAGCATGAGGCGGTTCCTCCTGCGGGCACGGGTGATGGCCAGCGGGCGCAGGATGGCAGCTTGGCGGTCCAGGCTGATGACGACGGTGACGAAGGCAGAGGCGTACATGGCCAGCAGCCGCAGGTACATCAGCAGGCGGCAGGCCAGGTCACCCGCCCGCCACTGCAGGGTGATGTTCCAGATGGCATCCAGTGGCATCACCGCCAGCGTCACCAGCAGGTCGGCAGCAGCCAGGTGCCGCAGCAGGAGGTGGATGTGGGACCCGTGGCCGCCCCGCCGGCGCCCTGCTGCCCGCAGCACCGCCAGGTTGCCGCCGGCCGAGAGGGCGAAGAGGACAAAGGTGGCAGCCACGCGGGCCTGGGCAGCGGGGGAGAAGGTGGGCAGGCGAAGGGGCTGCTCCTCGGCACCCTCAGCATGGGGGGGCCAGCCACAGCCCTGCTCGGGAGGGGACGGGCTGCCCGGGGGCTCTGCGCTGGCATTGCCCACTGTGGGGTCTGGATCTGGATGGCCCCATCCTGCTGTGAGAGACAGGGGGCTGGGGGGACCCTGGGGCAGGGGGCTCCAGGGTGATAGGTCACCGTCCATCCCCTGGGGCCCTGCTCCCCGCCCAGGTGCCAGCACCACAGGCCTGCCTAGATCTCCAGACTCCATAGCTGGCTGCAATCCCCTTCCTCACTGCTTCCCCAGACTCCCCAGAGCCCCCCACCCAGCTACAGGAGTTCTTGGCACCCAGTAGCCCTCAGCAGACCCCACCCCACCACCTACTCCATCCTATTCCTGATGCCCCTCCATCCCACAGCACCCTCATAGTCCTACACAGGCACAGAGAGCCTCCCCCCAGCCCAATGCCAATGCGCCCTGGGGTCCAGGCACCACCACCAACCTCACCTCCAGCCAGAGGATCCTGCTCAGCACCACCCAACCAGGCCATGGCACACACTGAGAGGTCTTTGTGCCAAGTGCTCCTGCATTCACGCTGTGCCCAGGGGTGCCAGGGACAGAGGGGCACTGTGACACTGGCAGCTGCAGCCACGTCTGCACCTGCTGCCAGGATGCACGCATTGGGCGGGTGGGTGGTGGATGCCCTTGGAGGCTCCAATTGCTCCTTGATGTAGCCAATGGGCTTGGAACAGCTTCGTCCTTCACCGTGTGCCACCCTCACCCACCCACGGGCACGGGGGCAGCCCCAATGCACCTTTCCGCTGGTGCACACGTTCAGGTACACAGGCACGCACACGTGGGCACAGGCACGCACACATGGGCACAGGCACGCACATGTGGGCACAGGCACACACATGGGCACAGGCACACACACATGGGCACAGGCACACACATGGGCACAGGCACGCACACGTGGGCACAGGCACGCACACGTGGGCACAGGCACACACATGGGCACAGGCACACACACATGGGCACAGGCACACACATGGGCACAGGCACGCACACGTGGGCACAGGCACGCACACGTGGGCACAGGCACGCACACACGGGCACAGGCACGCACACATGGGCACAGGCACGCACACGTGGGCACAGGCACGCACACACGGGCACAGGCACGCACACGTGGGCACAGGCACACACATGGGCACAGGCACGCACACGTGGGCACAGGCACACACATGGGCACAGGCACGCACACATGGGCACAGGCACACACATGGGCACAGGCACGCACACGTGGGCACAGGCACGCACACACGGGCACAGGCACGCACACGTGGGCACAGGCACACACATGGGCACAGGCACACACACATGGGCACAGGCACACACGTGGGCACAGGCACACACGTGTACAGGAGCAAGGGCACACACGCCTGCACACCCAGCACCAAGCTCCCAGCCCGGTGGGTGCTGCCCCCTGGCCTCCCCAGGCCTGGCACTGCTGCTGCCAGGGCATCGGGATGCACAAAGGCTCCTTGCTTTGGGGCGCATCATTTCTAGGAGAGGTCCCGGACACCTCAAAGGTCCCTCTGCCAGGTCTGCCACTGCCAGTCGCTGCCCTAGACCATGGAGAGCATGTCCCCATCTCCCCTGAGCCCGGGCCGAGGAGAGGGAGAGTATAGCCTAGGGAGGGGGATGGGGGTGCTGCTTTGCATCTCAAAGGCTTCGCCCCTCCGGCAGAGGGAATTAACCTAATTAGAGAGTCATTTCACAGAGCCCTGGGGCTCATTAGCCCTCAGACCCCCTGGGCCCCCAGCTCATTAGCACCCGCCTGGCAGCCCCACCCCACCCCCCCGCGGGCCCTCCAGACAGCGACTGGGACCCGCCGAGGGGGCTGGGGGCAGAGGGGCCCCAGCTGCAGCCCCTCCACGCACATCCCACTCTGCTGAGGGGCTTCCCCAGCCCCGTGGGCTTATTTGGACCCCAGACCCCATATTTAACCCCGCCTGGGGGGTGTCCCAGGTACCAGCATCAGGGGCAGGAGGTGCCTGGTTGGCACCGAGTCCCACAGCCGCATCTGGAGGGTGCTGGTGACACCCAGCCATCCCCAGCCAGGGGACAGTGGTCCCCAGCCCCTGCATTCAACGAGGCGGCCCTGCATCCGTGCCTGAGCCTCTGCCCACGCCCAGCAGTATGCCCATGGTCTACAGGGAAGGATTTTCACCAGTTTCAGCAGCCCAACTATCCTCTCCCAGCCCTAAACCCAAAGTGGTAGCCTGGGCAGGCTACACTCTGTGCCACGCCAAACTCCTGCCATGGGAACAGCCACAGGGTGACACACAGATGGGCACCAGGGCTTATTTATGTACCTGAGTGCTTGCCCATGCCTGGCAAGATGGCACCCACACCCTGCCCTGCTACAGAGTGGAAGTTTCACCAGCTCAATTATTATTATTCTCTCCCAGCCCCAAATTCACACCCAGAGCCTGGGCATCCTGCACCCCATCCTGTGCCCAGGTTCCTATCATGGGTACAGCCATGCAGTGACACACAGATGGGTACGAGGGTTTATTTATGTACAGCTGATGCCATCCGACATGTCCTGCCCATCTTCAGGCTGGCACAGGGGGCAGCTCATCCTCTGTCACCTCTCAGCTATCCAAAGCAGGGACCCGTGTCTGTGAGCTGCTCCAGGTCAGGTGGCATGAGACGGTGTGGCACTGGGTGCTCTGGCATCAGGGAGTCAGAGGGCTCTTCCCGGTCAGTCGTGGGGCTGTGGTGGGAGCAGAGCCTCCAGCAGAGACAGCAGGTCCGTGGAGAGGTCCTGGGGGTGCAGAGTGGGGAGAGATGGTGAGCGGCTGGGGTGCAGGTCCCAGGGGAGAGCAAGAACAGGGGCTGGCAATGCCCGCCTGGTCAGGGACAAGCAGGATCCCAGTGTTGGGGCTGTCCCAGAAGTGAGACCCCACAGACACAAAGTGGGGTGGCACTGGGGAGGGTTGGAGCAGGACAGGGGATCCGAGGAGGGCTCATCTCTGCTCCTGACCCCAAACAAAGCTGTTCTCACCCCAAAACCAGTCCCAGCACTACAGGGGCTCCGAGTCCACTGAAGGGATTGAGCCCTATCCCATGCCAGCCCTTGGTGTCACCCAGATCCCAGCCCCACACTGCAGACCCCCAGGGTCACCCAAGTCCCACCAGCACACATACCTGGGTGACTGTCCCTGCATCCACGAAGTCTGGCAGCATCAGTCCCGAGTCCAGGAGGGAGTCGCTGAGGGGGTCCAGAGGGGCCCCTGCACAGTGGGGTGGGGAGAGCCAGGAGGACGCGTTGGAGGCTACAGCCCCGTGCGGCTCGGGGGTCTCCGTGGCCGGGATGTAGGGGGGTGACCCCCAGACACCCATCCCCATGTTGGGAACCCCGAGCAGCTCCGGGGAGATCTCCACAACAGGTGCGCAGTGGGGGGACCCCAGGATCCTGTCTCCATGTCGGGAGACCTGTGCAGCTCCGGGGGCTCCCTGCAGCAGGAACACAGTGGGGGGACCCCCAGGATCCTGTCTCCATGTCGGGAGACCTGTGCAGCTCCGGGGGGGGTCCCCGCAGCAGAAACACAGTGGGGGGACCCCCAGGCCCCGATCCCCACACCAGGAGCCTCGTGAAGCTCTGGGGGGACCCTGCCGTGGGAGGTGACCCCCAGCCCACAGAGCCGGGGGACGAAGCATCCCGCGGGGCTGGTGGGCACAGCCGGGGGCGGGCCCTGGCAGCACCCCAGGCCCTGCGGGCAGAGCGGGCAGTGCCGGGGGGGGGTCCCCGTCGCCGGGCCAGCACCTCCTCGCTGAGCCCCAGCAGGGCCGAGAGGTGAGCGATGTAGCGAGTGGCCAGGCGCAGGGTCTCGATCTTGGTCAGGCTCTGCCCGGCGGGTGCCAGGGTGGGTGGCAGGTAGTGCCGCAGCCGCAGCAGAGCCTGTGCCAGGCGCCGCATCCGCAGCTTCTCCCTCTCGCTGGCGCTTTGCCGTGGGCCCCCCAGGCCCGCAGCCCGGACCCCTTTCCTGCCCCCATTAACACCTCTGGCATGAGGAGCGGCAGGGCTGCGGCAGGGTGCCCGGGCGGCGGTGGGCGATGAGAGGCCGCAGGAGTCGGGCGAGGCCGCGGGCGAGCTGCTGCTGTAGCCCTCGAGGTCGGGGGATCCGCGGCACCCCCAAGCCTGCAGCGGGGCTGTGGCGGGGAGCGGGAGGCCGGGGGCTGCCGAGCGGGCCATGGCTGCGAGGCTGTGAGTGCTGCAGCCCCCGGCAGCCCCGGCTTTATGCGGGGCCAGGGGTGTGAAGTTGGCACCTTGGTGGCCGGCACCAGCAGCACTTCAAAGGCTGCGGTGGGGAGACAAGGGCAGCCGGCTTTGAACACGCGGGTGACGAATTTGACCCCAGTGATATGGGGCTGATTGGTGCTGCCCACCCTCCCCAGCTGAAATCACCCCCTCCAAGTCCTGAGGATGGGGCTCGGGCTCTATGTGGGGGGCTGCAGTGGGATCTGTTATGGGGCTGCAGTGGGGTCTGTAATGAGGCTGCAGTGGGATCTATAATAGGGCTCTGGTGGGGTATAATGGGGCTGCAGTGGGATCTGCACTGGGGCCGTTATGGGGCCTGTAATGGGGCTGCAGCAGGGGCCGTGGTGGGGCTGGGGGCTGCAGTAGAGCCTAATGTGGGGTCTGCACTGGGGGATGCAATGGAGCTGCAATGGGTCTATGGTGGGGTCTGCAGTGGGGTCTGTAATGGGGTTGCAGTGGGGTTGGAGTCTTCATTGAGGGCTGCAATGGGGCTCTGGGTGCCCACATTCCTCTCCTGGGCATCCCCCCGTGCCCAGCGGAGCTCTGCAAGACCCGGTGCCCAGTGCCCGGGGAGGGGTTCTTGCCCCACTTCGCGCCCCCACCCTGTTGCCCACTCCGCTGTGGGCTGCCCCGGCTGAACCCCGGTACCGGCGGGCTGCTGCCGGGGACGGCCCGAGCGCGGTGACACCCGGGAGGGGAGGACGGGGCTGGGAGGGGGCCCCCCGCTGCGTTCCCAGGCTCGCAGGTGTCGGTGCCGGCGGGTGCGAAGGTTTCCCGGGAAACAGGGAAGGAAAAGCCATCAGGGAGTGAGCAGGGGGCCGGGCATCAGGCACGGCACCGGCACCGACACCGGATCCCCGGGCAGAGGCCCCGCGGCAGGTCGGAGTACGAGACCCCTCCACGGCAAGTTGCCCAGCCCCGGGGTACGGGGATGGGCACGGGACCCCTCCATACCGGGGGTACGGTGATTTGGCACAGCATTCCCCCTCCATACAAGGCGTGCACCTCTTCGGGTACCCAGACGGCCGCCGCCACCCGAAAGCCCATCTTGGGGACTGGGGAGCGCAGTGCGGGTCCAGCCTGGCACGGGCAGCATGAGCACAGAGCTGGGTGGTCTGCAGCGTGCACCGTGCCCAACTGTACAGCGTGGATTCGGCCCCCTCCCCGCACACCCTTCGGTGTTGTCCTGGCCCCAATCCCCGCCGTCCCCCGCCCCGTTCCCAGGCCCCCTCCTGGGTCTCATTAGCTGATGAGCTCCCGGTAATGAGCTTCCCACCTCCAACCGTGTTTGCACAAGTGCTAAAGCGGCTGGGCCCGGGCAGCGCTGCCCGAGGGGTCACAGCCCCCAGAGGGACATCTCGCACCCTGCACCCCTCGGGGGTGACAGGTTCCCCCACGTCCCTCCAGGCCGTGTCGATGGAGTACAGGCACAGGGTGGGCATAGCAAGGGCACCAGGATGGGGCTCAGTCCTGACAATGCTGCCAGTCAAAGCTCTGCCGGGTGGTGGATACCTGGCTCTGACCCATGCCCCGAGGCCTGCAGCAAGGGGATCATGCCCATGGTACCCACCTTGGACCCACCATTCCTACTCCAGGACCACCCGGAGCTCAAATATCCTCTCAAACCTGCTGCACACCCTTGTACCAGGACAGGGCTGGCAGGGACAGTGCACAGGGGCCCCTGCCCAGCCCAGTCATAGAATCATAGAATCAATAAGGTTGGAAAAGACCTCAAAGATCATCAAGTCCAACCTGTCACCCAGCACCTCATGACTACTAAACCATGGCACCAAGTGCCACCTCCAATCCCCCTCAAACCCCTCCAGGGATGGTGACTCCACCACCTCCCTGGGCAGCACATTCCAATGGCGAACAACTCTCTCTGTGAGGAACTTTCTCCTCACCTCAAGCCTAAACATCCCCTGGCGCAGCTTGAGACTGTGTCCTCTTGTTCTGGTGACATGGGCCCAGCAAATAGCCTTACACAGCTGGCAGCAATGCCCACTGCAGCCCATGGGCATAGGCAAAGTCCCCAGCCCTGGAGCACCCCAAGGAGCTCTGCACCCCTTCATGGTGCCACCCACTGACCCCAGCCCTCAGCGTGGAGTTGGCACCAGCTGAAGAAGCAGCACAGGGAGCCCCAGCTGCGTGCATGGGGTCACAGCCTTGTTGGGGGGCTCAAACACTCAGGTTGTGCCTCCAGCTTCTCCAGATCATGACAGGAGCTCAGGGAGCCAGGGCTGGAGGGAATCATTGAACCAGGGGATCATCTGTATCAGAAGAGACCTTTCAGATCATGGAGTCCAGTCATTCCCCCAGCACTGCCAGGGCACCACCAAACCATGGCCCTCAGCACCACATCTCCAGGACTTTGAAAGCCCTCCAGGGATGGAGACTCCACCCTGGGCAGCCTGGGCCAGGCCTTGACAACAGGCAAGGGCAAGAAATTGTTCCTCATGTCGAACCTAAACCTCCCCTGGTTCAACTTGAGGCTGTTTCCTCTTCTCCTGTCTCTTGTTCCTTAAGAGATCAACTCCCACCTGGCTCCAGACTCCTTTCAGACAGCTGTAGAGAGCCAGAAGGTCTCCCCTCAGCCTCCCTTTCTCCAGGCTGAACAACCCCAGGTCCCTCACCTGCTCCTCACCAGACCTATTCTCCAGACCCTTCACCAGCTGTGTTGCCCTTCTCTGGCCCTGCTGCGGCTCCTCGTGTCATGGGCACAGGAGAGAGGCTATGCAGGTGTGGGGACACTGTTGGGTGTCAGAGCTGGTGGCTCAGGGTCTAGGACTGGAAGGTCAAGGCTCTGTGCCCAGGGTGCGGGCGCTGCGGGCCCTGGCAGGGCTGGTGCTGCGTTTGCATCTCTCACGGGCGTGTGAATTGGGTCCTGCACACTTCCCAGCGCCGGGCAGCGCCAATTAAGGGTTGGAGGGGTCAGAAATGACACCTCTGCAAATGGGCCCAGCATTCCCAGGCTCCCGCCGGCCCCAGCCGGGCTCTGTGGGTTTTGACACCTCCAGGTGGTCACAAAGTTGTCACCTCGCACCTCTGCCCCAAATAAAGACGGGGCTGCCCGGGCACCCCCAGATGTGGGCACCAGAGCGGACCTCAGCCATGGCCAGACCCCCAGCCCCGCTCCTGACTCAGAACCTCCAGCCCTCGGGGAGCACTGCCCTGCTCAGGGACCTGGATGCCACCATCCCAAATCCTTCATCAGAGCTCCCCAGGACATCCCCGTGTCACCCACGGAGCCGGCAGCCAGAGGCTGGGGGGCGATGGGGTGGCAGGGCTGAGCCGGGTCAGTGCGGGGTCCTGGGGTCCCTCGGCAAAGCGCCAGCGAGAGGGAGAAGCTGCGGATGCGGCGCCTGGCACAGGCTCTGCTGCGGCTGCGGCACTACCTGCCACCCACCCTGGCACCCGCCGGGCAGAGCCTGACCAAGATCGAGACCCTGCGCCTGGCCACTCGCTACATCGCTCACCTCTCGGCCCTGCTGGGGCTCAGCGAGGAGGTGCTGGCCCGGCGACGGGGACCCCCCCGGCACTGCCCGCTCTGCCCGCAGGGCCTGGGGTGCTGCCAGGGCCCGCCCCCCGGCTGTGCCCACCAGCCCCGCGGGATGCTTCGTCCCCCGGCTCTGTGGGCTGGGGGTCACCTCCCACGGCAGGGTCCCCCCAGAGCTTCACGAGGCTCCTGGTGTGGGGATCGGGGCCTGGGGGTCCCCCCACTTTGTTCCTGCCTCAGGGAAGCCCCCAGAGGTTCTTGGAGTTCCTGGTATTGGGATGGAGACTTGGGGGTCCCCCCACTACATCCCTATGACAGGGAACCCCTGGAGCTGCATCATCTGCCCAGCTCCATCTCAGGGTCCTGGGCATCACCACTACACCTCAGAGCAGTGACCCCCCAGCTCCCCCTCAGAGAGGCACCATGGCCATGGGCACTTGGACGACTTCATCCTGCTGCTTGGAGCCTGCAGCACCCTCGGAGCCTCCCCAGGCAGGAATGACGGACACGGGACCCCCTCGGACCCCTGCATGTGGCTCCCAATTGGCTGAACCCCACCAGGTACCTACCTTCCCACCCCCAGTCCCTGCACCCCGCGGGACAGGTGGGCAGGAGAGTGGGGTGTCCCTCGTGGGGTGCAGGGTGGGAGGAACCGGGGTCGGGGCAAGGTGCACGTGGTGCAAGTTGGGTGGCATGGGGTTCAGGACATGGTGAGTGGGGCACAGCACGTGGGATGTGGGACACGGAGGGGAGGGGATCATGGTGCCATCCTACACCTAACCCTTCTCTTTTGGCACAGCTCTGCAGCCCACCAGTCCTGAACGGTCTCGTCTCCCCAGCCCCCCATGCACCTCTCTTCCTGCCCAGCTGCACCCCGGCGCGGCACTGGGGGGGCTCAAGCTGATCCCCTGCACCCCAGCTGCAGACCTCTGCGGGGTGACAGTGAGGTGGCCGTGCCACACAGCCACGGGGATAGGCACGGGGGAAGGCACTTATTAAATCTGCTCTGCACCCCTCGTCTGCCTCATCACTGCACCCCTGGTTGTTGTACAGGGAACCCCAAAGACTAGCACCCCCACACACAGAGCCAGCAGTGTTCCATGCCCCTTCCCAGCCCGCCCCGCAGCCGGGAGATGCCCCAGGGCAAGGGTAACAGAGGGATCCCCCACGCGGCTGGGCTCCCCAAGCTCCACTGGGAAGGGCCCGTTGGGTCCCGTCCCCAAGCCCAAAGTCCCCGGGAGGACTAGGGAGAGGGGCTGCACGAACGCCTTTGTGCTGCGGGCACCGCGCCCTTTTGGGAACCTGAATAGCCTAAGGGGACAGTGCTGGGGGGACTGGTATCCCCTCCTGCCTGGCATAGCCCCGGAGGAGGAGACACAGCTCCCCCGCGCAGGACTGGCTCCCAGGGAGCTCACACGCAGCCGTCAGACGGAGGGACCGGGTGGGGCTGGCGTCGGCGGAGCCCCCAGAGCCACTTAGCACCAGGCTCCTAATGGCCGGGGTGGGGGGGCCCTCGGTGTCACTGTTCCCTGCCCCATACCCACCACAAGGTCCCAGGCGCTTCCTGGCACTCCCCAGAATCCGGGGGAGCTGCTGAGTGCTGACGTGCAAGCCCTTTATTTACACATCTGGGTCGAGCACTAGCCCGTAGCTGGGTGATTCCCACCCACCCAGCCCGGTGCCCCCCGTGTCCTGCCTTTGTTGCCCATCATGCAGGCATCAGGCCATGCCCGCGGGCACCAGCCCCTGCCCTTCAGGAGTAGTGAAGTCCCCGACCGGGTGGGGGCGCATTGGGGTCTGGGGGCCATGGAGTGAACAGAGCTGGGAGGTGGGTGAGGGTCCAGCGGTAGGCTCAGCCACCCAGCCCACCCCGTGCCGGCTGGGAGGAGGGTGCACAGCAGTCAGTGCCAGGCAGGCCTAGCTGGAGAGGGTCTCATCCTGGAACCAGAGCAGCACTGTCTGCTGGTTCTGCTTCACCCAGTTGATGTTGGTGCGGGTCCTCTCCAGCGCCTGCTCCAGCGCCCGCGTCCCCGACCCGAACCCCACGTCCTGGTTGTCGGCTTTGAACTGCTCCAGCTGCCACAGAAAGGGGCAGTTGGAGCAGGCATAGGGCACCCAAATGCCATCCAACAGTCCCTGGCAGCCCCTGGCACACACAGGCAGCTCTCTCGTGCCCTGCTGCCCACGCCCTAGGCGCTGCCTGCGCCAAGCCTCACCTGCTGCAGCTCAAACTCGCTGGCGAAGCGCTGGGTCACCGCCAGGATCAGCCGGGAGAAGGAGAAGGAGCCACCACCGTACCTGGGGGAGCAGCAGGGTGGCTGAGTAGGGGCAGATGGTGGCATCCCCAAGGGGCAGAGCAGACTGGCAGTCCCCCCAGCCCTTCCCCAGCCCCCTGCCCGGTGCTCACTGGGTGAAGAGCATTTTCCAGTTGCCCCGGATGAAGTCCCAGGCCAGGGGCTGCCCCACCACATTGCTGGCAATACTGTTGATGGTGGAGGTGGCATCTTGCTTACGGATCTTGGTGGGGTCCAGCGTGTACTGCAGGTACCTGGGGGCAACAGCGCCGGGCGGTGAGGGGCTAGCATGCGCAGAGCTGCTGTGCCCGCCTGGCACCCCGCACCCACCGGTTGAGGATCCAGGGATGGGGGCTGCAGGAGAGGGCGGTGCGGAGCTTGTCAGCCTCGGACACCACGGTGGCGTTCTTGAACTCCCTCCAGATGAAATCCCAGGCCTCCTCCCCACCCGTGGCCACGATGCTGCAGTAGATGGAGGAGCGCAGGTTCGCAGGGATCCTGCCAGGGAGAGGAGAGTCAGGCAAGGAGACCTTCACTGTGCCCATCCTGGCCGCCCATTGCAGCACCATGGCACCCTGTGGACTCCTGGTGGCAGTGGAGCACCCTGGGAATTCATGGCAACACCACAGCACAGTGGCACTGAGGAGTCATGGTGGCACTGAGGCCCCCGGGGACTCCTGGTGGCACCAGGTCACCTTGAGAGTTCATGGCAGCACCAGCATACTCTCAGTACTCCTGGTGGCACCAGGTCACCTTGAGAGTTCATGGCAGCACCAGGGTACTCTGAGGACTCATGGTGGCACCAGGTCACCCTGGGGACTCACGGATTGTGGCTGACATTTTGCTTCCACTGCTGGAAGTAGCTGGTGGCCAGGTCCTGGCACTCTGTGATGCCATAGGAACAGGCAGTGCTGATGGCATTGATCTCGTTGTACCTGGGGACAGAGGGGCCACATGGGGCTAGGCACCAGCACTGGTAGCCAAGCACCATCCAGGCCAGAAGCAGGGCAATGCTTGGCACACACCAGGGTGACCATCCCAGTGTGGCTGGGGAGAAGCTGGGGTGCTGCCCACCCCTGGAGCCATGGCACTCACTGGTCCATCAGGCCCTCAGGGATCTTGGTCCAGTTGCTGGTGACCGCCTTGTAGTGGTTGAAGAGGGGCAGCACCTGCTTCCGGATGTATTTCTGGGGGGCAGGAGGACAGTCAGCACCTAGTGGCACCGGCAGCAGCCCACTGCCCAGCTCTGGGTGCAGACCCAGCCTCTCAGCCCCGTTCCCTGGCTGCAGGGGGTGGCACCGCTCACCGTCATCACGCCGAAGACCTCGCTGCGGTCAAACATCAGCTGGAAGTACTGCAGGTTGTTGAGCGCCGCTTCCCAGGGCATGTACTCCGTCTCCCGGCTCAGGAACCGTGTGGTGTTCAAGGCCAAGGTCACGTCCACGTAGTTGGCCCTACGAGGGGTGAAGGTCAGCTCCACGGCCCCACGGCTGGTGCCCAGCACATACATCTCCAGGGTGCCCGACCCGCCGGCACTCCTGGCCCTGGCGAGCACCCGGCAGGGCTCACCTGGCCAGGTTAAAGGCATCGTCAATGATCTGGGCACGGTTGATCACGGGGATGACCTGGGAGAGGGCAGAGTTGGCACCTCAGGTCAGTCTCAAGTGCGTGGGGTGCGTGAGGTGGGGGTCCGCCCACAGCCCCCGCTCCTGCCTTATGTACCTGGTGGTCACTGGCGAGCTGGCTGAGGAGCTGGGCCCAGTTCTCCGGGTTGTAGTTGACACGGAAGTAGCCACTGACGTTCAGGTTCAGCAGCAGCCAGTTGGGGCCACTCACCTTGAACTCGCCATAGGTTGCTGGGAAGGGGAGAGGAGATCAGCCCTCCAACACTGGTGCCCTCCTGAGGACACCCCGACCTCAGCCTGGGGCGGGGGGGCAGCAAGACTCCCGGTCCCCACCCAGGCAGGCGACGCTGTACCTGACTCGTTGGTCAGCCACAACCTCGACCCAGCGTTCTGGTTGGTCATCCAGGTGACAGGGACGATCCAGATGTAGCTGTGCAGGGACAGGCAGGTGGTGGGACCACTGCTGGCTCCCCCAGGCCCCCCTTCCTGGCCCCAGCGGTGCCGGCAGCCCCACACCTCACTCACTTGAAATCAGAAGGTCTCTCCACCGTGGAGTTGGGGTCCAGCAGGAAGTGGGCCTGGGTGGTGACACCGGTGAGGGTGTTGACAGTCACCATGGGGAAGCCCATTTGCAGTATCCAGCGATCCATGATGGCACTGACAGAGCCAGGCAGAGTCAAGTTGTGCCGGTCAACAGCCTGTGGGAGGAGCAGGGCCATGGGTCACTGGTGCCAGGGAGGTCCAGGAGGGGTCCAGGTGGGATCCAGAGCTCTTCTGGCGCTTAATCCCTCATCCAGCAGGTGGTGCCTGTGTGTCCCACCGGGCACCCCCCACACCCAGAGCACGGGTAGGGGTGGGGGGAGCAGGCAGAAGCAGCCAACCCCCTCCTACCTGCTGCAGGTGAGTCCAAAGGTCTGTGTAGACGGTGTTGTTGTACTCGAAGGTGTGGAGGTAAGACTGCAGCAAAGCACCAGGAGAGATGGGTGAGCAGGGGCAGCTCTGGGTGCAGAACACCCACAGAGTACCCAGAGAACCTCTGCCCATGGGATGCCCACCCAGAAGCAGGGCTTTGTGACCCTAGCCTTGCTCAGTCGTGGAATCATGGAATCACAAAAGGGTTTTACTTGGGAGAGACCTTTCAGATCACTGAGTCCAGCTGTTAGCCCAGCACTGCCAGGTCACCACCAAACCGTGTCCCTCAGCACCACATCTACACAGCTTTGAAACCTCTGCAGGGATGGGGACTGCACCACCTCCTCGGGCACCTTGGACAGGGCCTTGACAACCTTCAAGGATAAGAAATTGTTCCTCATGCCCAACCTAAATCTGCCCTGGGGCAACTTGAGGCTGTTTCCCCTTGTTCTGCCCCTTGTTTCTTAAGAGAAGAGACCAAATCCCACCATCTCCAAGCTCCTTTCAGGGAGTTAGAGAGCCAGAAGGTCTCCCCTTAGCCTTCTTTTCTCCAGGCGCAACAACCCCAGGTCCCTCAGCTGCTTCTCACCAGAACTGTTCTGCGGACCCTTCATCAGCTTCATTCATCTCCTCTGGACCTGCTCCAGTCCCTCAATGTCCTTTTTGGAATAAGGGGCCCAAAACTAAACTGACTTGGTCCTGCTGGCCACACTGTTGCTGATCCAAGCCAGGATTCTGGTGGCCTTCTTGGCCACCTGGGCACACAGTGGCTCCTTTTCAGCTGCTACCAAGCAGCATCCCCAGGTCCTTTCTATTTCCTACCAGGCAGTTTCCAGCCACTCTGCCCCGAGGCTGAAGGGTTCACAGGGTTGCTGTGACCCAGTTCCAAGACATGCCCTTGTTGAACCTCACCTGCAGCCCATCCTGGAAGATTTCCTCGGTGAGGAAGTCGGAGAGCATCCGCAGCACTGATGCTCCCTGCAGAGACAGCAGCTCAGAGACCTCCTAGGGTGCACAGGGAGGTCCAGAAGGACCCCTGTGCCCGGGGCTCTGTGCCCAGTGCCCGTGCCCACCTTGCTGTAGGTGATGCTGTCAAAGACCTCGCTGATCTGGGCGGGGGTGTTGATCTCTTCCTCGCGGAAGGAGAGGGGGCGGGAGGTGGTCAGGGCGTCCGTCGCCATGGCCGTGTGCAGCTCGTTCAGCACCATCAGGTCTTTCTGCAGGGGTTGGGTGCCAGCACCCAGCTCAGTCCTGCCCGCACCCTCCTGGCAGGGGAGGCAGCCCCCCAAGGGTGCCCACGCACCGTGCCCGCGCCCCACGCCCAGTGGCACTCACGATCCTCCAGGAGGGCTCGGCCGCGTTGGCGCCCAGGTACTCCACGTAGGAGGCAAAGCCCTCGTTGAGCCACAGGTCGTTCCACCAGCGCAGCGTCACCAGGTTCCCGAACCACTGCGAGGGGGCACAGGCACCCCGTCAGCCACATCCTGGGGGCCGGCGGGGCGGGCTGGGGGCACGGCGGGTACCTGGTGTGCCAGCTCGTGGGCAATGACGGTGACCACCCTCTCCTTGTTGCTGATGGAGGAGTAGTTGGGGTCATAGAGCAGCGAGTTCTCCCGGTAGGTCACCAGCCCCCAGTTCTCCATCGCACCCGCGTTGAAGTCAGGGAGACCGACCTGGTCTGGGGATGGAGGGGCCCCGTTGGCAAAGCGTTGCCAGGGTGCTGGACAGCCCCCACCCCCAGGCCGTGGCTGGCAGCTGGGTGCCCTCTGACACCCACCGGACTTGGGCAGCGGGTAGGTGGTGTTATAGTGCCCCTGGAAGAAGGTGAGGATGGGGCCGGTCACCTGCAGCGCGTAGTCACCCTGCCCCTCTGCGATGGCCTCGGGACGGCCCCAGATACGAATCTGGAGTGGAGGAGAAATGTGGGGCTCAGCCTGGCCTTGGACCCCCAGCAGGCTGGGCAAGGGACCGCTTCCCACCCCCACTCAGCCTACCAGCACTTCCCCCACGTTGGTCTGGACGTGGTCAAACTGGCTGACGATGAAGGCCAGCAGGTAGGTGGACATCTTGGGGGTGGTCTGGAAGGTGGTGACGTTCCAGGTCTCCCCATCGAACTGCTGCTGCCGGGAGTCTGTGGGGAGCAGAGGGACGGCGGCGGGGGCGGGTCACCACACAGCCCTGCCAGGCCCCTGGGCCCCTCAGGTGGGGCTCCCACTCACCGACAGCGGGCATGTTGGAGATGGCTACGTGGTCAGGGGGGTGGATCAGTGTCACTGTGAAGGTGGCCTTCATGGCTGGCTCATCGAAGCAGGGGAAGGCTTTGCGTGCGTCTGCCGCCTGCATCTGCGTGGTGGCCACCACCTTCCTGCAAGCCAACGCCGTCAGTGCTGGAGGGGACGGCCCCCAGCTGGGTCCCTCTGCTCTCTGGTCCGATCTACATGGGTCCCATCTTCATCCATGGCCAGGTTGGTTCATGGATCTAGGGGCACAGAGGCTCCTCCACACCCATCCCACCATCCCAGGGTAGGGGAGCCCCAAACCCAGCCTGTCACCTATGCCACCCTCACGCCAGCTCCACACCCCCACCATCCCCCTGCCCTCCACCCACCTGGTGCCCATCCCATCGGTGTATTCACTGCGGTAGAAGCCAGCCAGGTCATCGGCCAGCTCGCCAGTGAAGCTGCTGAAGAGCCGGTAGCGCTTGCCCTGCTCCAGCTTCTCCCCCAGCCGTACCACCAGGTACTGGGTGGGCACCTCCAGCCAGGTCTCGGTGATGGGGGGCACAGCGGCACCGTCCACCGCCTGCAGCGAGACGAGGAAGGAGCCTTGCAGGGTGTAGTTCAGCTTGTTGCTGTGGATGAGGATGAGGTCGGTGGCCTCCTTGCAGAGGAAGATGACGCTGCTGTTGCCCGTGAAGATGTAGCTGGCCTGGTCTTTGGGCTGCAGGTAGGGCTGCAGGGTCACCTCGTAGGACTCGGGCGCCAGCGCCGTGGGCAGCCGCCAGCGGTTCCAGGGGTTGTTGGGGGCAGGGGTGGCGGGCGCAGCCGGGGTGGTGGCGTTGGGCTCTAGGGAGTTGTTCTTCTCCTTCTCCTGGGCGTACACCACCGAGAGGGCGATGATGGTGGCCACGGCGCCCAGGCCCAGCACGATGGCTGCGATGCCCACGCCCTTGCTGATGAAGAAGCCGGCCGCCATGGCAAGGCTTCGGCAGAGGAGCTGCTGCAAGAGGCCGTGCCCGGCTGGCACAGGCTTTTAGCTTCCCAGCCCCAGCAGGTTTATTAGCCTCGGTTAATGGGTGAAGTATTAATGACCAATGAGGCGACCGGGATGAGCTTGCCGCCTGCCCGCCTCCTGGCCTCTCAGAGGCACCAGGATGGCACCATACAGGGATAGGCACCCCGGGAGTGGGCACAGGCTGCAGGCCAGGACTCCTTGTGTCCCTCCTCGGCCTCACCCTGCAGAAGGAGGAGTGAAACAGGTGGTCACAACTGGCAGCCACATCCCTGCCGTGCCATGGGGTGAGGCGGGCAGCCCTGGCACCCAAGCGCTGTCTCTGGCTCAGCATCACTCTGTTTGCCCTCAAGTGATGGGGTCTGCACTGGGGGTCCTGGCTGCCCCTCCACCCACGAGGGACCTGCTGCTGGGGGTGAGGGTACAGCAGGTGAGGGCTGGCATCCGACCCTGGGAGGGACACCCCTCACCGGGCTGCCCAGCCACCTAGGGGAAATCAAGAGAGCACAAGATGAATCCCCAGGGGTCCAGGTGGTGCAAGGGGGCTCGGCAGGGTGCTGGGAGGGGCCCTGGGAGGGGCCCACCCTCGCAGCCCTCTCAAAGTCCAGGGTCACAAATCCTGGCTCACACCTGGGAGATCAAACTCCAGACCCCGTGAGCCCAGCCCAGCAGACATGTGCCCAGTGTCACCAGCAGTGGGACACCCTGTACTCTGAGCCCTTGAACCAGTCGCAGCCTGAGTGAACTGAAGGTCTCAACTGGCATCACACACAATGAGTGCCAGTGGGTCCTGCTGGCACAGCCTCACCTGCGCCCCATGGCACTGAGCCCCTGGTCTCCCAAAACAAATGCACCCGGGTTCAGGGTGCCAGCAAGATGAGGGCACATACTTCTCCCTGGCAGAGGAGAGCAGCCTGAAGCCCCCAAGCCCTGCAGGTCAGCCCCAGGCACTCTGCCAGAGGCTGGGGTGGCACAGCAGGCACAGCAGAAAGCCTGTGCCCAGGGTGGGGTCAGATCATGGCACTTGCTGCCCTGGGAGTAGAAACTTCAAAGGATCTCAAGTAGGTGCTGCTGGCAGCTGAGGAACATCCTCAGGGATTCCTGCCCGGTCCCTGCCAGCACCCAGCCGCGCCCATCTGGCAGAGCAGCCCCGGGGTGCTGCACTTTTCCTTGCAGCCCCTGCCCCACAGTGCCCAACTGCCACCACAGTCTGGCACAGGCTTGCCCTGCTCCGAGCCCTGCCCTCATCTTGGCCAGGGGCACCGGATTTGGGAACGATCTGTGGGTGAGATAGCCCCCCCCCGGATGGTGCTGAGAGGGTGCTGGGCACCCCACACTGACCCTCTCCACACAGAGCCCCTTGGGCATGAGGTGCAGGCACCCACGCCCTCGCTGGCCCCCACCAAGCAGCAGCCACCCCTGTGCTCCTCAAGCTCCCTCCCATGCCACCCCGTGCCACCTCACACCCCAACTCTTCCAGCCCCACAAAGCCACCCCCTCCACAGAGCCCTCGCAGATGGAGCATACCGGAGCAGCACCCCCCACTCCCGTGTCCCACACCCCACTCCCGTGTCCCAGCCCCCACAGGCAGACACTCGGGGCACGGATGGGTACTACAAGGTGTCATGACGTTGGGCACCACCCGTATGGGCAGTGAGGTTCTGGCCCCACCCTGTCACCCCCCAGCCCTGTCCCAGACCCTCCATAATCCCAAAGCCCCCCATCACCTATGGGCTCCATAACAGCCACACGCACACAGAGCCAGCCCTCACAAGCAGCCCCCCAGCGCCTTCCCCCTCGGATCCCCCCAAGTGGGGCTCACCAGGCCCCCTGGCTCCGCTTCTGTTGCTCCCTGGGAGGGGTCTGGGCAGCGGCATCGCCCCCTACTCACCCTCCTGTGTTCAGCAGTTGGGAGCAATGGGCGGCAGGGCTCCCTCCCGCCCCATCGGGGGCGCCCTGCCTGTGCCCTCTCTTGCCTACCCCTGTTTGCACGCTGCCTGTACCCAGCGCTGCCTGTTCCCTGCTGTGCCCTGCCTGAGCCCCTCACCCAGTGCCCTGCCTGAGCCTCTCACCCTGCCTGAACCTCTCACCCTGTGCCTTGTCTGAGCTTCTCACCCTGTGCCCTGCCTGAGCCCCTCACCCAGTGCCCTGCCTGAGCCTCTCACCCTGCCTGTGCCCTGCCTGAGCCCCTCACACTGTGCCCTGCCTGAGCCTCTCACCCTGCCTGTGCCCTGCCTGAGCCCCTCACACTGTGCCCTGCCTGAGCCTCTCACCCTGCCTGTGCCCTGCCTGCTCCTGGCTCCCGGGTGCCAGACTCACAGGCAGCAGCTGCAGGGAAGTTTCCTCCCGAAGCTCCGAGGGCAGGAACCAGGATTTCCTCGCCCCCTTAACCCCTAGGCTGCTGGCCCGGCCCGGCCTGGGGCGGGTGGGGCACGGCCCTGGCACCCCCGGGGTCCTGCTCCCCTCTCTCACGCCATCCTCGGCCGGCGTGCTCGTCGCAGGGGTGCCAGGAAAGAGGGCACTGCGTCCCCCGGCAGCAGGCACTGTGCACCCTCCCCGCAGCACCAGGCACATCGGGAGGAGTCCCTGATAGGGGTGTGCCCCTCGCTCAGTCCCCCAGCCCACCATCCTGCGCCCCAACCCCACCTGGCACCCCCTGCCCTAGCAGCAGTGAGCTCAGGAGTGTCCCTGGTCCCTGTGGGCACTCTCGGGGCTGTGGTCAAGGCACAGAGGGATTTGTGAGGTGCAGCCCCTCCAAGGCAGCCAGGGCCCTAAGTGTTCCTGGCACAGCTTGGGGACAGGGACAGGACTTGGGGGCTACTGCACAGTAGGGACAGTGCCAGCTTCCATCACCTGCTTCCCTCTGCCTTGCTGCCATGGAGGGGGCAGAAGCTGGGGAGCAACAAACCCCAGCTGAGCTTGGCACAGGCATGGGTGCCAAAGCATGGCCTGGCTTGGGATGGGCGATGGGGACAGGTGCCAGCCCCAAACCCCAGCCCCACAGAGAAGTATCTGTGCCCAGACACATCCTGCACTGGGGCTGGACGTGGGCATGGCCCATGGCACCCAGGGCTGCTGGACCCAGTCCCACCACACCTTGCACCCCTGTGTCCCAGCCCTGGAGCAGAGTGGGATGTGGGCACCACACTGAGATCCTCAGAGCAGAGCAGGGCATGGGCACCACACCGAGTTTCTTGGAGCAGAGCAGGATGTGGGCACCACACCAAGATCCTCAGAGCAGAGCAGAACTCAGGCACCACACAGAGTTCCCCAGAGCAGAGCAGGATGTGGGCACACCAAGTTTCTCAGAGCAGGACATGAGCACCACACCAAGATCCTTGGAGCAGAGCAGGATGCAGGCACTGCACTGAGTTCCTCAGAGCAGAACTGGACATGGGCACCACACTGAGACCCTTGGAGCAGAGCAGGATGTGGGCATCACAATGAACTGCTCACCATGAGGCAAAACAGATTTTTTCCCTTCCAGCCACCAGGACCCAGCCTCCAGGACCCAGCTTGGGGCATCTCTCACTGCTCTCTCCCCAAGCTGCTCTGGGCAGGAGGAGGAGGGCTGGTGGAGAAGATGAAGCAGCAGGTTCCCCAGCTCCTGCGTGGCTCCTGGCCAGATGGGGAAGGGTTAAGCTGCAGGAAGGGGAGGCAGAAGGAAAATTCCTTCCAGGCAGAGTCACGAGTCCCCTGCCAGGGGAAGAGGAGACAGAGCCGGGGGGTGGGGGTAGAAGGGGAAGCAGGAGAAGGGACCCTGAGTCAGCCCAGAGGCCAGATGGAGCTGAGGTGGAGAAGCCAAGGACAACCCCCAGGGCCCTCCCTGCCCGGCCTGACCCCTGAAGCCACCCCCTCTTGGAGTCCCAGAACAGCCCTGCTCCTCCCTGGGGCTGGGGGCACCAGTCCCAGCCCCATAGCCTCCCCACACCCACTGAGCCAAACGGGGCTGGCAGCAGAACAGGGGTGCACTGTGGCAGAGAGGGCAGGAGGGCTGGTAAGAGGGCTGACAGGAGGACATGAGGCATCAGCACATCATAGGCTGATGACAACGACCCTCACCCCAAAGGCCCAGAGCAGGGGACAACAATGCCACCTCCTGAGGGGCCTAAACTACTTATACAATGATACAATAAAGCAGGTTGGAAGAGACCTTCAAGATCATCGTGTCCCACCTACCAACCAATCCAACCCATGATCCATCCCAGCTCCCAACAGCCCCCCTGCCCCACCCCCAGCTCTCCTTCAGGTGTGTCCAGAGCCCCATTCCCACCCTACACAGGAGCCTGGGCACCAGCCAAGCCCCCTGAGCTACACAGTGACCTCCGATCCCCCAGATTCCCACCCCCGTGCCCCCCAAGGCCGGTCCAGCAGCAGCAGCCACAGCAGACACAGACACAGGGTCACAGGGTGGTTTATTGTCCCCACACTTCCCAGACCCAGCCAGCAGGACCAGGGTGGGCACAGGGAGGATGGAGGAGACAACCCCTGGCTCCTGCAGGAACCATCCCCTACCGGGGGGGGGGGGGGGATTTTCACAACTGGGAACCCCAAAGTGCTGGGAGAGCAAGGACCTGGCTCTTCCCCACAGCAAGGAGAGGCCATGTCCCTCTACAGGGAGGGAGGAGCGAGGCCACCCTCGTTGGGAGAGCAGGGCCCGGCTCCAAGGCGACGTGCAGCACCACCGTGCTCCCACCGAGCCCCACGGCCGCTTCCCGCCCCCTGCAGCCGTCCTCAGGCGGAGACCCCAGCGGGGCAGAGGCCTCTCTGAAGCCAGCCCAGGCGGCAGGACGGTCACATGAACTGCGACAGGTTGGGCACCTTGATGTTGATGTCCCCGATGTTGATGTTGCGAGGGATCTCGGGCAGGTTGATGTTCTTCACCGCCGACACCGCACGGGACGGAGCGGCCGACAGGCCTCCCTGCCGGCACCAGCCACCAGTGGCCACCAGCAGCCACGGGGCTGCCAGCAGGGACCACTCATCATCAGCAGGGACCGGGGCCACTACCAGGGACCGCTGACCACCAGCAGGGACCAGTGACCAGCAGGGACCAGTGACCATCAGCAGGGACCAGGGGCCACTACCAGGGATGAATGACCCCCAGCAGGGACCAGTGACCATCAGGAGGGACCAGTGGTCACCAGCAGGAACCAGTGGCCACCATCAGGGACCAATGACCATCAGGATGGACCAATGGCCACTACCAGGGACCAATGACCACCAGCAGGGACCAGTGGCCGCCAGCCCCATGTCCTACCACACACAGCTCAGCACAGGGAGCAGTTCCAACACCCATCTCCCACCTCGCTGATGGATCCAGTCCTGTGCCCAGTATGGCACTGGGATGGGATGGGCAGCACGGTGCTTGCCCACACCAGGAGCTTGGCTGCACCCTCATGGCAACAGCACAAGCAGGGGCAAGGAATTTTGCAGGTGTTAACCTTGATGGGAATGGTCAATTCCCCACTTGGGCTGCTCCCTGCACTCTGAACAGCACCCAGGGCTTTCCCAGAGGACTCAGGCACTCAGACTGGGGATACTGGGGATGCCCCTGTGCCCCAGAGCCCACAGTCTGGAGGACATCGGGCCCCATGGGGCAGGGCTGCTCACCTCAGCCTTCTCCAGCTTGCTCTGGGCCTCCACCTGCGCCACAATCTCATTCATGTTGGTCTCCAGCACCATGCCACCTATCACCACCTCCTGCAAGATGTGGTGGACCTGCAAGGGGAGGGAAGGGATGAGAAGAGGTGGGGAAGGCTGTGAACCCATCCAGCTCAGGGGCGGAGAGCAGCAGCAGCCAGTGCCTGCAGGCTGGTCTGGAAGCACCTTGGGGACTGACATTTCCCTCCTGAGGGACACAAATCCATCCCTGTCCTCCCCTCAGCCCCAGCAACCAGCTGGTCCTCAGCCTAGGAAGTCCCAGTGACTGCTGGCACCCTGGCTCTAGAGGGGATGGGGCAAACACCACCCACTCAGCATGGGGTAGCCCCAGGAGGGGCCAAGTCAGGCCCAGGCACCAACACATCCCAGATGTGTCACCTCCAGATACAGTTCCATCAATTCCCGGGCTGGAATCAGGTCACCCCAGAGAATCCTGCCAGGAAAAGGTCCTGGAGATAAACCTCCAGGGCAGCAGAAACCTCCCAGACACTTCTTCCCAGAACCAGTTTCTCCTACCAGGAAAGCCAGGCCAGAGGCCAGCTTCACTCTTTTTGGAGAGATCCAACTGTGACAGATACAGAAAGAATGAACAGCTGAGCCCTGGGGCTGTTGAGCCTGGAGAAGAGCAGCCCCAGAGGGGATCTGCTCAGTGCTCAGCAAGAGATAAAGGATGGAGGGCAAGAGGATGGGGCCAGACTCTTCTCAGTGCCCAAAAAGGCCAAGGGGTAATAGACACAAACTAGAACCCAGAACTTTTCAGCTGAACAGAAGAAACATCTTTGGTGTTGAGGGTGCTGGAGCCCTGGAGCAGGCTGCCCAGAGAGGTTGTGGAGTCTCCTTCTCAGGAGAGCTTCCAACCCCCCTGGCCATTGTGATCCTGGGCAAGCTGCTGTGGGTGCCCTGCTTTAGCAGGGGGGTTGGAGTGGATGATCTCCAGAGGTCCCTTCCAGCTGATCCCACACCATGCTGGGATTCTGTGACTCCAGTCCTTGGCCACCCTCACTGTCCCTCTCCTCTCTCTACACATCTGGCATGGGGTTTTGTTGATGGGGAGTGCCAAGCTTCCAAGCTACCACCCGGGTCTTGCTCCTCAGGTGCCAGCAAGGGCTCCAGTGCTGCCCCAGTGCTGCCAGCCCTGTCTCTGGGCCATCAGCATGCCTGGGGCTGTGCCAGGATGGTGCTGCCCTCTGCTCAGGCAGAAGGGCTGTGGAATTCAGGCACCCAGCTGGATCAGGGGGCATGAGGCCAACTTCAGCAGGAAAGTGCTGATGCGTGGAGAAGATACTTTGCCCGTGAACATCCCCAGCCCAACAATTCCTGGCTGGGCTTTGGGTGCAGCTCTGGTGACTCCTGTCACTTTCTGTTAACTGCTGCCCTGGGCTCTCCTCACACTGAACACAGCGCAGGCTGTGTGGGACGGGAGCTGCCGCGGGTCTGGGTCCCTGCCGAGCAGCAGAACGGGGCTGCTGGCTCCGTGGTTCTCGGCCACCAGTGCTTTTCAAACCTCAGAGCTTCACAAAAAGATGGAACCACAAAGCCATGGGGAGGCTCAGAGGAGGGCCCAGCCCCTGCTTGTTCCTGGTACCTCGAGGAGAACGTGAGGTTCTCTCCGCAGCTGCAAGGTCCTGCAGAGGACACGGCGTGTTCGGGAAGTGCCTTGTTTGGCTCTGGAGAACAAACCTTGCTTGGGATTTCTGCCCTGCTGAGTTCACTCCAACTTGGACTGGGGCCAGACCTTGGAGCAACATTTCCTGCAGCCCAGATGCTCCCCCGTGGCAGGGAGCTGCTCAGGCTGCGAGGGCTGTGCCGTGGGTGTCCCGGGAAGGCGGCGGTCACCCTGCGCCGGCCCCGCGCACCTCGCTGCTCTGGCCCTGCCTGGAGCGGGAGGCGGCCCGTGGTGAGCCCTTCTAGCAGGTTCTCCTGCCTCATCTCTCTGAGCTTTCTCCTGGCAGCACTGTGTTTACAGTGCAACCATAAAACAATGTCATAATTCAACCATCTTCCAGGAACAGCCTGCTTCAGGGGAGAAACCACAAACCCATAAACTCATTATCTGCGCTAGGTTATTGTTGGGAGCTGCTGACTTAGCAAGGAAAGATGAAAGGCTGCGCTGGGCTGCGTGAGACAAGGAGCTGCTGAAGAAAGTCCAGTGGAGGCTAGGGAGATGCTGAGGGGCCTGGAGCATCTCTGTGAGGAGGGAAGGCTGAGAGAGCAGCCCTGGGGCTGCTGAGCCTGGAGAAGAACAGCCCCAGAGGGGATCTGCTCAGTGATGATGAGTGTCTGTGATGGCACCTTCAGCTCCATGGCCCACTACAGCCTCATACAGAATCCAAGCATGGTGGGGGCAGCCTGCTCCAGGGCTCCAGCACCCTCACTCCAAAGAAGTTTCTCCTCATGTTCAACTGGAACCTCCTGGGCTCCAATTTGTGCCCATTGCACCTTATCCTGTCCCTGGGCACCACTGACAAGAGTCTGGCCCCAGCCTCTTGCCCTCCCACCCTTTAGCTCTTGCTGAGCACTGAGCAGATCCTCCCTCAGGCTGCTCTTCTCCAGGCTCAACAGCTCCAGGGCTCTCAGCCTTCCCTCCTCACAGAGATGCTCCAGGCACCTCAGCATCTTTGTAGCCTTCACTGGACTCTCTCCAGTAGTTCCCTCTCTCTCTTGAACTGGAGAGTCCAAAGAGTCAAGGGTGGGAAGCAGCAGCAGCTCAGGATGGGCAGCTAAGTGGCCTGAGTGGCAGAAGAGCCTGAAGGTAGCCAAGACCAAGATCTCCCAGATCAGACCCCTCCCAACTCATGTCCCCTCCCAACTCGTGTCCCCTCCCAGCCCTTTCCTGGCAGGAGAGTCCCGAGGCAGGGCCCTGCTGCCAGCAGAGCAGAGGGGCACAGGGCCATTGCTCTTCACTCCAAAAACAAACCCTGGGGTAAATCAGCCCAGGGGACAATTAACTGCCCCAGCCCGGATGGGCATCTCCTGCCTGAGGGCTGTGGGTTGGGTATAGAGCTCCCAGGTCGTGGCCAGGCCACAAACCAAGTTACTGGAAGCATATCCTCCCCGAGATGTGGCCAGGGGTGAGCTGGCAGCTCCTCCCCACACATCCTGCCCCGGCTGCGATAAGAAGGCTTTTACTGACAAGATAAAAATCAACCCCACAACACTGCTCAGAGTTCAAAGCTGGGCATGTGATGGAATCAAGGTCCTCCCTCACCCATCCCTGGGAACTTCAGCTTGTCCTGGTCGGTCTGAGGAGAGCTGCTGACTCCACCTCCCTGGCAGAGCCCATGAGCTGGAGGCACCAGCAGAACAGGAAGGTTCTGCATCTTTACTGAGGTTTGGGGGGGTTGGTGGGTTTTTTTTCCCATCCCTCTTTTTTGTTGTTGTTGTCTTGTTTTGTCCCCAACAAAGCAAGAAAACCTTTATCAAGAGCCACATGAGCCCAGCAGACGTCAGCAGTCTCTTTTTCTCCCAAAGCTCAGCCCTGGCTGCCTCCAGCCCCACCTCTGGGATGATCAAAGGGGACAGGTTTCCGCCCTGAAACTCCATCCAGACCAAGAGGAAACTCTGAAAGGCTGTGGCTCCAGGAAAGTTTACCAAACACTCTGTGGACTCCAAACACTCCCATTGTCTCTCCCCTGCTTTCCCTGCAGCCCTGGTAAAACGTTAACAAGCCTCCCAAGAGGTCCCACAGCACAGCCAGGAGAGGCAGAGCATGCACAGTAGCTCAGGGGTCAGGAGGATACACAGATCCCAGGCTGACTCGTCCACCTAGGACTTCAACCCCTCTCCATATCATGTCCTTATATTATCAACAGTGTGTCCCAAAAGGCTCCAGAGCTCCAGGCAGGGGCAGCTCCTGCCCACAGGCACGTAGGCCTCTGGGGCAGCTGGCCTGAAGGAGCACACCAAGTCCATGACCCACCTTGTCCATGTGGAAGATGAGGTCCAGCTCACAGACATTCTCAAAGCATTTGTCCAGCGTCTCCACAAACACCTGAGGAGATGGGAAAGGAAGGTCAGCATGGGGACCGCTGCAAGATGCTTCCTACACACAGGTGAAAAATGCAGAGCCTCAGCCAGAAATGTGTCACCCTGAGCAGGGACAAGACCCTCTCAAGGACCCCACTCCCCTTCCCTTTGATTGTGGGACAGGGACTATTTCCAGAGAAAACACAGGCAGGCCCAGCCTGGTGGCTGCCCACACGCCCACAACCCCCCTCAAGGGGCCTGGCACAACATCAAGGGCACCAAAACATAGGACTTGGCTGTTCTGGGAGGAAAAGCCCAGCTGTGCATGCCCTGATCTGCTGCAGTGCTGCGACCATGCTGATGGCTGTGTTTGGAGAGGGCTGGAGATCACCACAACATCCTGAGGGGCCGAGGTACAGAAAGAAGGCAAAGAAGCCCGAGAACAGATCTCTGTGACTCTGTGTCTGGTGAGGAGCAGCTGAGGGACCTGGAATTGTTCAGTCTGGTAAAAAAGGAGGTGGAGGAGAGACTTTCTGGCTCTCTACAACTCCCTGAAAGGAGCTTGGAGCCAGGAGGGGGTCAGTTTCTTCTCCAAAGGAATAAGTGACAGGACAAGAATAGCTAGCCTCAAGGTGTGCCAGTGGAGGTTTAGGTGGGTCTTGAGGAACAATTGCTTCATGGAAAGGGCTGTCAAGGCCTGGCCCAGGCTGCCCAGGGCAGTGGTGGAGTCCCCATCCCTGGAGAGGTTTCATAGCCATGGAGCAGTGCTGGACTCACAGTCCCTGGACAAAGGTTGAAGCTGTGGAGATGTGGTGCTGAGGGACACGGTTTGGTGGTGACCTGGCTGTGCTGGGGGAATGGTTGGACTCCCTGAGCTTAAAAGCCTCTTCCCACCAAAATTATTCTGTTTTTAAAAGCCATTAACTCAAGACTGACTTCTCCTGCTGCGTCCAGGAGGAGAAGCTAGGATCAGTTCACACCACACAGCTCTCCCTTCCCACCACGGCCCCCTCAACAGTTTCTCAGCTGCTCCCACAGAGCTGCTGCAGACACTAAGTGGCTTCAGAGGCCCTGGGGCTCTGTGTCAGGGGCAGATCCTGAAGTAAACCCAACTGCAGAGACTGACCTGGATGAGGTCCAGGATGCCCAGCTCGCTCTCCGAGGAGTCCACGCAGAAGACGAAGTAGAGGGTGGCGTAGTGCCGGTAGATCAGCTTGTAGTCAGAGCCACCAAACAGGCTGTGGAGACATGAATCATGGAATTGGATAGGCTGGAACAGACCCTTACCATCCCCTCAGCCTCATCTTCTCCCCACTAAATAACCCCAGGTCCCTCAGCTGCTCCTCACCAGCCCCGTTCTCCAGACCCTTTGCCAGCTTCACTGCTCTGCTCCAGACCTGCTCCAGCTCCTCAATGTCATTCTTGGAGTGAGGGGCACAAACCTGCACCCCAGACTCAGGCTGTGTCCTCAACAGTGCACAGTACAGGGGGACAATCACTTCCTTGGTCCTGCTGGCCACACCATTGCTGATCCAGTCCAGGATGCTGGCGGCCTTCTTGGCCTGGACATATTCTAGCTCATCTTCACCACCAGGTCCTTTTCCACCAGGCAGTTTCCAGTCACTCTGACCCCAGCCTGAAGGGTTCCTGGGGCTGTTGTGACCAAAGTGCAAGACCCAGCACTTGGCCTTGTTGGATGGAGGGGAAGTGAAGGGTTCTGAGGGGCCATTTGGATTCCAGGGGCTCCCCAGCCAGGGAATGCCTCCACAGAGCCCAGGGGCAGGGACCTACCTGCCACACTCCAGGAAGTTGCAGATGTGGTCATCTCGCTTCAGCACCAGGTGGAATGTCTCCCGGATGATCTGCTGCTGGACTTCCTCCGTCTGTGAGAGCAGGGATGAGCACCCATGGGTGCAGGGCCTGGAGGAGCCATGGTTCTGCTCTGCCCGATGGATGTGCTGAGCTGGCAGCAACCAGCTCCCTCCCAGTCTTGGCACCACAGGAGCAGCCACCCTGGGGGTGACCCAGCCACAGGACATCCCAAGAGACCAGGCCCTGGGACCAGGCAGAGGCAGCCGGGCCTCCCCAGCCCCACAGAGATCGCCCCCTGCAACCCTGGATCCCCCAGCGCCAGCTGAGCGCCCCCAGCGCTTCCAGCCCCACACCAGGCTTAGGTACTCGCTGCCATCAGCCCCACAGGCAGCCCCCAGCCCTGTCTCCGGTCCCCCGGTCCCATCCATGTCCCTGGTCCTCATCCCCGTCTCTGGTTCCCCGGCCACATGTATGTCCCTGTCTCTGGTCCCCTGCCCCGCCCTCGTCCCTGTTCCCAGTATCCCGGTCCCGGCCTTATCTCCATCCCGGGCCCTGGCCCCCGGCCCTGTCGCTGTTCTCATCCCGGTGCCCCGGCCCCGCACCAGGTGCTGGTAGAAGCGGACGAGCCGCGGCTTGCCGTGGTTGTTGAACACCAGGATAGCGTTGATCATCCTGGCGGCTGGACGGGCCGGGCCAGGCCAGGCTGGACCGGTACCGACAGCAGAAGCAGGGCTCCAGCGGCCGCAGCCCGCCCGCAGGAAAGCCCTCACCCGCCCCGGAAACGCGGCAGAGGGCAACGGAGCTGCTCCCACCACGTCGGGGATCGGGCCAGTGCTCCGACACCGGGGGATGCGAGACCGCTCACTGCCGGCCCGCACCGGGGCAGGGCACGGGCAGCCCCTACCGACGCCCGCTGCAAGGAACGCGCTCGGCTCCGGTGCCGCCAGCCACCCGCGCCGCCAGGGGGCGCACCGGCTCCGGAGCGACGGGAGCCGCGCTGGGACAGTCCACGGCGGGGCGCGTGCGCGGGGCGCCGAGCAGACCCTTAAAGGGCCTAGTGCCCTGCGGGCGGCGCAGCGCGGGGAGCTGCTGCCAGTCCCCACGCAACCCCCAGACCCAGGGCAGACTCGGGGACGTGCCGCCCTGGGTGGTCCGTGGTGCTCAGGGTGGTTCATGATACCCAAGGCGCTCCATGGGGCCCAGGGTGGGCTGCTCCCAGGCTGCTCTATGGGCACCACCTGCAGACCAGTGACCATCAGATGTCTGAGCAGCTCCATGTGCCCGAGAGTTGAGGAGGAAAAAGGTCCACACGCTCCAGGCGCTTTGTAAGGAGCGGGACATGGAACGTGGAAGGGTCAAGGGCATATGGTCCCACATAGATATGAGGAAACCCAGGGGCAGGTGGGTGCATCCCAAAAGTACAGCTCAGCTGAGCCACCAGCAGTGAGGGACATCGAGGGACACCAGCAGAAGGGCTCCATGTGCTGTAGGGATGGACAGGAGGGAGTGACTGATCCACAGCCGTGAGTCACGGCTGGGGCTGGGGCACTGGGACCAGGTCTGGGCCCCCACTGCAGTGTGGACATCAAACTGGTGGAGGTGCCTCCTGTCCTCACATCCTGACTGGCTGAGGCTGCTGCACTCTCACATCCTCACATCCTGATTGGCCGGGGCTTTTGTTCCCCTGTGTCTCTTTGTTCTGATTGGCTGAGATAGCGTCAGCCTCATGTTTTCCTGCCCTGATTGGCTGAAATGACTGCACCCTCATGTTTCCACATCCTGCCTGGCTGGTGCAGCTGTGGCTTTGTGTCTCCATGCTCTGATTGGTTGAGGCTGCTGTGACCCCATGTTTCCTTGTCCTGATTGGCTAAGATGGCTGCACCTCCATGTCTCTGAATCCTGATTGGCTGAGGCTGCTGTGTCAACCTGTCCCAACTGGCCAAGGTAGCTCCAGCCTCATGTCCCCATTGGCCAAGGTGGCCACGGGGCTGCTCCCCCCAGTTGTCTGCTCCAGGGGGCTGTTTCTCACCTCTGGCCGAGGCCACCTACGGTGCCTGCTGTGCCCACTCATGGCCCACCCCAGCACTCACCTTGGTCCATGTCCCACTCTGTGTGCCCACCACAGGTGGGTCATCTGCAGGGCACACCTGCCGAGGTGGTAGCAGGGCTGGGCTAGCGTCTGGGGTGTGGCCAGGTGCCAACACAGGGCCAGAAACACCGGTTTGGGTGAGCTGCGGCGGCATTCAGGCTTGGTCCCGGAAGGGATGGAAGCCAGGAGGTGACAAGGTGGTGGCTTGGCCAGCTCCATGCTGTAAGGTGGGTGCAGCAGGCCCCGGGCACAGGTGCCGGCAGACTACACACTCAGAGCACAAATCCCTGGGCAAAGAAGGGTCCCCAGACAAAGGGCTGCCCTCTGGGAGAACCTCCACTGCCATCAGCCCCACCTGCTGCCATGGAGACAGAACCTCCACCTCCCAAATCCCAGCTGCCCTGGTGTGCACCTTCCCCTTGAGCAGGAGACCCTCATCCTCCTCGTGCTGGGAGCCAGTGCCCGTGCCCACAGCGGTCACAGCCTTTGCCAACTGCTCCCCTCTCCATGCCATGGCCCCCATCCCCCTGCTGCCTTCTGCCCCATTCCACCTCCCCGCCATGGCAGACCTTCCCTCTTCTATAGCCTCCTTGGGAGGGGGCTAGGGAGGGCTAGGGGTAAACATCATTCCCCCATCTCCATGACCCTCAGATCTGTGGAACATCTAAAATTCTCCTCATCCTTTTTTTTTTTTTTGGGGGGGGGGAGGTGGGGGACTTTGCCATCAGCTGGTGGAACCCCTACAAGGTTCCTGGGGTGTAGCTGTTCCTACTGGGGTGCAGGCTGCAGAGGATCCTACAAAGATTCTGGGGGCAGATGAACCTACAAGGTTATTGGGGGAGGGGGGGCATATGTCCCTACAAGGTTTCTGGGGGTTCAGATGATCCCAGCAGGGTGTTGGGGTTTGTTTTTTTGCATTCCCATGACCATCATCATCACCATGGAGAAGAATGATGCAGGAAAGTGGGGGTCCCATCACCCATCCCTACAGATGAGGCACCCCCTTTCTGGGGTGATAACCCCCCCCCGAACCCAAGTGATGTTCATCAATTAACCCTTGGGGGCAGGGGCGGGGCGGATGGGGGTGTCGAGGCCAACCTCAACGGCTTTAGTGTGGGGGGTCCGATGGGCACCCATCCTCGTTACCAAGCCGCGCCCCGTAGCTTTGTTCCCGGTAACCGGTACCGTGAACAGCCCCGGCTGAAGGAGGGGAAATTGAGGCGGTTGGGTGGAGGGGGTGGACCGGGGGAAAATTGGGTGGGTGGGTGTGTGTGGGGAGAGATAAAAGGGCGGCGAGTTAAGGAGGAGCTGCTTTGCATCCCTTCACGTCAGCCCTGCCTCCTTCCCTCCTTTCCTCCTTCTTCCTTCCTGCGCACCCAGCGCCGGGCCCGCAGCCGCCGTTACCGGAGCTGCCGCCGCTACCGGAGTCGCTACCGGGGGGAAAGCGCACGGTGAGTCCTGTCTCTCTCATCCCTCTCCACCGGACCACCCTCCACAACCCAACCCCAAGCCCTCCCGAGGGTTACCGGGGATGTCGCCGCCGCTTCTTTCGCTTCCACCGCCACCGAGACGGGAGCGATGGCGGCGGGAGGGACCGGGAGATGGCGGGGGTGGGGGGAAGAGGTGGAGGAGGAGGATGGGGCACACGCACACAGCGGGGGTCCCGTCCAGCACGTGGGGCCGTTCCCCGCTCCCCCTTCCCCGCTGCTAAGTTTTGCCGTCGCCTCTCGGAAAGTTTCCCGGCGGCCGCGGGGCCGATAAAGTTGCGGGGAGGGCGTGGGGGGGTCGTTACCTGTTGAGAGAGGGAAGCGGCACCCCGGGATGGGGTTAGGGGTTGGGGGAGTCCGGAGGGGCGGCTTGAGTGTGTGGGAGGTTACCGAGCAGCACCCCGGGGTGCCCCAACCCGGGGGGGGGGGGGGTGGGTGGTCGGGTAACGGGAACCTTGGTCCGGCTTCCCGGTTAGGACTGGGGGGTGGAGGAGAGGGGTGTTGAAACTGGGGGGAGGGGACGGACGGAGCCTACGTCTCGTACATGAAGTTTGGGGGCAGTTTGCAGGCGTTGGGGACCATCCCGGGTGTTTCACCCCCGAATCTACAGCGACAAAGTGCCACGGAATTGGGGGGGGGGGGGGGGGAAGAAAATGAGCCCGCGGGGCCCGGGCTGCCCTGTCCCACACGGAGCAGGGGGCACTGCTGGATTCCCCCGTGTGGGACCCCCTCCAAATGCGGTTCCACACGGGGGTCTGGGGGCTGCTTTGTTCCCTGCTCCCCTGACAGTGACAGCCCGGGACACCCTGTCTGTGCCACCCTTTGGTAGTGCCTCTTAATCAACAGGATGTGCATTACACGGGTTATCATTAATTAATTAGTCAATCATTAAGAGTTTCTTTGTAAGCAGCTTGTGTGGGCAGAGGAGGGGAGGTGGGAGGAGTGGGCAGCAGCATCCCAGAGCCTGACCCTTGTTAGGTCCAGGTCTGGCGTTGTCATGAGTTCCACCAGCTCCCAGGAGCATCACCAGGCCCCCTCCACGCCACCTGCTCCGTGCCAGCCCCTAGTCGAGCCTCAGTGGCCCTTTGCCACATGGGACTCCATATTCAGGGGTTGCAGTCCCATCTGTGGGGTTCTTCAAGCCAGGCACTGATTTTGGGATTGATGGAGGGAGACCCCAGTCCCATGGCTCACCCAGACCTTGCCACAGAGATATATCCCCATGTCCTCTTTGAGCTCTGGTGGGGAACCAGCCCCTGACAGAGGCTGTGGCAGCAAACAGCATTTTGGTATCACTGTGACTGGTCCCCCCCTGCCGTGCCATCTTGCCTCGCCGCTGGATGCCTATCAGATTCTCTTCAGCAAGAAGATAGTGGCCTCTCAGGCCAGGCAGGATCCATGAGTGCCCTCTCCCAACAGCCATCCCATTATATCCCTATAAAATGGTCAGTTAGATCCCAGCCCCTGCAGCTCTGCTGTGCACCAAGAAGCATTCCCAGCCTTGGCTTGGCACAGACAGAGGTGGGGCACCTGTGGTGGCAGCACCAGGAGCATCTTCTGCAGTGGTGGTTGGCATCTCCTCCTGCTCTCTGTGGTGCTTGAAAGATTCAGGTTGGGTTAATTTTGGAGAAAGTGGTTGAGTTATGTTGGGCCACAGGCAAAGGAGGTGTTTCATTTATCAACTGGGTGAGGAAAGCCCAGGCAGGGAGAGGTGAGGGCAAAGGTTGTGCTCCTCTACAGCTGGAGGTGTTGAAGAACCAGCAAGATGGTGGCTTTGTGCTGCAAAGAACCTGCAGCACAAACTCCTGAGAGTGAGGGCAGTGCCTGTGCTCCTCACACTCAGTTTGTGTTTATTCTTTGTTGAGATGTGGCTCCAGCTCAGCATGGGCTCTGGAGCATCAACCAAGTGAGTCGTGTCCGTGGCTCTGCCCGGCTAGAGCTGCACCAGTACTGGGAGTGGGGGTTCCCAGTGGTTTTATTGCTGTTGCTCCCCATTTCCTCTGCTGCCCACCACCAGTCGTGTTCCCCCTGGCCTGTTATGCCTCCAGAGCACAGCTGCTGTCCTCTGCCCACTGAGCCTGCCTGGCTGTTGGTATACCAGTACATGAACATCTTCCATCTGAAGATGAGGAGAAACTTGTTTGGTGTGAGGGCGCTGGAGCCCTGAAGCAGAGAGATTGTGGAGTCTCCTTCTCTGGAGAGCTTCCAAACCCACCTGGCCATTGTGTTCCTGGGCAAACTGCTGTGGGTGCCCTGCTTTAGCAGGGAGGTTGGACTGAATGATCTCCAAAGGTCCCTCTCATCTCCACCATGCTGGGACTCAGGGGTTCTGTGAGGTGTCCCAGACCCCTGCCCAAGGTGTTTGCTGTAGAGTTGGTGGATGCTTGGCTGGCAGAACATTCCTGGATGGCCAAGATGTGCTAGGAGCATTGTGGTTCCATCCTTTGTGCCTTTAGCATGAGTCATGGTCCCCACTGAGGTCCCCGAGCTCTTCCTGCAGGGCTTGACCTTGAGGACTGAGGACTGCAATCTTGTGACAAGCCTTTTCCCTTTGCCCTGCTGTCACACATTTTCCTTCTCCAGCCCTGTACTCTGCTCTCCTCCTCTGTCCTTCCAGCCATGGTGGCATTTGTGTGGAGATAGGGACCCAGCTCAGCCTGCTGCAGCCAGGCACAGCTTTCCCTGAAATCCCAGCTTCTGCCCAAAGCATGGGGCCATGGGGTGAAGGTTGAGAAGGTTCCTGGAGTGATTTGTGAGGGCTCTGTGCTTATAAACCTAAGAGTTTGCTGCTGTCCTTCACCTGGTCCTGGTGGTGGAGCTGGGACCTCTGCTGCTGAAAGAACCAGCACGAGGTGCAGCTTCTTTCCCTAACTTCCCATCATCTGGGGGCAATCCTGGGTTTGAATGTCTGTGGTCTCTGCTCCCAGCTGTCTGACCATCATTTGAGTGACAGCAAAGTGTTTCCAACAAAAACATCTAGGAGCAGGCGAGTGTCTTGCCACAAAGTCTTTGCAGAGCACATGGCTGCCAGGGTGCCCTTGTGCCATCACCACCTTCTTCTTGCCTTTCTGCAGCGTTGTCCCCAAGTATCACAGGGTTTAGGAAAAGAGGTGGCAGGGGCAGGAGGCTCCTTAGCTTTTAGCTGTGAGGTCTCCTAGATCACTGGGAACATTCTCAATGGGAAGAGAAGCCTCATCTCCCACCCTTCCTTCCTTCCTTCCTTCCTTCCTTCCTCCCTTCCTCCCTTCCTCCCTCCCCCTCAGGCCACCTCTGATCTCATAGCAGAGTACCCTGGGGGACGCAGGCTGGGTCTGGGTGGCTCCTTTGTGCAGAACAAGGGCAAAACGTGTGGAAAGTTGATGTGGAAACTGGCAAGAGATAAAAAGAGAAGTGGGGGAGAGGGCACCAGGGCTGGGCAGGGGGTTGGGTTGGAAGGAGGAACCTACTGCAGCCCTGGGCTCTGCCTGGGAGACTTGAGGGACATCAGGGTTACACAAATTGCTTCAAACCAACCCAAAGCTGTTGGGCTTGACTCGGAATGGGCAATGCTCTGGGCTGGGGAGCTGGCAGCAGCGTAACACGTGTGGGAGGCAGTGGGAGTAGGTTTGGGGCATCAGGAGTCCAGGGTCTTAAAGGTGCCTAGATGGGGGGACTGGTGCATGTTCAATGCCACTTCCAGGTCACTGGTGAGTCCTGAGCTGACAGGATCTGGCTGACCTGGAGCATGATCTCGCTTCACCCACAGGGTTTACTGGTGTGGTGGTGGGTGGAGGAGGATTGGGGCATTGCTCAAAGCTGCCAAGGGCTGGGGAGGTCCCAAAGCAGTGGCTGGCTGCTGGCAGGGTGGTGAGGGGCAGAGGCACCCAGCCTGGCACAGCTCAGCAGTGCACCACAGGACAGGGTGAGGTGGAGGATCTGGTGAAACCCTGGTTTAACCCCAAAAGTGGCCCTTGCTTTGCAGGGGTGGCTTGGGAAAGGGAGAGGGCAGCACGGTATGGTGCATGGCAATGTGTTGTGGGGGTGTCTCAGTAGTAACCTACAAAGGAGGAGAATTTGGGTTTCACCTTAGAAGGTTAAAAATTGATTGAATCAGCCATGAATTGGACCTGAGCCTTACTCTGGCAGCTTGTCTTTGGGCTGAAGTGCTGATGGATGGGATAGATGCTCCTCCACAAGTAAAGCAGGAGGGACAATGCCCCTGGGGATGCCACAGTCTCTGGGCAGAGAGTGGCGTGGAGGTGGGACAGGTCAGAGTCACAGTGATGCAGACCTGAGTGTCACAAACAAGAATGGAAAGCACTGCTGAGGACAGAGGTGTGAGCAGGTGGAGGCTGGTGGAGCACCTTAAGTCACAGGAATCCCTCTGGCTCTGGGGATGAAAGTGGGAGCAGTGGCTGGAGCAGGTCTGCTCTGTGCAGCTCTGGATGCTGCATGCACCTGGGGGTGACCCTGGCAGCTTGGGGACCCTGAGGCTGAAGAGGCACAGAGGATGGGGAGGACTGGGGGATGCCCAGAGGAGGGTAGGAGCAGAGGATGCTGGAAATGACTGGGGCTGGGTTATTGATGCCAAATGCATGGCACAGCTCTGGCCCCCAGAATGGCCTGAAAATGGCACTGCTCAATAGTTCCACTGTGTCAGCTCTGTGGGCTGGGGTCTGGGTGGTGCTGATGCCACTGTGGTGCCCAACAGGTCCATACTGGGGTTGGAAACTGCGGAACTGCAGTGGGAAGAGCAGCTTCCAGCACAAGTGTGTGTGGATGCTGTGACACAGGGTGGTGGACTGAGTGAATTTAGCCCATATCAAAACTCCTTCCTTTGTGTTCCCCTTGTTCTGCAGCCCCTGTGCCCTGGCACACGCCACCCATGCCCCTCGCAGGCCAGCCCGGAGCTTCTCCAGCACAGGAGTGAGAGGCACAAAGGAAGGGGTTTGGGCTGAGGAGGAAATGCCAGTCAGTCCTTCCAGGGCTTTATCTCGGCAGTTGGTTTGGGGAAGGATGTGTTTGAGCTGGGAAGCAGCTTGGGGACGTGTTCATTGTTTGACTTCCACCTCTTGTGTGTGCAGAGCCGTTTCTGCCCTGGCGCTGGGCACCCTTTGCCCAGGCAGCTGCAGCTCGGAAGGGGAATTCTGTGGGGCTGCAGCTGAGGCCACAAAGGGTTGGTGCAGAAATGAAATCGCTGGGCCTGGCTGCTCCTGACCCTCTCAAGCCTTGAACACCCTTCCCTACCAGGTGCTGCCAGCTCCCACCACCAGCATCAGGACAGGGCCAGGCTTGTGTCCCAGGTACGGCTGGGACCTGCCGATAGCACCACCGGGCTGGGGCAGAGCCAGGGTTTGCCCATGGAAGGGAGAAGCCTCCCAGGCTGGAGCCAGCGAGGGAGAGGAGGGGGAGGAAGGACAGGCAGAGCTGCAGGAGGAAGAGTGCTTGCAAGCTGCCTCTAAATTTATCTTTCCTGTTTCTCCTGCCTCATGTCCTGGCTCGTGAGGCTGGGTCACTTCTCCCCTTGCAGCCTGGTGCTGGCACCCTGGGCTAGCCGCGCTCCGGCCTCTCCCTGCCTCTCCTTCCCTTACATTCTCTCCATGGCCCCAGCTGCTGGTTGCTTCCTTCATTCTGCTCTCACGCCTTCTGATGAAGCTGCTGTCTTGGGGGAGTCCCAGCTGGGGCTTGTTGAAGCCCATCAGGGAATGGTTGGATCACAGCAACGTTTGGGTTGGAAGAGACCTTTAAGGTCATGGAATCCAACTGTTAGCCCAGCACTGCCAGATCACCACCAAACCACGGCCCTCAGCACCACATCTCCATGGTTTTGAAACCCCTCCAGGGATGGGGACTCCACCACTGCCCTGGGCAGCCTGAGACAGGCTGTGACATCCATTTGGGGGAAGAAATTGTTCCTCAAGTCCAACCTAAACCCTCCCTGGTGCAACTTGAGTCCATTGCCTCTTGTTCTTTGGGAGAAGAGACCAACCCCAACCTGTCTCCAAGCTCCTTTCAGGGAGTTGTAGAGAGCCAGAAGGTCTTCCCTCAGCCTTCTTTTTCCCCTGGCTGAACGACCCCAGGTCCCTTACCTGCTCCCCACCAGCCCTGTTCTCCAGCTTTGTTGCCCTTCTCTGGACACTTCTGAGCACCTCAATGTCCTTATGGAAGTGAGGGGCAAATTTTAGCTCCCTGCTCTGTGCCGGGAGGGGGTGGGGGTGTTGAGCTGTCTTGTTTTCTGAGTGACCTGCCCTCCTTGCCTTGCCCTGTGCCTTGGCTCCAGAGCTTGATTTGCACTCTGCATGTATTCTCCATGGCTTTTTCCCTCACCCTTCAGCCCCCACTCACCAGTTCTTGTGTCTGCTTTGGGTACACCCAGGGTCTTTGCAAGGTTTGGGGGAGCTACAGCCCCCAGCCCTGGGTTTGTTTGGTGCCCACCCACTGCAGGATAGCCCCCACAGCTGTGTTCCCTGTGAGCTCCACAGGGGAGATGATGTGGGTTGGAGGTAATTCCCTGAGATGTCAGACTGGGAGGTCTCCTTCTGTGCTCTTTTGGCCATGCTTCACCTTCCTAAGGCTCATCAGGAGCTCCTCCCTTCACCAAGAGCAAGCCTGTGTTGGTGCTGGGCTCAGAAATGTCCCAGTGGCTGCTGGCTCATGAGGGCTGATGTGGTTGGTAGCAGTTGTGCACCTTGAATCCTGGGCTCAGTTTTGGGCTCCTCACTCCCAGAAAGACATTGAGACACTAGAGGTCAGGAGAAGGGCAACAAAGCTGGTGAAGGGGCTGGAGGTCTGGTGAGGAGCCAGTCAAGGGATCTGGGGTTGTTCAGCCTAGAGGAAAGGAGGCTGAGGGGAGACCTTCTGGTTCTCTGCAACTCCTTGAAAGGAGCTTGGAGCCAAGTGGGGGTTGGTCTCTTCTCCCAAGGAACAAGTGACAGGGTAAGAGGAAATGGCCTCAAATTGTGCCAGGAGAGGTTTTAGGTCGGACATGAGGAACATTTTCTTCATGGAAAGGGCTGGCCAGGCCTGGCCCAGGCTGCCTGGAGCAGTGCTGGACTCACAGTCCCTGGACAAACGTCAAAGCTGTGGAGATGTGATGCTGAGGGACACAGTTTGGTGGTGACCTGGCTGTGCTGGGCTAGGGGTGGACTCCATGAGCTTAAAGGTCTCTTCCATCTAAACCATTCCATGAATACAAAAGCTCCATAAACATTGTTCCTGAGGAGGAGGGCAGCTCCAATCCCAAAAGCCAGACTCTTCTTGCAGCAAGACTCTCCCTCCTGGTCCCTTTGGGGTGGTACTTTGCACATTTGCAGCCATTTGGGCTGGGCACCCCAGGGCACCTGAGCTCCTACCCCTGTGTCAGTTCCTCTGACCTCCAGCTACTTTTACAGCTCTGTTCTGATTCCTGCTGTTGATGATTAACTGGGGGATGCTGAGCAGGAGCCATGCTGAGGGGACATTGTCCAGGCTCCCATGCAGGGACATCATCCTCTGCCTGCTCCAGGCTCCCCTTCCAGCTCAGCTCTGCCCATAGACAATGCCAGGTCCAGCTGGCATCCCAGGTGCCCATTGCCTCTTGTTCCTTTGTCCCCAGGGGACCCAGCTGTTGTGCTGGGCTTCATCTTCAGCATTATCCTTTCAGGGCAGTTTGTCTCTGCCTTTGCCCCATGGCACAGTGGCTCCAGCCCTACTGCACTGCTTGGTTCAGCCTCTCAGGGAAGGGTCTGGCGAACCCCAACCTCTGCTGAAGATGCTGACCAGAATGAGATGATGGTGGGGTTGGCAGGACAGGCTGGTGCTAAGGATACAGGACGAGACCATGGTGGGGTTGGCAGGATGGTGCTGTGGTTTCCAGACCTGTTGGAACTCTCCTGGCAGGGCTCTTAAGACTTGCCCTCATCTGCTGAAGGTTTGGAACTTACAGGGTGAGAGGGGCTGCACCGGGCACCAGCCCACCCCTCACCCCCTGCATCCCCGGCGCCTGGCCCACCGTCTGGCCCCCGTTTGGTGCCATCACACCCATCCCTCAGCCTTCTTGGCAGGGTTTGGGGTTTGACCCAGATCTGGGGTGCTTTTCATGGCCCAGCTTGTTCCTCCAGGTCTCTTTTTCTCTGGGTAGCCCTCCATGCTTGCTTCTGGGGGGATAGGGTGGTGGCTTTTCTTCGGGGGACCCGCCGGTGGGGTCCATCCCTCCCAGAGCCCCCAGTTTAGGTGGTGGTTCCCCACCTCTGCCTCTGCCATTGCTGGGAGAGCTGCTGCTGCTGCTGGAAGTCCCCAGCATCTCTTTCAGGGAGTTTGTGGAGAGCAGATTTATTTTGTGCTGTGCTGAGAATTAACTCCCCTTTTCTTCCTCCTGCCTCTGCCCCCGCTGGAAAGCGAGAGAATGCAGAAAAGAAGAAAGGATTTACATTGTGGTGGTGATTGGCACGGGCTCTGAATGAGAGGTCATTTCATCTGGCTGTTTCTTTTCAAGGCTCTTTTTTTCATGCACACTGTATTCAGGCTGGGAGCATTCTTTCTTTTCAAAGCTCCTCTGTCTGTCTCTCTCTTCCCCCTCCTTTATTTTTCATCCCTTTTCTTTACTTTTGCTGTCTTTTCATTCTGTTTTTCCCCACCCCCTTGGGGCTCCATTTTTTTTTTCTTTTTTTCTTTTTTTTTTTTTTTTTTCCCCTTTCCTCTATTCAGTTCCCTTTTTTTTTTTTTCTCCTTTCTCCTCCCTCCCCCCCCTCCCCTCCTCACATCTCTTTTTGAATAGCTCTTCTATTTTCGGAGAGGAAAGGGAGTGTGAGGAAGAGAAGTCGTTGCAGCGAGGAGGAACTTGAAAGTCTTTCTTTCCCTGTTTATTTCACTTTAAAGCCAAATCTGTTTTCCAGGGGAGAGAGAGGTTTCTGCATGGAGCCTTTGAAGCATGCCTGGGACAGCAGCAGGGCTGGCCAGGCTGGGGCTTCTCCCTGCTCCTCGTCACACCACAGACACCAGAGAAGCGTGGAAGGGTTTGGGTGGGTTGGAAGGGACCTTGAAGATCATCTTTTCCCATCCTCCTGATGTGGGCAGGGACACCTTCCAGTAAATCAGGTTGCTCAAGGCCCTCTCCAGTCTGACCTTGAACACCTCCAGGGAGGAGGCATCCACAGCCTCTCTGGGCAACCTGTTCCAGAGTCTTACCGTCCTTGTGCTGAAGAGCTTCTTCTTGAGATCCAGTCTCAACCTGTTCTCCCTCAGCTTCAAACCATTGCCCCTTATTCTGTTGCTAGACACCCTTGTGAAAAGTCCTTTCCTGTAGGCTCCCTTCAGGTACTGGAGGGCAGCTATAAGGTCTCCCTACAGTCTTCTCCAGGCTGAAAAAAATCCATTGTTCTCAGCCTGTCCTCATAATAGAGGTGCTCCAGCACCTTTTGGTGCCCCAAACTGCTGAGGAAGGCCCCATGAATCATTGGGAGGTCTGTGGGTGCTGCTGGTTGAGCTGGGGTTGGGTGTTGGTGCTGTGGCAGGGGGTGCAGGCAGGAGCAGCCCCTCACCTCACACCTCCAGACACCAGTGTCTCTTGCTGTGGCTGATGTGAGTCAAGAGCAGCGCTGGAAGTCATGACCATGATCCATGGAAGGTCCTGAGAACGCTCTGTTGTAGCATGTGCTGGGGAGGAGGCTGGTGGATGGGGACAAGAGGCCATGCTGGTGTCATCTTGGAAGGAGGACATTGAGCTTGCACACAGGAAAGCAGAGGAGTGGAGCTGGGTCTTCAGGCACGGGGTGGCTGTTGGCTGTGAAGTGTCACAGGGCTGAGGTCTGGTGGACACAGGGTGCTGAGTTCTGTGGGCTTAAGCCCTTCCATGGTAGAAGAGCAGGAAGGGTCTCATAGTCATCCATAAGGCCACAGTGATTCCATTTGGGTCTAAGAGAAATGGAGGTGAAGCTGGTCCCTGAGTTGCTGCTCCTCAGAAGCAGTTTGGTGCTGTGAGATCTCTTCTGGCATCTCCATCATCTTGCCTCCAGAAAAGCTGCCAGGCTTAGGGCTGGGTCAGCTTGGTCTGCTGAAGGAGAGGTGATGTGCTGAGCAGCAAAGCAACAGCAGCTCCCCAAGGAGGGTGGGGACAAGGATCCCCCTTCCTGAGTGGTTCCAGCCTGGGGGCTGTTCCAGGCACTGACCATCAGCCAACTTTGGAGCAGCTTCAGCTGCTGCTCAGGGGCTGAAAGTTTCCCCATCCCTTGGCAGGAGTGGAGCACTGACTCCAGCAGTTGCTTTGGCTCAGCCCGTCTGTGGCCAGTGGTTTTCTGAGGAGACCTCCCTGCTGCAGGGAGCGCTCTCATGGTAAGAACCTGCTCCCATGGGCTCCTTGCTGCCTCCTATGACATGGGGTCCCCAGCCCTCCCATGCTGCTTCCCACCATCCCCAGACCTCAGAGGAGCACAGGTTCCTGAGGGAGCTCTGATCCTTCTGTCACCTCCGTGGCCAAGCCAAGGCAGTTAGGACCCTGATGTGAATTCAGGACGCATCATTTGCTTGTTAATCTTCATCTGCCCTGCTTGCTCTGAGACAAAACCAAGATGGAGGGCTGCTCTAGGACACAGGAATAGGTCCAGGATTGGAGCCTCCAGGCTTGCTGTTGCTGTGCCTGGGGAGGGGCTGGGGGCCAGGGCTCAGGACCAGCAGATGAGGGTTCACCCGGCACCCAGGTCCTGCTGCGGTCAGCAAGGCCAGGAGCGTGGAGCTGCTCCACACTTGTTGAAGCAGCATTTCTGGGTGGAAAGTGTGAAATACAGCACAGGGAGACCCTGCCATGCCTGGCTGAGCCCAGCAGCTAAGGATGGAGATCCTGTTGGGTCCCATCCTGAATGTCTTGTGGTGCGAGAGGAGAATTCTGCCTCTTGCCTTCATCTGAAGGGCTTTGGAGGAAGGTTGCAAGGGTCCTGCCGAAGCGCAGGGAGATCATTGTCCCCTGGCAGAGGTGCAGGTGGGGCTGGGGTGTGGGCAGGGGTCCTGAGCTGCCTGGGTGGGCTGCAGGAGCAGAGCTGGTGGCACCCTGGTTAACCAAGTCGATTGTTTTTCCTGGAGCGAGATCCAAATAATCACCCGAGATGGAGGAGACTCTGGGGGGGATGGAAAGGGTGAGAGAAAGGAAGGAAGCAAAGGACAGAGGTTGGGAACAGAGAGGGAGATGAGGAGATAGATGAAAGGGAAAGGAGAAAGATAAGAGGGAGAGAGGGGACAGCTCTCCAGCGAGAGATGGGCGTTGCCAGGGAAACGGGAAGAATGAGGGAGCGACGGAGGGATGGAGGCTGCTGGGGGCGGGGAGCGAGGGAGGATGGAGGGATGGAGGAGGAGAGTGGATCCTCGGCAGAAGAGGAGGCAGGAGCCCAGCCTGGCGTGGCTGCCTGTCTGCTGGGAAGCTGTGCCAGTGGTTGGGGCTGTGGCTCTCTCCCTCTGTGGTGCCCAGTACAGCTGCTCCCAGACCGACCCCTCTGGCCCACGTCTCCCTGGCTGGAACAGTCCTGGCCCACCACAGGGGGGTTGCCTCACAAACAGGGTTCCACACTGTGCCCAAACCTTGTCACACGTGTGGATGCTCTGGAAGGTGGTGGGAGGCCAGAAAGGGTCCAGCCTAGGAGGGAGAGCACTGCCTGGGCTTGGCACTGGCATTTGTATGCCCCTTCGTGGTGTAGCTGCAAAGTAAAATCAGAGAGCAGGTGATGCTGGAGCTGCTGACCTGCTGGCAGGGGACAACAGGCACTGGGATGCTCTGCATGCTGTGCCAGCAAGCGGTGGCTGTGCCAGCAAGTGATGGCAGTGCCGCTGGTGCTCAGTGGGCAGGGGCAGCTGAGCATCCCCCACCTTGCTGCAGCAGGACAGTGGCTTCCTGCCGCTGCTACTCTCCTTGCAAAGCAGAGTGGTGGCTGATCCCCATCCCATGGAGAGAAGGTTTCCCCAGCAGAATAAGAATCAGACTGATTTGGGTGGGAAGAGACCTTTAAAGCCCATCTGGTCCAACCCCCTGCAATCAGCAGGGAAGATGTCTAGATGCAACCAGAGCAGCTTGCTCAGAGCCCCAGACAACCTGACCTGGAATGGTTCCAGGGACTGGGACATCTTCCACTTCCCTGGGCAACCTGGGTGGGTGCTGAAATTAGTGCCAGGTCAGAGCTACAGAACCCACCCCCTCCCATGGCACTGCAGGGGCACTGCAAAGCCCAGAGACAGTTTTGTGCTCAGCAGCTTTGCATTTAGCTGGCTCTGGGAAGGTCCCACTGGTGCCAGCTGCTCCCACATGGCTGGGTTGGAACCAGGTGGCTTTGTGTGTTTATTCTGCAGGAATGGGAATCTCCAGTTGTTTGGGGAAACATCCCCTTTCCCTTTCCAGAGTTTGTCAACAGCCTGGTGGCTGAAAATGTAAATATTTACCACGATGCACATAACGTTTGGGGTAGAAAACACGAAAGGAACCTGGGCAGAGCAAGGGGAAGGGCTGAGCTGCCCTGGGCAGAGCAGGTGCAATTCCCTTCTTGAGCCACTGGCTGTCAGGTGGACTTGAAATCGTTGGCTTTTCCTCCCAGTCTCACCATGAGTCTATCTGCATCATGCTGCACGTTGTAAGGCTTCTTCTCTTTCTTTGAACCAAAGTCCCCAGAGCGAGCTGATTCCTGCAGCCGGCACCGCTCCGTGCGGCGCTCCCCGGCCCAGGCTGAAGGCAGCAGCTCTGCTTCCCACCTGCTCAAGCTCTGCAGCTTTTCCCTTTTTCCTCAAGAAGCCATTCCCAGAAGTTCTGCTTGAAGAGCAGAGTGAGGTGGGTGGGGTGAGGAGACACTGAGGGGAATTTGCTGGCTTCGATTTCTTTCAAGGCATGGAGTTCCTTCGGTAGCACCATCCCAGCACCAGTGGCCTCCTTCCTCAGGTCGTGGTTTAAAGCAGAGTTTGGCTGGGTTGGGTGCCAGTTCTGGGGTGAAAAATGGTAGATTTGGTTCTGCCATGGGCCAGGGCAGCAGTGGCTGGCAGCTGCTCCCTGTGTTGCATGCTGTCAGCACAGAGCCAAAGGCAGGTGTGTGCCCTTGTGTCCTGCATCACTTGGCCTTGGCCATCCCTGGTACCTGATCCCAGTGAATAGAATAAACCAGGTGAGAAGAGACCTTCAAGATCATCCCATCCAACCTATCATTCAGCACCACCTAATCAACTAAACCATGGCACCAAGCACCCCATCCAGCCTCCTCCTGAACACCTCCAGTGATGGTGACTCCACCACCTCCCTGGGCAGCACATTCCAATGGGCAATCACTCTCTCTCTGAAGAATTTCTTCCTAACCTCCAGCCTAAACCTCCCCTGGCACAGCTTGAGACTGTGTCCTCTTGTTCTGGTGCTGCTTGCCTGGGAGAAGAGACCAACCCCCACCTGGCTACAACCTCCCTTCAGGGAGTTGTAGACAGCAAGAAGGTCACCCCTGAGCCTCCTCTTCTCCAGGCTAAGCAACCTCAGCTCCCTCAGTCTCTCCTCACAGGGCTGTGTTCCAAACCCCTCCCCAGCTTTGTTGCCCTTCTCTGGACACCTTCCAGCAACTCAACCTCTTTCCTAAACTGAGGGGCCCAGAACTGGACACAGGACTCAAGCTGTGGCCTAACCAGTGCAGTGTACAGGGGCAGAATCACCTCCCTGCTCCTGCTGGCCACACTCTTCCTGATGCAGGCCAGGATGCCATTGGCCCTCTTGGCCACCTGGGCACACTGCAGGCTCCTGTTCAGCCTTCCATCAACCAGTACCTCCAGGTCCCTCTCTGCCTGGCCGCCCTCCAGCCACTCTGCCTCCAGCCTGTAGCACTGCCTGGGGTTGCTGTGGCCAATGTGCAGAACCCTGCACTTGGATGTGTTCAATCTCCTGCCCTTGGCCTCTGTCCAGCCTGTCAAGGTCCCTCTGCAAAGCCTCTCTGCCCTCCAGCAGATCAGCTCCTGCCCCCAGCTTGGTGTCATCTGCAAACTTACTGCTGATGGACTCATCAGATCATCAATAAGGATGTTAAAGAGCATGGGGCCTAGCACTGATCCTGCAGCACCAGAGGGTTCAGCTGTGGTGGTTTCTAACAGAACCCCCTCCTCCTGCCCCTGAAGCCCAGATGCCATCCCCAGCCCTGGTGTGAGATGAAGGCCCTGGGTCAGGGGTGTGAGCAATTTTACTGGTTGTGATTTTTTCAGGGGAAAAGAAAACAAACAACCCCCCCCAAAAATAAAAACCCAAACCAACCACAACACATTTCTCTGTCTGGAATTGTTGTGCTTGGAGAGCAGCTTTACCTGAAACCCACAACAAAGATGAAAGCCTGATTTTTGCCTTTCATTAAATTTAAATGAAAGCTGCTTTTAAGGAAGGGAGGAAAAACAAAATCAAAGGTGCTCTCCCCAGCAGCCCCCAGCTCTGATCTGCCATTTCCTGATAAAACTGTGGAAAAGTTATAACTTGCCTCCCTGCCCCCCCCCCAGGCCACCCCCATCATCTCCAGACCACATTTCTGCTGGGGCTCAGTCCTAGCGTGTGCCAGCCCCTCAAGATCCTTCTTGGAGTGAGGAGGCCGAAATTGCAGGCAGCAGGGTTCAAGGTGTGGCCTCACCTGTGCCCAGTACAGGGGGACAATCCCTGCTCTGGTCCTGCTGGCCACACCACTCTCTGCCAGTTCAGCTGGAGATGTCAGGACAACAAAGCTGGTGGAGTGTCTGGGAGAATAGGTCTTAGGAGTGGCTGAGAGACCTGGGATTGTTCAGCCTGGAGAAGAGGAGGCTGAGTGAGGCTGGGGGCTGCTTTCTTCTCCCTGGTATCAGGTGATGGAATGAGAGGAAATAGCCTGAAGCTGTGCTGGGGAGGTGTATGTAGGTTGGAGATTAGGAACAATTTCTTCCCTGCAAGAGTGGTCAGGCATTGAAGAGGCTGCCCAGGGAGGTGTCGGAGTCACCATCCCTGGAGGTGAAGAAACGTGTGGCCATGGCACTTGGGGACATGGTTTAGTGGCCATGCTCGTGGTGGGCTGATGGTTGGACTCGATGCTCTTAGAGGGCTTTTCCAACCCAAGCAATTCTATGATTCTGTGTCAGCAGCAGGAGGGACAATGAGTCTGCTGATTTTCCATCCTCTGCCCCTTCTCAGCCTCTGAGGTGGCTGCTGCTGGGGCAGGTCTCCCTTGCTCCTGGCCACTGCAGTACTAGGGCCACGGAGGGCTCCTGCCTAGGGGTCTCCCCTCTGTCTTGAGGTTGAGATCCTGGCTAGGGTTTGGGTGCAGGTGCTGCACAAGCCTCTGCCCATCTCCTGGGTGGCCCCACCCTGGCTCTGCGTCACCTTACTCCACCCAGGAGCAATTGATCCCTGTGGGAATGGCTGTGGCAGGCCTGTGCTGGACCTGAGCCTGCCTGGAGAGCTTCTTGTGCAAGGTTGGAAGCAGCTCGAGAGAGAGCCAAAGCTTAGTCACCCTGAGCAGTGCCAGGGGTTTCCTGGGGGAGCTGAAGGATGTGACCAGACCTCAGCAGCATTGGGAAATGGAGTTTCCAGCCACCCCAGGGAGGCTGAAGGGGGAAGTGAGAGCAAGAAGTGAAACAAAAGCATCTGCCCTGTGCCCTCACTGCTGTGAGTGCAGCTGCAGCCCCACGGCCACGCTCCCCAGGCACCCAAGCTCTAGTGCCACAGCTGGAGATTTGGGTAAGGTGAGGCTCGTACCCAGTGTCTTGGGGCAGAGGGCTCAACCCCCTCCTGGATACCCAGAGCAAGAATCCACTGTTTACTATGCCAAAAGGTGCTGGGTTAGGGTGGTGGTTGTTCAGACACCTCAGTGATGGTCTGGGGAGTGCCTGTGAGGTGATGCTCCTTCAGCTTCCTCATCTTGTGCTGGTGGTACCCAGAGCTGTGCCAAGGGGTCCAGCCAACCCCTTTGCAGTGCCAGGGATGTGGAGGGGACAATTGGGTCCCTTCTCACCTCTGCTGTCCCAGAGGCTGCCAGCCAGCCTTAGAGCTGTCCAGGTTGTGTTCCAGAAAGGGACTTTTTACAAGGGTTTAAGTGCTAGGAGGAGGGAGGAGAGCCTTGGGCTGGAAGAGAGGAGATTTACACTGGAGATTGGGAAGAAATTCTTTACAGTGAGAATGGTGAGACTCTGGAACAGGTTCCCATGGGTGCCCCCTCCCTGGAGGTGTTCAAGGCCAGGCTGGATGAGGCCTTGAGCAACCTGGGCTATTGGGAGGTGTCCCTGCCTGTGGCAGGGGGTTGGAACTGGATGATCTTCAAGGTCCCTTCCAACCCAAACCATGCCATGATTCATTGTGCTCACTGGCACCAGCCATGGGAAGCAGGATCACCAGCTAGGAGCTATGGATTGTCCCATGGAGAAATCCTGGAGAAAAGCAAGAATTTTAGGTGCTCTGAAGGAGATCTCCAGGATGTGTGGCAAGGGAAACCACCCCCAAACCCAGGAGAACCTGGGCTCAAGCCAGAAGCTTTCCAGAGCTGCGGGACCCTGGCTGCCTGGCCTGGGCTGACCCAGCCAAGCAGGCTCCCGATTCCAGTCTCCCCGGTTCCAGCATGAGTCATGTCAGCAGCAAACCACCACTCACCCCTGCCCGTTGCCAGTGACCCAGATCCCTGATTGGTGCCCAGTGGGCCCCTGGCTCGGGACAGGATCTACCAGGCAGACTGGGTGCAAGGTGGGTACATGACTGGGCAGGGTGGGCAGAGAGACAGGCAGGGTGGGCAGAGAGACAGGCGGGATGGGCAGAGAGACAGGCGGGATGGGCATGTGGCTGGGTATGCTGCAGCTGGGGACGTTAGAGCAGGGAAATGGGAATGGCATTTCAGTCCTGGCAGGGTGGTCTCTGGGGGCTGCAATGTTTGCCCTGGCAGTGCCCCTCTGTGAGGTGGGGTGCACCGTGCTAGGAATCCCCGAGGAGTCGATGCCAGCCTTGCCCCTTGACTGCCCGGGAGCAGGGGGTGCCGGGGCCGAGCCGTGCGTGCCGGCAGCCATCTCCCCAGCTGCTCCCTCCTCTTTCTCACTGTCTTCCTCCCCATCCTTCCTGCCACCCTCCTCCTCCTCCTGCCGCGCCCTCCCCTTGCTTTGTTTCGCTGCCTCCGCACTACCCCCCTCATCCCTTCCCCATCCCCTCCTCCCCCTTCCTCTCTCTCCTCCCCCATCCTCTTCTTCCTCCCTCCTCCCCCATCGTTCTTCCTCCTCCTTCCTTCCCCCACCCTCATCCTCCTCCTCTCCTCACTGCCTGCTCCACAGGGTTTCTCAGAGGTGCAGGAGGCTGAAGCTGCCCCCCTTGTCTCCCCTCTCTTCCATTTCTGGCCAGCAGTCCCCACCAAGACCCTGCCAGACTCTTGGCTCCTAGCTCACACAGCTCATCTCTCCCTGCTGGCTGCCATGGGGAAGGGATGCTTGGGCCAGTGGGATGCTGAGCTGGAGCCTTCCCCCTCCCAGAGAGAGCCCGGAGCTGTGACTGGAAGATGCTGGGTTTAGAGGGCTCTGGTGGCCGTGGCTGGAAGGTGCTGCAGCCTCTGGCAAAGGGTGAGGATAGAGGTGGTTAGAGCTCATGGCAGCAGTGTCCATGCAAGTGCCAGAACCTGTCTCCCACCACCTCAATCATCTCCTTGGCAGTGCTGGCCTCACAGTGGGCATTGGGGAGGGTCCCCTCTCTGGGTGTGGTGCACTCTGGGTCAAGGGTGCTTGATTCTGTGGCTGGATCCAGCACAGTGCAGGCTGAGGAGCAGGACCCTGGGTGCCAAGACCCTGGGCAGCCATCCCCATGGTGCTGGTGGCTCTTGCCTTCTCTGGCTCTTCCTGGTTCTTTTCCCCATGCCCACCACCTCCCCATGTGGGATGTGGTGTGGAGCAGCACAGGTGCCCAGTGAAAGCCACAGTGCCATGAGCTGACCGCTGGCAGTGTCCCCACTCTGAGTGCAGCTTTAGCCCATGGATGCTCCAGGGACTGCACTGTAATCTGGTTTGGAGTTGATTCCCCTTTTACCTCCCCCACAGGATTTCTCTTTGTTGTAGCTGCAGG